>CM019830.1:97771481-98971481 GCA_009763385.1 Coix lacryma-jobi var. lacryma-jobi | reverse complement strand
TCGGATCGACTACACTCCGAGTTGGTTAGGAATACCCTTAGGGTTAGCCTGCCCGCTCATTAGTAGTAAGGGTAGAAGGGGAATAATTGTATTAGGCTATATAAGGAGAGGCCACCCCTCCCTCCAGAGTATCTCAGCCATTTGCTACTTTCACCTAGGGTTTCCTGCTCTCCCACATCCCTGCTGTAGCTACTGAGATCCACAGAGACGGCTAATCATACCTCTGTGTTCCCGAGATTTTGAGCAAGTGAGACCGTAATCTCACTATTGTCTCGTGTGTTCGAGACACAGTTGAGTTCGTGGTTGTGATTCGCGTTTGCCTTTTCTCCACGATTTTCCCGTGACTCGATCTCCCTATTCGATGCATCTTTTTTGAATCCACTTGAATCAACTTGTTCCTTGATGTGAGGAGAACATTTCCACCGAAGGAATTCATTTCAAACCTCATGAACAAATAGATCGATTGGTTTTCATTTTGAATCAACTTTTCTCCCTTCCCCCAAATTTTTTTGATTCATCGATTTGCAGACAGGTTCGAGCCATGATCTCCTAGGAGTAGCTCACTATCATCCTTGTGACTCCTCTCACCAAGGTTGAGCATTAGTGGATTCTTTTTGGGTGAGATTGAGTCAAATCGGTGGAAGAACTGCACTGTGTCGGGGTGATCGGACGCTGTGTACGGGGTGACCGGACGCTCGGCCTAGAGTCCGGTCGTTGAAGGAGTTTGGTGTTATCTTTCTCATGACGTGACCGGACTCTTGATTGCTTTCTGATCGGACTCATCGATTCTACTATTCATCAATTTTGTGCTGCTGACCGGACGCTCCTAGAGCTGAGTCCGGTCGGGAACAGAGAGCTCCCAAATCGGTTTTGAACCGACCAGACACGTTCAATCTCTACTGACCGGATGCTCACCAGAGTTCGGTCAGTGCTGATCTGCACACTTTTGTCTGCGGTTCGATCGTCCTTTGTCGATTTTGGTTTCCGGTTTTTGTGTTGGGTTTCTAGAGGTGTGTAGTGTCCCGCTGTGCTTCTTGGAAGCATCCACCCTACATCCAGGGTCGTGGACACTATCAAACTTGAGGTTTGCTCTTGGGGTTGACTCTTGGGACAGAGGCTATAAGTTTCTGAAAAGAAATTTGAAGCTCCCATTCACCCCCCCCCCCTCTGGTCGCCTTTGTGTAGCACTTTCGGTCCTTCAATTGGTATCGGAGCAGGTTAAGGATCTTCCACCTTAGCCGGTTCCAGATCCACACAAGGCGACATGGATCGCGGCGTTGGCAAACCGTTATTTTTCGATGGGATGAACTATGCGTATTGGAAGATACGCATGTCGGCCTATCTTCAGAGCATGGGTCTTCTGTCTGGGAGATTTGCAGTAAGGCCTATTACATGGTCTTGGCTGCTCGTGTGACTCAGCTGCAGATCAATGAGCACGATGCCAATAGCCGAGCCCGTAATGCTCTTTTCTCATGTTTGAGCATGTCTGAGTTTGATCGCGCTTCTCACCTCCCCACGGCTCGAGAGATTTGGGCGACCCTCATGCGCTTTCATGAGGGAACCACTCAAGTCAAATCCCGTCTCTACGTGTCGCATAAGTGGGAGTATGAGAACTTTCGACACATGCCTGGCGAGAGCATAGAGAGTTTATTCGCTCGCTTTCAGATGATTGTCAACAGGATGAGGGCTAACAAGAAGCTGTTGCCTTTCGACGGTCATGAGAGGGCTCTGAAGCTTCTTCACACTCTCGATCGGTCGGTGTGGGACTCTAAGGTTCAGGCGATCATCGAATCGTCTAACTATGAGACTCTCACGTGCAACGAGCTCTTTGGTAAGCTCAAGTCCAGTGAGATTGATGCCATGACGAGGGCTTCTTATGAGAATCCTCCTAGCCCATCGATGGCTTTGATTTCTGGCTCTTCTGCTAACCCCTCTGGAGGCTTTGCATTATCTTCTCTTCTTTCTATCACAGAGGAGCAGCTGGAGTTCATGGGAGACGATGAGTTGGCTTTACTTGCCAACCGATTCTCGCGGTTTCACAACAACCGCATGAACCGCCGTCGTGGAGGAGGACGCGCTGGGTGCTATGAGTGTGGTGACTCGGACCACTTCATCGCCAATTGCCCGAAGAAGAACAAGCAAGCTGTGGGCAAGGGCGATCGTGGCCACAAGTATGATTCAGGCTGGCACAAGGAGAAGCACACCCCGCCCAAGCACAAGCGGAAGGGTGGCTTCAACAAGGAGTACATCAAGAAGAAGTACTTGGAGAAAGCCCAAGCCGAGCAGCGTGCTTTCTTTGCCACGCTCAGCGATGTCGACAACTCGAACAATGACTCCACTGCCTCAAGTGACGATGAGTCCGAGAAGAAGAAGAGGATCGAGGACAAGCTGAACGGCCTCTGTTTCTTCGCTGACAACGAGGGCTTCTGCACCATGGCCCTCGACGATGAGGTCAACAGCGAGCTGGAGGAGATCCCTCAGAACGACGATGACAGTGACGACACCTCCCAGGTATCTCAAACACCTGAAGAACTTTCTGCTGAGGTACATAAGCTTACTGCCGCTCTTCTTAGTCAAGACAAGTTGCTTAGGCGTGCTGCTAGAGAGAGGAAGGAGTTTAGGCAGAAGTGGGAGGATGCGGTGAAGGAACTTGAGTTTGCCAAGTCCACCGTTGTAGTCACCGAGGAGGAGGAGTGTTGTAACACCTCTGGTGTTTAACTGTAATTAACCTGACATGTCATCATCATTAGTCATTAATCATTCTTGCCTTGCATTTATGTTTGCTTAGTACTTGTGTAGCAATCTCTTTTCAAAAACCCTAAAAGCCCAAATCTTCCTATAAGGGCAAAAATGGTAATTTCACCTCTGTGCCTAGCTTTGTGTAATTCTTGTTCAGTTGGATGTCTTGAAGTTTTGTTGTGTTGGCCAAAGTTCAAAAACCAAAATCAGAATTCAAATCCCTTTGCAAAACCCTGATTTCCAAACCCTGGATTTTATCCCTCTTTTTGTAATTCAAAATTTTTCAAAATTTGGGGTTGGTCCAAAAAGCAAAGTTGTAGATCTGGCCAAGAGAAACAGCTTTGGTATTTACAAATTTTCAAGTTTCTATACAAAGTTTGAAGTAAATCCAAATTCATTCAAACTCCAGTTTTTGTCCCTTTTTGAGTTTTCAAAATTAATTCAAAACTATTGAGTTTCAGAAAAAAATGTATATTAGCAAAGTTGTAGGTTTTGTCAAATGGAACAACTTTCATATATAAAGATTTTCAAGTTTCAGTTTGAAATCCAAAGTAATTTTGATTTTAATCAAACTTGAAAAGTGTCCCCTTTTCTCTTTTTGAATATAGTTCAAAAACTATTTAGAATTTGAAAATGCTCATATTGACAAACTTGTAGATCTCATTTTTCTGAGCAACTTTCGTATTTTTAGTTTTTGTCGCACAGTTCAAATTTTGGGAGAAATTTGCAAAATACAAAAACTGGCCAAAAGTCAAACCCTAGCCCCTACACTGTTCTTCTTCCCAGTAGAGCCAGGGGGAGGGGGGGCCCGGCCATGGCGCCGGCGCTGCGCCTGCAGCGCATACGGCTGCTCCCCACGCGCCTCTGTCCTGCCCCAGCCGCTCCTTGGTCCCCTCCGCACCCGCACGCGAGCGCTGACTCCATCTCTCGGCCCCTACTGCTCCTGCTCGCCACCGCCGCGTGGCCATTGCCGGCGCTGCCTGCGCCCGAGCCCCGGCTGCACGCCAGCGCCTCCGCCAGAGTGCAATCGAGTGCGCGTGCGCTCGCCGAGCTCATCCACACCATCCCATGCCCTCTACCGTCCCCGACCGTGCCTATAAAAGGGACCGCCGGAGTCCGAGCTCCTCACTCACCTCCGCCACCGTGGCCAGCCCACTCCAGACCCTCCGCCGCTCAACTAACTAGCCCAACAGCTCCGTCTTGAGCTCGTGGAGCTTCCCCGCTCTTCAATTTCATCTCTACCACCTCTGATCGCCCGGCGTAACCCTTTCTTCCCCAACTCCGGCAAGGGACCGCCGTGCTCAGGTTCGTCAAATACTCCCTCTCCGGCCACGATCATCTTCCCCTGACCCCGGTGTCAGCTTCCTCGGCTCCGCGCGACTCTAACCAGGCCCTTGCGGTCGCGTGTGTTGCGCAGGATTGCCGACTCGCCGGAGTGCCGCCGCGGTCGTCTCCTTCCTCGAGCCTCACCCTCGAGCACGTGTCGAGCCTCAGCCTCGAGCCTCACCCTCGAGCGCGTTCTCGAGCCTCACCCTCGAGCACGTGTCGAGCCTCAGCCTCGAGCCACACCCTCGAGCCCTGCCTCCGACCCGTGGTAAGCACCCGAAGCCTCCGGTGTCTGCTTCCACTCCGTCTCGCCCGAGCCTCCCAGTCAGGCCTCGGACGGACGCTTGCTTTTCCGTCTCGCCCGAGCCTTCCGTCTCGCCCGAGCCTTCCGCCTCGCCCGAGTCCGCTTCGCCCGAGTCAAGCCTCGGCGAGCGCATGCTCTCCGCTTCGCCCGAGCCTTCGGGCCAGGCCTCGGACGGAGCAGTCACTTTCCGACTCGCCCGAGCCCGTTTCGCCCGAGCCCTTCATAGAAGGAGCACAGTGCTCTTTTCTTTTTCTGAGAGTTGTGAATAGTGTTATGTTTTCTCTTTTTTGTGTGAATTAATCTGTTGTTCCTTAAATCCTGATAAAATTATGGTATGCTCCTTGCACTGTGTAGTATTTTATAAAAATATGAAACTTGACTTTTCTGCAAGAATTTGAAAATGTAAAATCCCTCTTTTAATTAATAAATGGATAGTTTTGGATTTTTAGAAAATTATTTATAACTCCAAAAATCATGAAATAAATTTTTGTGAGCTTCCTATGCCATGTTTAGTCTCTGGTGAAATTTTGAAGTCTTTTAGAACAAGTTGATTTTTGAGCATTGATCTTAAATTGTTAAATAGTGCCTTTTGTTAATTAATGTCTGGAATTATTTGAGCACCTTAATGACCTCCAAAAATTATGAAATTTGTTTTGCCATCTATCTACAGCATAATGAACTTATGTGATTAATTTGGTAATTTTTGGAGCAACTTCAGAAAATGACCTTTTTAAATGATTAAGGAAAATAGAAAAAGTGATTAGGGTTCATGTTGTATGTCCTGTTTTGCATTGTTCATGCTAGCATACTCATGTGCATGCATCATTGCATTCGTATAGTCACCGAAGGAGTCAAGATCGAGGCAGCCGCCGACGAACCTGTCCCTGAGGCTACCCCGAGCTTCGACCTCTGCACCTCCAACCCTGAGCCAGCTGTCTTTGCTCTTCAAGGCAAGCCCCGGTGCATTTAACCTTTCCTTGAATTTATAAAATGATTTCCTTAAATGCTTTTGAGTTAAATTATTGCATTAGGTTTATAGGAGTTGTGTGCTATCCTAATTGATGCACTATCCACCTTGACCACTGATACACTCGATACCTGCTTTTCAAAAGTATTTGAAAAATGCTTAGCAATGCTTATTGAATTAGACTTTGCAATAAAATGCCAATTTTAAAAGTGTGATCACTTAAGGAATGTTTATGGGAATCTGGTCTTACTCCCCGGCTGTTGGCTAGGTATCTGATCCGTACCTAGTCAATAACGAGGAGAGGTTGTCCGAGCGTACGGTGCCGTCATGTTGTAGTCCGGGACTCAACAGTTGACACCGACCGGGACATGGTTGAAAAACTGACAGGACTATTACGCTTGGGTGAGATATGACCAAGGTATAGTTCTGGCTGGAAAATTAGGGACCATCCGTATGGGGGCCTGCTGGTCAAGACTTGTAACTATTCACATACTTCGGAAAGCTCTGGCTCCGAGAAATCCTTGATTGGGACCGACAACCGCGCACTGGGAGTGGAGAGATGGCGGAAGTAGCATGTACCCACGTGGTCGTCGTACCTGGAAAGGAGTGGTGTACTGTACTTCCGGGTGGCGTAGGACCGGGTCCAATCTTGGAGGAATCGTGGTAGACGAGTTGGCATATGCAAGCTTGGGTGCTACATATGCAGTGTGGATAGGGATCCTCAGCTGAGTATTATTTATCCGGATTAACGTTGCTCCTCGGTTATGGAGACTTGGTCCACTGACTGTCAACGGAGAGTGGTTCTCAACTAGGAATGTTTTGAAATGTAAAATGAATCATGAATGACGAAGAATTGAGGAATACTGAATCTTTCAAAAATAAAATAAGGTTTACAAAAATGCTTTTCTGCAAAATACTTGATCTTGCTTAAGCCTTACCTTGACTACCCTAAGCCTCTCATTCCTGAGTCTTCTCCCTTTTTTCTTTAGTCGGGTAAGTCTTGTTGAGTACCCCAGTACTCAGGGTTTGTTACCCATGCTGCAGGTATGACAGAGTCCCCGATGTGTCTTGCACCCTGCTGCGTGACCATCGTCCAGGAAGAGGCCGATGAGGCCGAAGAATAGTTGTACACCCTCGGGCTGGGTGATTATAAGTATCTTTGCTGTTCTCCACTATGTTGCCTATGTCTATTTCTATTATCAGAACTTGGTTTGTAATAACTGCACCATAATTTCTATTTGGAACCCTGTTTTGTAAAACTAATATTATTTAAGTCTTCCGCTCTTTATTCCGATGTTATTTGTAAAAGTATGCAATGCTGTAACCGAATTGTGAGATGATCCTGCGGACATTGGGCACTGATGTAGCCCGGTGGCGAACAGGTCTTAATCACATGGAACATGGGTTCGGCTGTCAGAGGTTGACAGGGACACGTGGGCCATGGGATTAGGGTCGTTCCGTCACAAGTGTGAGATGTGCTCCAAGTACATGACTAACCTTCTCACTTTGAGAGGGAAGTATGCTGCTTTGGTTGGTGCGTGCAAGTCTTGTGCAGGCTTGCAATCCGAGTTGGCAGAGAAGAATGCCAAGATTGTGTCTCTTGAGAAGGCCAGCTCGGATAGCACTTGTGTGTCTAGGTGTGCTTTGTGTGAGGGCTTGAAGATGGAGATAGCCAATGTGAAGCATGACAAGATGCAAACCGAGGAAGAAAACACATACCTTTGGACCATCTTGTCATGGGTGTCTTGTGGTGAGCCGCAGCTTGGGATGATGATTGCCCAATTCAAGCATGCTGCTGGAGGTCCAGGTGTAGGCTTTGCTCAGGGGATGGGGAGTGCAGCTTCTTTTGGTAAGATTGGAGAGTCGAGTGGTCTTAATCCGAGTGAGAAACCCAACACCACCACTACTCCCAAACTACCCAAGATTCCTCCCAAAGAGCCTCTCAAGCCTAACACCAAAGATGGAGTGTATGAGGAACCTCCCAGAGCTCCACCAAAAAAACAAGTGTGGTCTCCTAAGCCCAACCACCTAAGGAACAAGCTAGACACAATGCCACCTATCCAAGAGGAGCTCATGCCACAAAAGAGCCAAGTGATCCATACCCACTACCGTGAGTACCTACAACCCCCTATGCGAGCGGTGAGGTACCATTGTGAGCACTGTGGGAGAGATGGTCACTTGAGGGAGTGTTGGTATAAATTAACGCACACTCTACTTTATCCGCAAGCGCACAGATAACATCTACCGATGTAGCACTTCACCGGAGTGCGGATACATGGGTGTATGTCGAGTCTCGAGTGATGAGTGATTGTCAATGGGTTTGATCGCATGTTCTTTGGCTTGTGTTGTGCAGGTGTCGAGCACGGAGACAGTGATCGAAGGCAAGGTGAAGGTCAAGTAGAGACGTGCTGTGCCGACGGACCAGGAGCGGTGAAGGGCGGACGTGAGGCTTGGACTGAGGTGTAACACCTATGGTGGTTAATATGTAATTAACCTGACATGTCATCATTTTTAGTCTTTAATCTTTCTTGCCATGCATTATGTTTTCCTAATGCTTGTTTTGCATTTACCTTTTTCTGGAGTGACTTGTGTAGTGATCTCTTTTTCAAAAACCCTAAAGGCCCAAATCTTCCTTTAAGGGCAAAATGGTAATTTCATCTCTGTGTCTAGCTCTGTGTAAATCTTGTTCAGTTTTGTGCCCTGATGTTTTGTTGTGTTGATCAAAGTTCAAAAATCAAAAATAGAATTTGATTTTCTTTTGAAAAACCCTAATTTCCAAACCCTGGTTTTTACCCCTCTTTTTTATAATGCAAAAACTACTCAAATTTTGAAGTTGGTCCTTTTAGCAAAGTTGTAGATCTTGTCAAGAGGAACAACTTTGGTATTTGCAGATTTTCAAGTTTCAATACAAAATCAGAAGTAATTTCAAATTCCTTCAAACATCAATTTTGTCCCTTTTTCGGTTTTCAAAATTTTCTCAAAAACTTTTGAGTTTCAGAAAAAGTTTATATTGGCAAAGTTGTAGATCTCAAAATTTTAAGCAACTTTGGTGTTTTGAGTTTTCTTTGTGTAGTTCAAGTTTTGGGAGTAATTTTAAAAAGTTCAGAAAGGGGAAGTATTGCTTTAAATATCGTCACTGTGCACGAACTTTAAAGCTAGGGGGCCCCGGCCTCCAGCAAGGCCGCCGCGCCGCGCGCGAGCCTCGCCGCCCATGCCGAGCCCGGTTGACCCGCGCCCGTGCCGCGCGCGGCCAAGTGCTGGCGCTCGTCTCCTCTCCGGTCCCCTACCTACCGCCGCCTCGCCCATCCCCTACCCTCCTCCTCTTTCCCCTCGGCCGCGGACAGCGCGCAGTTGCCGGCCGCCGGCAAGCCGCCCCGCCGCGCGCGTGTTCCCCGCCGCACCGAGCCGCCCTACCATGTTCCCTACCTCCTTTAATGTCGCGCGAGCGATCCCACCCCTCGCCCGGACCCCTCCCCAGCTCCGCCCGCGGCTATAAGAAGCCGTCGGGTTCCGCCATTGCCGCCACCACGGCGCCCCGCACCACCGGACCACCCCAGCGCCCGCCGAAGCCTCCACCGCCTTTGCCTGGAGCTGCTCCACCTTCCCGGGCAACCAATTTCACCCCTCCACCCCTCCTTTCGCCGGCGCGAACGGTTCTTCCTCAACTCCGGCGAACGGCCTCGCCTCGGGAAGGAGAGGAATTCGCCGCCGTGAGTGTTTCTCCCGTCCCTCCGACCCCTGCCCTCTCTTCCTCACCTCCGTGCGCTCCTAACCGCACCTCGGTGCTCCCTTTTGGTGGATAGAGCCGCCGGACGCCGCTCGCCGCCAGAGAGCTCCGCCGAAGCACCGCCAACGTCGAGCTCCCTCCTCCGACCCTGCACCGCCTCGCCGAGCCTCCCTCCCGACTCACGGTGAGCCCGCGAATCTTTCCCCACCCTCGGCTTTCCCAGCGCAAGCCCCGAACGGCCGGTCCGCCGTCCCCCTCGTCTCCGTCTCGCCCGAGCCTCCGAGCCAGGCCTCGGACGAAGCAATCGTCTCCGTCTCGCCCGAGCCCGTCTCGCCCGAGCCTCCGAGCCAGGCCTCGGACGAAACAGTCGCTTCTGTCTCGCCCGAGCCCGTTTCGCCTGAGCCTTGCGAGGAAAGAGCACAGTGCTCTTTTCCTTTTTGGGAAGTTATGAATAGTGTTCCTTTTTTTTCCTTTTGTGTGATTTTCTGTGTTGCTCCAAAAATTCTGAAAATTTGATGGTAGACTCTATATACCATGTAATATTTTAGAAAAATATGAAACTTGGACTTTGAGCAAAAGTTTGAAAATGAAAAATCTCCCTTTTAATTAAGAAATGAATGGTTTTAGATTTTTAGAAAATCATGTGTAGCTCCAAAAATCATGAGATAAATTTTTATGTGCTAGTTATGTCATGGTTAGTCTCTGGAAAAATTTTGAGGCCTTTTGGAGCAAGTAGATTTTAGGGTGTTTATTTAAATTGTTAAATAGTGCCTTTTGTTAATTAAATGTTTGTTTTTTGTTAAGCACCTAAATGACCTCCAAAAATTATGAAATTTGTTTTGACATCTATTTATACCATAATTAACTTATGAGATTAATTGGGTAAATTTTGGAACAACTGCATAAAATGACCTTTTTATATAATTAGGAAAAAAATAGAGAATCAAGTAGAGTTCATGTTGTATGCCCTGTCATGTGACTTTTGGGATTGTTTGTTGTTCATAGACCCCCCCTTGGTCTATGATGTTTGTGATGCCATGCTTGTTTTGTGTTTAGGTCGGATAAATGATGCTTAATAGGTTGATTAATTTTTCTTAGAGATCAAGATAAGTAACTTTGTGTCTGTTCTAGAAGTTAATTACACGATAGAAAGTTGTACCCTAGAATCAGTGGTTTTATCTTGTGCTGTATTGTTCATGTCAGCATCCTCATAAGCATACTTCATTGCATCCGTATAGTGACCGAAGGAGAAGGCGTCAAAGTCGAAGCAGCCGCTGACGAACCTACCCCCGAGCCGACCCCGAGCTCCAACACCTGCACTGCCGACCCCGAGCCCGTCCTTTTTGCTCTTCAACGCAAGCCCCGGTGCATCTTAATCCTTCCTTGTTTTCACAAAAGTTTACTTAAATGCTTTTGAGTTAAAACTACTGCATTAGGTTATAGGAGTTGTGTGATGACCTATTACCTGCACTATTTACCTCCACCAGCAAACCCACCTGCCCTGTTTAAAAACTATTTGCAAAATGCTTAGCGATGCTATATAATAGATTTGCAATAAAATGCCAATTTCAAAAGTGTGATCACTTAAATAATTTTGATGGGAATTTGGCTTTACTCCCTGCCTGTTGGCTAAGTATCTGATCCGTACCTAGTCAATGGTGAGGAGAGGTTGTCCGAGCGTACGGTGCTGTCATGTTGTAGTCCGGGACTCAACAGTTGACACCGACCGGGACAGGGTTGAAAAACCGACAGAACCTGTACTCTTGGGTTAGAGTCCCGAGGTGCTTGTTGCTGGCGGAAAAATTTAGGGACCATCCGTATGGGGGCCTGCTGGCCTAGACTTGCAACTATTCACATACTTCGGAAAGCTCTGGCTCCGAGAAATCCTTTATTGGACCGACAACCGCGCACTGGGAGTGGAGAGATGGCGGAAGTAGCATGTACCCACGTGGTCGTCGTACCTGGATAAGAGTGGTGTACTGTACTTCCGAGTGGCGTAGGACCGGGCCCAATCTTGGAGGAATCGTGGTAGACGAGTTGGCATATGCAAGCTTGGGTGCTACATGTGCAGTGTGGATAGGGATCCTCAGCTGAGTATTATTTATCCGGATTAACGTTGCTCCTCGGTTATGGAGACTTGGTCACTGACTGTCAACGGAGAGTGGTTCTCAACTAGGTATCTTTTTGGAAGGTAAAATGAATCATGAACAATGGAGAATTGAGAAATACTGGAATCTTTTCCAAAAAATAAAACAAGGCTTTCAAAATGTTTTTCTGCAAAATACTTGATCTTGCTTAAGCCTTACCTTGACTACCTAAGCCTCTCATTCCTGAGTCTTCTCCCCTTTTTCTTTAGTCGGGTAAGTCTTGTTGAGTACCCCCGTACTCAGGGTTTGTTACCCATGCTGCAGGTATATCTGAGTCCCCGGTGTGTCTTGCGCCCTGCTGCATGACCATCGTCCAGGAAGAGGCCGATGAGGCCGAAGAGTAAAGTATACACCCTCGGGCTGGGTGATTGCAAGTATCTTATTTTGTTGTACTCCGCTACGTTGCCTATTTTCTATCTCCCGAGCTTGGTTTGTAATAACTGCACCTTTAATTTTATCTGGAACCTCGGTTTGTAAAACTAAAGTTATTTAAGTCTTCCGCTCTGTATTCCGATGTTATTTGAAAAAGTATCCAATGTTGTAACCGAATTGTGAGATGATCCTGCGGACGATGGGCGCTGATGCAGCCCAGTGACGAACAGTCTTAATCACACGGAACATCAGTTCGGCTGTCAGTGGATGACAGGGACCGGTGGGCCATGGGATTAGGGCCGTTCCGCCATATGAGGGACCAGTGGCCTGAGGATCAGCTGTGGTGGCTGACAGCCTGGGACAGCGACGAGCGGAGACTTGCGGGATATGGTGTTGCTCGGATCGAGGACCTGGGGACACGTGTCGGTGGACGAGGTGCACGGGCGGTGCATCCCTTCTACAGCTCCGGTTTGGTGGTTGAGCCACAGAAAAACCACCGGGTGTTCGGTTTCCAGGTTTGGGCCACAAAACCTGGGGGTGCTGCGGGTTTGCTGAGTTTGGGCCACAAAACTTGGGCTGACGACGGTTTCCAGGTTTGGGCCTCAAAACCTAGGCGTTGGCGGGTTTCTGAGTTTGGGCCACAAAACTCAGGCGATGGGCGGCTGGTTTCCTGGTTTGGGCCTCAAAACCGGGGGTTGGTCATGAAGGCCTGGTTTCCCGGTTTCGGTCACAAAACTGGGAGGCGCAGCCTGTGAAAAGGACGAGAAGGGCGGAGGCGGCACGTGGCTGCAATCGGTGAGGTTGCGTCGAGGCAACGCTACCAGTTGTGCGGGCGTGGTCGTCGGATCAGCATCATCTTCGGGTTGGTCCAGGATAGCCTTAGGGTTTGGCTGGGTCGCTCTGTAAATACTTAGGGGTAGAGTGGGAATTAGAATGAGGATAAGTAGGGGGAGACACCCACCTCCCAGATAATCTCAGTCATTTACTCTTTTGCTTCTAGGGTTTCCTGCTCTCCCTATTCCCTGCTGTAGCGAACTGAGATCCACAGAGAAGACAATCATACCTCTGTGCCCGTGAGTTTTTGAGGAAGTGAGACCATAATCTCACTATTGTAGCGTGTAGTAGCCACACGGTTGCAAATTCGTGGTTGTGATTCGTGTTTTGTTCTTGTTCTTCGCGGGTTGCTTTTCTCCACATTTTTTTCCCGTTGATCGATCTCTCTACTCGGTGCGTGTTTTGCAAATCCGTTTGAACCAAGTTGTTCTAGTTTGTGAGGCACTTCTTTCCACCGAAGGAATTCACCTCTAACCTCATGAGCTAGTAGATCGATTGATTTTCGTGTTGGTTCGGTTTTTGTTTCCCCTCCCCCGATTTTCTACGATTCATCGATTTGGAGATAGGTTCGAGCCATGATCTCCTAGGAGTAGCTCACTATCCTCCTTGTGACTTGTCTCACCAAGTTTGATCCTTAGAGGATTCGTTTTGGGTGAGTTCAAGTCGAATCGGTGGACGAACAGCAGGTTTTCGAGGTGACCGGACGCTGACATCGGGGCGATCGGACGCTGGGGTCGTGAGTCCGGTCGTTGAATGTTGGTACTGTGTTTTTCACGATCCTGACCGGACGCACCAGTTACCCAGTGACCAGACTCGCTCATTCCACTGTTCACTGCTTTGTTACCCTCTGACCAGACGCTGGACACCTGACCGGACGCACCTCCTCTGAGAGTCCGATCAGAAACAGTAAGGTCCCAAATCAGTTTTTGCTCGACCGGACGCGTCCGGTGGGTCTTGACCGGACGCAGGCAAAGTCCGGTCAGTGTTGTTCTGCGTTGTTTCGTCCGCGGTTCGTCTGTCTGTTGTCGGTTTTGATTTCTGGCTTTTGCGTTAGGATTCTAGAGTTGTATAGTGTCTAGTTGTGCTTCTTGGAAGCATCCACCCTACCTCTAGGGTCGTGGACACTTTCAAGCTCTAGGGTTTGCTTTTGGGGTTGATTCTCAGGACAGTGGCAACAAGTTTCTGAAAAGAAATTTGAAGCTCCCATTCACCCCCCCCCCCCCTCTGGTCGCTTTCTGGTTGCTCTCTCGGTCCTTCAATTAGTACCGGAGTGGGTTAAGGATCTTTCACCTTAACCAGTTCCAGATCCACAAAAGGCGACATGGATCGCGGCGTGGGCAAACCGTCGTTTTTCGATGGGACGAACTATGCGTATTGGAAGATACGCATGTCGGCCTATCTCCAGAGCATGGGCTCTTCTGTTTGGGAGATTTGCATCAAGGCCGATTACGTTGTCTTGGCTGCTTGTGTCACTCAGCTTCAGATAGATGAGCACGATGCCAATAGCCGAGCGCGTAACGCCCTTTTCTCCTGTCTGAGCATGTCCGAGTTTGATCGTGTTTCTCACCTCCCCACGGCTCGTGAGATTTGGGCGACCCTCATGCGCATCCATGAGGGCACCACTCAAGTCAAATCCCGTCTCTACGAGTCGCACAAGCGGGAGTATGAGAACTTTAGACATATGCCTGGTGAGAGCATAGAGAGTTTATTCGCTCACTTTCAGGTCATTGTCAACAAGATTAGGGCTAACAAGGAGTTGTTGCCTTTCGATGATCATGAGAGAGCTTTGAAGCTTTTGCATACTCTTGATCGGTTGGTGTGGGACTCAAAGGTCCAGGCGATCATCGAATCGTCTAACTATGAGACCCTCACATGCGACGAGCTCTTTAGTAAGCTCAAGTCTAGTGAGATTGATGCCATGTCGAGGGCTTCTTATGAAAACACTTCTAGCCCGACTATGGCTTTGGTTTCTGGCTCTTCTGCTAACTCCTCTGGAGGATTTGCACTCTCTTCACTTCTTTCTGTCACAGAGGAGCAGTTGGAGTCTTTGGGGGAAGACGAGTTGGCTTTGCTTGCTAACCGGTTCTCGCAGTTCCACAACAACTGCATGAACCGCCGCCGCGGAGGAGGACGCTCAGGATGCTTTGAGTGCGGTGACCCCTACAACTTCATCACCAACTGTCCCAAGAAGAACAAGCACACAACTAGGAAGGGCGATCATGGGCACAAGTATGACTCCGGCAAGCGCAAGGAGAAGTACGTCCCTGCGAAGCACAAGCGGAGGGGCGGCTTCGACAAGGAGTACATCAAGAAGAAGTACTTGGAGAAGGCCCAGGCTGAGCAGCGTGCATTCTTTGCCACGCTTAGCGACGTCGACAGCTCGAATGACGACTCCGCTGTTTCAAGCGACGACGAGTCCGAGAAGAAGAAGAGGATCGAGGACAAGTTGAACGGCCTCTGCTTCTTCGCCGACGACGAGGGCTTCTGCACCATGGCCCTTGGTGATGAGGTCGACGGCAAGCTGGAGGATATCCCTCACGACGACGACGACGACTCCTCCCAGGTATCTTAGACCCCCGATGAGCTTTCTGCTGAGGTCGAGAAACTTACTATCGCGCTTCTTAGTCAAGACAAGCTGCTTAAGCGTGCTGCTAGAGAGCGCAAGGAGTTTAGGCAGAAGTGGGAGGACACGGTGAAGGAGCTTGAGTTTGCTAGGTCCACCGTGGTCATTTATGAGGAGGCTGAGTGTGAGATGTGCACCAAGCACATGACTGACCTTCTCACTTTGAGAGGTAAGTATGTTGCTTTGGTTGGAGAGGTGGATGAGCTCCGGGCTAGACCCGTGTTGTTGGGTGCGTGCAAGTCTTGTGCTGGCTTGCAATCCGAGTTGGCAGAGAAGAATGCCAAGATTGAGTCTCTTGAGAAGGCCAGCTCGGGTAGCACTTGTGTGTCTAGGTGCGCTTTGTGCGAGGGTTTAGAGATGGAGATCGCTAATGTGAAGCATGGCAAGATGCAAACCGAGGAGGAAAACACATACCTTCGGACCATCTTGTCATGGGTGTCTTGTAATGAGCCGCAGCTTGGGATGATGATTGCTCAGTTTAAGCAAGCTGCTGGAGGTCCTGGTGTTGGTTTTGCTCAGGGTGTTGATATCTCTTCTTTTGGGAAGATTGGAGAGTCGAGTGGTCTTAACCCGAGTGAGAAGCCCAACTCCACCACTACTCCCAAGCTTACCAAGCTACCACCCAAAGAGCCTCTCAAGCCTAACACCAAGGATGGTGTGTTTGATGAACCTCCACGAGCTCCACCCAAGAAACAGCAATGGGCTCCCAAACCCAACCACCTGAAAAACAAGCTTGATACAATGCCACCTATCCAAGAGGAGCTTATGCCACAGAAAGGGAAGGTGATCCACACCCACTATCGTGAGTACCAACAACCCCTATGAGAGCGGTGAGGTACCATTGTGAGCACTGTGGGAGAGATGGACACTTGAGTGAGTTTTGCTTTCGGCGCAAGAGAGAAGAGCGTCATGCTAGGGAGATGAACAATGCGGACATGTACCATCCTTTTAATGATGTACATGTGCCGAACGTTCAGAGGAGAGCTGCTAGGCCTAGAGGTGCTGTGCCTCAAGGTCCTAGGTGTCAGGGAGGTGTTGCCCGACGGGGTCCTGACTTTGCAGGATACGGACCCCGTGGCGGAGGCTTTGTTGAGCGTTTTTCCTCAACCGCGTTTTGAGTATCGCGATGGACGCTCTTTCCTTAGCGGACCACGTTTTCCTGTGCGTGGTGATCGCTTTCCCCGTAGGCGTGCTAGGAATGGTTTTTCTACTAACCGTTCTTTTGAGCAGCCGGCCCAACACTGGTACTCTCCTTACTTCACTAACCCCAGTGTTGGACCGTATGCTCACCCTATGTATTTTTATTGATGTAGGTAAAACGATTGGAGGACATTTGGTTGGTGGATTCCGGTTGCTCGAGGCACATGACCGAAAACGCCAAGTGGTTCTCCAGTCTTAGTCCTGTTGCCTTAAAGGAGTTTATCACCTTCGGCGACAATAGCAAAGGTAGAGTGTTGTCTCGTGGGTCGGTGCGAGTCAATGAGCACTTTGTGTTGCGTGATGTTGCTCTTGTTTCTAACTTGCATTTTAATCTTCTCTCTGTTTCACAACTCTTTGATGATGACTAAGAGATTCATTTTAAACCGAATCTCGGTCGTATTTTAGATCCTCAGGGCAATCTTGTATGTTTGATTTCTCCCTTTGGGAAAGTCTTTCGTGCGAATTTCTTAGAGTCGTTTGGATTTTCTCGCTGTCTTGTGGCTGGTCCTTCCTCCTCTGATCTTTGGAAGTGGCATAGGAGGCTCGGTCACTTAAGCTTCGACTTGCTTGCAAGGTTTAGCTCACTTGGCCTAATCTGAGGATTGCCCAAGCTGTCCATGGAGAAGGATCTTGTTTGCCATTCTTGTAGACATGGGAAGATGGTAGCCACTCCCCACCATCCAGTGACTCAGGTCATGACACAGCACCCTAGAGAGCATTTACACATGGACCTTGTTGGTCCGGCTCGGGTGAGCTCGGTTGGGGGTAAGTGGTATGTTTTGGTTGTTGTTGACGATTTTTGGAGATATTCGTGGGTCTTCTTTTTGACTGAGAAGACAGACCTTTTCTTTTGCTCGCAATCTGATTTTGCATCTTCAGAACGAGTTCCCTATGAACTCGATGTGAGCTATTCATAGTGACAATGGTTCCGAATTTAAGAATTTGGATTTTGGGAAGTTTTGTAACTCTTTGGGTTTGAAGCATCAGTTTTCTTCGCCCTACACACCGCCACAGAATGGTGTTGTAGAGAGGAAGAATCGGACCCTTGTAGAGATGGCCAGGATGATGCTCGATGAGCATAGGACTCCTAGACGATATTGGGCCGAAGCTATGAACACTGCATGCTATATTTCCAATCGCATTTTCCTTCGAGCTTTCTTGAAAAAGACTTCTTATGAGTTGCGTTTTGGAAGACAACCCAAGGTGAGTTATTTTAGAGTTTTTGGTTGCCACTGTTTTATACTTAAGAAAGGCAACTTGGACAAATTTGAGTCTCGTTCTTCTGACGGTATATTTTTGGGTTATGGCACTCACACTCGAGCTTATCGTGTACTTAACCTTGATACTAACCGAGTCATGGAGACATCTGATGTCACCTTCGATGAGACCATGGTTTGTCCTTCTTCTCGTTTTGAGCGTGCAGGTGATCATGAGGTTGGTGAACCTCTTTTTGATGATGAGGACGAGGATGCTGAAGGCATGGGTGACCCAGCATCACCTCCACCTATTGTGCCGCAAAGAGCGGCTTCTACTTCGACTCACGGCCCGATCACTCTTCTTCGACTTGGGGCCGTGGGATCCGCACCCCGTGCAGTACCTTTTGTACCCGGGGAAGCACCAGCTATTGTTGAGGGGGAGGTATCTTCAACTCGGGAGGCACCACGACTCATTCAGCGCCGACACCCGCCTCAACAGATGATCGGCAGCATCGACGAACGTGTCACTCGGTCCAGGTCACAACAAATCTCTCACTTTGCTCATTCTGCATTTGTTGCTGATTTTGAACCCCGAGATGTTGGACACGCTTTGACGGATCCAGATTGGGTCAATGCCATGCATGAGGAGTTAGAGAATTTTGAGAGAAATCGGTTTGGGTTTTGGTTCCACCTCCTCCAGACTGTAATCCTGTTGGGACAAAATGGGTTTTCAAAAACAAACAAGGAGAGGATGGCCACATTGTGAGGAACAAGGCCAGACTTGTAGCCAAGGGTTATAGTCAGCAGGAGGGGATAGACTATGAGGAGACTTTTGCTCCTGTAGCTCGTTTGGAGGCTTTTAGGATACTCTTGGCTTTTGCTGCATCCAAAGGGTTTAAACTTTTTCAAATGGATGTCAAGAGTGCCTTCTTAAATGGCTACATAGAAGAAGAGGTGTATGTTGAACAACCCACCGGTTTTGAAAATCCCAAGTTTCCAAACCATGTTTTTAAACTCCACAAAGCTTCATATGGTTTGAAACAAGCCCCTAGAGCCTGGTTTGATAGATTGAAAACCTTTTTGCTAGCTAAGGGTTTTAAAATGGGATGTGTAGATAAAACACTTTTTCTCCTCAAGCAAGGCAAAGACACCCTCTTGGTCCAGATTTACGTGGATGATATCATTTTCGGTGGTTCGTCTCACGCTTTGGTTGCCAAGTTTGCAGATCTTATGAGCAGGGAGTTCGAGATGAGTATGATGGGCGAGTTGACTTTCTTTCTCAGATTGCAAATTAAGCAATCCCGAGAGGGAATGTTTGTGCACCAGGGCAAGTACACCAAAGACTTGCTGAAGAAGTTTGATATGGGTGAGGCCTAGCCTCTTCCAACACCCATGTCGACCACGACGGCCCTGGATGCGGATACGGATGGAGAAACTATGGACCAGAAGGAGTACCGAAGCATGATCGGGTCACTGCTCTACCTGACGGCGACACGCCCGGACATTCAGTTCGCGGTGTGTCTGTGTGCGCGCTTTCAGGCGTCAACGCGCACTTCTCACCGTCAGGTGGTGAAGCGCATTATGAGGTATCTTCGTTTCACACCTGAGTTCGGGATTTGGTATTCAACTTCCTCCACCCTCTCCCTTTGCGGTTATTCTGATGCCGATTTTGATGGTTGCCGCGTTGAGCGCAAGTCCACTTCTGGGACTTGTCAGTTTATTGGTTCTTCTCTTGTATCGTGGTCTTCTCGCAAGCAGTCTAGTGTCGCCCAGTCTACCACGGAGGCTGAGTATGTTGCTGCGGCTAGCTGCTGTTCCCAGTTGTTGTGGTTGATGGCCACTTTGCGTGATTTTGGTCTAAGCTTTTCTCGCGTTCCTTTGCTTTGTGACAGCACGAGTGCTATTAGCGTTGCTAAGAACCCCGTGCTGCATTCTAAGACCAAACACATCGATGTGCGCTTTCATTTTCTGCGAGACCATTATGAGAAGGGTGATATCGACCTTCGCCATGTCGATACTCATCATCAATTGGCTGATATTTTTCCCAAGCCTTTGGACCAATCAACCTTTAATCGGTTGAGAGGTGAGCTTGGTGTGTGTTTCCCCTTTTAGATGGGGGAAACATTTTGGTTCTTGTATTATAGACTGACTTCTTTTCTTTCGTTTTGTTTTGCTTCTGATAGAATAGTCTTTGCATTTCAGCATGCATCTTTACTTTCTGAGCTTCATGTATATAATCTATAGAATATGATTATGCTCTGTCTAGTATGCTCTGATGCTTTATGTTAATGCTTGTAGCTTATGCTCTTTCTGATCACTAATACATGTTGTGAGCTGAGCTATTTTTGAATGGTGAACCTGCTTAATGAACTTAAAATCTGAAAATGTTCACCATTGAGATATGCAACTAGCATGTGTAGGATGTGTTGAATTCACTCGTGCTTTTCATATATGCTAGGTTGTTATGTCTCTAGTTCTGTGTCATTCACTTGCTTGGTATGTTCATATTCTGTCAATAAATTTGAACCAAGTTTTAAGTGAATTGAAAAAATCGAGATGGGACTGCTTGTCAACACATCACGGTATCGAGACGATTTCTCATTGCACATTGAGTTAAACTTGAGCCGTGTAGTATATGACCGAAACCGACGCTTTAAGCTTCTGATTGCATATGCATAGGCTTAGCTCGGTTGAAAAGTTAGGCAATGATAAGCTTTCAACCTCTCGCAGTCACATGTTGAATTCAGAACTTATGTAATTTCACCGCTGCAACTCCGATTAAAATATGAAGTCACAAGTATATGTTTCATTCTGCAGCATGATGATTGAACTTTGCTAGGGGTAGTTCACCTTGTATACATGATTAGCACTTGTTTGATTTCCTGTCTATACATGATTAGTGCTATTTTGATGGTGAATATCTTTTGACTAAAACTGCTCATTTTTGCTCATATGTTCATATTTCGTATTTGGTTATCAGTTTGAGCCTTTGCTAGCATGTTTGGATGTTGTTGAGTCATCGGATCACAACTGTGTAGAGCATCTTTACATTCTATTGACTATATTCCTGGAGCTGCTAACTTGCATTTCTGACTCATATGCATTTTGGAAGGGGGAGATATTCTGTCAAGGGGGAGAAACTTGCTTGATGGTGCATTTTCAACTAAGGGGGAGAAAATATTGACAAATCATGTGCTTTCCGAGTTGAACTAAGGGGGAGATTCCCTTGTTATGTGCATCATTTTTAGGGGGAGTTTCCTCGTTGCTGAGTTTTTGAGCTGGTAACAGTTGGTACAGAGTGTTTTTGATGGCTAGTTGTGTTGAGCCTTTGCCTCTTTCTTGACGGACTAGCCAGCGCCTTTCAGCTTTCCAATTGGTTTCAAGCTTTTTTGTTCTTAAGCTGGTAACAGTTGGTATCGAGCTTTCTTGCTAGCGGTGTTGAGCCTGGTCTACCTCTTCTTGAAGCCTAGCTTTGCTTTGCTTGGTTGCGTCGAGCCATTGCCCATGTCTTTGGGGACCAAGTTGTCTTGCTCCTTCCACTTGACCTTTTTCGGCTTTGCTATGCTTTTGGGTCATTTGGTCGAGTTCTCTCTCCTTCTTTCATCCTTCTTCTATTTCATTATGATTTGTGTGAGTAGTTGACAATGCACTCATCAAGGGGGAGATTGTGGATACATGAGTGTATGCCGAGTCTCGAGTGATGAGTGATTGTCAACGGATTTGATCGCATGTTCTTTGGCTTGTGTTGTGCAGGTGTCGAGCACGGAGACAGTGATCGAAGGCAAGGTGAAGGTCAAGTAGAGACGTGCTGTGCCGACGGACCAGGAGCGGTGAAGGGCGGACGTGAGGCTTGGACTGAGGGACCAGTGGCCTGAGGATCAGCTGTGGTGGCTGACAGCCTGGGACAGCGACGAGCGGAGACTTGCGGGACATGGTGTTGCTCGGGTCAAGGACCTCGGGACATGTGTCGGTGGACGGGGTGCACGGGCGGTGCATCCCCTCTATAGCTCCGGTTTGGTGGTTGAGCCACAGAAAAACCACCGGGTGGACGGTTTCCAGGTTTGGGCCACAAAACCTGGGGGTGCTACGGGTTTGCCGAGTTTGGGCCACAAAACTCGGGCTGTGGATGGTTTCCAGGTTTGGGCCTCAAAACCTGGGCGCTGGCGGGTTTCTGAGTTTGGGCCACAAAACTCAGGCGATGGGCGGCTGGTTTCTCGGTTTGGGCCTCAAAACCGGGGGTTGGTCATGAAGGCCTGGTTTCCCGGTTTTGGCCACAAAATCGGGGGGCAGAGTCCATGAAAAGGACGAGCAGAGCTGAGGCGGCACGTGGCGGCAATCGGTGAGGTTGCGTCGAGGCAATGCTACCAGTTGTGCGGGTGTGGCCGTCGGATCAGCATCATCTTCGGGTTGGTCCAGGATAGCCTTAGGGTTTGGCTGGGTCGCTCTATAAATACTTAGGGGTAGAGTGGGAATTAGAATTAGGATAAGTAGGGGGAGACACCCACCTCCCAAATAATCTCAGTCATTTGCTCTTTTGCTTCTAGGGTTTCCTGCTCTCCCTATTCCCTGCTGTAGCGAACTGAGATCCACAGAGAAGACAATCATACCTCTGTGCCCGTGAGTTTTTGAGGAAGTGAGACCGTAATCTCACTATTGTAGCATGTGGTAGCCACATGGTTGCAAAATCGTGGTTGTGATTCGTGTTTTGTTCTTGTTCTTCGCGGGTTGCTTTTCTCCACGTTTTTTTCCTGTTGATCGATCTCTCTACTCAGTGCGTCTTTTGCAAATCCATTTGAACCAAGTTGTTCTAGGTCGTGAGGCACTTCTTTCCACCGAAGGAATTCACCTCTAACCTCACGAGCTAGTAGATCGATCGATTTTTGTGTTGGTTCGGTTTTCGTTTCCCCTCCCCCGATTTTCTTCGATTCATCGATTTGGAGATAGGTTCGAGCCATGATCTCCTAGGAGTAGCTCACTATCCTCTTTGTGACTTGTCTCACCAAGTATGATCCTTAGAGGATTCAATTTGGGTGAGTTCAAGTCGAATCGGTGGATGAACATCAGGTTTTCGAGGTGACCGAACGCTGACATCGGGGCGACCGGACGCTGGGGTCGTGAGTCTGGTCGTTGAATGTTGGTACTGTGTTTTTCACGATCCTGACCGGACACACCAGTTACCCAGTGACCGAACTCGCTCATTCCACTGTTCACTGCATTGTTACCCTCTGACCGGACGCTGGACACCTGACCGTACGCACCTCCTCTGAGAGTCCGATCAGAAACAGTAAGGTCCCAAATCGGTTTTTGCTCGACCGGACGCAGGCAGTCCGGTCAGCGCTGTTCTGCGATGTTTCGTCCGCGGTTCGTCTGTCTATTGTCGGTTTTGATTTCTGGCTTTTGCGTTAGGATTCTAGAGTTGTATAGTGTCTCGCTATGCTTCTTGGAAGCATCCAACCTACCTCTAGGGTCGTGGACACTTGCAAGCTCTAGGGTTTGCTTTTGGGGTCAATTCTCGGGATAGTGGCAACAAGTTTCTGAAAACAAATTTGAAGCTCCCATTCACCCCCCCCCCTCTGGTCGCTTTCTGGTTGCTCTCTCGGTCCTTCACGGAGTAAGCCAGTTTTAATATCGAACCCAAAGGAACGGATAGTGTTAAGTCTTAAAGTCTAACCCCTGAGTAGCTAACAAGGATGGAGAAGCTAAAAGCATAGAGGGGATCACTAAGGTTATCCAAATCTAACTTAAGATTGATATGTTTATATTATTCTTAGTGCGGAAGTTGCCATAAAAGGTCACAAACAGAGTATGAGTCTTTTATGCAAATGTATAATCCTACCAAGCCTACACACGGGTAAGTGGACTATACAAGAATCAACAAGGCTATAAGAGTCACCCTTGCGAACAACCACTACTACCGGCGTTATAGGAGGAACTGAAATTAGCTACTCCTCAGTTCCTCCTCAGCTCTGAAATTAGCTACTCCAAAGCAAGAACTGAAATTAAATATAATACTTGGAAATAGTAAATGAAGAACCTGGAGATTACTTGAAGACGAACTAGATGCTGCACCAATACAATGTCGAGGAAGATTAGACAGATTCGGCTCCTCCTCAGCTCTCTCCTTCTCCTCTCTCTAATCCAATCTCTAATTACAACTAGATGAACTAGACAACTAGAACTAGAACTAGATCTAATTCTAGATGAACTAGAAGAGATTCATCTAGAGGGACCTCTACCTCTAATTGAAACCCTAGTTTCTGTTGTGGAGATGAATAATGAAGATGGAGATGCCTCTTGGGGGCGCCCCTGGGGTCTCTTATATAGTCCTGGATGGAGTAGGGGGCAAGGAATTGCCACGTCATCGATCCGCGTCACATTTATCGCCCACCGTTGGATCAAACCGACTTCAGGGACGGTGGAGATGCATCCTAGGAGGCGGTGGAATAAGGTTCCAGAAGGCGGAGGAGAAACGGCCTCCGTGGCCGACCGGTCGGTCTTGGGGTGGGACCGGTCGGTCTGGCCCGGTGGGCCCATGTGGCGGGCCACCTCGTGGTGTCTTCTGGTGTCTTCTAGATCCTTCTTTTGCAGATTTCGTTGCGAAATTAATATCTTTTCATCCGGGACTCCGAATATAGCAAATGATATGTCTGTTTTGATCGTCTCGATGAGCTCTTCACAATGGTTGGTTCTTGTGGCGCTCAAGTGTTGAGCTAGGTTTGTGAACACCTATTAGCCACCGAAACACCAAGTGGTTGGTCGACACAACGGGGAGTAGCGTGCCGGCAAGCACGTGAACCTCGGGAGAAAATCTTTGTGTCCCTTGTCTATTTGGCTATCTCCCGAACTTCATTGGTATTCATATTGTGGTTGATCATCTCTTGCCGGTGTGGATATATCTCTCTATCTTTGCATTACATTCTTTACTCCTTGTGTAGTGGTAGTTAATCTTGCTAGTGTTAGCTCTCTAGTTCATTGTATTTAGTTCTTGCTAGCTCACTAGAATAGAGAGTAGTGACATAGATATTGTGTGCCTTAGAGATCATACCATACTAGAATTGTTTGGTTAGGTGGCTTGCATCACTTAGTAGAGCTAGTGCAAAAAGCTTCGCTTTGTAATTGTCTAACAAGTCTCTCTAAGTGTTTTGTAGAAATTTTATTAGGCTATTCACCCCCCCCCCCCTCTAGCCATTTAGGACCTTTCACCTACCAGTTTTGATTCCTCCTCAAAGAGATAAATCTTTTAAATTATATGTTTCGGCTGATGATCATACAATTGGATCGGCCTTAATGCAAGAATTTGAAGGAAAGGAAAGAGTAGTGTTCTATCTCGGTTCAAGGTTACTTGATCCAGAAACAAGATATTCTCCCGTTGAGAAGTTGTGCTTGTGTTTATACTTCTCATGCACCAAACTTCATCATTACCTATTGTCCTCTGAATGCACGGTGGTGTCAAAGTTTGACGTAATTAAATATATGTTGTCTATGCCCATTTTAAATGGAAGAATTGGCAAATGGATTCTTGCATTATCAGAATTCGACTTGAAATATGAATCGGCTAAAGAGTTAAACGTCAGGTAATAGCTGATTTTGTTACTCATCATCATGAACAAGGAATTAAGACTTTAGATTTTACCCCGTGGGCTTTGTTCTTTGATGGTTCTAATTGGAAACAAGGTGGAGGTATTGGTATTGTCCTTGTTTCTCCTCAAGGGAAAAGTTTTGAATATGCCTTTCCTATTGATCCAACCTCTACTAATAATCAAGCTAAGTATGAAGCACTTCTCAAGGGACTTCAGCTTCTATATGAGGTAAGGGCCGAGGCTATTGAGATTTTTGGTGATTCTCAATTAGTGGTTAATCAATTGCTCGGCCTATATAAATGCAAAGATGACATCTTGAGGAAGAATTATGAGAAGTGTCTCGAGTTACTTGATTCTTTCTCTTCTGTTGTTATAAAACATATTCCTAGATATCAGAATCAAGAGGCTAATCGTTTAGCTTAGAGTGCTTCTGGATATCGACAAATAGTTGAAATATTAGCCGATGAGATTACTGGTGATGATGATTGGAGAATCGAAATTATTGAATATTTGAAAGATCCATCGCGACAAGTATCCAGAAAGCTGAGATATAAGGCTACGAAGTTTGTCCTTCTTGATGGTCAGCTTTATCACAAGACAATCGATGGTGTACTCCTTAAATGTATCAATCAAGAGGAAGCCAAGGTCCTGATGGGAGAGATCCATGAAGGGGTTTGTGGTGCACATCAGTCTGCTCATAAAATGAAATGGATGATCAGGAGAGCAGGATATTTTTGGCCAACCATATTGGAAGATTGTTTTAAGTACTATAAAGGATGTCAAGAATGTCAAAGGTTCGGTAATGTTCAGAAATCTCCGACATCAGCTATGAATCCAATTACAAAGCCATGGCCATTTAGGGGATGGGGAATAGATCTGATTGGCCAAATATTCCCAACATCTAGCAAAGGACACAAATTTGTGTTGGTAGCAACAGACTATTTCACCAAATGGGTTGAAGCTATTCCTTTAAAGGAGGCTTCATCGGCTACTGTGATTGAGTTTATCAAAGAACATATCATCTACAGATTTGGTGTTCCTCAAACCATTACCACGGATCAAGGAAAGATGTTTACATCAAAAGAGTTTGAAGATTTTGCTGCTAGCATGGGTTTCAAGTTAATTAATTCATCTCCATATTACGCCCAGGCTAATGGGCAAGCTGAAGCCTCTAACCAGATCTTGATCAAGATTATTAAGAAAAAGATCAAAGAAAATCTGAAGAAATGGCATTCGATACTCAGTGAAACCTTATGGTCCTATAGAATGGCTTGTCATGGTGCGACTAAGTGTTCACCTTATGAGTTGGTCTACGGTCATGAAGTCGTGTTACCTTGGGAGATCAATATAGGGTCCAGAAGAGTGTCACAGCAGAATAATTTGAAAGCCGATGAGTATAAGCATCTCATGATGGACAACCTTGATGATTTAAATTTTCATCGGCTAAAAGCTCTTGAGAATATTAGAGCTCAGAAGTTGAGAGTTGCTAAATATTATGATCGAAAGGTCAGAGAGAAAAAGTTTAATGAAGGAGACTTGGTTTGGAAAGTCATTTACCTATTGGAACTAAGGATAGCAAATACGGTAAATGGTCACCAAATTGGGAAGGACCCTATCGGATTACCAGATGTGCTTCTGGCAATGCTTATTTCTATGAAACTTTAGAGGGTGTCGAGTACTTCAGAGCAGTTAATGGGAAATATTTTAAGAAATATTATCCTAGTATCTGGGTGGATTTACTATGATTAATCAGTTTGACCAATAGCCGATATGACTATATCGCCTTCAGGCTAAAAAAAGAGATACAGCCGATATGTACAGTATCGCCTTCAGTAGTAAAGTAAATAGCCGATGCAAGTGAGGCATCGCCTTTAGCACAAAAATATGGATTTGAGGACTTCTGAATTTAAAAGACCTCGATGGGTCTTATCACAGAGAGATCATAGAAGAACAGAAACTTCATTATATTCACCATGGCATGACTTCTATTCGGAGTGATTTCGAGGCCACCCAAGTCTTGGCCGGTGTAGGCCTAGGCGGCTCCAAGTGCCATGGCAGCTCCCTGGCGGACACCATGGAGGGCAACCTCATGCACCCTTGCAGGGATGTTGTTTACCCTCTCGGCAACGTTGTTGCCGGTGGCGTTCATGGAGGCGGCCGCTTCGTTCCCTGTCTCTTGGAGGGCCTCCAGATGCACAGTCAGGTCTACAAAGCATGTCAAATAATGCATTGTAATACTGGAGATAAGGGCTTTCGAAGAGAGATCTTTTTGATCAAAGAAATTACCAGCGACATGAGCGTCGGATTCGACGCATTGCTGAGCCGCCCGAGAGGCTTTCACCTCTGCATCTTCCAGCGCCTTCTTGAGCTGGGCGATGTGGTCCTGGAGCAAGCAATTCTTGATGGTGGCCTCGGAATGAAGGTTCCGCATTTCCGTCATTTGACGGTAATGGCAAGCGGTCGTCGATTCTGAGCTATTGGAAGAAGGAGTCTCTGACACCGACTCCATCCCTGAAGGGGGACCTAGGGCGGCAGCAGCGTTGGATGGACCCGCGTTGGTCCTAAATGAAGCAAGAAAATCAGATCAGATTTGAAGAGTCGATGAAGAAAGATTGTGATCGACTAGTACGAAAAGAAACGTGTCTGGCGCGATGCTGGGGACGACGGTAGGAGTCCACTTCCTCCTCTGCTGGACGCTTGTCGCAGTTGTTATCTGCCATCGAAGGAGGACGAGATGGACTTTTTGGTGAGAAAGAGGGTTTTCTTTCGAATGGAAGGCGAAAGCAGCAATGGATGCGTTCTGAATGTGACGGAAGGCGAAGACGGAGTTGGAATTTATATTAAGAAGATTGAGTCTTCATAAGGGAGAAGATGTCGTTTCGTACAGTGTGCGCAGAGTACTCGAGTGGGATGTGAAATCATGACACGGTTTTCAAGGGAAGAGCAGCTGTTTCGCATTTGTCATCAAGATACTGTTCGGTAAAAAAAATCTTTGAGCCATTTGAAGTGTCGAAGAAGAAGAAAGAAAAGGACTCAAATTTCAGAATGAAATAAATTTCATCCCAAAATTAGGGGGAATGTGTTTACACCAGATTTTGGATCGAAATGGGTTATTATTTTTATGAGCACAAACGGCTAATTTATTAGTAAAAGGATCGGCCAGAAAAATAAAAGAGACCTGTTTGGACCCGGACACAACTAAAAGTTCATGTGGACCGAATTCAACAACGTATCGGGCCCAGCCGAAGAGTTCGAGTTCAGGTCGTCTTTTGTTTTATTTTCATGTATCTTAATCGTGTTAGAATAGGAGTCTACTGGGTTATAAATAGCTAGAAACCCAATTTTTATAAAAAGACAATGAATCAATCAACACATCAGCCACCGGCCAAAACCCTAGGAGTAGGAGTAAGGTAGAACTCGGCGAAACCTTCAACCAGGCAGGGCTGCATCGGCTCGACCGACCTCCGGTTTGCTTGTAAGTTTCACCAATGGCTTGTGTCATTGTTCAATAAGGCTGTATTTGGCATTCGACCAAACTCTTGTTAAGCTATGACATGGCTAGTTATCGATCTAAGTTCGCCTTTTGTAAGACTGTCTTGACTCTGATCAATCTCTTGCTTTAGTCAATC
The DNA here is from genome assembly GCA_009763385.1 of Coix lacryma-jobi var. lacryma-jobi. Lineage (NCBI taxonomy): Eukaryota > Viridiplantae > Streptophyta > Magnoliopsida > Poales > Poaceae > Coix > Coix lacryma-jobi. The sequence goes on along the minus strand of CM019830.1, from coordinate 98,942,837 downwards.
TTGACTAGTTATCGGCTCTATTGGTTTTGGCAAGCTAATAGATTCATTAAGTTATCGATGTTGTTTATGCTTTAATGTTTTTTCTTTAGATTTAAACAATATCTTGCCCAATCAAGATTGACAAAGTAGCTTAAGCTTAAAAGTTGTTTAGCTTTGGCTATCCAAAGGCTTTATACGCTTATACCGAAGAAAATAGCTGATCTAAGCCTCTCATCGACTATTTTGTCAATCTTGATTGTTACATGTTGTGCGTTCGAGATATCCGATAAAACTGTGGTTTGATCTAAGAAGAAATAGACTTGATCTAACATGTTTATTATGGCTCTATTTCTGAACCCCACTGATATATATGATAGATTAGATTTGTTTGATCTTGAATCAAATCATGGTCTTGACGGATAGATCTTGTTCGTGCTTCATGGACCCTGTATCGGCTAAAATAGCCAATCCAGTTATGCTTCCTTCCTAATGCGTACTTTTCAAGTGGTATGGAATCTACAGATCTGCTCATTGCATTGGACGTGGTCTAGTTTGGTCATCATTATGGCTGCATGGAAACACTCCACTGTTAATAGATAGAACTGCCTATGCAATTAGTCGATTCATTGATTTCATACCGTTTAAACGTACATATAGATCTTTACTCTTTTTACATGTCTAAGCTTATCGGTTGTTTTCCTATTCTAGGTGTTTCTTTGCATATACCATAGTCGTTTTGCTTTATATCTTTATCAATGCTTTCATGCAATCTTTTGGGAGTTGACTTTGTAGTCAATGTCCTATAAACAATGGCTATATCAGAGCCGCATAATTTGGAACTGTCTGGCACCAAACCGGCAGGTTCCACAATTTGACAATATTTTCTTCTCCTTGTCAATTACAGGTCAAATTGCCTGGCACGTCCGAGGTCGCTCTCACCCAGATTCGGCACCGCTGTTGACGGTCCTTAAACACCTGTTTTATCATCAACATTTGACCCTAAAGTCCACCAAAAAGGCATGAAATGTAGTCAAATAGGTTTCAAACTAACCAAATTCCACATGTCCATAGAATTTTATTTGAATGCAGGATTTGAACCAAATTTGGACATATGGACCCACCAGAGGCCAAGCCCACTCAACAGGGCCCAAATAGGCCTAAGGGGGGTGGCGCCCGCCACCCCTAGGTGGCGCCCGCCACCTCTAAGTGGCGCCCGCCACTTGGGTTGGCCCAAGCTTCACTCCCTGCCACGTCACCGATCCGTGTGACCTCCCTAGGGCCAAATCTTGGCCCTTGGTCACTAGGTCAGTGGCATCGGACGGCTCAGGATGAAGTGGCGTGGATCAAGGCTGAATGGCGGTTGCTAGGACATGCAACCAACCTCCAAAACGCCTTGGACAACCACCTGGATGCCGTTGAAGCCAAGGCGGTGCATCCAACGGTGAGGGAGGTGGTGGCCGCCACCTAGGGCTGGCGCCCGCCACTAGGGTTAGCCCTAGGTCGGCTGGCTGCCCCCTATAAGAACCCCCCTTACTCATTTGGGCTATAAATACCCCCCTGCGGCATCACTTCATATATATCCCTCATATCCCACACTTCCAAGAGAAGCAAAGCAAGAGAAGCAAGTGAGAGTTAGGTTAGAAGCTTAGAGAGCTTAGGCAAGTAGGTAACTAGTAGAGCAAGGCATCTTTGCCCTCGCGGTAGCACTGCTCAAGGCTTAGCTCAAGAGTAGAGGTGTGCGAGTGATCAGTTCTGGAGCTGGGAAGAGTCTTCCTTCATCTCCAGTTCAGGTTTTGCTCTTGTTACTCAAGCATTTACTATATTCTAGTTCATCATTTCAAGTATTACTTTATTCTACTTATCAGTATTGAGTGGTATACTTGATTGATTGCTTGAGTGCCTAGCTATCCTACAGTTCAATTCACTTAGCCATAGTAGTTAATCTCTAGTGAGCTTAGTGTTTGATCTTTGCCAATAGGTTGCTTAGTTAGTTTAGTGTTTATCTTATTAAGTCAAGTGTTTGCTCTGACGTCCGCAAGGGTGTCTCTATTCAAAGCTAGGGTAGAGATAGTTAGAATATAATTAAGCGTGGTGCTTAGTTATAGACTTACCTTCAGATACGGCTGGACCCCCAGATAGCTGTGGTAGCAAGCAGGTGGTGACAGCCCTGTACGCCTTGAATTCCACCACGTAGTTGGCCCAGTTTAACAGTAAGGCTCGTTGTGCTAGCGTTTAACCTAAGTAAGTGGTAAAGGCTAGTACGCCTCGATACTTGACAAGATAGGAATAAAACTATACTCAACTTAGTTGCTTTATTGTCTTTTGCCTGCCTTGCTTCGTAACTATCTCGCTTTGTAGTTATCTTGCTCTGTAGTTATCTAGGATTAGTTAGTAGTTAGTTATCTTAGTTACCCTTAGTTACCCTCTATCTACCTATCCATCCACCTTACCTTAGTCATCCACTTCATCCTTACCTATCCACCCATATATTCTTTCTAGCCTTTCATCTCCTCTCTACTCCTCTTTTCCCTTTTTTCTCTTTTCTTCGACTCTCATCCCCTCCTTGACTCAACTCATACACCACCCTAGCCTTCCCTTGGGATCAAATAAATCGACACCTGGTACTCCCAAGCGAAGTGCTACTACAATAGTTCTGTGCGCTTGCAGAATCTCCTCCTGGTAAATTGCATTCTCTCTAGCTAGCTCCTACTAGTGTCGGGATTGACAACCCCACTTGGCATTAGTAGATAGCTGCTTTAGCTCCACTCCTTTAGGTATAGTAACCGGTCTTGCCTCAAGCATTTCTGACGCCGTTGCCGGGGATAGACTCCATAGTCTACTCCTAGTAACAACGTTAGCAAGTGCCAACAAGCATTCCTGGGCCGTTACCAGGGAGTTGCCTAGCACTATCTTTAGTGAAGCTAAGAACTACCAACAACCGCCACCTTTTGAAGGTCTAGGAGGTCAAGACCTTGCTCTGCGTGGCCTCTGAGGACCGTGTTCGAGTGTGTTGGCGCTCTCGACCAGATTTTCGTGCCAACAGGCGCGGGTTTGGTAGTTGAGCCTCGAAAAACTACCCTCGACGATTTTCGAGTTTGGGCCTCAAAACTCGGGGTGGAGGGTTTCCGAGTTTGGACCTCAAAACTCGGCGTGGACGGTTTTCAGGTTTGGGCCTGAAAACCTGGGCTGGCGGGTTTCTGAGTTTGGGCCACAAAACTCAGCCGGAGGACAGGTTTCCCGGTTTCAGCCTCAAAACCGGGGGGGAGGTCCAAAAAGGACGGTCGACACGTGGTGGCGCGGAGAGGCTTGCGTTGCGGTGAAGCTATCCGTGAGGAAGGCGCGGCGGTCGATAGGACGGCACGTGGCGGCATCCTGAGGCTTGCGTCGAGGCGAAGCTAAGGATGAGAAAGGCGCGTGGTCGTCGGATCAAAACTCAGTAGAGTTGGACCGGGATACCCCTAGGGTTGGCCGCTTCGCTCTTGTATCTAGGGGTAGAAGGGGACTATTGTACTTAGGCTATAAATAAGAGAGGTAGCACCTCCTCTCTCCCTATCCTGGCAGCCACCATTCCTGTAGCTTTCTCTCTCTAGCCCTGCTTAGGTTCTAATCATACCTCGCTGCCTGTGATCCGCAAAGTGACTCCAATCATACCTCTATGTATTTGGGATTTTGAGAAAGTGAGACCGTAATCTCACCATTGTCTCGTGTGGTAGACACACGGTTGAAATCCCGGTCGATTCGTGTTTTGTTCTTGTGTTCTTCACGTTTCGGTTTTTTCTCTCCCGGAGATTTGACTCGTTCTCCCTCTCCGTGAGATGATTTTCGATAACACTTGAAATAGTTTGTTCTATGTCGTGAGCTCCTTCTTTCCACCGAAGGATTTCTCCTCTAACCTCACAAGGATATAGATCAGGCAGAAATCACATTCGTTCTTCGTTCTTCCCCCTTTTCGAGTGTTCTTCGGATTTTTCGTGATTGACTTCTTTAGGTGCGATGATTTCTTAGGATTAGCACCCTAATACGTAGAAGAACACTTGGGAGAAGTTTGGTTGAAGCCCCATCTGATTTGGTCGAGTTGCAATCGATTTTGGTTTTGACCCGAGCTGTTTTTGCCTTCTCTAGGCATTGGCGGACAGTTTGCCACCCCAGCCGCGGACAGTCCGCGGGTCGGGTTTGAGCACAGGCAGTCAGGCATAGCCCCCTGACTGTTTCTGGTCAGGTGACCGGCGGACAGTCCACGGTACAAACCCACGGACAGTCCGAGACCTGTCCAGGGCTGTTGCAGAACAATCTGTTTTCTGGAGTTTTGCCGGCAGACAGTCTGGGACCCAGGCGCGGACAGTCCGCCATTGAACTGCGGACAGTCCGGGACCCTGACGGCGCACAGTCCGCAAACCTGTTGTTTGTGCAGTTTTGCTCTGTGGCTTTGGCACTTGGTTTTGGGCGTTCTCCGGTAGTTCCGCTGTACCACTAGGACATCTCCTAGGGTATCCACCTATTCGTAGGTCATGAACTCACCGGTTGTTTTGAGTCTTCGTTTTTGGGGTGATTTTCTGGGACAAGGGCCACCTATTTCATGAGTTGAAATTTGAGGCTCCCATTCACCCCCCCTCTGGTCGCCAATTCGGTCCTTCACTCACTAAGTGTCTTGATCACCAAAACAAAAAGCCCTATAGGTTATACCTTTGCTGTAACACCCTGACTTAATTTTTCCCCAATTTAATAAAAGGAATTAGAAATTAATTAGGTTGGCTAGTTTATTAGAGGAGGAAAATAAAAATTTGTTTAATATTGTCATGTTGCATTCATGCCATTGCATATTTTTATTGTGTGGTGAATGATTTATTAAACCCGAATAGGGCGAATCGAATTTACTCTATTTCAAAATTAAATAAAAAGGTTTACAAAATTTTACAAATTCAAAGTCAAAATTTTATTTTCAAAACCTAGGGAAAATATTTCTAATGCTTACAAAATTTATTTGATTTCAAGCTGATTTGAATTTGGATTTCAAAATGAATTTGGAAAAGGATTGTAAAGTAAAAACAAAAAGGAAAAAGAATTGGCAAAGGGCTCATTCTCTCCCCCTAACCCAAGCCCAACCCGTTTTCCTCTCCCTCTTTTCCCAACCGGCCTGCTCGGCGCCTCCTGGCCCAGCACCGAACCCCTCCCTCACCCCAGGCCCGCGCCACTCCCTCCTCCTCCCTTCGGCCCGCTCAACGGACGGCCCACAACGCCGCACCCGCCTCCCCTCACCGCGGCCCGCTGAAAGGTCCTAATTGGCTAGAGGGGGGGTGAATAGCCTAATTTAAAAATCTACAAAATACTAGAGCAATTTGTTAGACAACAACAAAGCGATAAATGCGGTTGCTCTAGCTCTATGTCAAAAACGCAAGCCACCTATTTACAAATCTAGTCAATTATGATCTCTAAGGCACACATAAACTAAGTCACTACTTTAGTAAACTAGTGAGCTACACAAGAGAGCTAGCAAAGCTAAACAAGCTATACTAGTAAAGCTACTACTATCACTAGCAAGAGAAACAAGTTACTCTACAAGAAGTATGAACAAAGGGATACAAGAGAGTGGTAGTGTAATTTTACCGAACCGGGAAGAGAAGATAATTGATGTCACAATAGAATGCCAATCTCCAAGGGACACAATATGAACACAAGATTTATCCCCGAGGTTCACGTGCATGCCGGCACGCTACGTCCTCGTTGTGTCGACCAAGGCTTCGTGGTTCGGTGGCTAATCGGTATCACACACCGAGCTCTCCAAGAGCGCCACAAGAACCTACCCCAAGCAATGGTAACTCAATGACACGCGCAATTTACTAGAAGTTACCTTTGGCTCTTCGCCGGGGAGGTACAAGCCTCTCACAAAGTCGTTGGGATGGCCACGAACAATCACCAACTCATGCCAATCCTCCTCCGCTGCCACCAAGCCGTCTAGGCACCGGCAAGTGCCAAGAGTAAAAAGAAATCCGCAACAACAATCACCAAGATGCCTCTAGAATGCAAGTTTACAATGCAAGCTCTTGGTTTCACTCAATCTCACTTCGAATGCGCAATCAAGCAAGAGAGATGAGTGGGAGGGGAGTGCTCAGCTTCTAGGGATCACAAAGATGTTCAAAATGTACTAGAGAGAGGTCCCCTAAGCCGGCCAACTCATATTTATAAGCCCTCAAAACAAATAGAGCCGTTACCTGTTCGCTGGGTAAAAAACGCGGTGACCGGACGCACTGCCGAGGAGCACCAGACGCTCCTACTGTGTCCGGTCTCTAGATGGCCGCCATGTGTCCACGTGAAATCAACGACATTCGTCTGATTGCCCAAACCGCTACTGCGCCAAGAGAGTACACCGGACGCTCTGATCATCGGACGCGTCCGATGCCTCTAACGGCTAATTTGCACGAAAAGCTTCACGATCACCGGACTCTACGTCATTAGCACCGGACGCGTCTGATCAAATATTTCACTCAGCGTCCGGTCAAACACAGAGAGGTTCCAGAGAGGTTTTTCATCGACCGGACGCGTCTGGTCACCAGTGACCGGACTCACTCATCGTCCGATCAAACTATTTGAACCTGATGCCTCTCATGAACAGAGGTACAGGCGAGTCCGGTCGCTGTTTTTAGCAGCGTCCGGTCAGACCTCAACCTCGGGCGTTCCATCTACGATTCGCCCGAGCCCCTGAAACCAGTCCTCGGCCTCGGGCGTTCAAGTTCCGATTCGCCCGAGCCTCCATGCCAGGCCTCGGCCTCGAGTCTTCGAGCCAGGCCTCGGCCTCGAGCCTTCGAGCCAGGCCTCGGCCTCGAGCCTTCGAGCCAGGCCTCGGCCTCGAGCCTTCGAGCCAGGCCTCGAGCCTTCGAGCCAGCCCTCGAGCCTTCGAGCCTCTGCACCAGGCCTCGGCCTCGAGCCTTCGAGCTAGCCCTCGGGCCTTCGAGCCAGCCCTCGAGCCTTCGAGCCTCTGCGCCAGGCCTCGGCCTCGAGCGCAGCTTCCGTTTCGCCCGAGCCATCGGATGCTCAAACTTCGCTTCGCCCGAGCCCTCCGTGCTGAGCCTCGGGCTGACCATCGGACGCGTCCGATCGTAGCGTCCGGTCGTTGTTCCAGCGTCCGGTCAATCCCAGAGACCACTTTTTCAATTCCGGTTTCTTCTCCTTTTCAAATGTGCCAACACCACCAAGTGTACACCACCTTGTGCAAGTGTGTTAGCATTTTCAAAGCATTTTTCAAAGGATTTATCGCCTCATTTTAGTTACGTTATATGCAAATGCAACTAGAGGCAACTTGATAACCGTATGCTATGAATTTCTCCCCTTGATAGTACGGCTATCTATCCTAAATACACTCACACCCTTTATGGTGTCTTGAGTGCCAAAACAAAAGAGCCTATTGGTTATACCTTTGCCTTGAGCTCTTTTATTTTTCTCTTTCTTCTTTTCTTCTATTGAAGATATGGACCATCTTACGACCAATCACTTGATCTTTGCATCATATGTCCATCATCATGCTTCACTTGAGCCATGGACCACCTTTTTGCTAAATCAAACACTTAATGACAAAGGTTAGTCCAATGGGTTTCATCAATTATCCAAAACCAAACTTGGGCTTTCAATCTCCCCGTTTTTGGTAATTGATGACAACCCTCATACAAGATATTATGATAAAGATTTGAGACACCAAGATAGTATTTGCTCCCCCTACATATGTGCTCCCTCATACTAACTTGTGATGCTAAGGTTTAAAGAATGGACCTTTGAAGCGCGATACCAATCGGAGTGCAAAACTCATGATCATCCTTAGCACCATAATGAACTAGATACAACTTGTAAGACAACTTTTAAACAGATATATTGGCAAAAAAGTTAAATTCCAAAAATCTAGTTCTATCCTATGCATGCTAGTACTTCATTTCATCATTCAAGTTCTAGTCTAGCAAGCAACACACAAGAGAGATACTACTTGAAAACACAAACCAATGCAAGACAATGCAAGCAAGCATATGTAAGATGCACATTGCAAATGCATTCAATCAAGTTCATAGGCTTGCTCCCCCTACTTGTGTGCTTAAAATTTTTATCCCTTTCTTTTATCCCTTTCTTTTCATAAATCTTTGTGCAACTTCTTCTCCCTTTTTGCATATCTTTTATGCCATTTTTCTCCCCATTTGTCATCAATGACCACAAAAGGTGAGTTTTTTTTTATTTGTAAAGCATGGGAGTAGAAAATGATCAAATTGTGGTTCAACTATAAACAATTGCACACCATATATAGCACAGTTTGCTCTAGAGTAAGCTTCTTCACACATCTTGCAATGGTTATCTTACTCATGTCGGTTATATACTTCAATGCTCATGTTTATAGTCAAACACTAGGATTGCAAGCCCATAAACATGTCATATGCCACCACTAGATCATAACAATCATAGAAGCAATAGTGGTACCATACCAACATCAAAGTCATTTGATTTTCAATGAATGAGGTCCAAAACCTGCTAGATATGCCTAGATGCTCTAAACAAGTTCTTAGCAAGGTATGAGATGCAAATGTCAACCAATAATACCTTTGCTTTGGCTTGGAGGAGAGGCAAGTCATATAAGTGAGGTGCATCATCAACACATATTTGAGAAATCTAGTATGTTCAACTCATTCCTTAGCTTGCAAAACCTCTTCTCATCAAGTGGCTTAGTGAATATATCTGCAAGTTGATCATCGGTCCCAACACTCTCAATAGATATATCTCCCTTTTGTTGATGATCTCTAATGAAGTGGTGCCTAATGTCAATGTGCTTGGTTCATGAATGTTGCACCGGGTTGTTTGTGAGCTTCACCGCACTTTCATTGTCACATAGCAATGGCACTTGTTTGAATTTTATTCCAAAGTCCTTCAAGGTTGCCCTCATCCATAGGAGTTGTGCACAACAACTACCGGCACTAATATATTCGGCTTCGGCAGTAGAGAGTGCCACACTATTTTGTTTCTTTGAAGACCAAGATACAAGTGACCTTCCCAATAATTGACATGAGCCCGATGTGCTCTTTCTATCAACCTTGCAACCCGCATAATCGGAATCGGAGTACCCAATTAATTCAAAGTTTGCTCCTTTGGGGTACCATAACCCAACATTTTGTGTAGCCTTTAAGTACCTCAAGATTCTCTTTGTTGCCTTCAAATGACTCTCTCTTGGAGAAGCTTGGAATCTTGCACACATGCACACACTAAACATGACATCCGGCCTTGAAGCGGTCACATAGAGTAAGCTTCCAATCATTGATCGATACAACTTTTGATCCACCATATTTCCACTTGCATCACTATCCAATTGTCCATTTGTCCCCATAGGTGTGCTAATGCCTTTTGCATCTTGCAATCCAAACTTCTTGATCATGTCCTTTATATACTTGCCTTGACTAACAAATGTGCCATTCTTCAATTGCTTGATTTGTAGACCAAGGAAGTAGCTAAGCTCTCCAATCATGGACATTTCAAACTCTTTTGCCATCATATTTCCAAATTCTTCACAAAAATCTTGGTTGGTTGAGCCAAATATGATATCATCAACATAGATTTGCAACACAAACAAGTCATTGCCTATTTTCTTGGTGAAGAGAGTGGTGTCAACCTTTCCCATTTCGAACCCTTTGGATAGAAGGAAATCCCTCAATCTTTCATACCATGCCCTTGGAGCTTGCTTCAAGCCATACAGTGCTTTTCTCAACTTGTAGACATGGTTGGGCTTCTTTTCATCTTCAAAACCGGGAGGTTGCTCAACATATACCAACTCATTGATGTAGCCATTGAGGAATGCACTCTTTACATCCATTTGATATAGCTTGATGTTATGAGCACAAGCATAAGCTAATAGGATTCTAATTGCTTCCAATCTTGCAACCGGTGCATATGTCTCTCCAAAGTCAAGCCCTTCAATTTGAGTGTAACCTTGTGCTACCAATCTTGCTTTGTTTCTCACCACTAGGCCATCTTGATCTTGCTTGTTGCGGAATACCCATCTAGTACCAATAACATTATAGCTCTTAGGCCTCTCAACCAATTCCCAAACTTCATTTCTTGTGAAGTTGTTTAGCTCTTCATGCATGGCATTAACCCAATCAACATCCTTCAAAGCTTCTTCAATCTTGGTTGGTTCAATAGTTGACACAAATGAATAGTTCCCACAAAACATTGCCAATCTTGATCTTGTTTGAACACCACTTTGAATGCCACCAATAACCAAGTCTAAGGGATGATCTCTTGCTAAGCTTGAAGGTTGTAGCACTTGATTTGTATTGCTTGTACTTGGTTGATCCACTTGTTGCACATTTGGAGATGATGAACTAGCCACTTGTTGATTTTGCACTTGAGAATCACTATCTTGCTCATTTGGGATGGTGACCACTTGCTCTTTGTCATCTACAACATCAATCACTTCTCTTGGCCTAATATCACCAACATCCATGTTCTTCATTGCATTCACTAATTGAGTGCCTCTCACATCATCTATGTTTTCATTTTCATCTTGAGATCCATTGGTTTCATCAAATTCTACATCATGAACTTCTTCAAGTGTGCCACTAGCCAAGTTCCATACTCTATATGCTTTGCTTGTGGTTGAATATCCAAGTAGGAACCCTTCATCACATTTCTTGTCAAACTTGCTCAATCTTGTGCCCTTCTTCAATATATAGCACTTGCAACCAAATACCCTAAAGTATGCAATATTGGGCTTTCTTCCATTCAATAGCTCATATGGTGTCATTTCCAACATAGGATGGCAATAAAGTCGGTTGCTAGAGTAGCAAGCCGTGTTGATAGCTTCGGCCCAAAAGGATTGACTCACATTGTATTCACTAAGCATGGATCTTGCCATATCAATCAAGGTTCTATTCTTTCTTTCAACTATCCCATTTGATTGAGGAGTGTACTTTGCCGAGAATTGATGCCTAATGCCAAAATCATCACATAGCTCTTCAATTCTTGTGTTCTTGAACTCACTCCCATTGTCACTTCTCACTTTCTTGATAGTTGTCTCAAACTCATTTTGACTTCTCTTGACAAACGATTTGAATGTAGCAAATGTTTCACTTTTGTCACCAAGAAAGAATACTCATGTGTATCTAGTGAAGTCATCCACAATCACATAACCATATTTATTTCCACCAATGCTAGTGTATGTAGTTGGCCCAAATAAATCCATATGCAATAGCTCAAATGCTTTAGTAGTGCTCATTTCACTTTTCATAGGGTGAGTATTTCCAACTTGTTTGCCGGCTTGACAGGCGCTACAAAGTTTATCCTTCTCAAACACAACATCTCTTAAGCCCTTAACCAAGTCATATTTGATCAATCTATTTAGTTGCTTCATCCCAACATGACCAAGCCTTCTATGCCATAGCCAACCCATACTAGACTTAGTGATCAAGCATGTTGTCAATTGAGTTTCCTTTGCATCAAAATCAACTAAATATAGGTTTTCATATCTAAATCCTTTGAATGCTAGGTTGGTTCCATCATTACTAGTGATCATCACATTATCAACACCAAAGTTGCAATTGAAACCAAGATCACATATTTGAGCTACCGATAGCAAGTTGAAGTTCAAGCTCTCTACTAGCAAGACATTTGATATGCTCAAGTCATTGGATATTGCAATCTTACCAAGTCCCTTGACCTTGCCTTCACTATTGTCACCAAATGTGATACTATCAACTTTGAAGTCTTCTTCATTTGTGTTGATTGAGTTGAACATTCTAGAATCCCCGGTCATGTGTTGAGTGCACCCACTATCAAGCACCCAATGCCTTCCTCCGGCTTTGTAATTGACCTACAAGAAGATTCAATGTTTAGGTACCCAAATCTTGTTGGGTCCTCCAAGGTTAGTGACTAAGCTCTTTGGTACCCAAATGGCTTTCTTCTTTGAGCCCTCCTTAGGTGTACCAACAAACTTAGCTCTTACACTATTAACACCCTTGTAAAGCACATAGCAAGAATCAAACTTAATTGATTTACCAAAGTTGGTTGGTTTGTTCTTGTTTATGTTCCTTTTATGGCAATTATGCTCGGTATGCCCGGATTGCTTACATTTCATGCAATAGCTTCCATTTCCCTTTACAAAACTAGTTTTGTAAGGAGCAAAGGCCGCCTTGCCCTTCTTGGGGGTATAGCCAATCCCTTCCTTCATATGAGAAAATCTTTGGCTACCCAAGCACTTAAGCAAGCGGGCATCTCCACTATAGGCATTGCCTAAAGCGCGAGTGAGCTCATCCACCTCCTTCTTTAATGTTTCATTTTCCACTATTAATGATGCATCACAAGTAACACCATCTTTTATGTTTGAGTTAGATGCATCGGTGGAGCATGAACTAGATGAAGCATTGGGAGGTGCAATGACAATAGGTGTGTAAGATGTTTCATTGATTAAGTCACATGTTACACCTATGTCACATGTTTGAGCAATGTCCTCAATCTTGGTTTGAGTGAGGAGAGAGGAGTGGGCTTCCTCAAGCCTAGTGTGAGCTTTATCAAGCTTCTCATGGGCTACCTCTAGCCTCTCATGAGTTAGCTTGAGCTCATCAAGAGATTGCTCAAGAAGGCTAACCTTCATGCGCAATTCCTTGCACTCCTTCCTCTTCTTCTCAAAGCAAACATGAGCTTGCTCAAACATGTCCATAAGCTCTTCATTAGTGTATTCATTTTCATTATCATCATCATCATCATCACTCTCATCATAGGAAGGTACCTTGGATGGCCTTGCCATCAAGCATGTAGATGGAGTGTCAAAGATAGAAGGCTTCTTGTTGATAGCAATACTTGCAAGTGCCTTCTTCTTCATCTTGTTGAGTTCTTCATCATCACTATCGGATGATGCATCACTATCCCATGTCACAACATAGGATCCACCTTTCTTTTTCTTGATGAAAGATAGCTTCTTCTCCTTCTTTTCCTTCTTGTCCTTCTTCTTCTTTGCTTCATCATCATTGTCACTATTATGAGGACAATCGGCTATCATGTGATCTTCACTCTTGCACTTATAGCATCTTCTCACATAGCCCTTGTTCTTGTTGTTATCCCTTCTCTTTCTTGCACCATAGCCTTTCTTCTTCATGAATCTTCCAAACTTTCTTACTAGAAGTGCCATGGCCTCATCATCATCACTAGAATCTTCATCTTCACTATCACTTGATTCTAGCTTTGCCTTGCCCTTGCTCTTGCTCTTGGATGAAGAAGTGGCTTTGAATGCCAAGCTCTTCTTCTTCTCTTCCTTCACTTTCTCATCATCACCATCATCATTGTATTGATCTTCGGTCATTACATCACCAAGGACTTCATTTGGTGTCACATTTTGCAATCCTCCTCTCATGATGATGGTCCTCAATGTCTTGAATTGCTTGGGCAAGCAACTCAAGAACCGATGAGTGAAGTCTTCATCCTTCACTTTCTCTCCCAAACTCTTGAGATCATTTATGATGCATTGGAGCCTATAGAACATCTCCGGAATTATTTCATCCTCTTTCATCTTGAAGCTTGTGAGCTTATCTTTGAGCATGTACAATTTGGCACTTTTTACCGTTGAAGTGCCCTCATATGTTTCTTCTAGTCTTGCCCATACTTCATTTGCCTTCTCAAGATCTTTGATTTGCTCAAACACTTTTGGATCAATGCCATTGTATATAGTGTTGAGCGCCATTGTGTTGCATTGCTTGCTTTCACGCTCTCTAGGGGTGGGGTCTTCTTCATTGACAATAACATAACCATCTTGTGTGACCTCCCACACCCTATCATTGATGGACCCAAGATACATCTTCATCTTTCTCTTCCAATAATCAAAAGATGACCCATCAAAGTACGGTGGTTTGCCCCCAACATGGTTGAACACAATTTGAGCCATATTTGCACCATAGGTTGTTAAGCCTTTGAATCAAACGGTGTTTGGCTCCGATACCACTTGAAAGGTCCTAATTGGCTAGAGGGGGGGTGAATAGCCTAATTTAAAAATCTACAAAATACTAGAGCAATTTGTTAGACAACAACAAAGCGATAAATGCGGTTGCTCTAGCTCTATGTCAAAAACGCAAGCCACCTATTTACAAATCTAGTCAATTATGATCTCTAAGGCACACATAAACTAAGTCACTACTTTAGTAAACTAGTGAGCTACACAAGAGAGCTAGCAAAGCTAAACAAGCTATACTAGTAAAGCTACTACTATCACTAGCAAGAGAAACAAGTTACTCTACAATAAGTATGAACAAAGGGATACAAGAGAGTGGTAGTGTAATTTTACCGAACCGGGAAGAGAAGATAATTGATGTCACAATAGAATGCCAATCTCCAAGGGACACAATATGAACACAAGATTTATCCCCGAGGTTCACGTGCATGCCGGCACGCTACGTCCTCGTTGTGTCGACCAAGGCTTCGTGGTTCGGTGGCTAATCGGTATCACACACCGAGCTCTCCAAGAGCGCCACAAGAACCTACCCCAAGCAATGGTGTGACACCCCAATTTTAAGAACAAAATTGGAGCACAATATATGTATGCCAGGATCAATTTTCATACATATATCCACATCATAGTAAATATCAAAACAATGCTTTATTAATAATATCGAACTTTATTACAAAAACGACCCTCGGGTCTGAAATAAAAAGTACAGACTCTCATGATAACGGACTCTAATGAAGATGCTGATGTAGATGCGGAAATCTGGACTCCATCTCCACAGGAAGGTCGACCGGGGGTAGCGCCATCCTAGTACAGGTCATCAGGGTCGTAGCCTCCGTCTTCTGGATACTCCTGCTCCTCGTACGTGTAGTCTCCAGCGTCTGGGTGGGGTAGCAGGGGGACAAAGAGGAAGGGTGAGTACATCGAAATGTACTCCGCAAGTGTAGGAAATATATGCTTATGAGGCTTATAACAAAGGTAGGCTGACTTTGTTTGACTCAAGCGCCTAAAGCGACACACCCTATTAATCCTATTAATCCTATGCACCTATTTGCTAGGTTATAGACAGACTCTGTAGAAAAGTAACAACACCCGGAGTCGCACCGAGCATCCAACACCTGAAGTCCATCAGGCAACCGCACCTGAAGTCCATCAGATGACCCGAACCGGTAACTAGTAACCAACTAATCTCGAAGAAGTCCAAGCCCGCTCGTGACCGTGAGCACGGCTGATATATCAGTTTTACACTCTGCAGAGGTTGCACATCGTTACCCATGAGTCGTGCAGATCCCGTCACGCTAAACACTGCCAAGGTGCATAGCAGGTTGCACTGCAAGGCCTTTACAAAGCCCCTCCAAGCCTGTGTTACACGTACTCTAAGGTTTCTCCCTGTCCATAAGTCAACGACCCCAAGGGACCCCTCTTGAGCCACTATACAACCCCCGTGTAGCATAACTTAGAGGAAACTAATTAATTAGCCAGGTCCAGCCCATCCAGATCTCATGGCTGCGCTGTTTTGCCGGGTTACTTGTCCAAGAACCGGGTCCTAGGGATCCAGGCAGGATATGTCTAGCACGAGCCCCGAACCAAAAACCAAAGCAGCTGCCGAGTCCCACGGCACAAAACCACCAATACGGGTCCATCCTGCCGGATTTACCTAACAACCTTGTTGCTACCAAAATTACCATGACCACATTCGTTTCATAGTTCATTAATCAAGATTATAAACATTTTAATCTCTCATCCCAACCACGACTGCAGAGCTAAGCAAGACACCTACCCGAACATCTCAGAACAGGCGGCAAGGGTAATATAAACAAATTCTAGTAAACCCTAGCATGGGATTCAAATTAATGACAAGCATGCAACTACAGGATCTAACTACTCTAATACCAAAAGTAAAATAAAAGTAGGTGCAAGATGTTCAAGGACACTTGCCTTCGGACTGGGTCGAATCAACTGGGTCGCAAGGATGGTCTGGAGCGTCCTCGTACTCCGCACTCTCTGGCCCAATCAACATACATGGCACATACAAAGAAAAATAAATAACAGTACAACAAACAGTATGAAAACAGTAAACTAATAGATCTACTGCGTAGAGAACGAAATTATGAATCTAACGCAAGTTGAATGGGTCAAATCGGAGTTAAAATGAGCAAGTTATAAGCGTTTGAAGTTGGATGGCATTTCTGTAAATAGATTGAACTCATTTTCGGATTTAAAATAAATCAAAACTGAATTTAAAAGCGCTCTGGACCGGGCCTCATTTATCCGAAAACACAGGGGTTAGAACGCAAGAATTCGCGGACTCAGCGCACAGTCCCCGTGGACTGCGGGTTGATTTCTGGATAGCTGAGGGGCTCTTTAACAAAATACGCGGCGCGAAGGGGTATCCTCTGATCTGGATCGCCCGATCCAGATCGGACGATCTAGATTAGATCGGAGGGATGTGGCTATGCAGTGGACCACGCCTCGTTTATCGGAAAGGACAGGGGCTAAGATGAAAGAATCGCATGACTCAGTGAATAGTGCTAGTGGAGTGCGGGTTTATTCGCTCGAAGACCGAGGGCTCTTTTGCAAAAGTGACAAAGGTGTGGCGCAGCTGCTGGCGTGGACGCCACGCGGCGCCAGGTGGCGCGTGCTGAGTGGTGGTGGTGTTCCACGTGGCCGTGGGCCGCTGACGTGGCGCTGGTGGACTGCGTCCACGGTGTTATGCGCCCGGTGTATACCGGTTCACACCCGGATCTAATCTGGGCCCTCGGCTCCTGATCAGACGGCGCCAGGGTGTTCGAGGAGGGTGCTGGCGGCGCCGGTGAGCCCGCGCGCGGTGGCGCTATCGACCCCGCGGCGACGCCATCGAAGGGGCTCGCCGGAGTGGCTCGGGAGAGGGCTATGGAACAGTAGAGATTAAGGAAAAAGGTGGGATCGGTCGGAAAGCTCACCGCGAGTCCGAGGGTGGAGTCGAGGTCGACTGTCGAGGACCGGAGAGGAGAGACGCGCGGCGGAGACGTTCGGCGGCTCGAAGCTCGGGTGGAGACGTCCCCGGGCGTCGATGTTGGCCGAAGAGGAGCTTGCCGGATGCGGCGTTGCACGGTGGGTATGCGGGTGGATAGAGAGGGATCTGCGGGGCTTCCGCGCGTGGATTGGCTCAAGCCGAGCTTCGGGTGATGGCGGCGGCGCGACTGCTTCAGCCGCGTGGCGGCGAGGGGGAAAAAAAGGAGGGCTCGGAAGGAGTTGGGGATGCGACGCATGGAGGAGGTCGGCACCCTAAATAGTCAGGAAAAAGAGATGGCGGCTGGGGGGGTTGTAGATCGATGAATCGATCAAGGGCGCAGCTGCTCTGGTTGTGCGAAGGGCGGACTGGAGGTTGGGGGCGGGCCTGACCGGCGGGGCCCACTTGTCGGCGAGCGAGTGGCTAGCGCGCGAGGCTGCAGCGGGGCGCGCGCAGCTGGGCCGGAAGTGGGGGTGTGGGGCGCGGCCGGTGGGGCTGCACGCGCGCGGGTGGGCCGGCTCGGCTTGGTTGGGCCGGATGGGTGGGTTGAGGGAGAGGGAGCTCTTATGCCTTTTTCTTTTCCTTTTTCATTTGTTTTCCAAATTCATTTTGAAATCCAAATTCAAATCTGTTTGAAATCAAATAAATTTTGTAAGCATTAGAAATATTTTTTCCTAGGTTTTGAAAATAAAATTTGAGTTTGATTTTCCAAAATTTTCACAAACCCTTTATTTAATTTCTAAATAGAATAAAACCGATTCGTCGTAAACGGGTTTGATAAATTTATTTTTCACCCAATAAAATTGTGCAACGGCATGAATGCAACATGACAATATTAAACAAATTTTATTTTCCTCCTCTAATAAACTAGCCAACCTAATTAATTCCTAATTCCTTTTATTAAATTGGGAGAAAAAAAATTAAATCAGGGTGTTACAAACCTACCCCCTTAAAAGAATCTCGTCCTCGAGATTAGGAAGAGTCGGCGAAGAGATGAGGAAAATCTGCCCGAAGATCATCTTCTTTCTCCCATGTGGCTTCCTCTTCGGAGTAATGCTTCCATTGCACCTTGCAGATTTTAATCCTCTTGTTGCGAGTGCCCCGTTCCATCGTGTCCAGAATCTTGATCGGCTCGGAGAATGTCAGATCATCCCGCAGATCAAGCTCCTCAAGTGGCAACTGCTCCTCTGGAACTCTGAGGCATCTCTTCAGCTGGGATACGTGGAACACATCATGAATACCTGCCAGCCGTGCAGGCAACTCCAGCTGATAAGCAACTGCACCTTTCTTGTCAATCACCTTGAAAGGGCCAATGAATCTCGGAGATAGCTTCCCTTTGACATTAAACCTCCGAAGACCCCTGAAGGGTGACACCTTCAGATAAACAAAATCCCCAATCTGGAACTCCAGCTCTCGTCGTCTGACATCTGCATAACTCTTCTGTCTAGTCTGAGCTGTCTTCAGGTTGCTTCTGATCTGTCTGACCTGTTCATCAGCTTCTTCTATAGACTCAGGGCCAAAGACTTTTCTTTCTCCAACCTGATTCCAGAATAGAGGAGTTCTGCACTTCCTGCCATACAGTGCCTCAAAGGGTGACATCTTGAGACTGGCCTGATAGCTGTTGTTATAAGAGAACTCTGCATAAGGAAGACTCTTATCCCAACTCTGGCTATTCTGAAGCGCACTGGCTCTCAACATGTCCTCAAGAATCTGATTCACCCTCTCGGTCTGACCATCAGTCTGAGGGTGATAAGCCGAACTGAAACTGAGGCGAGTGTCCATAGACTCATGCAACCGCTTCCAGAATCTGGATGTGAACTGTGTACCTCTGTCAGATACTATGATCTTCGGCACACCATGCAAGCACACAATGCGGGACATGTACAACTCTGCAAGCTGCGGCCCATGATATGACTCCTTAACTGGAATGAAATGAGCCACTTTGGTCAAGCGATCAACTATGACCCAGATAGAATCATATCCCGACTGGGTCCTGGGCAAACCAGTGATGAAATCCATGCTGATCTCTTCCCATTTCCACTCGGGAATCTGCAGAGGCTGTAACAAACCAGCTGGTCTCTGATGTTGGGCCTTGACCCTCTGACATGTGTCACACAAAGCCACATACTCCGCTACTTCCCTCTTCATCCCATACCACCAGTAATACTGCTTCAGATCCTGGTACATCTTGGTACTGCCTGGATGGAGAGAATAGGTTGAATCATGAGTTTCTCTCAAGATCAACTCCTTGATAGCCTTCACATCTGGAACACAGATCCTGCCTCTGAACCATAAGACACCCTGATCATCCTCTGTGAACCCTGGGGCTTTATCCTCCTTGATCGACTGTCGGATCTCCAGAAGATACTCATCAGTGAGCTGCCCTGCTCGGATATCATGCTCTAAGGTCGAATCAACCTCCATGGCTACTGCATCAGTGTGGCCAAGTATACCCAGATTGAGCTTCACAAACTCCTCATGCAACTCAGGTTGCTGCTCCTTGATCTCTAACACATTGCAGTAGACCTTCCTGCTCAGGGCATCTGCTACAACATTTGCCTTGCCCGGATGATAGTTGATACTCAGATCATAATCTTTGATCAACTCTAACCATCTTCGTTGGCGGAGATTCAGATCTGGCTGGGTGAAGATGTACTTCAGGCTCTTATGATCAGTGTATATCTCCGTCTTCTTCCCCATCAGATAGTGCCTCCAGATCTTCAGCGCATGAACAACAGCTGCCAACTCAAGATCATGTGTAGGATAATTCAGCTCATGCTTCCTGAGCTGTCTCGAGGCATAAGCAATCACATGACCTTCCTGCATAAGCACACATCCCAGGCCCTGACGAGAAGCATCACAATAGACCGTGAAGTTCTTCTGTATATCTGGCATGACAAGAATAGGAGCAGAGGTCAATCTCGCTTTCAGCTCCTCGAAACCAGTCTGGCATTCAGGGGACCATACAAACTTGGCACCCTTCTCAGTCAGCCTCGTCATTGGCTTCACGATCTTGGAGAATCCCTCAATAAATCTGCGATAATATCCCGCCATACCGAGGAAACTCCGTATCTCAGTAACGCTCTCAGGTACCTTCCAGTCCAATATATCTTGGACCTTGCCTGGATCCACTGATACACCACCCTCTGAGATGATATGCCCCAAATATGCAACCTTCTTCAACCAGAACTCGCATTTGCTCAGCTTTGCATACAACCGATGCTCTCTTAGCTTCTGCAACACTAACCTCAGATGCTTCTCATGTTCTTCTTCATTCTTTGAGAATATCAGGATATCATCAAGGAACACCACGACGAACAGATCTAAAAACTCCATGAAGACCTTGTTCATCAGATACATGAAGAAAGCTGGGGCATTAGTCAAGCCGAAGGACATCACTGTGTACTCATATAGCCCATATCGAGTTACGAACGCCGTTTTCGGGATATCAGCTTCACGAATCTTCAGCTGATTATAACCTGTTTGCAGGTCAATCTTCGAGAACACATGAGCACCCTTCAACTGATCAAACAGATCATTAATGCGAGGAATCGGGTACTTGTTCTTGATGGTAGCTTCATTCAATGCGCGGTAATCAACGCACATCCGCAGGCCTCCATCCTTCTTTGGAACAAAGATCACAGGGGCTCCCCTTGGGGATGTACTAGGACGAATATGCCCCTTCTCTAACTGCTCTTGAATCTGCATCTTCAGCTCAGCTAGCTTTTCGTCATCCATTCTATATGGTCGCCTGAATATAGGTGCAGTGCCAGGAACTAAATCAATAGAGAACTCAATCTCACGATCAGGTGGCATACCTGGCACTTTCTGGAAGACATCAGGGAACTCCTTGACAACTCGGATATCAGGTACCACGACAGCCTCATATGCTCTGGCTTCTTCTATCATCTTTGTCGGTGCTCGATACACAATCTCTGTGCCATCTGGATGCTTCACTGTGATGAGCCTCTGAGCACAATCAATGACTCCCTGGTACTTGCGTAGCCAATCCATTCCCAGAATGACATCAATACCTTGGGAATCCAGAACAATAAGAGAGGTGGGAAAGACTACCCCCCTTATGGTTAAGCTCACATTCGGGCACGCATGCCTCGATATCAGTTCTCCTCCAGGAGAATTCACTAGCAGATGCTTTTTCATCAACACTCTATTCATATTATATTTAGATGCGCAGGGTGCTGATATGAACGAATGAGATGCTCCAGAATCAAACAAGACTGTAACTGAGTGAGAGTCAACAAGGAACGTACCAAACACCACATCTGGTGCCGTCTGAGCAGACTCTGCTGACACGTGGTTCACACGACCACGAGTGTAGCTCTGGGGCTGGCCTGCGGGACGTGACTGCGGTGGAGCTGGCTGCCTCAATGGACACTTGTTGGCGAAGTGTCCCATCTGGTTGCACTTGTAGCAGGGACCAATCTGACCTGCCCCCTGTGCTGGACGGGGCTGCTGTGGAGCTGGAAGACCCTGGCGAGGTGCCTGAGCCTGGCGAGGCGGCTACTGCTGCTGCTGAGGTGGAGCCTGGTACTATGGAGCTGGGTGCCTGTACTGAGGAGCGGGCTGCCGGGACTGGGGCGGGCGGTACTGCTGCTGCTGGGGAATCTGCCTGGAAGCTGAGGCAGGTGGAGCGTAGCGGGGACGAGCGGAGCTGCCGGAGGACTGTCCCTGGAACGTCATCTTCCTCTTGCGATCTGCATCGAGGTCCTTCCGTTCCTTCTCCACTGCGAAGGCACGGTCTACCAGCTTCTGAAATGAGGAATACTCATTTGAAGCTAGGGCATAGCGGAGTCCTGGGTTAAGCCCATGCCTGAAGCAGATAACAATTTTATTATTTATCAGGCAGCAAAAGGAATGAACAAGGGTGTATGAAGAATTTATTAGTATTAAAGAATGACAGAGATCTTGCCTGAAACAATCCTGCTTCTTATCGTCCGTGTCCACGTCATCTGGGGCGTAACGGGACAGCTGGCTGAACTGCGTGAGATACTCACGCACTGTCATCGCGCCCTGCCGGAGGTCCTGAAACTCTCGGCGCTTCACCCTGATCTCGCCGAAAGGGACGTACTGGTCGCGGAATGCCTTACGGAAGTCCTCCCAAGTGATCGAGTCGGCGTCCGCATGAGCTGCGGTGTAGGCAGTCCACCAGTTCTTCGTCGGGCCCTGAAGCTGATGCGCGGCGTAGAGGGCCTTATCAAGGTCCCCGACATGGGCAAGCTGCAACTTGCCCGTAATCGTCTCGAGCCAATCATCTGCATCCATTGGCTCTATGGCGTGGTGGAACACTGGAGGGCGCGTCGTCATGAAGCTCCTGAGAGTGTCATCCGGTCGGGGTGGCTGTGCAGCTCCTGCACCCTGAGCACCCTGAGCAGCCTGCGCCATCTGCTGCATGTGCTGCATCATCTGGGCCATGTTCTGCATCATCTGGTTCTGCACCTGGGCCATCTGGAGCGGGTCGTACGGGGGCGGAGGTGGATGAGGCGGCTGGTTGCCACCTGCTCCGCTCCCGCCAGCATTACCGGCGTTACCCGCGCTGCTCCTGGTGTCAACCATCTGTTACATTTTCTAGAAGTAAGAGTGAGATATGATAAATAGATATATAACAACCCTGATTTGGTTAATTATTTTGATTAGTAAAACATTTTAACAAATGATGTCGCTGCAACCTGATGGTCGCAACACACCAACAATCATTACAAAGAACCAAAACATTACATATGCACAAGTACATGCCAAACAACGTGCTACGTGATCAAACATTTATGGTGGACAACCTACTATTGGAGGACCTACTTTTAAACTGAGTTTGAATTTTCAGCAGAGAAAGACTACAGACGTGGGAAAAGGGGTCAGACTTTATAAAAATAGTTTTGTAAATTCGACGACTGACTAGGGTAGCGTCCTACGGTCAACACGGCTCTGATACCACTCTGTGTCACCCCAATTTTAAGAACAAAATTGGAGCACAATATATGTATGCCAGGATCAATTTTCATACATATATCCACATCATAGTAAATATCAAAACAATGCTTTATTAATAATATCGAACTTTATTACAAAAACGACCCTCAGGTCTGAAATAAAAAGTACAGACTCTCATGATAACGGACTCTAATGAAGATGCTGATGTAGATGCGGAAATCTGGACTCCATCTCCACAGGAAGGTCGACCGGGGGTAGCGCCATCCTAGTACAGGTCGTCAGGGTCGTAGCCTCCGTCTTCTGGATACTCCTGCTCCTCGTACGTGTAGTCTCCAGCGTCTGGGTGGGGTAGCAGGGGGACAAAGAGGAAGGGTGAGTACATCGAAATGTACTCCGCAAGTGTAGGAAATATATGCTTATGAGGCTTATAACAAAGGTAGGCTGACTTTGTTTGACTCAAGCGCCTAAAGCGACACACCCTATTAATCCTATTAATCCTATGCACCTATTTGCTAGGTTATAGACAGACTCTGTAGAAAAGTAACAACACCCGGAGTCGCACCGAGCATCCAACACCTGAAGTCCATCAGGCAACCGCACCTGAAGTCCATCAGATGACCCGAACCGGTAACCAGTAACCAACTAATCTCGAAGAAGTCCAAGCTCGCTCGTGACCGTGAGCACGGCTGATATATCAGTTTTACACTCTGCAGAGGTTGCACATCGTTACCCATGAGTCGTGCAGATCCCGTCACGCTAAACACTGCCAAGGTGCATAGCAGGTTGCACTGCAAGGCCTTTACAAAGCCCCTCCAAGCCTGTGTTACACGTACTCTAAGGTTTCTCCCCTGTCCATAAGTCAACGACCCCAAGGGACCCCTCTTGAGCCACTATACAACCCCCGTGTAGCATAACTTAGAGGAAACTAATTAATTAGCCAGGTCCAGCCCATCCAGATCTCATGGCTGCGCTGTTTTGCCAGGTTACTTGTCCAAGAACCGGGTCCTAGGGATCCAGGCAGGATATGTCTAGCACGAGCCCCGAACCAAAAACCAAAGCAGCTGCCGAGTCCCACGGCACAAAACCACCAATACGGGTCCATCCTGCCGGATTTACCTAACAACCTTGTTGCTACCAAAATTACCATGACCACATTCGTTTCATAGTTCATTAATCAAGATTATAAACATTTTAATCTCTCATCCCAACCACGACTGCAGAGCTAAGCAAGACACCTACCCGAACATCCCAGAACAGGCGGCAAGGGTAATATAAACAAATTCTAGTAAACCCTAGCATGGGATTCAAATTAATGACAAGCATGCAACTACAGGATCTAACTACTCTAATACCAAAAGTAAAATAAAAGTAGGTGCAAGATGTTCAAGGACACTTGCCTTCGGACTGGGTCGAATCAACTGGGTCGCAAGGATGGTCTGGAGCGTCCTCGTACTCCGCACTCTCTGGCCCAATCAACATACATGGCACATACAAAGCAAAATAAATAACAGTACAACAAACAGTATGAAAATAGTAAACTAATAGATCTACTGCGTAGAGAACGAAATTATGAATCTAACGCAAGTTGAATGGGTCAAATCGGAGTTAAAATGAGCAAGTTATAAGCGTTTGAAGTTGGATGGCATTTCTGTAAATAGATTGAACTCATTTTCGGATTTAAAATAAATCAAAACTGAATTTAAAAGCGCTCTGGACTGGGCCTCATTTATCCGAAAACACAGGGGTTAGAACGCAAGAATTCGCGGACTCAGCGCACAGTCCCCGTGGACTGCGGGTTGATTTCTGGATAGCTGAGGGGCTCTTTAACAAAATACGCGGCGCGAAGGGGTATCCTCTGATCTGGATCGCCCGATCCAGATCGGGCGATCTAGATTAGATCGGAGGGATGTGGCTGTGCAGTGGACCACGCCTCGTTTATCGGAAAGGACAGGGGCTAAGATGAAAGAATCGCATGACTCAGTGAATAGTGCTAGTGGAGTGCGGGTTTATTCGCTCGAAGACCGAGGGCTCTTTTGCAAAAGTGACAAAGGTGTGGCGCAGCTGCTGGCGTGGACGCCACGCGGCGCCAGGTGGCGCGTGCTGAGTGGTGGTGGTGTTCCACGTGGCCGTGGGCCGCTGACGTGGCGCTGGTGGACTGCGTCCACGGTGTTATGCGCCCGGTGTATACCGGTTCACACCCGGATCTAATCTGGGCCCTCGGCTCCTGATCAGACGGCGCCAGGGTGTTCGAGGAGGGTGCTGGCGGCGCCGGTGAGCCCGCGCGCGGTGGCGCTATCGACCCCGCGGCGGCGCCATCGAAGGGGCTCGCCGCAGTGGCTCGGGAGAGGGCTATGGAGCAGTAGAGATTAAGGAAAAAGGTGGGATCGGTCGGAAAGCTCACCGCGAGTCCGAGGGTGGAGTCGAGGTCGACTGTCGAGGACCGGAGAGGAGAGACGCGCGGCGGAGACGTTCGGCGGCTCGAAGCTCGGGTGGAGACGTCCCCGGGCGTCGATGTTGGCCGAAGAGGAGCTTGCCGGATGCGGCGTTGCACGGTGGGTATGCGGGTGGATAGAGAGGGATCTGCGGGGGCTTCCGCGCGTGGATTGGCTCAAGCCGAGCTTCGGGTGATGGCGGCGGCGCGACTGCTTCAGCCGCGTGGCGGCGAGGGGGAAAAAAAGGAGGGCTCGGAAGGAGTTGGGGATGCGACGCGTGGAGGAGGTCGGCACCCTAAATAGTCAGGAAAAAGAGATGGCGGCTGGGGGGTTGTAGATCGATGAATCGATCAAGGGCGCAGCTGCTCTGGTTGCGCGAAGGGCGGACTGGAGGTTGGGGGCGGGCCTGACCGGCGGGGCCCACTTGTCGGCGAGCGAGTGGCTAGCGCGCGAGGCTGCAGCGGGGCGCGCGCAGCTGGGCCGGAAGTGGGGGTGTGGGGCGCGGCCGGTGGGGCTGCACGCGCGCGGGTGGGCCGGCTCGGCTTGGTTGGGCCGGATGGGTGGGTTGAGGGAGAGGGAGCTCTTATGCCTTTTTCTTTTCCTTTTTCATTTGTTTTCCAAATTCATTTTGAAATCTAAATTCAAATCTGTTTGAAATCAAATAAATTTTGTAAGCATTAGAAATATTTTTTCCTAGGTTTTGAAAATAAAATTTGAGTTTGATTTTCCAAAATTTTCACAAACCCTTTATTTAATTTCTAAATAGAATAAAACCGATTCGTCGTAAACGGGTTTGATAAATTTATTTTTCACCCAATAAAATTGTGCAACGGCATGAATGCAACATGACAATATTAAACAAATTTTATTTTCCTCCTCTAATAAACTAGCCAACCTAATTAATTCCTAATTCCTTTTATTAAATTGGGAGAAAAAAAATTAAATCAGGGTGTTACAAATGGTAACTCAATGACACGCGCAATTTACTAGGAGTTACCTTTGGCTCTTCGCCGGGGAGGTACAAGCCCCTCACAAAGTCGTTGGGATGGCCACGAACAATCACCAACTCATGCCAATCCTCCTCCGCTGCCACCAAGCCGTCTAGGCACCGGCAAGTGCCAAGAGTAAAAAGAAATCCGCAGCAACAATCACCAAGATGCCTCTAGAATGCAAGTTTACAATGCAAGCTCTTGGTTTCACTCAATCTCACTTCGAATGCGCAATCAAGCAAGAGAGATGAGTGGGAGGGGAGTGCTCAGCTTCTAGGGATCACAAAGATGTTCAAAATGTACCAGAGAGAGGTCCCCTAAGCCGGCCAACTCATATTTATAAGCCCTCAAAACAAATAGAGCCGTTACCTGTTCGCTGGGTAAAAAACGCGGTGACCGGACGCAGTGCCGAGGAGCACCGGACGCTCCTACTGTGTCCGGTCTCTAGATGGCCGCCATGTGTCCACGTGAAATCAACGACATTCGTCTGATTGCCCAAACCGCTACTGCGCCAAGAGAGTACACCGGACGCTCTGATCATCGGACGCGTCCGATGCCTCTAACGGCTAATTTGCACGAAAAGCTTCACGATCACCGGACTCTACGTCATTAGCACCGGACGCGTCTGATCAAATATTTCACTCAGCGTCCGGTCAAACACAAAGAGGTTCCAGAGAGGTTTTTCATCGACCGGACGCGTCCGGTCACCAGTGACCGGACTCACTCATCGTCCGATCAAACTATTTGAACCTGATGCCTCTCATGAACAGAGGTACAGGCGAGTCCGGTCGCTGTTTTTAGCAGCGTCCGATCAGACCTCAACCTCGGGCATTCCATCTACGATTCGCCCGAGCCCCTGAAACCAGTCCTCGGCCTCGGGCGTTCAAGTTCCGATTCGCCCGAGCCTCCATGCCAGGCCTCGGCCTCGAGTCTTCGAGCCAGGCCTCGACCTCGAGCCTTCGAGCCAGGCCTCGGCCTCGAGCCTTCGAGCCAGGCCTCGAGCCTTCGAGCCAGCCCTCGAGCCTTCGAGCCTCCGCGCCAGGCCTCGGCCTCGAGCCTTCGAGCCAGGCCTCGGGCCTTCGAGCCAGCCCTCGAGCCTTCGAGCCTCTGCGCCAGGCCTCGGCCTCGAGCGCAGCTTCCGTTTCGCCCGAGCCATCGGATGCTCAAACTTCGCTTCGCCCGAGCCCTCCGTGCTGAGCCTCGGGCTGACCATCGGACGCGTCCGATCGTAGCGTCCGGTCGTTGTTCCAGCGTCCGGTCAAGCCCAGAGACCACTTTTTCAATTCCGGTTTCTTCTCCTTTTCAAATGTGCCAACACCACCAAGTGTACACCACCTTGTGCAAGTGTGTTAGCATTTTCAAAGCATTTTTCAAAGGATTTATCACCTCATTTTAGTTACGTTATATGCAAATGCAACTAGAGGCAACTTGATAACCGTATGCTATGAATTTCTCCCCTTGATAGTACGGCTATCTATCCTAAATACATTCACACCCTTTATGGTGTCTTGAGTGCCAAAACAAAAGAGCCTATTGGTTATACCTTTGCCTTGAGCTCTTTTATTTTTCTCTTTCTTCTTTTCTTCTATTGAAGATATGGACCATCTTACGACCAATCACTTGATCTTTGCATCATATGTCCATCATCATGCTTCACTTGAGCCATGGACCACCTTTTTGCTAAATCAAACACTTAATGACAAAGGTTAGTCCAATGGGTTTCATCAATTATCCAAAACCAAACTTGGGCTTTCACCCGCGCACGGCCTGCCGCCTCCTCCCCGCCCACGCGTGCGCCGTCCTCTTCCTCTCTATCACTGTCGACCCGATCCCACCTGTCGGGCTTATCCCTTTCCCCTCGCGCGCGCCTCCCGCACAGCGCGACTACGCCATCGCCGCTCGCAACGTCCCCCTCCGAACCCTCCGGCCCTGCTCAACTACTTGTAGCGCGCCGCCACACCTCCTCCCCTCTATCTACAAAATCCCCAAGCCGCGACCCTACTCTCTCCTTTTCCTCTTTCACCTGCACGCCGTCGCCATTGCCGAAGCTCGGCACGAGCTCGACCGTCCACCGCAGAGCCTACCACCCCTTCCCCTCCGCCCTCCGTCAAGCTCGCGGGGTCGTGCCGCGTCCAGGAGATCTACCCCGAAGCGAATCTGGGCCGGAACATACCTCCCTCGACCTCACCGGAGCACTCAAGCACCGCCGCCGCGACGACCACGCGGTCTGCCGTCTCCGGATCTCCACCGGCGCCAAGAACACCTCCACCGAGACCGTTGTAAGCTCCGCTTCCGATCCCTACCAATCCCGTGTTCTCTACTGGCCTCTAGGCCCTTGCCGTAAGCACCAGCCATGGCGCCACCGCCTTCCGCACGGCCGCCGCCGCGCGTAGCATCACCGGCGCCGCCAGCACCCCCACTCCTCTAGCCGGCGCCGTCCGATCTCCTCTGAATGGCCTAGATTAGATCCCATCGTCGAACCGGTATGAGCCCGATCCACGGGATCGTGAACTCGGTCCACGGTCGCCAGGTCAGCGAGTCCTCGTACCACGCGGCACACCGAGCCAATCGGCAAGCGCCACGTGTCTCCACATCAGCGCCACGCGGTGACCACACGGCCGCGCCCGGCCTGTTTTGCAAAGTAACCCCTTAACTTTTTATTAATGAACCCGCCGTCCGATCTCACTGTTCACTGAGTCTTGCAAATCTTGCGTATAAGCCCCTCTGGTTTTGCGGAAACGAGGCGCAGTCCTCTGCACAGCCGCTTTCCCCGATCTAATCTCAGCCATCCATCCAGCGATCAACGGCTGACACTCGACCATACCCCTTCGCCGATGCCATTTTGCTAAAGAGTCCTCTACCTTTTTCGTAATCAACCCACGGTCCAGTCGCCATGTGCGCTGAGTCTGCGAATTCTTCCGATCTAACCCCTCATCTTTCGGATAAATGAGGCCCGGTCCAGGTGACTTTTAAATTCAGATTTTATTTATTTAGAATACGAAAATGAGTTCAATCTATTTACAGAACTGCAACTCAGATTCAAACGCTTATAACTTTTGCGTTCTAACTCCGATTCGACCCGTTCAACTTGCGTTAGTTTCATAATTTCGTTCTCTACGCAGTAGATCTATTAGTTTACTGTTTTCATACTGTTTGTTGTACTGTTATTCATTTCGCTTTGTATGTGCCATGTATGTTGATTGGGCCAGAGAGTGCGGAGTTCGAGGACGCTCCAGACCATCCTTGCGACCCAGTTGATTCGACCCAGTCCGAAGGCAAGTGTCCTTGAACATCTTGCACTTACTTTATTTTACTTTTGGTACTAGAGTAGTTAGATCTTGTAGATGCATGCTTGTCATTAATTTGAATCCCATGTTAGGGTTTACTAGAATTTGTATATATTATCCTTTTCGCCTGGTTGGGATGTTTGGGTAGGTGTCTTGCTTAGCCCTGCAGTCATGGTTGGGATGGGAGTTAAAATGTTTATAATCTTGATAAATGAACTATGAAACGAATGTGGACATGGTAATTTTGTAGTAACATGGTTATTAGGAAAATCCGGCAGGATGGACCCGTATTGGTGGTTTTGTGCCGTGGGATTCGGCAGCTGGTTTTGTTTTCTGGTTCTGGGCTCGTGCTAGACATATCCTGCCTGGATCCCTAGGACCCGGTTCTCGAAGCCTGTAACCCGGCTTAACAGCGCAGCCATGAGATCTGGATGGGCTGGACCTGGCTAATTAATTAGTTTCCTCCAAGTTATGCTACACGGGGGTTGTATAGTGGCTCAAGAGGGGTCCGTTGGGGTCGTTGACTTATGGACAGGGGAGAAACCTTAGAGTACGTGTAACACAGACTTGGAGGGGCTTTGTAAAGGCCTTGCAGTGCAACCTGCTAAGCACCTTGGCAGTGTTTAGCGTGACGGGATCTGCACGACTCATGGGCAACGATGTGCAACCTCTGCAGAGTGTAAAACTGATATATCAGCCGTGCTCACGGTCACGAGCGGCTTGGACTTCTTCGAGATTAGTTGGTTACTGGTTGGTTTTGGGTTCGGGTCATCCGATGGACTTCAGGTGCAGGTGCCTGATGGACTTCAGGTGTTGGTTGCTCGGTGTGACTCCGAGTGTGGTTTGCTCGGTGCGACTCCGAGTGTTGATACTTTTCTACAGAGTCTGTCTATAACCTAGTAAATAGGTGCATAGGATTAATAGGATTAATAGGGTGTCGCTTTAGGCGCTTGAGTCAAACAAAGTCAGCCTGCCTTTGTTATAAGCCTCATAAGCATATATTTCCTACACTTGCGGAGTACATTTCGATGTACTCACCCTTCCTCTTTGTCCCCCTGCTACCCCACCCAGACGCTGGAGACTACACGTTCGAGGAGCAGGAGTATCCAGAAGACGGAGGCTACGACCCTGACGACCTGTACTAGGATGGCGCTACCCCCGGTCGACGTTCCTGTGGAGATGGAGTCCAGATCTTCCGCATCTTCATCAGAGTTTATTTTAGAGTCAGTTTCATGAGAGTCTGTACTTTTTCTTTGAGACCCGAGGGTCATTTTTGTTATAAAGTTCGATATTATTAATAAAGCATTATTTTGATATTTACTATGATGTGGATATATGTATGAAAATTGATCCTGGCATACATATATTGTGCTCCAATGTTTGTTCTTAAAATTGGGGTGTCACATTTGCCTTCGGGTCTCTTTGCTTTATCTCTTCTCTTCTTCTCACAATTCACCAATGGTAGAGCACTTGATCTCATGAGTGCTTGTGGCCATAACCATCATCCATGGTTGCCACCTCGCTAGCTCCACCACTTGGCTTGGTCACAATCCTTTCTTAAAAACTACACACATGCTTAACAATAGGATTAGACCAAACAGGTTTCATCAATTAGCCAAAACCAAACTATGGCTTTCAGCGCCCCGCGCCGGCTCGCGGCGGCCGGGCTGCTCCCCGCGCCGGCTCGCAGCGACCGGTCAGGTCGGGCGTCCCCGATCTGTGGCCGTTCACGCGTCTTTGGGACGGTGGTGGCCCGATCTGCTCATCTCCTGGACTGCAGGTCGATTTTGTTCTCTTGGTGGGCAGAGGTAGGGTCGTCCTAGCTCCACCTGGTGAGCGGAGGCAGGGCCTTCCTTGCATCACCATCGTCGATGTTCAGGTGAGTGGAGGCAGAGCCTTCCTTGCATCACCATTGTTGACACTCTGAGGCGAGTGGTGGCAGAGCCATCCTTGTATCGCCACCATCGTTTTCAGTCATGTATGTTTTTGTGCTAGAGTGTGTGCGCGTTCATGTACAGAGTTGTAAATCATGTAGGGTGAACAAGCATCTTGTAAAGGAATAGATTTCTCACCTTCTTACCTCTTTAGCTCGGTAGAACTCGTGCTGATAACATGTTAGAAATAAGTTCTTTTGCACACTCAAAATCACAAGCACAAGAGAATAGGATTCAGAGTGGGACACAGAGATAGGAGGGAAGAGTTCTTTTCTGTATTTTCACTGTCTTGTTCAATCTTACAAAGGTGAGAGCAATCTCCTATTTATAGCCAAGGAGACTGAGGTGAAATATAAAGTTACAGCGTCTGGACTGCTTGACTTCTCCCTCTCTTCATTTAATTGGCCACTATCAAAGTCATATGTTCACATTTGTTTTACTGACTTTGGTTTACAACCAGGATCTCTAGTATTGCAAAATTGGCAGGCGTGCGTGCAGTCCGTGGGCTGCTGCATTGTCTGCTCATATGGGCCACGCGGAGCCAGGAGCCAGCAAGCTTGGGGGTGTCTAGCTACTGACCATGGTGACAGCTAGTCCCCCACCGACCACCTATTTTTTTTTGTGTCATGCGCGCTCGTGGGCTGATTTTAGCTAGCTATTGGGTTAGCTGTTCCAGCTTCTCTACAGCTTCGTGTATAGGATGATACGATTCCGCGCTACTCTGAATGAGATGACGTCATACATACAAAGAACAATGATGCTAGCACGTAATAATAATATAACAATATAACAAATAAATGCATATTATATTATACAAATACAAATATAAATAAAGATAAATATAGAAATAGAATTAATATAGTACTAATAATAAGATTTGAATCCAAGACCTTCCCAGATAGTACCCTTCACCCTTACACCATATTGATGTTTGTGAAAAGTAGGAAAATAGGTTTATTATTAAATCATCAGATCATTTAAGTCTTATAAAAAAAATATTCTATCTTGAAAGGTACCATCAAATATTTCATGAAATATGGTAAAAAAGTAAGGGAAAACAAAACAAAAAACAAAGGACACAAAGGAAAAACTCATGAGCAGAAATGATAAATGGAAATATAAAAGAAAAAAGTTAAAAGTAAATAAGTAGAAGGGAAAATATAATGTAAAACATCACGTAAAACGAAAATAATAAAAATGCACAGAACATCACATGAAGTGAGAAAGAATCGTACCCCATTAGCCTATACTTGACAATTTCGTGGGAGCACCTATACACTGACCTGGGTGGCAGACAGTCACACACCGACCAGGAAATCCTCAGACCCATATTATCGTGTGCGCTCTTATTCGGCCCGTATCATCGCGCATGCTCCTGCCTGACCCAGCTCCTACGGTCCCGCTCCCACGACGCTACTCCCACTCGCGATCGGGACCCACATTATCGTGCGCGCTCTTGCTCGGCCCACATCATCACGCACGCTCCTGCCCGACCCAGCTCCTACGATCCTGTTCCCACGACGCTACTCCCACTCGCAATCAGAAATTCTCCCGCACTTGAGCGTGAAACTTCCACATGATTACCTCGAAAGGAAAAAAAGCACATACAATAATAGAAAAAGTATGTATAAAAGAAGTTTGAGCATAGATCTATTTAAACAATCTAAAATATATAAACGTCACATCTGTATTACACGAACATAGAGAATGCATTATAGAACATCACATGTTTATTATGTGAACATTATAATATCATAGAACATCCTATATATCTACTAGAACATCACATGTATAGTGCATAAACATATAAAGTAAAATATAGAGCATAATATATATATTATAAAGCATTACATATATACTATACAAACATCACTTGTATATTAAAAAAATATAAAAATAAAATTATCATTATAGTAAATACTAGAGTAAATTAACAAAATATAAATAAAAACATAATAAAAATATGCTAAAAATATATACTTAAATAAGAAAAAAAAATGAAAAACTAAAGCAAGAAAATAATTTAAAATAGAGTAAAATAAAAAAATATAAAATGAAAACCAAAAAGAAAAATTCTACACCAAACATAAAAAGACAGAAAAAAAAGAAGTAAATCGAATAAAAATAAAAAAACATGAAAATAGAAGACAAAAAATATTTAATTAGGTAAAAAGAATAAATGAATAAAATAAAGATAAGAATAAAAAGTGAAAAGAAGAATCAAGGCTACATAATAAAATTTTAAAAAGATATCAAAGACAAAAAAAACATACAAAGGAAATAAAATAAAATAAAAAGAAGAAAAAACAACACAGAGAAAGAAAAAGGAAAGAAACAGGAAATAGAAAAAAGAAAAAGAAAAAGAAAAAGAAAAGAGAAACGCAACCAACAAACCTTACCTAGTTACCTGCGATGCGGAAGAGGAGCCT
This sequence comes from Coix lacryma-jobi var. lacryma-jobi, assembly GCA_009763385.1. Taxonomy (NCBI): domain Eukaryota; kingdom Viridiplantae; phylum Streptophyta; class Magnoliopsida; order Poales; family Poaceae; genus Coix; species Coix lacryma-jobi. Next base: position 98,908,898 of record CM019830.1, on the reverse strand, counting down.
ACATATGGATTGCACCATCTGCGGCTCGGCCATTGCTCGCTTCTGTGGGCCGCCATCGCAAGAGTTGGTCGTGGGCCGCGCTAAGAGAAACTGGGCCGAAACAAGGTCGCTTGGTCGGTACGCTGACCGGTCGGCAGGGAAGATTGACGAGCATGTTGGCCTGCATGGCTATTCCTATGGGCTATGGCTGCCGCTACCAGCACCAAGTCGACACGGCCGCTTGGCCAGTGCAGCTATGGTGGGCGTCTTGTCCTCTTGGGTGGTCTGGCGCCCGACGAGACCGCAGGAGGGCGGAGGCACGGTACCAGGTAGGGTATATCTGTGGATGTTCGGCGTGAGGGGCAGACGGCTTTTGGCGGAGTTTGGATTGGACTACAGAGAGAAGCAGAAGGTATAGGATTCCGACAGAGGCCGCGCTAATGAATCGCTAAATCACTTGTGTCGCTTTGTTGGGCCAGAAGGATGCAACATTTGGCCCATCGCCTAGAGTTGGGCCAGAAAACTATATGTATTACAAAGGATTTTCGGCCCTAGGTCTAAATCCGCCCCTGAGCTAAGAGAGAAGTTGCACTCATGCTAATCCGTGAAGTTGTTGATCAATCACTCGTCACAAGACCGAATCATAAGAGCACATATCACCCTTGTGTTTGTACACCCCATCTAGTCGCCGTTTTTAGTACTTCACAGGTACTTTGCAAAAAGAAGCAAAGTTTGTTTTATCATACCATATCTCATTCATCAATTAATTAGATGGTATGCTTTATCCACCATAGATTGTTCACAAGTGCCAGAAACAACAAAGAGTAAAGAATATGCAAGCCGAAAGGTATATACCTCATATGTGTATTCTCTGTTCGCCTAAACGGCCGTTTAGTCCGTTTAAACACCGTTTAAACGGTAAACAGAGGTCATCTGTTTTGTTTAGGCCCTAAACGGTGAATTAAACGGTTGGACCGTTTAAACCCGTTTAAACCGTTTAAACCCGTCTAAATGGTCTAAAGAAAATCAGGTTAGACATGATTAAATGATCTAAACAAACATTTAATCCATAATTTGGTTAATTAGAGGACTACGACTACCATAATCAACACAAAACTAATTAACATTGTGAGTACATGAAATGTTGTGGGATTTAGATTTCTTCCAAAAATATTATTTGGTATAATATTTATTTTTTACATGTACAAATATGTACAGTTTCTAGCAAATTTAATTTTTACATACATAAATATGTATATTTTAGTGTTACCATACAAAACCGTTTAGGCCGTTTAACTCCGTTTAAACACCGTTTAAACGGCCTAAACGCTAAACAAAGAGTGACCGACTGTTTACCGTTTACTGTTTAGGAAAACATTGTGTGTATTCTAAGCCGATGGGTGCCTCTCCAATTACATCCAAGAAAGAAGAGAGGGAACCGAATAACCGATGCACTAGTGCAAATGTCCTGCTGCGGCTATAAATTCTTCCCATGGAAGAAAGCACATCTCGACAAGTCTGTCATCATTCTGGCGGAGAACGCTGAGCTGATCATAAATATCTTTCCGCAAATCAGGGATTGGCTTGGATTTCGATGGTGCACAAATGTTGTGACTTGCACTCCCTCTATGTCCGAAATTATTAACGTTTAGGATATAATTATGCTTATCAAGAAATAATTAATTATGAAGTATATTTTCTGTCTATCCCTATTAAATACGTTTGGGGCGTTCTTTGCATGAGTAAGGATACTCACAATACAGACTCTATCTAGAGTCTAAATGTATTTATTACCTCGAAGATATCATAGACTTAGAGTCTAAATAAGACTTGGAGTCTGGGCTTTTCTTCATCTCTCTCCAATAAATACACTGCCACATCAATAAAATATAATAAATAGGAGTGTAATAAATAGGTTTAGACTCTATGATAGAGTCTGCATTGTGAGTGCCTTAAGTAAACTAGCTCAACTGGTGATTGCGCAGAGGCTTGAGTGCTATGACTCAGGTTCGATTTCCAGCTTCCACAACTTTTTGCTTGGCTAGGGGCAAATGTGTCAAGAAGCCACCATGGAGATGTACAACGTCAACAATTGTGAAAAGTCAACATTTCGAGTATGGAGCGAGTATTTTCTTGGATTCCTTTATTGAGGTCTTGTTTAGTTGGAGCATAAAAAGGTTTTATGTGTCACATCAAATGTTTCGGCATTCATTTAGTCTATTAAAAATAAACTAATAAAAAATAAATTACATATTCCGTATAGAAACCGTGAGATGAATTTATTAAGACTAATTAATTCGTCATTAGCACATATTTAATGTTATCAAAATATAAACTTATTAGGCTTAAAAAATTGTCTCGCAATAACACGCAATCTGTGTAATTAGTTATTTTTTTAGTCTAGTTTAGTACTCCATACATCTAAATATTCGATATAATTGGTGAAATTTTTTTACGGTTGGAACTACACAAGGCCTGAGTCTGTCTCTGTACACCTCCTGTTGTGTGGCTTTCTAGTTCATGTGTAAAGATGGCATCTGAAACCCGATGGATAAAAATACTATTAGAGCAAGGGTATGGTTAATTTTTTACCCATAGGTAACTTAATGAAGAAGAAGTCTTACTCAACGGGTGATACGGGTAAGAGTGTGAGACTACATTGCACATACTCGTTAACCAATGGGTAAATTGAACCCGATTCAATTTATGGAAATTCTGGGTCCAAAGTCACCACCGCACAGCCTATCTAAGCTCAATAATACTCAAATTGTATGTGAACTTTGTTCATGTAGCTAGTTTGTTTGATGAATTTACTATTGATTTTTGTAAATTATGATGTCCTAGTTGGAACTGTGAGCCTAATATATTAATATATGTAATTTTAACTTTTAAATATTCTTACCCATAAGGGTAATATGAGAAAAACTCGTACCCAAATATGAGTATGGGTAAATTAGTGAATAAAATATTTGTTTATAGGTAACGGTATGGGCAGCACATACGTAGCGGGTAATTAACCATTATCATCCCTATTCAAGTGGGAGAAGCCTTCTAGCCCTATATGTGTGTTGAAATCAGCAATACGTAGCATATCTTCCGGTCTCTGGCAAATTCTATATTCCCTTTGACATCTCAAGTTTAACTCCTTTGATTGTACCATGTGACGGCAATCACACCACAATTATTAATTTATTAAAACAATGCAGCCGAATTAAGCTGAAGGGACCTCGTCGGCTTGAGGAGCACATGGTTCATCGCTTGTCTTTGGAACCGATAGTAGTGGGAGCTAAGAATCTTCATCTTCATCTACGTACCAGCTTCTTGCTTGATCTGCTGGCTCTGGCTGCTATTTCTTTGATCCACGACTAGCTGCTTGCCTGCTTATGTGTGTGTATGCCGATTCCTGACCTCTTTGCTATTTACATTCTCTCCGCTGATGCAGGTGAATAACTGAATACAGCAGACGCCTTCAATTGTCCTCCACGAGATAACGAGCACAGATTTCCTTTCGAACGTTGCAAGCTCAGTATACGCAATCGGCCTTAAGGCCTGATTCGTCGTCAGAAACAGATGTAATCGACCTTGACACGTGCAGCCAGATTGGTCTTTGCTGATCTTTGTACACTCCCTCCATACTTATATTAGTTGTCGTTTTATACAAGATTTGGATTAAACATTGAGATTATATAAATCATCAATAACTATTAAGTTTATAAGTTTGCAAATATAAAAATTATATAAATAGATTTGTTTTGAAAAGAACTTTCGTAAAAGTATATATATATTGAACTTTTTACCTACATGGCCTTAGAAAATAATGACTCTTTCTTGTATAACCCTTTTTTATTTGAACTTACCTCTATGGCCCTGAAACGAACTTTTATTCCTTATATGGTCTTCCGTTCGTTTTTGCTACTTGACGGTGTTAAGTCAAGGATAAAAAGACCATTTTACCCCTAGTATAAAAAATACAGAGTTTTATTTTTATATTTGGATTAATATTAAACAAATAAATTCACACATGACAATATTTTACATAAAAGAAATATTGTTATGTATAAATTTATTGTTTAATATTACTCTAAATATACAACAAACAAACAAAATTATAATTTTTATGCCAGAGGCAAAACGGTCTTTTTACCTTTGAATCAACACTGTCAAGTGGCGAAAATGGACGGAAGGTCATAGAAGAAATAAAAGTTTGTTTCAGGGTCACAGAGATATGTTCAAAAGTAAAAACAAGGAAGAGTGATCTTTTTCAAGGCCATACAGGTTAAAAGCTCATATATATTACTTTTTCATAAATATTTTTATAAAAATAAGAGATTGTGTCAAACGACAACTAATAGGGGTAATGACGAGTAATGCATTCATGTATATTTGTTCTTATTTCCATGAAGAAAACGGGTACATGACATAGCCATGACGTCATGATGCTCTCATCAGGCTAATCAGCATGACAGAACTACCTCGTCGGAATCACCGTCCAGGCCCTCGCATTTATTTATATACTCCTCTAATTGAGGGCCCCGAGTCCCCTTTGTCCCCTCGCTATCGCCGGCGTTCCTCTTGCCTGCTCCGATGGCCGCTGCCGCCGCCCCCACGAAGACGATGCGGGCCGTGCAGTACGACGGGTGTGGAGGGGGCGCCGCAGGACTCAAGGTAACCGCACAGCAGTTCCAGCCCTTTTAGTTTTCTTCCCCCTTGCTACTTCCTTCACTCAAGGAAGGGGAGGGCCCCGTACTTCCTAGTGCCTACGCACGCAGTTTGGGTTGTTGGTTAACGAGCGCTAAAGGAGTACAGCAAGTCAATTTGGTGGATTCAGCAGTCCATGGACTAGTTAGTTTATATCTCATTAATGTATGACTAGATTAGTGCAAGCGATTTAGAAACCCCTAAACGTGCCGTTTGGTTGATCTGCTATACTATTTTGTATTTTATAGGTCTACTAGATACATAGATAGAAGTACTGTAACTGGTTTGCTGTTGACTAGTTGTCTGCTCCCTGTTCCCCTGGTTGGAAATTCAGTCATCAGTTGACCAAATTCCACCACGCTACAGATAGTTCGGCCTTTCTATATACTCCCTCCGTATAGGTAAAGAAAGTCGCTTTGACAAGGTTTTGGTCAAACATTGAAAATATAAATCATAAATAACTTTTAAGTTATTGAGTTTTAAAATATAAAAGTTATATGAATAGATTTGTATTGATAAATATTTTCATAAAAATATACATATATCATTTTCTAATAAATATTTTTATAAAAATAAGGAGTCAAAGTTATATTTTGAAGATGGTGTCGTTGTACAAAACGACTTCCTTTTCTTATACGGAGGGAGTACTTCCTATGTTCAACAAAACATGCAACTATAGATTGCGTGTCAGCAAAATTAGTTTACCACGTTTGACCAAATTTCTAGTAAATACTATTCACATTTATGACTCCAAATTAATTTATTAAAAAAATATATTTTATATAATAAATCTAATGATATTTTTTTGATATCATAAATATTATGCGAGTACATATATTCCGACTGCTAAGTTCAAGCAGGGAGCGTCGTAGATAACTCAAGTGTGTCACGGTCAGCTAGTCGGATTTCCACTTGGTGTTTAATTGTTTACTGCAGATTATCTTGCCCATAAGCGGTCATCACGTCAGAGGAACAAAATTAATCTACTGGTTACTGCTGGGTGGTGTCAATTGGATGGCTGGGTGTTGACTGGTTCTGAATTTGGTTTACTCTCTCACTAACAGGAAAACTAATCTTTAGGTGAATCTGGTCCTTTGGTCTAGTACCCGATTTTGTTGCTATAGTCTGAGTCAGCAAGATTTTAGATTTTTGTTTTGTTTTGGGTTGAAAATATATTCGGTAGACAAACTATTCCTTGTGTTTTCAGAATCTCTCCCTTGTATTCTTGCAAGAAAAAAAAAGAACCTACTGATTTTCAAATGCCTCTAATGCAGCATGTGGAAGTTCCAGTCCCTTCGGCCAAAAAGAATGAGCTTCTATTGAAGCTGGAAGCAGCAAGCATCAATCCAGTGGACTGGAAGATACAGAAAGGGATGTTGTGGCCTTTCCTGCCTCGTAAATTACCTTTTATCCCACGTAATCATCCTCACTACTCATTTGATACTAGTTGATTCTGACTTCGATGAACAGTTGGCCATTTATTTCATTCATTTATTTGGTACGCCACTTTCCTTTACGAAACAATATGTGCGGGTTATTATACTAGTGTTTATGTGTTTAACTTGGCCTCTGCCATACTATTTATGTCCTTAATCTTGTATATCATCTTCTTCTTTTGATACTTTGTCTATCATCTTCTGATAACAGTCAATGATGACATGTATTTTAGGAATATTAAATCATTTACACATTGTTGTGCTTGTATCGTAGAAACAAATAAGTCAGTTTCTGTTTGCAATAGCCTATCACACAAGAGGTAACTGGGCAATTACTGACAAGTAATGCTCTGTCCATCTTCTTTAAGGCTTTTCTGCTAATTCCTCCATCTTCTGCAGTGACTGATGTGGCAGGAATTGTGGCTGATGTTGGTCCAGGAATCAATGGATTCCAAGCCGGAGATCAAGTTGTTGCTATGCTGAACTCGTTTGTAAGCACATACTCTTGACTATGTTATTTTGAGTATGATGAAGGCATCAACTCCGCGACATGCGGAACTGTTGGTGATCTTTTTGTTGTTGAAAGCTGTATGTTGAATTCCTAGAATTATTTGTGGTACATCAGTCAACCTCCGTATGTTGTGTTCAATGTGCTGATCATTTATTGTTCTGACTTGATGTTAACAATAACAATGTCCTCTGCTTTACCAGAATGGAGGTGGACTTGCAGAGTATGCTGTGGCATCAGAAAATCTGACCGTCAATAGGCCTCCCGAGGTATCTGATGCTGAAGGCGCAGGGCTGCCCATTGCTGCTGGTACTGCGCTCCAGGCGCTTAGGACCATCGGTGCCAAGTTTGACGGTACTGGCCAGCCCTTAAATGTTCTGATCACCGCAGCATCAGGTGGTGTCGGTCTCTATGCCGTGCAGCTGGCAAAACTGGCTGGTTTCCACATCACTGCTACCTGTGGCGCGCGTAACGTGAAGCTGGTGAAGAGCCTGGGTGCGGATGAGGTGCTTGACTACAGGACTCCAGAGGGTGCCAGCCTGCAGAGCCCCTCAGGTAAGAAGTACGATGGTGTCGTCCACTGCACTGTCGGGATCAGCTGGTCGACGTTCGAATCTGTGCTGGCCACCACAGGGAGGGTGGTCGACATCACTCCAAACTTCACTGCTATCCTCAAATCAGCGCTGCACAAGGTGACCTTCGCCAGGAAGCGGCTGGTGCCGCTGCTCCTGTCGCCCAACAAGGCAGACCTAGAGTTCCTGGTCGAGCTGCTGAAGGACGGCAAGCTCAAAACGCTGATTGACTCGAGCTTCCCACTGAGCGAGGTGAGCAAGGCGTGGGAGAAGAGCATCGAGGGCCATGCCACAGGAAAGATCATTGTTGAGATGGGAGGCTGATCTGGGATGCCTCGATTACCGACATAGACTTGCAGGGGGAATATACTTAGCGTGCTCTAGGGAGTCTAGGCAGTTGGACACTACAGGGTTAAGGTCAACAGGTACCAAGTACTAGTGTCTGAGTGTGGCGTTTCTAGTGTGAGTGTGGCATCGTCGTACGAATTATTCGTGTGTGAGCCAGTTTATATGCTTGTTTTTCTTTTGTTTTGAGTCATGAACTTTCTTGTACAGGGGTTTATGGATTAGCATGATTGATCAGCAAAGTCGCATTGTATTTGGGAGTTCTATATTTCAGGTGCCTAATTTTTTTCCAGTACAACTAAAAGAACGACTCAAAACAGAACAATTTGTGAAAACCTGTGAAACCACGGTAAAAAAAATCGTCTAAATTCACTAAAAAATTCACACATGTAGATGGTATGATGATACACAACCTTGTAAAATATTCTGTCTAAACTTGACTTTGTGAGTTATAAAAATAACAAATTTCAAACCAGAAAGTTTTCCACAGGGGATTTGTTAGAAATTTGTTATTTTTGTATCTCACAGATTAATTCGATTTTGGACAAATATTTTATAAGGTTGTGTATCATCATATTATGTACATGTGTTATTTTTTTAATGAATTTAAACAACTTTTTTGTTATGGTTTGCACGGGTTTTCACGAAGGTTGTAGTTTGCACTAGATACGTTCCCATTTTTTATAGCCTAAAATGATAAAATTACATGCTACCTAATAAAAAAACAGATATCTGAGACATAGGACAAGTGTACGTATTTTACATGTTCTACTCCTACCTACTAGCGTTTTGTATGTGAACGCAGGCAGTGTGTCCACATCCTAACACTACAAATCATGGTTTTAAATAGCGAGCTAAAGCTAAAGTGTTTAGCGTTTTATAAACTGTAATTAGCGGACTTTAGCGGCAAAATAGCGGCAAAATTGTGCATGAACGCAAATAGAGGCACAATTTTTTTCAAGCTATTTCGGGCTATAGCGGCAAAAATAGTGGGCTATTTAATTCCATGCTACAAATCTATCTCGATTTGTAGGTTACTCAAGTGTTTCTTTTTTTTTACTCTATGTAGGAATTTTCTCGCTGCTTATTAGTGCTTACACTTTTTGCAAATCAGTTGGTATTCTTGTTTTTGCAAAAACGTCTAAAAATTTCTTATTCAACGATTTGACAAATGAGCTTAGCTTTTTTAGCAACTTGGCAAACACCGGGTGATATTTGACATATATACCAAGCTACGGTTCGCTTGGCAATCGCACTCGCGTGCTACTACCGCGGGATATTTCTCTCTCGCTCGCATAATTTTTTAGTTTTATCAAGTCTAAATGTAAAACCGTTGGAGATTGACTCTTTTTATCTTTCTCATATTAATTTAAGAGTTAGCAAATATTATATTTTGTCAAACAAAAAATGCAAACAAAAAATGCAAAACCGTTAGAGTTGCTTTAACTCAAATTAACGCGCAACTGATGTGTTATATTTATACTGCATTGGTGACACAGATTAGAAAGTTGAGAACTGTCCTAGTGCAGTGGCCAAGGAAGACGTTACATGTCTAGATATACACTTACATGGAGGCATGGAGCTATTCTCTTGACAAAAATACATCAAACACAAGGGCTTGGAAAATTAGAACAAAGGAGCTCAAAATCGCACAATCCAAAGTAACAGATGCTTAGAGAGCAATATATATTTGCATCCTAGTAAGAGAAGGGCGCAAGGCATGTTAGGCTGCATTTGACATGAAAGCTCTGTTCACCTCAAACAGTTTCAAAGCACAGGTTTGGGGTATTTCCTGTTGAAGTTTTGAATTTATTTCAAAATTGGCTGGGCGTATTTGACAAGAAAGTTTTGTTCACCTCAAACAGTTTCAAAGCACAGATTAGGGATATTTCCTATTTAAGTTTTGAATTTAATTCAAAATTTCAAATAAAAATCTCAGCTTTACTAGTAAATACTGTAGAGCTCAGCCAAACAGAAGACATTCCGACTGTACAAGATTCCAATATTCCAACTATTTTCCACGCCTTTCCTCTAGCAATACGGCAAGGAATGTAGCTGATGAGTTGACAAGAGGCAGCATAAAAGGAACAGACATTGACAAGAGGCAGCACAAAAGGAACAGACATTTCCCAGGCATTAGTGGGTATTGCCAGATTCCAGAAACAAGAAAAATATCTTGCTCATATTAGCAGCACGAGACCATAACTTATTCCACGACAGTCAATAAAATACTATAAATTGCTGGCACCTCAAATCAACCTCTATAATTTGGCAATAATGTAACAAAGGGAAAACACAAATCAGCTGCTTGCCGAAGCCAGACATACTAGGACATCTCAACAGACGTATATTCTACAATTAGTAACCGATATCACCACTGCTTTGCCTTGCCACAAAACAAGGAAGCATCAATTTATGACCTGACTTTTGTTGATAATCCTTCACATGAACTTGAATCCACCACACCCACCACTCTTTTGGTCAACCATGAAGTGGCCATAAAACTCAACTATTACTGACTCATAGCTACCAAGAACTCACTTCGCGACAGCAGTGGCAGCAGATGGTGCCCGGGCACCACGACCACTGGCTGTACCAGAATGATCGACCCGCTGGTAGCCGACGTCACCTCCACGTGATGAGCCACCCCTGCCACCACCTCGGCCTCCATAATCGGATCGATAACTGAACTCTCCCCTTCCGTACCCTCTGCCTCCATTGTACGTACCACGGCCTCTAATGCCTTCACCTCGGAAGGTACCACCTCTACCTGGTGGAAATCTTCCTCCCCTGCTACCACCTGAAGCCAGAAAATAATGTCCATTAGCTCAAATGATAAACAAGACAGAACAGGTGAAAGGCAAGCTGTCTATCATGACCAAGAAAAATGAGCATGCATGGTTTCACGCCTGAACTTATCTTGTTATTTTCCAAGTCATTTGTGCTTCAGAAATGACACTTTTCCATAGACAACCAAAATAATAAGTTAATACTCTATAATCATTTTGTCTGATGATTTTCTAAGTACCACATGCTAACATGAACTAAAAGTAACACTTTATAGTCTTCACCTGCATCCTAACATGCAAATTGTCACAGCCATGCTTTTGTTTACCACTATTGTTGCCTTCCAAAGAACACAGAAACAAATACATATCCTTTTTCCAAAATAAACAAACAGGCATCCCACAAGTAGTAACTACTATTTTACGTAGAAAATAATGGCAAAGGATTTTATGGACTTGCCACGAGAACCAGTAGTTCTTTTCTCTTCGACATAACATTGTCGTTCACCAATAGTAACAGGAGAAGCCTGCAATCAAGAGTTATTATCAGAGGAAGAAATAACAATTATACTAAACCCATAAGCCTATCATTCAAATAGGCAGCACTTATTGGAGCAGTTGTAGAAGATACTCCATTAGAATTTAGGAAGAAAAAAACATAACTACCGCATTCATGTTCAAAAAGGAGTTACAGAACCCCTAGAACACCATAGTACCATACCAGATGACCAGACCCAAAACCACACCTCTGAGCAGAAGAAATCAAGAAAACAATAAAAACATAGTGGATAATCGAGGTTTGTGGGAGGGAAACAAGAAAGCTAAAACAAATTAGTTCACTGGTGGCATTCCAACAGCATCTTCATGCCAATACAGCAGACAAGAGTTGGTACAAAGCCATGGACTAAGGCTATGACCAAGAGAATAAACAAAATAATAGTGGGTCTGGATCGCTCTATAGTTTAACACATGATGTTCTGAGGGTGCTTGATGTGATCCAACCCAAGTGAAGCATGTCAATCTAATCCCCTTTGATAGTACTATAAACAAAACTTGCCACAGAAACTATAATTCAGAAAGAAGTGCCATCATCCAACACAGTGCACAGTCAATTATATAAAAGTTAAGTAGCTCAAAGAAAAACTGTGTTCTTTTGTGTTTTCAGCCAAAGAGTGATTAATGACTTGCAGAGACTAATAAACCCACAAATATACCAATATACCACCTAAGAGCATCTCCAACAACTCCCTATTCTCAGTTGCTATTCTTATAAATTTGGTAAAAGCACAAATATTCTTCTCCAACAACTCCCTAAATGAACTTGCTATCTTTTCCAACTTCCTATTCCTCCATGCCGCACGCGTAAATTTCCGCGCGCGGAGGTGAGGTTGCTATCCCGTGATTTCACCGTGGCGGGCTCCCGCGCGCTGTTCCCCACCTCTCCTAGTGCAAAATCTTTTCCCCTCCTCTCCCGCGGAGACGCAGATCGGCCTAGCTGGGCCTAGTTTTTTTTTATTTTAGCAAGTTGGAATAGCAAATTGTTGAAGAGAGGTCTTTTTTTTTTACTTGCCAAATGAATTAGCAAGTTGCTAAAACTCATGATATACCAAGTCATTTTTTCCAACTTGTTGGAGATGCTCTAACTTATCTACTAGAACACCACTTAAGTGATACAAAATTACTCCAAGTAAACTAAACTCTCTAGTAACACAAACCTTATGGAATCACCCAACAGTCATCAAAAAGAAACTGACATGAGAACAGGGAATGCATAAAATTAGATTAACTACCTATAACTCATCATAAAGCAAACTGAGTAAAAGGTAAGGTTTAATACCTCTATTGCAGTTTGAACTGCACTGGCATCCTCAAATTCTACAAAGCCATAACAAAACCCTTGGATCTGTGTTTACACAACAGAAATACAAAAACAAATTAGAGAAGGCTCTTTTTTTTTGGAGAACAAAAATGACAAGAAAAGCAGTACCTTATTGCTTCTAACTTGGATGCCTTCGTGTTTAATGGCACCAAATCTCTTGAACTCTTCCTCTAATTGTTGTGGTGTGGCATTTAATGGCAGACTTCGCACATATATGGCATGTGCATCAACTTTGAACATGATTGTAAGGCAAGTCAGATGGCACCAACTGAAATCAAAGTTTTAGCTCCAAAATTGGGTTTAGATAATACCTTCTGGATCTTGAAAGCTGCCACTCTGAGGATTAGGGGTGAAAACTGGAGCATCAGCAACCGGAACAGGGGCAGGAGAGGCTTGCTTCTCTGTTTTCGGGGGTGAAGGCCTGGAAGGAACTGCAGGTGCTGGTGGTCGAGATTCTTTCATGACTTTTACCTGGAGCATAGCAAAAAAAATGTCATAATAATGGTAACAGCAGAAAAACATAAATGGCATGAAAAATGGACTCTTAGCATGCTATACAGCTCACAACCAACATCACCAAATCAAGAAAGCCTCAGAAACATTACACATAAAACAATATGGCCACAAGAATCAACATGAAAATAACCAAATTTTCATTCATGTTCCCAACAAAAAAGTTCAGAAGATTTGTCATATGGTGTGCCAGTAATTGTTCAACAGACCACTTAATGCAGCGTTGACAGTAATAAGAACTCAGAAGTTTCACGACACTTAAGCTTCCGATTACAGACAATGTTGGGAATATGAAAAAAATCATCTCAATTGCTAACACAAATTCACTACAATGTTACAAAATATAAGAACAAATCCAAGAAAGAATTGATTCTTTTTTTGCCTCAAATGGCCAATATTTTCAGAAATGCATGCCCGAATTAAGGTACTGATTTGAAGCAAGATACAAGAAAATGAGTTGCTTTTGAAAACCTACAATTGAAGCATATGACTTCTTTGGTGCCTCCTCCAGTGGTACGGAGGGAGATGAAATTGGTGGAGCCACTGCTACATTATTCGGCACTTCATTTATGACCTCAAGAACTGGTGTTTCCTCAACAACAGGCTTCTCCACATCATTCGGCGGGCTATAAACCTCCTCCCCGTTTAGAATTTCCTCCTTTGTATTAAGTGCAGGCTCAGCCACCTGGCACTCGGGCTGCGGCAAAGCATCTACAGACAAACAAAGAAAGAAAAGTTGTTCAAATACATGATTCACATCACAGCAACAAAACAGAAATATGTTACACAGCTACGCACCAGGCAAGGTGACTGTAACCCCTCCGACAGTGCCGTTGGCCAGGATAGGAGCAGGGGTGGCGGCCTCCACATCCGCAGCAACCTCCAGTGCTGGCGGCTGCTCGCCCCCCTCGTCCCCTCCCCCCTCCCCAACGTAGCGCAGTATGTCATTGAGCACGAAGTAGCCCTTCTCCTGCGGCGCAAGGAAGAAGGACTGCACGAACTCGCGGCTGACGCCGTTCCTCCCCGTAAGGTGGCCCATGACGAGCACGGTGACGCCTCCACAGATTGATTCCTGTGCGTCCACCGCCTTGATCTCCGCCCGGTCGATGCCCATGGACACGATCTTATCGTTAATCGCCTGCAGAACCAGACGCGCGCGCGCGTGCACAAATCAGAGGCACACGCAACCACAAAGCACCCCTCCATTGCGGTGAGAATTAGGCCTGGGGAAGCCCAGATCTGGGCCGCGGGAGAGTAAGAGAGGCGGCGTGGGCAAGGGACTTACTTCCATGGTGGTGACCGTGTCCATGCCGTCGGCGCCGGTGCCAGCGGGGCGCCCGAGGCGGCTGGCCTCCTGGTAGAAGCGGTAGACGAGCTCCGGCGACTGGTGCAGGATGTTGTAATACTGATGCACGAAGGCGTTGCCCACCTGCGCAGAACAAGAGGGCCGCCACCAAGCACGGCGCACGAATCGAGTCAGCGTGGATCCAGCGGGCGAGCTCGGCCCCGGCGGCGGGCGGATCGGAGGGACGGTGAGCTTACCACTTGCGCCGGCGGCGGCGATACGGACGCCGCGGCGGCTGGGGCAGCGGCTGCGGCGGGAGGCGGCGGCGGCGACGCCATCTTGGGAGGTTGAGGGGTTAGGGTTTTGGGAAAGCTGGCGAGAGGAAACAGAGAGCGAGAGGAAAAGGGTGGTGGCGGGCTGGCGGCGGCGGCGGCGGCGGCGGCGGGGAGTATACCGGGTACGGGCGGTGCTGCGGGCTGCGGGCAGTGTGTGGCACGTGCGAGCCAAGCGCACGTGAGGGGCCGTGGGCCGTGGGCCGGTGGGCGTTGGGAGTCGGGACTCGGGAGCGCAGGTGGAACGGCCGTGATGGGACGATGGGACGGGGACGGGGGGATATAGCGCGGCGGGGTCCGTGAGTGATGCGGCCAGCGCGCGTTTTCACGGTGGTTTTCACTGCTCCCTCGGTCTCTTTTTATCTGTCGTTCGGAAAACATGTCTGTGACGAAAACACGGATTTCTAGAGACAGTTATTTAGGGACGGAGGAAGTAGGTTTGAGCAGTTCTAAATCTCAATCTCTTCTCTACTCCTAAAAAGAGTTAAATGAAATCGTCTGATAACCGCTCTTTCGCCCCGCCCGGTTCCTCCTCGTCTCGCCCTCTACTCACGCGACGCCCGTCTTCACCGTCGCAACCTCCACCGCCCGACCGAGCGCCGGCCCTGCTCCCCCGGCCGACTGGGCGCCGGCCCCCTCACCGGACGATTCCGCGTCGAAGCCCGCCGAGATTCGCCCTTCCCCGTCCCGGCTGAGGCCCTTCCGCGCCACCCCGACCGAGGCCCTTCCGCGCCACACCGGTCGTCGCGACCTCCACCGGCCCCGCTCCCCCGCGACAGAGCGCCACCACGCGATCTCCCCCGGCCGACCGGCGTCGACGCGGATCTGCTCCGCACGGCCTCCGCAGCCCACCCCACCCCGCCTCACTCTCTCTACCGCGGAACCACCATCCCGCACACGACGCCCAACTCCACAGCTCGTCCTGCGGCCTTCGGCGTCCCGGCGGAGGCGGCGCGGCATCTGGCTCATCCACGTCCTCGGACGGATGCGCTCTGCTTGCTCAGCGTACGGAGCGCCAAGGTGGATGGGAACGCAGCCGCAGCGCGACATCAGCGGCGGAGGCGGCGCAGCATCCCTACGATCAAGGTGGCATGACATTTTTGCCAGATGCCAGCCCTTGCATCGGCCACTGGCTACCACTCTCACACAATGGCTGGCCTCTGCCATCGCCCGCCGTCGCGGTCGAGTCCGCCCACCCTCTTTTGTCTCCACATCCCTCCCCTGCTGTCGTTGTCGCCAATACCGTCGTCGTGGCTGTCCGCGACCCCGTTCAGTCTGGCATAGGTCTCGCCTCGCCGAGCTGTGCGGGACTCCAATTTCGCTCGCGTAATGTGTTGTTGATGTAGATTAGCCACCTGCGTTGTGGTGTTGCCACGATGTTGTTTTTCCCAAGATTTACTCTCCACATGTTACCTATTGTTAGTTCTTCACACGATGTTCCTCTTCCTCACTTCTTGCTGAATGTTCAGGTGATTTGGGAGACGAACGAGCTGTGGTAATGAGCAGGGGACCAGTTGCGGCATCGCAAGGAATGGAGGTACGGTATTTTCATTCTGGTTGCTGCATTTCTGAACAATCATCTGCTGAGCCAACGTTTGAGTACCATGGCTGGTGTGTACTTCATTCCTATGATTGTTGTGTTAGCCTGTTAGAGTACATTTGGTTCGCAGTTAGAGTATGTTTAGTTCTCTCACAGACACTGCAACATCTCCTTGTGAAACTATTCCCAAGGTGTGGTCATGAGCTTGGTATTTTGTTGTTTTAGTTGAGAAGATTGTACCCTCCCCCTCCCTTAGTAGGTTGTAGTATTCTATTTAGAAAATTCGCTCCATATCAGTATGACACTGGAATATTAAGGAGTATATTGACATGTCGTTTACCTCTGTATCAGCCTTTTCTTTAACAGAAAAAGAAGAACAAGAAGAGTATTTCCCTATCATGACTAATTTGCAGTCAAGCTTAAAGGGTTCAGGCTTTGTTTGTGATTAACTCGCATGGTGTCTGTAACAAAATTATTTTACATTCAGGCTAGATTGGCCAGTGGATCTTTTCTTAGTTGGTAGTCCCATCAAAATGAAAAAAAACTTAATTTACTTTCAGTAGAAGTCAGATTATCCTTTTGAATCATAAAATGTATGCCATCTAATCTGGTTGGACATGGTAAAGTGTTCTAAAAAAATA
Source organism: Coix lacryma-jobi var. lacryma-jobi (assembly GCA_009763385.1). Taxonomy (NCBI): domain Eukaryota; kingdom Viridiplantae; phylum Streptophyta; class Magnoliopsida; order Poales; family Poaceae; genus Coix; species Coix lacryma-jobi. The sequence continues at coordinate 98,892,384 of CM019830.1, read as the reverse complement.
GCTCTTATACCCCTCCATTTTGAATCAAGTATTCCACCACAACAAGATGACCATTGGCAGAAGCTATATGAAGTGCTGAATAGAAATTAGAAAATATTAGTTAATTGCCAGTAGCACAAGAATTGGACAATAATCTTTGATGAAAACCCAGCCAACAAGCCTTCCAGTAGGTTTCAGGTGAACTTTAACTATTCTAATTTCACACACTTCAATGGGTTTAGGTAGTCTATTGGGTGAGAAACCAGCCAACAAGTTCGTCCACAGGCTCTAGATGAACTTTAACTATTCTAGTTTCGAACAATTTAAGTCTAGGCAGTCGATTGGTGATTTGCAGCTTAATGATACCGAACAAAAAGCCAGCCGAACAACTGCAGTTGAGTTTTGAAGGATGAGTAGCAAATGGCTCATTGCTTTGATGAAGACAGGCTTCAATAAAAAGACATGTCAGAAAGGGATAAATTAAGCTCTCTTCTGTCATTTGTGGCCGAGCTACAGAGAATTCTATTGTAGTCATCTAGATTCATGTGTTTACGTCTTAGCAACTTCCCTGGTACTTGGGCAATCCTGGAGAAGCAATCACAAGAAGACCTTGCGTTTGTTCTGACATGCTGAGTGCCATAGCCATTGAGAAGCACGATGCTTTGTTGCTATTATTTGCAATATGTTCTATTTAGATTAAATTTTAACAGCTCTACTTGATCTAAATCCAGGGCTGAGGTGTTACTATGTTGGTGAATTCAAGACTCGCCCAATGAACTTCCTGAACGAGTATAGGGAACCTTCTTTGACTACTACGAACCACACACTGACTTGTGACCTGTGCAATGTCGTTGAGTTGTACATGAAAAAGGTAAATGCAAAGTGCTATTTCTTCGGGAGCCTTGTTGCTTGAGCTTTGTTGAAACTAATAGGCTCCCAAACATCAGCTTGCTCTTGCTACAACTCTGCTTGTTTGTGCGCAGGAGTTAGAGGTGGAATCGTGGAGATGTAGATGTCAATGCATCTGGATCATTGTTGTGCAACCCTGTTATATGTTAACAGCTACCGTTTTCAGTGAACAGATTTCTCCCTACACTTGTATTGACATTGCTTCTCTGAGTTTTTGCGATTGGCTAGATTATATCATTAGCAAGCAACTTTTGTGCCTTATGATGTTCATACACAGATCTCATTCGATGATATTGTTCATATTGACATAATGATACTAAATCCTTTATCATGTCCGGCCCAAGCCTGCTGGACTATAAACTCTATTAGTGATACCCACACTCTAGAGCTATAACTCTGTTAGTGATACCCATACTTTAGACTAAGTCATTTGTGCTACATGTACCTATTATTTAAAATCAGCATATTCCTTAAGTCATATGCATAATCTTGATATGTTATAATCTTGCTACGTGGCATTTAGGAAGTAGTTAACCTGTTACAAGGGTCGAAGGCATGCATTCTTACTACACGTGGCTGCATATGGTCAAACAAAGAGACCAAATTTTCATCTGTATGGTGTCAATTAATCATGATCTGTCTTTAGAGTAAGGCTATTCTTAATGATAAATATTTAATTGCTTAACATTAGTCTAATATCAACAGTTACTGCATATCATGAGATTTTACATATATTATATCTATGTGACTAAATATATCCGTAGCAACGCACGAGCACTCAACTAGTTACTAATAAAACGTCAAAATTTTTTTTTACTTCGTGTAAAAAAATCTTCTTTGCTGAGATGGTCTCCCTACACATACACATCAAACTGTACACACAAAGCTGACTTCATAAAAATAAAGAGCAAAGTCCATCACCGGTCCCTAAACTTGTGTCGTTGTGTCATTCCGGTCCCTAAACTCACAAATCGACTGTTTAGGTCCTCAAACTTGTTCGGTTGTGTCATCCCGGTCCCTAAACTTATTCGGCTGTGTCATCCTGGTCTATAAACTTATAAATCACCCGTTTAGGTCGTCAAACTTAATCAGTTATGTCATCCTGGTCCCTAAACTTTGTTTTGAGTCTCATCTAGATCTAAACATGGTAATTTTAAAAATTTATATCAATAAATAATTTATAACTTTTTCATATAAACTCAAATGAATACAAACTTTATATCAAAATTGTAGCTCTTGATGTGATCTACAACTTTGCAGTTGAAAAGTTTTTGATTTAAAACTGTTTAGGGTCCCAAAATATTGTTGTATGTTTATAGATTTTGAAATTTAAAATTTAAAATTATTATTTTTGGATAATAAATGACTTTAAATAAAAAAAAATATCTACAATGTTTTAGATTGCATTGAGAACTATAACTTTATATAGATCATGTAAATATTCAAGATTGTTTGATAATTTTAAATTTCAAAATCTATAAACATACAACAATATTTGAGACCCTAAACAGTTTTAAATCAAAAACTTTTCAACTAAAAAGTTGTAGATCACATCGAGGGCTGCAATTTTGATATAAAGTTTGTCTTCATTCGAGTTTATATGAAAAGGTTATGAATTTTTTGTTGATATAAAGTTTTCAAATTATCATGTTTAGATTTAGATGAGACTCAAAACCAAGTCTAGGGACCAGGATGACACAACTAACTAAGTTTGAGGACCTAAACGAGTGATTTGCAAGTTTAGGGACCGGGATGACACAACCGAACAAGTTTGAGGACCTAAACGGTCGATTTGCGAGTTTAGGGACCGGGATGACACAACCGAACAAGTTTGAGAACCGGTGATGGACTTTACTCAAAAATAAACTATCTCAATCTTCTCTCTCCTTACTCCTCAATCTTCTCTCTCCTTACTCAGATCGAACGATTAGGATCACGTGTATGGTATACGACACCTCATCATCCCTTCACTCAGATCGAACGATTAGGATCACGTGTATGGTATACGACACCTCATCATCCCTTCACTCAGATCGGACGGTTAGGATCACGTGTATAGTATGTGACACCTCATCGTCCCTTCCACGCGTAGGAACCCAGCCACGTGACATCGACGCGACCCTATGCCCGCGCTCTGGGTTCGATCCCCACCCCCACGTTTTTTTTTCTTTTTTCTAAAAAACAAAAACTCAAGGTGAGCCGAAATCAGGAGACTACGGCGGTGCCTCCACGCCCAGGAGCGCTCGTGCCTACGGTTCATGTGAAGACAACGGCGGCTGCATATACTGGCGGCCAGTGCGACGACCAGACCAACATCAAATTCTTGGAGATTATCTGTGGACCTGCGCCGCCGACCCCGACCTCTTCCTCCTCGTCGTCCCTGATGATCCCTCATCTAATCCTCTGCCTCGGCCTGCCGGGCTCTGAGTTTCCCGACCACAATTGGGGCTGCTGCAAGGACATCGCGGCGCGCGCTCTCTCTCTCAGCTCACTGTCAGTTGTCGCATCCGCTATTGGGCAAGGCGAGGCCACGGTAGAGGCGTCGCAGGGCAGGGACGCGGCAAGGCCAGCGAGGCATGCCACCGCTAGGCGAGGCTGTCGTCGGGCAAGAACACGGACCGGTGGCCGCAGCACCCGACTTCCTACTTTGCCTGCACGCTGCAGTACCAAACAGGTATTCCTACCCCTTCTTCCCTAATGCTCCTGCTCCTCTAATCGCGTTCCTCGCCGCCTTCAAGATCTGGGCTTGCGGTGCTCAGCTTCTGTTGAATCGTGTTTGGTTGCCTCAACGCGAGGAGACGACACGGGGCCATGCGGGGTCGTCAGCAGCTAGACCAGGTAGCAGGGCTGTGGGCACGCAAGCTCGAAGGAGGAGGCCCTACTTCCTATCCACTAAGTAAGCACACACCACCGCTCCTGCACTTGCTCGGTAGGTGTTTGATGATGTGTCAGCTAGGAAACATTGAGTGCTATTGTGCTATTCTGAAGATGTTGATGCTCAATTGGCACTGCGAACTACAATGACGTGTTTCAGTTTTTTTTTGTCCTCGCCATAGCAGCATTGATCTAAAGAGCATGCAAATGGAGCACAACAATGATAGTGTACCTCCATTATCCCATTCGCAGAATTAAATTGCGCTTCATTACTCTGAGTTTACACCTGAGATTATAGTTAGTAATTACAATTTAGCATCATTTTGTTGGAAGACCTGACATTAAAAATTAACAAATCTCAGCCATGACTCACGACAACACTAGTTGGACATGCTTGTGCAACATTGATATATGTTACAAATTCATTTTCTTATGATTTTGGTTGATATTTATGCAGAACATTGGAGTGAAGGACAACAGATTTTGCTATCACTCAGTGTTGCTGATCATGAAGTTGAATACTATCTTCAGGATGGCTTCTAGACATGAGAAAAGATCATGATGCTTTTACAATTAAATTGTCACTGTGACCTGTAAAAATTAGTAGAAGTGTACGCGCCATAAGTTTTTATTTTATTGTGGACATGCATATAGAAACCTATCAAAACATTATTTTTATAGACATCCATAGAGAGGCCAAATAGTTATTCTTCTTACTGTATTTGCGGTGGTCTACTCAGAAAGTTTACCAGTTGATTGAGCTGATGCAGGGTCTAAATTGTATGTGTGCATTAGAGGAGCCAAAAGTTTTTATGAGCCGGGATGATTCTTTATATGAAAAAAATATTTAGTTAGAAAAAATTACACAGTTCTACTTTGACGCAAAAAAAAGTTTTCTCACACGAGCCCGCCTGCTCGCCCGAGATGTTCAATGATTTTGAAAAAAAAAATTATTAGCCGGTGGCTCTAAATATTATCAGGTAACAATTCTTAGCTGCCCACCCACACAATGATTTAGAGCCAATGTTGTAATAGAGAAAATTTACACGTTTCTTTGCAACAAAAAGAAAACTTATGGCACGTCTAAACTTATGACCAACGTTTAGAAGGAGAGGGCACGGTAGAGGTTTCTCTATTATTTAAATTCTTGTGCAAGCATTTTAGTTGGAGATGGAACTTGACATCATATACTAATTTTGGAGCAGTGATTATTGGTGTTGAAAGACTTTCTAATTTTAGCAAACAATTCCAACAATTTTTACTGGATAGAGGATGCATCTCTGCTACTCTCTTTAGCTACGATTTGTATGAGTTACATGTAGGGAGTCATATCTAATGTGCAACCTAAAAATGGGTAAGCTGGTCACGCATGATTCCTGGTTTGGTTTTGTATTTGATCTTTTTGTCATTATTGATTTCTAGACAATATTTCTCTGTTTGTTGTGAGCAGGCTAGGAATGATGATTTGAGTCTGAGCATACCCTTTTTAAGGTAGAGTGGCAACAGAGTACAGATAGAGAACGAGAAGCAAAATATTTGATGCCGTATAGTGTGATTATCCAATCGCTCAACCATTTCCATCCCCAGCTTCTACTAATATTAATTACATGGATGAGAAAACTCCTATGTATGTGAAAGATATATGGGTGAGGGCACTACTGCTGGTTGTAACGGTATTATCTCCTGTATTGTGGTCTGGCCTGTTGGTTGTAACGGTATTCTCTCGTGTATTGTGGTCTGGTCGGTGTGTTCTTTTCTTAGTTGGCTGTCACAAACAATTGTGTGGAAATATTGTCATTTGATTGTTTTTATGTGCATCTCTGAAATATAGTCGTTGCGTTAGCACAGACATTCTACTAGTCCTATATAGAAAAGCGAAGAAGATAAGTACTTCCTCCGTTCTAAATTATAAATTATTTCAACAAAATTAAAGGGTCAATTTTTTGTAAATTTAACTAAAATTGTATATAATAAGATAATAACATTTATAATACTAACTAAATATTATTAATTTTTTTATTAGTTATATTTTTATAATCTATCTATTTGATATCATAAATCTTTGTGTTTCTCTCTATAAATTTAATCAAACTTAAAAAAACTTTGACTCTCTAAGATTCTTGAAATCCATTATAATTTGGAATGGAGGGAGTAGAAAAGAAAAGAATCTACTCTCTCCCTCCCACAAAAGATATGATCCTGTAATTTGAATTTTATCTCAAAATTAATATAAATTAAGGTGGGAGACCAGCTTTAGGTGGGACCCACCAATTAAAAAATCATACTTCCTACATGCAATTAAAAAATCATCCTATGGCACAACCCTATCCATCCATCTACTCGTCCTCTCCCTCAAAGCCTCCCGTACGAAAAAAAACACTGCATCCCAAAAATTATCGGACAATCGAGAGGTGCTTGTTCCACCCCTACCCCTTTTGTCCCTCCATTTGGATCCAAACATCCATGGCCCAATCCTCTCCACGTTTGGGCTTTTGCCCAAGCAATATCTCCTTCCCTATCTCGCTTTGTTCCCCGCTTGTGTCTGGTGGCAGTAGGCCCACAATCTATCGCTGCAATATTTGTCGAACATCAGTCAGATGAAGGGACGCGTGAAGCTATGCAACAGTGTCGATGGTGAGAAGCTAAACCGTGGTTGCGACAAACGCACGCCCCTGCAAGATGTTATCATTCCCATCGTGGAGGCCGACGATCAGCCAGCGAATTTCCCTATGGGACTAGCGAACGACTGTTGGCGGTTCTTAACTCACATTTTATCCGCCAACTTTCTTCAAAAACCTGCTGTATCAAGAACCAAAACGTAGGATTAGGTATTAAACTCACAATTTCCACGAGTTTTGGATGTATCAATTGTTTTGCAGGAAACATGGAAAAAACATACCTGAGATGGGCCAAAAGTGCATACCAAATTCAACATGTCAAAGCCCAGAGCACTTTCAACCCATCCGAATGAAGAGAAATGAAGCCCAAGGCCCATCATACTTCACAACTGGGTTGGAAACCCACATAACCAACATCAGGACCCAGCCAGCAGCCCACCACGCAAAGGCGGTGGCCAGAGGTGGGGCCAGGGATGCGGGCGCACCAGGGGTGCAGCCGCACCGCCTCGAGCGCCTCCTGAGCCCACCCTCCGGGGTCGGTTGCATGGTGGCATGCTAAGGCAGTTTGTGAAGGTTTTCATGTTGATCACCCCCAAACCGACCACAAGCCACTATAAAAGCATGGATGAAGCTCTCTTCAAATCATGGAAGTTTAGAAGCAACACTTGTAGAATTAGATTAGTCCATTCCCACCTTGTAAAGGATCCATTGTAGAGAAGAAGTAGTGCCTCAAGTATCATAGCTCTAGTAGCTACTTAGAAGAGGGAGCGAGTTCGTGCAAGTCAGAGAAGTGTCGAGGCTGTCGGCTACTTCCTCAAGTGTACTCCTACACTTAGCGGAAGGAATACCGAAATCGCTGGTATGACTTCACTTGTACCTCGATGGATCGCAATACTATTTGGAGTATTAAGGTTCATGTTTATCTTCGCTTATGCATTCCTATCATGTTCTAGCTTGTTACTTTCATAGCTAGCTGGACCGGTCGTTCACCTTCGAGTGGGTGCTTTAATAAGAGGGTGCAAGTCCTAGCTACCGCTAGAGTAGTGGCCCTTAGCGTAAACGCGGTGTTTAGGCTAAGTGGTTACAGGTTGGTTGCCTAGGTCTCCACGGTTGAGGAGGTAGGCGGCAGGTTGTGACAGCCCTGTTCGTCCTTTGTAATCCACCCACGTTCGGGATTCTAGGTAGAGCTGTATTGGCATAGACTGGGAAACCAGTTTCCACCCGTTGACCGAAGCAGGCTACGCTGAGTTAAGGCTAGATCACTGAGGAATACGTTGCCTAGAGTAAACCTCGTTACCCTAAGGTCGTTCTTCTTCTCATCCTAAGTCGGGAGATCTATACCCAGAGACTATAGCACACTGTTCCCTGTAGAAAATACGATACCCTGAAATACTTCCGGGTGAAGTGCTACAACGGTACTTCCGTGCGCTTGCAGACTTTTCTGCTTATGCTAAGAAATACCAATAAGCATTTCTGGCGCCGTTGTCGGGGAACGGCTGTCGCCTTTAGTCTCCAAACCTAGTTTGCCCGTGTATCCTTTGCATTCTATCTTTCTTTTTTAATCTACCTTTATATATGGAGCCATCAACCTCTATCCAAAACATGTCTGCTCCACGGGCAGAGTTCTGCGAGCCACCACAATTGGCAAAGCCAATGTTGACACTGGTTATCTATCACAATTAAAGGATGAATAAATATGAAAAGGGCATGAATTCAATCGCCAATAAAGGTTTAGGGTTTCAATTGACAATATTCCATGAGTTTTGGTGAATTGTGATTCTGCAGGGACTAAACCAGGAAATCAACACAGATTGCTTCCCCTAGAAGGAAACCGACGGGACATAACCGAACTGACGCATCAGGATTATTCTAGAAGGATCTAGAGGACACTAGAAGACACCAAGAGGCCGGGCACCACAAGACTCAGCCAGGTGGGACCGACCGGTCCCACCACCAGACCGGCCGGTCCCCCTGGGGCTGCTGGACTCTATCTTCTGGAACATTCTACCACCGCCACTACAAAAAATGAGGCCTTCTACGACGATTAGAGGGTTTTCTGTTGTCGTAAAAGGCCCGTCACTAAGGACCTTCTGTGACAATTACAAGCTATTTTTATGACAATTTATGATTTACGACAACTGTAATTGTCACAAAAATTGTCATAGATAAAAAATTGTTATAAAAATTGTCACAGAAGGTCCTTAGTGACGGGCCTTCTATGACAACAGAAAACCCTCTTATCGTCGTAGAAGGTCTCATTTTTTGTAGTGCGCCTACGAGGATGCATCTTAGCCGTACCTAAGGTCGGTTTGATCCAACGGCCACGGTTCCTCGCCCAGGGCTATATAAGCAGCCCCAGAGCCCCCTCTCCAGGGCATCACATTCATCATTAGATCAGATCATCATCAGAATCACCAGAGGAGATCAATCGGAAGCCCTAGAACTACATCCACCTAGAATAGTTAGATAGAATAGGATTAGAGGAGGCAAGCTTCGCTTGAATTCCTGATCTAGTCACGAGAAGGCTCGGTAAACCAAAGATCTTCTCTCTTGTATTAAGATTATGGATCTATTTCATAATTGCTCTTCTAGTTCATTATTGTTCATATTCTAGTTTGTCGTCTAGTTCTAGTTCATCGTCTAGTTCATCTTCTAGTTCATAATTCTGTTCTAGTTCATGTTCTAGTTTGTACTTTAGTTCTTCTCGATGATCTAATTCACCTTATTGATCATCTATATGTTCTAGATAGTAATACAATTGATATGACTAAGACATCAACCATTATATTCTTAATTATATTGCTTATAGTATGCTTTGATTATATATTTGGCATAGATAGTTCACCATTATGTTTATACTCATGTTCGTATAGCGCTCATCTTAATGATCATTGGGTGGGTGATAGATGCTGTGTAGGCGTGGTGCCTATACACTATTTATCTGCGAATGCGTCCTATGTTCCGGATAGAGTGGTAGATTGCGGGTGTGATATTCCTATTGAGTCCTTTGTATTCCACCTCCCGAATGTAGTGTTCAGTATGGCTCAGTTAACTCATGGTTTAGGGGTTACTCTGTTTGGCACCTTTACTATAGAGTTGCCTCTTGATTATAAATATGATATGACCTAGTCTATGATTGCCAAATATGTCTGCACTAATCAATGTATGCTATGACTTGTAATTAGAATAACTTAGGAATGTTTCTTATTAATGCCTGTTCTAATCATCACTTGCTAGGTAGTACTGTTCTAGGATTATCTTTGATTGATCTGCTCTCTGTTATCATTTATCATTATCATTTATTCTACTATGTGATCCCTGTTTAGAGTAATAAGTGTGTTATCAGTCTTTATCATAAGTGTGTGCCACATTGATTGCTGTTAAGTCCTCATTAGTATAATACCATCATACTTTGAATTGATTAGTCTCTAGGCTAAATATAAATAACGATACCTGAGACTAGCTTGAGTGAAATGCTTCTACAACAGGTATATTTATCTGTGCGCTTGTGGGTAAATATCTATCTTTAAATCTAGTGCCCTGATATAATCACATTGCTAGCTTCATGTTGGGGATGACAACTTGACGTTAAGTGATGCTAGTAGTGTTCTGTACATTTCTTAGTGCCTTCACTAGGTTATTGTTTATGAGTTTTGTTCTTAGAGTGAAGACGTTAAGAAATGCCAACAAGCTTTTCTGGCGCAGTTGCCGGGGATCACATCAATTCAATTAGGGATGATAGCTAGAGTTTTTCTTTTAAATCATGAACACTATTAGGACATTGCATTAGCAGCATTTAAAACGATAGCTAGAACATATCATTTTACTTACACACATGTGATAATGCACTGATTGTTTATCTGAAGGACCGAGAAGCTAACCGAAAGCGACCAGAGGGGGGGTGAATGGGAGCTTCAAAATTTCCTTCCGGAAACTAGATGCCACTGTCCCAAAATCAACCCCAAGAGCGAACCCTAGAGCTTGCTAATGTCCACGACCCTAGATATAGGGTGGATGCTTCCTAGAAGCACAGCGGGACACTAGACAACCCTAGAAAGCCAACACAAAAGACGGAACTCGAATCCGATCAAGAACGAACGAACCGCGAACGAAAACGCGCGAAGCTGGATCGACCGGACTCTGGCCAGCGTCCGGTCAGCAGGGACCGGACGCGTCCGGTCAACAAAAATCGGCTCTGGAACCTTACTGTTCGCAACCGGACTCACGAGTACGGAGCGTCCGGTCGAGAGCAGTGCGTCCGGTCAGAAACTACAAGCCAAGTGAACAGTACAATGAGCGAGTCCGGTCACTTAGCGAAAGGTGCGTCCGGTCAAGTCACGAATCGAACACAGCGAAGGTGTTCATCGACCGGACTCACAGACAGCGTCCGGTCGTTGAACAGGCAGCGTCCGGTCACCCCGATTCAGGCTGTTCGTTCACCGATTCGACTCGATCTCATCCAAAACAAATCCTCTAGGGATCAAACTTGGTGAGAAGAGTCACAAAGAGTATAGTGAGCTATCTCTAAGAGATCATGGCTCGAACCTATCTCCAAATCGATGAATCGAAGAAATTCGGGGGAAGGGAGAAAACTTGACCCGAAACGAAAAATCGATCGATCTCCTAGACCGTGAGGTTAGAGGATGATTCCTTTGGTGGAAAGAAGTGCCTCACGATCTAGAACAAACCAGTTCAAACGGAATTACAAAAGATGAACCGAGCAAAGAGATCAAGCGACGGGAAAATCGTGGGGAAAAAGGGTTCCGCGAAGAACACGAACAAAACACGAATCACACCCACGAATTGCAAGCCGAAGCGCAAACACACGCTACGACAAGGAGGTTACGGCCACCTTTCCTCAAAATCAATAGTACACAGAGTTGCAAGTCTCTCTGCGGATCTCAGCTACAGCAGGGGATGGGAGAGCAGGAAACCCTAAGTGCAGGAAGCAAATGAGATGGCTAAAACTAAAAATAACTGAGGTAACTGAGATGGGGAGGAGGGTGTCTCCCCTGGACTACTTATACTAACCTAGACTAAGCCTATTTCCTACTCTACCCCTCTCTAAACTAATTACAGAGCGAACCAGCTAAACCCTAAGGCTATTCTGGTCCAACCCGCGGTGGTAGGTAGATCCGACGGCCACGCCCGCTCGAACCGAAGCGTTGCCTCGACGCAACCTCTGGATCGCCGCCACGTGCCGCCCTCGCTCTGCACCCCCGGTTTTGTGGCCCAAACCGGGAAACCAGCCTTTTCCAGCAACCCCCGGTTTTGAGGCCCAAACCGGGAAACCAGCCCACCAGCCTGAGTTTTGTGGCCCAAACTCAGAAACCCGTAGCGCCCGAGTTTTGAGGCCCAAACTCGGAAACCGGCCCATCACCCGAGTTTTGTGGCCAAACTCGGAAACCATCCGCACCCAGGTTTTGTGGCTCAACCTGGAAACCGACCACCCGTTGGTTTTTCTCTGGCTCAACCAACAAACCGGAGCTGTAGAGGGGATGCACCGCCCGTGCACCCCGTCCACCGACACGTGTCCCCAGGTCCTCGACCCGAGCAACACCGTGCCCCGCAAGTCTCTGCTCGTCGCTGTCCCAGGCTGCCAGCCACCACAGCTAATCCTCAGGCACTCCGGTCCCTCAGTCCAAGCCTCACGTCCGCCCTTCACTGCTCGATCCATCGGCATGGCACGTCCGCCGCACGGCACGCCCATCCTTCATCGCACCCAGTCCATCGGCACGGCACGTCTCAACTTGACCTTCACCTTGCCCTCGATCACTGTCTCCGTGCTCGACACCTGCACAACACAAGCCAAAGAACATGCGATCAAACCCGTTGACAATCACTCATCACTCAGAGACTCGACATACACCCATGTATCCGCATTATCTCTACTCAAACAGGCTTACCCTGGCTTTGTTTATTTTTTTATCTTATGCAGGGTGTGATGTATGACTGGTTTCCAACTTCCGAATAACTACGTTGAGGATCCCGAAGCTTTACTGAGGAAGACAAGACGCAAACTTAAGAGACCCTCACTACCACTTCCAGAAGTTAACCAGATAAGAAGAAGCTTAACACCAGTGTTGGACACCATGGTCGACAAGACACTTCGTGAGTTCTCTGCACCAACCACTGCCAACATCAGGACTGGACCAACAATCAATGTGGGAGACAACGGATTTGAACTCAAGCCAGCTTTGATCAACATGGTGCAAGCTAATCAGTTTTGCGGAAAGGCACATGAAGACGCAAGCGCTCATCTCCAACAGTTTCTAGAGATTTGTAGCACTTTCACCATCAAGGGAGCCGAAAGAGACAAACCATGGTCTCATCGAAGGTGACATCGGATGTCTCCATGACTCGGTTAGTGTCAAGGTTAAGTACACGATAAGCTCGAGTGTGAGTGCCATAACCCAAAAACACACCGTCAGAAGAACGAGATTCAAATTTGTCCAAGTTGCCCTTTTTGAGTATAAAACAATGGCAACAAAAAACTCGAAAATAACTCACCTTGGGCAGTTTGCCAAAACGCAACTCATAAGAAGTCTTTTTCAAGAAAGCTCTCAGAAAAATGCGATTGGAAATATAGCATGCAGTGTTCATAGCTTCGGCCCAATAGCGCCTAGGAGTCCTATGCTCATCAAGCATCGTCCTGGCCATCTCAACAAGGGTCCGATTCTTCCTCTCTACAACACCATTTTGGGGCGGTGTGTAGGGGGAAGAAAACTGATGCTCCAAGCCAAGGCGGTTACAAAACTTCTCAAAATCCGAATTTTTGAATTCGGAACCATTATCACTTCTAATAGCTCGCATCGAGTTCAAAGGGAACTCGTTCTGAAGACGCAAAATCAGATTGCGAGCGAAGGAGAAAGTCTCAGTCTTCTCAGTCAAAAAGAAGACCCACGAATATCTCGAAAAGTCGTCAACAACAACCAAAACATACCACTTGCCACCAACCGAGCTCACCCGAGCCGGACCAACAAGGTCCATGTGTAAAAGCTCTCCGGGGTGCGAGGTCATGACCTTAGTCACTGGATGGTGGGGAGCGGCAACCATCTTCCCATGTCTGCAAGAATGGCAAACTAGATCCTTCTCCATCGAAAGCTTGGGCAATCCTCGGATTAGGCCAAGTGAGCTAAGTCTTGCAAGCAAGTCGAAGCTTAAATGACCGAGCCTCCTATGCCACTTCCAAAGATCGGAGGAAGAAGGACTAGCCAAAAGACAGCGAGAAGAACCAAACGACTCCGAGAAATTCGCGCGAAAGACTTTCCCAAAGGGCGAAATCAGACATACAAGATCGCCCTGAGGATCTAAGATGCGACTAAGGTTCGGTTTAAAACGAATCTCATAGTCATCATCAAAAAGTTGCGAAACAGAAAGAAGGTTAAAATGCAGGTTAGAAACAATAGCAACATCGCGCAACACAAAGTGCTCATTAACCCGCACCGTCCCACGAGACAATACCTTACCTTTACTATTGTCGCCGAAGGTTATGTACTCTTTTCCGGCGGCCGGGCTAAGGCTGGAGAACCACTTGGCGTTTCCGGTCATGTGCCTCGAGCAACCAGAATCCACCAACCAAATGTCCTCCAACCGTCTCACCTACATCAATAAAAAGACATAGGGTGAGCATACGGTCCAACACTGGGGTTAGTGAAGTAAGGAGAATACCAGTGTTGGGCCGGCTGCTCAAAAGAACGGTCAGTGTAAAAACTATTCCTAGCCTGTCTACGGGGGTAGCGATCACCACGTACAGGAAAACGTGGTCCGCTGGGGAAGAAGCGCTCACCGCGGTACTCAAACTGCGGTGGGGGAAAGCGCTCAACTAAGCCTCCGCCACGGGGTCCAATACCTGCAAAAGCAGGACCCCGTCGGGCACGCTCTCTATGAGATCTACGCCTAAGAGCCTGGGGCTCAACTGCTCTAGCGTCTCTCCTCGGAGCTCTCTCCTGCCTAGGCCTAACAAACTGAGGTGCTGGACCTCTAGGCCTAGTCTCCCTCCTAGGGGCTCTCATCTCCTGCCTAGGCCGGGGACCTTGACGTCCGGGCCTAGCAGCTCTCCCCTGAGCCTTCGGCACATGTCCACCATGAGTTGGATGGTACATGTCCGGGTTCTCCATCTCCCGAGTACAGCGCGCCTCTCGCTTGCGCCGGAAACAGAACTCGATCAAGTGACCATCCCTCCCACAGAAATCACACTGGTACCTCACCGCACGCAAAGGAGGTTGTTGGTGACCAGGGCTGTGGGTGTGGTTCACTTTGCCCTTCTGAGGCAAACACTCCTCTCTAATGGGTGGCATAGCATCAAGCTTGTTCTTGAGGTGGTTTGGCTTGGGTGCCCAAATTTGGTTCTTGGGAGGAGCTCTCGGGGGTTCCTCAACCACACCATCTTTGGTGGTAGGCTTGGCAGGCTCTTTGGGTGGAAGTTTGGCAAGCTTGGGAGTAGTGGTGGAGTTAGGCTTCTCACATGGATTCAAACCACTCGACTCTCCAATCTTCCCAAAAGCAGAGGGATCAACATCCTGAGCAAAACCTACACCAGGAGCCCCAGCAGCTCGCTTGAATTGGGAGATCATCATCCCGAGCTGCGGCTCACTACAAGAGACCCATGACAAGATGGTCCGAAGGTATGTGTTTTCTTCCTCGGTTTGCATCTTGCCATGCTTCACATTGGCAATCTCTAGCTCCAAGCCCTCGCACAAAACGCACCTCGCCACTCCAATGCTACCTGAGTTAGCCTCCTCAAGAGACACAATCTTGGCATTCTTCTCTGCCAACTCAGATTGCAAGACGGGACAGGTCTTGCATGCACCCAACAGAGAAGGTCTAGCCTTCAGCTCATCTAGCTCTCCTACCAACGCAGCATACTTACCTCTCAAAGTGAGAAGGTCAGTCATGTGTGTGGTGCACATCTCACACTCAGCCTCCTCCGACACGACCACGGTGGACTTGGCAAACTCAAGCTCCCTCACCGTGTCTTCCCACTTCTGCCTAAACTCCTTGCGTTCTCTAGCGGCACGCCTAAGCAACTTGTCCTGACTAAGGAGCGCGGCAGTAAGCTTCTCGACCTCAGCAGAAAGCTCGTCGTGGGTGAGAGATACCTGGGAGGAGTCGTCGTCGTCGTCGTTGTTCCGAGGGATGTGCTCCAGCTTGCCGTCAACTTCATCACCAAGCGCCATGGTGCAGAGGCCGTCGTCGTCGGCGAAGAAGCAGAGACCGTTCAGCTTGTCCTCGATTCTCTTCTTCTTCTCGGACTCATCATCGCTTGAGCAAGCGGAGTCGTCATCCGAGCCATCGACGTCGTTGAGCGTGGCGAAGAACGCACGCTGCTCAGCCTGGGCCTTCTCCAAGTACTTCTTCTTGATGTACTCCTTGTCGAAGCCGCCCCGCTTCTTGTGTCTTGGGGGAACGTGCTTCTCCTTGTACTTGGAGTCGCGCTTGCGCCCTTGATCGCCCTTCCCCGAATGCTTGTTCTTCTTGGGGCAGTTGGCGATGAAGTGGTCAGGGTCTCCGCACTCGTAGCATCCCGTGCGTCCTCCTCCACGACGGCGGTTCATGCGGTTGTTGTGGAACCGCGAGAACCGGTTGGCAAGCAAAGCCAACTCGTCGTCTCCCAACGTCTCCAGCTGGTCCTCTGTAACAGAAAAGAGACAGGAAAGAGCAAAGCCAGCTGAAGGGTTAGAGGAAGAGCCGGAAACCAAGGCCATGGACGGGCGAGAAGGATTTTCGAAAGAAGCCCTCGCCATAGCATCAATCTCACTGGACTTGAGCTTACTGAAGAGCTCGTCGCAAGTGAGGGTCTCATAGTTCGGGGATTCGATGATCGCCTGAACCTTAGAGTCCCACACCGACCGATCAAGAGTATGCAAAAGCTTCAAAGCCCTCTCATGATCGTCGAAAGGCAACTGCTCTCGGTTAGCCCTCATCCTGTTGACAATCACCTGAAAGTGAGCGAATAAACTCTCTATGCTCTCGCCAGGCTGATGCCGAAAGTTCTCATACTCTCTCTTGTACGACTCGTAGAGCCGGGTTTTGACTTGAGAGGTGCCCTCATGAAAGCGCATGAGGGTGGCCCAAATCTCCCGAGCCGTAGAGAGGTGAGAAACGCGGTCAAACTCTCCAGCGCTCAAACATGAAAAGAGTGCATTACGGGCTCGGCTATTGGCCTCGTGCTCATCGATCTGCTGCTGAGTCACACGGGCAGCCAGGACCACGTAATCGGCAGAGTTGCAAATATCCCAGATAGAAGCGCCCAAGCTCTGCAGATAGGCAGACATACGTATCTTCTAATACGCATAGTTCGTCCCATCGAAAAACGGCGGTTTGCCCATGCCGCGATCCATGTCGCCTTCGGTGGATCTGGAACCGGCTAAGGTGGAAGATCCTTAACCCGCTCCGATACCAATTGAAGGACCGAGAAGCTAACCGAAAGCGACCAGAGGGGGGGTGAATGGGAGCTTCAAAATTTCCTTCCGGAAACTAGATGCCACTGTCCCAAAATCAACCCCAAGAGCGAACCCTAGAGCTTGCTAATGTCCACGACCCTAGATATAGGGTGGATGCTTCCTAGAAGCACAGCGGGACACTAGACAACCCTAGAAAGCCAACGCAAAAGACGGAACTCGAATCCGATCAAGAACGAACGAACCGCGAACGAAAACGCGCGAAGCTGGATCGACCGGACTCTGGCCAGCGTCCGGTCAGCAGGGACCGGACGCGTCCGGTCAACAAAAATCGGCTCTGGAACCTTACTGTTCGCGACCGGACTCACGAGTACGGAGCGTCCGGTCGAGAGCAGTGCGTCCGGTCAGAAACTACAAGCCAAGTGAACAGTACAATGAGCGAGTCCGGTCACTTAGCGAAAGGTGCGTCCGGTCAAGTCACGAATCGAACACAGCGAAGGTGTTCATCGACCGGACTCACAGACAGCGTCCGGTCGTTGAACAGGCAGCGTCCGGTCACCCCGATTCAGGCTGTTCGTTCACCGATTCGACTCGATCTCATCCAAAACAAATCCTCTAGGGATCAAACTTGGTGAGAAGAGTCACAAAGAGTATAGTGAGCTATCTCTAAGAGATCATGGCTCGAACCTATCTCCAAATCGATGAATCGAAGAAATTCGGGGGAAGGGAGAAAACTTGACCCGAAACGAAAAATCGATCGATCTCCTAGACCGTGAGGTTAGAGGATGATTCCTTTGGTGGAAAGAAGTGCCTCACGATCTAGAACAAACCAGTTCAAACGGAATTACAAAAGATGAACCGAGCAAAGAGATCAAGCGACGGGAAAATCGTGGGGAAAAAGGGTTCCGCGAAGAACACGAACAAAACACGAATCACACCCACGAATTGCAAGCCGAAGCGCAAACACACGCTACGACAAGGAGGTTACGGCCACCTTTCCTCAAAATCAATAGTACACAGAGTTGCAAGTCTCTCTGCGGATCTCAGCTACAGCAGGGGATGGGAGAGCAGGAAACCCTAAGTGCAGGAAGCAAATGAGATGGCTAAAACTAAAAATAACTGAGGTAACTGAGATGGGGAGGAGGGTGTCTCCCCTGGACTACTTATACTAACCTAGACTAAGCCTATTTCCTACTCTACCCCTCTCTAAACTAATTACAGAGCGAACCAGCTAAACCCTAAGGCTATTCTGGTCCAACCCGCGGTGGTAGGTAGATCCGACGGCCACGCCCGCTCGAACCGAAGCGTTGCCTCGACGCAACCTCTGGATCGCCGCCACGTGCCGCCCTCGCTCTGCACCCCCGGTTTTGTGGCCCAAACCGGGAAACCAGCCTTTTCCAGCAACCCCCGGTTTTGAGGCCCAAACCGGGAAACCAGCCCACCAGCCTGAGTTTTGTGGCCCAAACTCAGAAACCCGTAGCGCCCGAGTTTTGAGGCCCAAACTCGGAAACCGGCCCATCACCCGAGTTTTGTGGCCAAACTCGGAAACCATCCGCACCCAGGTTTTGTGGCTCAACCTGGAAACCGACCACCCGTTGGTTTTTCTCTGGCTCAACCAACAAACCGGAGCTGTAGAGGGGATGCACCGCCCGTGCACCCCGTCCACCGACACGTGTCCCCAGGTCCTCGACCCGAGCAACACCGTGCCCCGCAAGTCTCTGCTCGTCGCTGTCCCAGGCTGCCAGCCACCACAGCTAATCCTCAGGCACTCCGGTCCCTCAGTCCAAGCCTCACGTCCGCCCTTCACTGCTCGATCCATCGGCATGGCACGTCCGCCGCACGGCACGCCCATCCTTCATCGCACCCAGTCCATCGGCACGGCACGTCTCAACTTGACCTTCACCTTGCCCTCGATCACTGTCTCCGTGCTCGACACCTGCACAACACAAGCCAAAGAACATGCGATCAAACCCGTTGACAATCACTCATCACTCAGAGACTCGACATACACCCATGTATCCGCATTATCTCTACTCAAACAGGCTTACCCTGGCTTTGTTTATTTTTTTATCTTATGCAGGGTGTGATGTATGACTGGTTTCCAACTTCCGAATAACTACGTTGAGGATCCCGAAGCTTTACTGAGGAAGACAAGACGCAAACTTAAGAGACCCTCACTACCACTTCCAGAAGTTAACCAGATAAGAAGAAGCTTAACACCAGTGTTGGACACCATGGTCGACAAGACACTTCGTGAGTTCTCTGCACCAACCACTGCCAACATCAGGACTGGACCAACAATCAATGTGGGAGACAACGGATTTGAACTCAAGCCAGCTTTGATCAACATGGTGCAAGCTAATCAGTTTTGCGGAAAGGCACATGAAGACGCAAGCGCTCATCTCCAACACTTTCTAGAGATTTGTAGCACTTTCACCATCAAGGGAGTCGAAAGAGACGCCATTCTACTTCGCTTGTTCCCATTCTCACTCTTGGGAAAAGCAAAACAATGGTTCTACTCCAACAAAGACAAAAACACCTCATGGGCGATCTGTTCAACTGCCTTCTTAGCAAAGTTCTTTCTAGTGGGCAAGACAAATGCCCTCCGTGCCAAGATTTCAACCTTCCAGCAACAACACGACGAATCAATCCCAGAGTCTTGGGAATGCTTTCAAGATTACATATCAGAATGCCCTCACCATGGGATGGAGAATTGGCTACTCATGCAAACCTTCTACCACGGGCTCACTTCGAGTACCCGTGAGAATGTGGATGCTGCTGCTGGAGGATCATTCCTGTCACTCACTATCAACAATGCTACTACACTCATTGAGAAGATGGCCTCTAACCAAGGATGGAACGAGGAACACTCTCAACCACGCAAGAGGGGAGGAATACATCAACTGAAAGAAGTAGACATGCTGTCTGCCAAACTTGACCTACTCATGAAGTTCGATGAACACACTCCCAAGAAAGAAGACGTCATGCACATCTGCGAATCTCGCATGACATGTGAAGAGTGTGGAGGCACTGGTCATTCAGGGAGCAACTGCCCTGAGATTCAAGAGGATGCAAAGTACATCAACAACAACACCAACTATCGTCCTCAACAAACTCAAGGATGGAACCAACAATCAAGGCCTATTACTCAGTTAACTACAAGGTAATACATTTAACCAACCACCTTTGAGAGAGATGATATCTAATCAAAATAAGATTATCGATAATATGTCTAAGAAGATAGCTTCCAATGATAAACTGCTTGAAAACATTAATACTAGAATGGATAGCTTTACTTCTGCCTTAAAGAATCAACATAGCTTTAATAAGATGATAGAATCTCAGTTATCTCAGTTAGCAACTTCAGTCCCTATGGCTGAAAAAGGTAAGATTTCTGGAAGTCCAAAAGAGCTAGAGACTGCAAATCTTGTAGATATTTATGATGCAGGGCAACTCACAACTAGACCATCGAGGGGATGGAAGGATGACTCCATTGCCCCGAAGAAAGGAGATCCAGGAAGACCTGTCATTCCAATCCACATTGGATCAGACCGTTTTGAAGAAGCAGTCTGCGACCTTGGAGCAAGCGTCAACATTATGCCAAAGGTAATATACGAACAAATTCATGGTGCACCTCTGTTATATACAAGTATGTGTTTGCAGCTTGCAGATCAGACACTGTGCTACCCATTGGGAATTCTAGAAGATGTCTGTATTTGAGTGCAACACTCGTATGTGTGTGTAGACTTTGTGATCGTCAAAACAGGTGGAGACAATAGAGCACCCATCATTCTTGGACGCCTGTTCCTAAGCTCAACCAAAGCCATCATCTACACGGACAGCGCCAAGATCTGTTTCACAATCACAGGCAACAAAGAAAGATTCAGCTTCAAGAGACGTACACTCACTACTCGAGTCCACCCTCAGATGCCTTACGAAGATGCAAATGCTATATCATCAATGAAGAAGAATAGGAACAGAAGGAGGAAGAACAAGGCTACACAACCGCATCAAGACACAGTGTGGATGGTCAACTCTGTCCAAACAGAGAGTGACCACCTTCTTCCTTCACCATACCTCGCCAAGAGAGACGACCCAGGCGTACCCACCATCGATTGCAAGATCGAAGGAAGTACATTCCACAAGACGTTCTGCGACATCGGTTCAAGTGTTAACATAATGTCTAAGGTAACATATGAATACTTATATAAAAATAGACCTATGTATCAAACATATGTGCAGCTACAGATCGACGAGCACGATGCCAATAGCCGACTTCATGGTACTAGACATGGGAAGAGAAGACGATATTCACATCATCCTAGGAAGACCCTTCCTCAACATCACTAGCGCCATCATCTACATGAGATCTGGAGAGATCCACTTCCAGTTCCCAAGGGAGAAGGTACACTGTTACTTTAATACCTATACCACTAATGTATAGGAAAAGAAGAACCACTCAAGGAGGAGGCGCTGCACATCTCAACGCAACAAGAATCGACCAATCAAGGATGGATGGGCTAACTATGAAGGAGAAGTAACCAGGAGTGAAGACATCCCATTAAAGGAAATGAAGGATGATGAAGTAAAGGAGACAAGTCCACCGGTCAAGCGAGTGTGAAAGAAGAAAGAGAGTTCTACTGACGTGCAATCATCAAGGTCCTCTTCAGGATCTGCTGATGCACCCAAGGAAGAATAAGGAACGTACATGAAGTCTTGTTCGATAGACTATAAACATCGAATCCTCGCCGAAAGGTAACTCGGTAGTTATCCATATTTATTACATAATTAATAGATTTAGCATAATCATTTTACTATTAGTATCATATTTACTTCTTAGCAATCAATTCTGCATTAGAAAACAAAATAAAAATATCTAAGCCCCATGAGAGTATTACACTTTCTGTGGAGGCATAAACATAGTAAAAAATAATACATTTGCATATTTACTTCTGCATTGCATTCATTCATAAAAATAAAAATCCAAAAAGAGACGCTATGGAACACTGCTGAATCTCTGCTTAGTGGAAAGGAAGAACATAAATAATCTTAAGAGCTTCAAGACAACTAGACAGTTGGGAGAAATATTTATCACTAACACTTAATCAAGTTCCACTAGTTGTGTTGTCTATCTTTGAATTCAGCAGGAAGAGAAGAAGAGAAGGACTCACGCTAACGGTCTACTCATCTTCTAGAGAAAAGACCACGTCAAGATCCAGCTTGGGGGAAGGCACCCTCAGTTATCACGATAAGTATCACAACTTTTTTATTTACTATTATTAGTTCAGTTTAGTTAGATCAGGTCAATAAATGTAGAAACCCATAAAAAGATGAATAACTATTACAAAACCAAATAAAGATATTATATAATGAATAAATGTCTAGGTGGATATAAACTTAATTTTGCTCATGATGAAAATGATGAACAATTGCTCTGCCATAATTCCTTTTAAGTACCTAGTGTTTACCTTAAATTTTTTTGAGTTTTAGACAAAGCTGTTCTGAATAAACTCTGAACCTGAAACCTGTGGATTGCAAATGCTTGATCTAAGGTCTTGATAATTGTGAGATATGATATAAAAAGGTTTGAGCTGCTGTTTATCTAATTCCTAGAGATACTAGAGTTCTGGAGATTTACACTTTGAAAAAATTATTAAAAACACATGATGAGATCCTGTATGACATAACATGAATTCCAACCTAGAGCCATTAATATGATCTTAAGATGAGGCTACTTGCTTTGTTCTAAGTTTTTAGTTATGGTTGTGAAGGACCGAGAATGCAATAGCAAGGCGACCAGAGGGGGGGGGGGGGGGGGGGTGAATGGGAGCTCAAAAATTTCTCTCGAAACTTTGGCCTTTTGTCCCAAAATCAACCCCAAGAGCTTCGATCAAAACCGTGATGCCCACGACCCTTGGAAGAGGGTGGATGATCCCTAGGATCACAACGAGGCACCACAAAGCGATAGCGAACCAAACGGCAAAAGTACCGAAATAAGTTCGACCCTCAAAAATCAAGTCCCAAACGTAGATAGACGACTACGTCGAGAAATCCCCAAATACCCATGCTAACAAGTAGCAAAGATACCTAGAGAGGTTCCTTGATCAACTCTAGGGCCAAACGGAAAGTCCGGAAACCAAGTGAAGTGCGGATACATGAGTGTATGCCGAGTCTCTGAGTGATGAGTGATTGTCAACTGGGATGATGCGCATGTTCTTTGGCTTGTGTTGTGCAGGTGTCGAGCACGGATGCAGTGATCAAAGGCGAGGTGAAGGTCAAGTAGAGACGTGCCGTGCCGATGGACCGAGAGTGGCAAAGGGCGGACGTGAGGCTTGGACTGAGGGACCAGAGGCCCGAGGATCAGCTGTGGTTGCTGGCAGCCTGTGATGACAACAAGTGAAGAAGTGCGGTCATGTGTTGCCTTAGTCGTGGACTTGGGGACACGTGTCGGTGGACGGGATGCATGGGAGGTGCATCCCATCTACGACGTCGGTTTGGTGGTAGAGCCAGGGAAAAACCATCGGGTGGATGGTTTCCAGGTTTGGGCCTCAAAACCTGGGTGCGGATGGTTTCCGAGTTTGGCCACAAAACTCGGGCTGAGGACGGTTTCCAGGTTTGGGCCTCAAAACCTGGGCACTGAGGGTTTGCTGAGTTTGGCCTCAAAACTCAGATGCTTGGTGGGCTGGTTTCCCGGTTTGGGCCTCAAAACCGGGGGTTGGCTGGAAAAGGCTGGTTTCCCGGTTTGGGCCACAAAACCGGGGGTGCAGAGCGAGGGCGGCACGTGGCGGCAATCGGGAGGTTGCATCGAGGAAACGCTACGAGTTGTGCGAGCGTGGCCGTCTGATACACCTACCACCGAGTTGGTCCAGAATAACCTTAGGGTTTAGCTGGTTCGCTCTGTAAGTAGTTAGGGGTAGAGTGGGAATTAGGAATAGGTTAGAATTAGGATAAATAGGGGGAGACACCCACCTCCCCATCCATCTCAGTTAGTCATCCTGTCATTTGCTCTTTGCTTATAGGGTTTTCCTGCTCTCCCATATCCCTGCTGTAGCTAGCTGAGATCCACAGAGAAGAGGACAATACCTCTGTGTTCATGAGATTTTGAGGAAGTGAGGCTGTAACCTCACTGTTGTAGCGTGTGGTAGCCACACGGTGGCAATTCGTGGTTGTGATTCGCGTTTTGTTCGTGTTCTTCGCGGAATCCGTTTTCTCCACGATTTTCCCGTCGCTTGATCTCTTTGCTTGGTTCATCTTTTGCAAATCCGTTTGAATCAAGTTGTTCTAGATCGTGAGGCACTTCCTTCCACCGAAGGAATTCACCTCTAACCTCACGGTCTAGGAGATCGATCGATTTTCGTTTCTAGTCAAGTTTTTCTCCCTTCTCCCGAAATTCTATGATTCATCGATTTGGAGATAGGTTCAAGCCATGATCTCTTAGAGATAGCTCACTATCCTCCTTGTGACTCCTCTCACCAAGTTTGATCCCTAGAGGATTCGTTTTGGGTGAGATCGAGTCGAATCGGTGGACGAACAGTGCTGCTGCAGGGTGACCGGACGCAGGGGTCGGGGCGACCGGACGCTGGCTGGGTGAGTCCGGTCGTTGAATGTTTACTGCGATATCCTGCTGGTTGACCGGACGCTCGGCGAGCTTACTGACCGGACACACAGCTCTTACTGTTCGCCAGTTTTGTCCTTGTGACCGGACGCTGCCTTGTTTACCGGGCACTCTGTTCACCAGAGTCTGGTCCAACTCAGTAAGCTCCCGTTTTGGGTTTTGCTCGACCAGACGCGTCCGATCCCTAACGACCGGACGCACAGCAGTTGACCGGACGCCCTGCCTCTCAGAGTCCGGTCCAACTCAGAGAGTTTCTGTTTTGGTTTTCGCTCGACCGGACGCGTCCGGTGAACTTTGACCGGACGCAGGCCAGAGTACGGTCAGTTCTGTCTCGAGCCATTTCGTTCGCAGTTTGCTCGCCCGTTGTCGGATTTGTTTTCTGTCTTTTGCGTTGGCTTTCTAGAGTTGTGTAGTGTCCCGCTGTGCTTCTTGAAAGCATCCACCCTACATCTAGGGTCGTGG
The DNA here is from genome assembly GCA_009763385.1 of Coix lacryma-jobi var. lacryma-jobi. Taxonomy (NCBI): domain Eukaryota; kingdom Viridiplantae; phylum Streptophyta; class Magnoliopsida; order Poales; family Poaceae; genus Coix; species Coix lacryma-jobi. The sequence goes on along the minus strand of CM019830.1, from coordinate 98,867,524 downwards.
ACATTAGCAAGCTCTAGGGTTTGTCTTTCAGGGTGATTCTCGGGACAATGGCTCCTAGTTTCCGAAAGGAAAATTTGAAGCTCCCATTCACCCCCCTCTGGTTGCTTCTCGGTCCTTCAATTGGTATCGGAGCGGGTTAAGGATCTTCCACCTTAGCCGGTTCCAGATCCACAAAAGGCGACATGGATCGTGGCGTGGGCAAACCGCCATTTTTCGATGGGACGAACTATGCATATTGGAAGATACGCATGTCGGCCTATCTGCAGAGTTTGGGTTCTTCCATTTGGGATATTTGCAACTCTGCCGATTACGTGGTCTTGGCTGCTCGTGTCTCTCAGCTTCAGATCGATGAGCACGAAGCCAATAGCCGAGCCCGTAATGCTCTTTTCTCATGCTTGAGCATGAGTGAGTTTGATCACGTTTCTCACCTCGCTACGGCTCGGGAGATTTGGGCTACCCTCATGCGTTTCCATGAGAGAACCTCTCAAGTCAAAACCCGTCTCTACGAGTCGTTCAAGCGAGAGTATGAGAACTTTCGACATATGCCTGGCGAGAGCATAGAAAGTTTATTCGCTCGCATTCAGGTGATTGTCAACAAGATGAGGGCTAACAAGGAGCTGTTGCCTTTCGACGATCATGAGAGAGCTTTGAAGCTTTTGCATACTCTTGATCGATCAGTGTGGGACTCCAAAGTTTAGGCGATCATCGAATCACCTAACTATGAGACCCTCACGTGCGACGAGCTCTTCAGTAAGCTCAAGTCCAGTGAGATTGATGCCATGGCGAGGGCTTCTTATGAAAATCCTTCTGACCCATCGATGGCTTTGGTTTCTGGCTCTTCTGCTAACTCCTCTGGAGGCTTTGCTCTTTCGTCTCTCTTTTCTATCATAGAGGACCAGCTGGAGTCTTTGGGGGATGACGAGTTGGCATTGCTCGCCAACCGGTTCTCGCGGTTCCACAACAACCGCATGAACCGTCGCCGCGGAGGAGGACGCTCGGGATGCTACGAGTGCAGCGACCCCGATCACTTCATCGCCAACTGCCCCAAGAAGAAGCATTCATCTGGGAAGGGCAATCATGGGCACAAGTACGACTCCGGCAAGCGCAAGGAGAAGTACGTCCCCGCGAGGCACAAGCGGAAGGGTGACTTCAACAAGGAGTACATCAAGAAGAAGTACTTGGAGAAGGCCCAAGCTGAGCAGCGTGCGTTCTTCGCCACGCTCAGCGACGTCGATGGCTCGGATGACGACTCCGCTTGCTCAAGCGACGACGAGTCCGAGAAGAAGAAGAGGATCGAGGACAAGCTGAACGGCCTCTGCTTCTTCGCCGACGATGACGGCCTCTGCACCATGGCCCTCGATGGCGAGCTGGTGAACTCCCCTCGGAACGACGACGACGACGACACCTCCCAGGTATCTCTGACCCACGATGAGCTTTCCGCTGAGGTCGAGAAACTTACTGCCGCGCTCCTTAGTCAAGATAAGTTGCTTAGGCGAGCCGCTAGAGAGCGCAAGGAGTTTAGGCAGAAGTGGGAGGATACGGTGAAGGAACTTGACTCTATCAAGTCCACCGTAGTTGTCACAGATGAGGAGGAGTGCGAGGCGTGCACCAGCACATGACTGATCTTCTCACTTTGAGAAGCAAGTATGTTGCGCTGGTAGGAGAGGTGGATGAGCTGAAGGCTAGACCCTCGCTGTTGGGTGCGTGCAAGACTTGTCCTGTCTTGCAATCCGAGTTGGCAGAGAAGAATGCCAAGATCGTGTCTCTTGAGGAGGCCAGCTCGGGTAGCACTTGTGTGTCCAGGTGCGCTTTGTGTGAGGGTTTGGAGATGGAGATTGCGAATGTGAAGCATGACAAGATGCAAACCGAGGAGGAAAACACATACCTTCGAACCATCTTATCATGGGTGTCTTGTGGTGAGCCGCAGCTCGGGATGAAGATCTCCCAATTCAAGCGAGCTGCTGGAGGTCCCGGTGTAGGTTTTGCTCCGGGTGTTGATCTATCTGCTTTTGGGATGATTGGAGAGTCGAGTGGTCTGAATCCGAGTGAGAAGCCCAACTCCACCACTACTCCCAAACTTACCAAGCTTCCACCCAAAGAGCCTTTCAAGCCTAACACCAAGGATGGGGTCTTTGTTGAGCCTCCGAGAGCTCCACCCAAGAACCAGCAATGGGCTCCCAAACCCAACCATCTAAAGAACAATCTGGACATAATGCCACCTATCCAGGAGGAGTTGCCACAGAAGGGCAAGGTGGTCCACACCCACCACCGTGAGTACCAACAACCCCCTTTGAGAGCGGTGAGGTACCACTGTGAGCACTGTGGGAGAGATGGACACTTGAGCGAGTTCTGCTTTAGGCGCAAGAGAGAGGCGCGCCGTGCTAGGGAGATGAACAACCCGGACATGTACCATCCTTTCCATGATGTACATGCGCCGAATGTTCAGAGGAGAGCACCGAGACGTGCTGCTAGGCCCAGAGGTCCAGAACCTCAAGTTCCCAGGCTTAGGCAGCAGAGAGCTCCGAGGAGAGACGCTAGGCCTAGAGGTGTTGAGCCTCAAGCCCCTAGGCGTAGGCCTCGTAGAGAGCGTGCCCGGCGGGAGCCTGCAGTGGTAGGCTATGGACCCCGTGGCGGTGGCTTTGTAGTTGAGCGTTTTCCCCCACCGCGTTTTGAGTATCGCGATGGACGCTCCTCCCTTAGCGGACCACGTTTTCCTCAACGTGGTGATCGCTCCTTCCGTAGGCGTGCTAGGAATGGTTTTTCTACTAACCATTCTTTTGAGCAGCCGGCCCAACACTGGTATTCCCCTTACTTCACTAACCCCAGTGTTGGCCCGTTTGCTCACCCTATGTCTTTTTATTGATGTAGGTAAAACGATTGGAGAACGTTTGGTTGGTGGATTCCGGGTGTTCGAGGCACATGACCGGAAACGCCAAGTGGTTCTCCAGTCTTAGTCCGGTCGCCGGAAAGGAGTATATCACCTTCGGCGACAACAGCAAAGGTAAGGTGCTGTCTCGTGGGTCTGTGCGAGTTAATGAGCACTTTGTGTTGCGCGATGTTGCTCTTGTTTCTAACTTGCATTTTAACCTTCTTTCTGTTTCGCAACTTTTTGATGATGACTATGAGATTCGTTTTAAACCGAATCTCAGTCGCATTTTGGATCCTCAGGGCAATCTTGTATGTGTGATTTCGCCCTTTGGAAAAGTCTTTCGTGCGGATTTCTCGGAGTCGTTCGGAATTTCTCGTTGTCTTTTGGCTGGACCTTCCTCCTCTGATCTTTGGAAGTGGCATTGGAGACTAGGTCACCTAAGCTTCGACTTGCTTGCAAGACTTAGCTCACTTGGCTTAATCCGAGGATTGCCCAAGTTATCCATGGAGAAGGATCTTGTTTGCCATTCTTGTAGACATGGGAAGATGGTAGCCGCTCCTCACCATCCAGTGACTCAGGTCATGACTAAGCGCCCTGGAGAGCTTTTGCACATGGACCTTGTTGGTCCGGCTCGGGTGAGCTCGGTTGGGGGGAAGTGGTATGTGCTTGTTGTTGTCGACGATTTTTTGAGATATTCGTGGGTTTTCTTTTTAGCTGAGAAAACCGAGACATTCTCCTTTGCTCGCAATCTGATTTTGCGTCTTCAGAATGAGTTCCCTTTGAACTCTATGCGAGCAATTCGGAGTGATAATGGTTCCGAATTCAAGAATTTGGATTTTGAGAAGTTTTGTAACTCCTTGGGTTTAGAGCATTAGTTTTCTTCCCCCTACACACCGCCTCAGAATGGTGTTGTAGAAAGGAAGAATCGGACCCTTGTAGAGATGGCCAGGACGATGCTCGATGAGCATAGGACTCCTAGGCGATATTGGGCCGAAGCTATGAACACTGCATGCTATATTTCCAATTGCATTTTTCTTCGAGCTTTCTTGAAAAAGACCTCTTATGAGTTGCGTTTTGGAAAACTCCCCAAGGTGAGTTATTTTCGAGTTTTTGGTTGCCATTGTTTTATACTCAAAAAGGGCAACTTGGACAAGTTTGAGTCTCGTTCTTCTGACGATGTGTTTTTGGGTTATGGCACTCACACTCGAGCTTATCGTGTACTTAACCTTGACACTAACCGAGTCATGGAGACATCCGATGTCACCTTCGACGAGACCATGGTTTGTCCTTCTTCTTGTTTTGAGCGTGCAGGTGATCATGAGGTTGGCGAACCTCTTTTCGATGATGAAGAAGAAGGTGCTGAAGGGATAGATGACCCAGCACCTCCTCCACCTGTTGTGTCGCAAAGAGCGGTTTCTACGACGACTCGCGGCCCCGACACATCGTCTTCCTGGGGGCCGTGGGATCCGCCACCCCGAGCAGTACCCGGGGAGGCACCAACTGCTGTTGAGGGGGAGGCCACTTCGGCAAGGGAGGCGCCACGATACATTCAGGGACAACACCCGCCTCAGCAGATGATCGGCAGCATCAACGAACGCGTCACCCGGTCAAGGCAAATCTCTCACTTTGCTCATTCTGCATTTGTTGCTGATTTTGAACCCCGGGATGTTGGACACGCTTTGATGGATTCTGATTGGGTCAATGCCATGCATGAGGAGCTTGAGAACTTTGAGAGAAATCGGGTTTGGGTTCTAGTGTCTCCACCTTCTGAGTGTCATCCAATTGGGACAAAATGGGTTTTCAAAAACAAACAGGGAAAGATGGCCATGTTGTGAGAAACAAGGCCAGACTCGTAGCCCAGGGATATAGTTAGAAGGAGGGGATAGACTATGAGGAGACATTTGCTCCTGTAGCACATTTGGAGGCTATTAGGATACTCTTGGCTTTTGCTGCATCCAAAGGTTTCAAACTTTTTCAAATGGATGTCAAGAGTGCCTTCTTAAACGGCTACATAGAAGAGGAGGTGTATGTTAGACAACCCCCCGGTTTCGAAAATCCCAAGTTTCCAAACCATGTCTTTAAACTTCACAAAGCTTTGTATGGTTTGAAACAAGCCCCTAGAGCCTAGTATGATAGGTTGAAAACCTTTTTGCTTGCTAAGGGTTTTAAAATGGGATGTGTAGATAAAACGCTCTTTCTCCTCAAGCAAGGCACTGATACTCTCTTGGTCCAAATTTACGTGGATGATATCATTTTTGGTGGTTCTTCTCACGCTTTGGTTGCCAAGTTTGCAGACACTATGAGCAGGGAGTTCGAGATGAGCATGATGGTTGAGTTGACGTTTTTCCTCGGGTTGCAAATCAAGCAAACCCGAGAAGGAACGTTTGTGCACCAGGGCAAGTACACTAGAGATATCCTGAAGAGGTTCAACATGGGTGAGGCCAAGCCTCTTCCAACACCCATGGCGACCACGACAGCCCTGGATGCAGACAAGGAGGGAGAAGCAGTGGACCAGAAGGAGTACCGGAGTATGATCGGGTCGCTGCTGTACCTGACGGCGACACACCGGACATCTAGTTCGCGGTGTGCCTCTGCGCGCGCTTTCAGGCGTCACCGCGCACCTCTCACCGTCAGGCGGTCAAGCGCATTATGAGGTACTTATCTTTCTCTCCAGAATTCGGGATTTGGTATTCTGCTTCCTCCACCCTTTCCCTTTGCGGTTATTCCGATGCCGATTTTGCTGGTTGCCGTATTGATCGCAAGTCCACTTCTGGGACTTGCCAGTTTATTGGTTCTTCTCTTGTTTCGTGGTCTTATCGCAAGCAGTCTAGCGTCGCCCAGTCTACCACGGAGGCTGAGTATGTTGCTGCGGCTAGCTGCTGTTCCCAGTTACTCTGGATGATGGCCACTTTGCATGATTTTGGTCTAAGCTTTTCTCGTGTTCCATTGCTTTGTGACAGCACGAGTACGATTAGCGTTGCTAAGAACCCCGTGCTTCACTCGAAGACCAAACACATTGATGTGCGCTTTCATTTTCTGTGAGACCACTATGAGAAGGGTGATATCGACCGTCGCCATGTCGATACTCATCATCAGCTTGCTGATATTTTTACCAAGCCTTTGGACCAATCAACCTTTAATCGGTTGAGAGGTGAGCTTGGTGTGTGTTTCCCCTTTTAGATGGGGGAAACACTTTGGATTTTGTATGATACACTTTGGATTTTGTATGATACACGTTGTGAGCGGAGCTATTCTATGAAGTGTATCATAATCCAAAGTGTTTCCCCCATCTAAAAGGGGAAACACACACCAAGCTCACCTCTCAACCTAGCAAAAGTTGATTGGTCCAAAGGCTTGGTGAAAATATCAGCCAACTGATGATGAGTATTGTAACACCCCTGGTGTTACTAATGTAATTAACTTGACATGTCATCATCTTAAGCATTAATCATTTCCTGTGATGCATTTGGATTGCTTAATTGCTATGCTTTAGTCCCTTTTCAAAAACCCTAAAAGCCCAATTCTCCCTCTAAGGGCAAAATGGTAATTTCACCTCTATGCCTAGTTCTATGTAGTTCTTATTTGATTTTGATGCCCTGATGTTTGTTGCTTTGATCAAGGTTCAAAAATCAGATTTGATTTGATTGTCCTTTTGCAAAACCCTAAATTCCCAAATCCTGGATTTATTCCCTTTCTGATAACTTTTTCAAAATTCAAAATTTTGAGTTGGTTCAAAAAGCAAAGTTGTGAATCTGACCTAGAGGAACAACTTTGGTATTTACAAATTTCCATGTTTCTATATAAAATTTGAAGTAATTTCAGATTCATTCAAATTCCAGTTTTTGTCCCCTTTTCAGTTTTAAAAATTTATTCAAAAACTATTGAGTTTCAGAAAAAAGTGTATATTAGCAAAGTTGTAGGTTTTGACAAATGGAACAACTTTCATATATAAATATTTTCAAGTTTCAGTTTGAAATCCAAAGTAATTTTGGTTTGAATCAAATTTGAAAAGTGTTCCCTTTTTTGTTTTTGATTATAGTTCAAAAACTATTTCGAATTTGAAAATGTTCATATTGACAAAGTTGTAGATCTCATTTTTCTGAGCAACTTTGGTATTTTGAGTTTTTGTTGCCCAGTTCAAGTTTTGGAAGTAATTTGCAAAATACAGAGATCAGCCAAAAGTCAAACCCTAAGACCTAGCCCTGTTCATCTTCCACCTACAGCTAGGGGGCCCCGGCCGTGGCCGAGCCTCCGGCGTTGCGCGCGCCACGCGTTTGGCAGCCGCTCGTCTGCCCCCGACTTGTCGCCCGCGCCCGTGACATCTTTCCGCACCCGCACGCGCGAAGCGCTGACTTCCGCCCCGTCCCCTACTGCTCCAGCGCGTCGCCGCCGCGTGGCCATCGCCGGCGCTGCCTGCGCCCGAGCCCCGGCCGCACGCCTGTCCTTCCCGCCTGCGCGCAATCGAGAGTGCACGCGTCCGCCGAGCTTATCCACCCCGCCTCGAGCTCTCTACCGGCCCCTGGCCGCGGCTATATAAGCCCGCCGGAGCTCCGACCTCCGCACTCGACCCCGCCGCCGTGGCCAGAGCACTCCAAAGCTCCCGCCGCTCAACCACCTAGCCCGAAAGCTCCGCCTAGAGCTCGTGAAGCTTTCCCACCCCCCAATTTCACCTTCCCCGCCTCCGATTGCCCGGCGTAACCCCATCTTCCCAAACTCCGACGGAACCCCGGTGATCTCGGGTTCGTCAAATACTTCCCCTCCGGTCACGGATACCTTCTCCCGACCCCTGTGTCAGCTTCCTCGGTTCCGTGCGACTCTAACCCGGCCCTTGCGGTCTCGTGTGTTGAGCAGGATCGCCGGATCGCCGGAGCGCCGCCGCGGTCGTCTCTTCCTCGAGCCTCACCGTCGAGCGCGTGTCGAGCCTCACCCTCGAGCGCGTGTCAGCCTCACCCTCGAGTCTTGCCTCCGACCCGTGGTAAGCATCCGAAGCCTCCGGCCTCTGCTTCCACTCCGTTTCGCCCGAGCCTCCAAGTCACGCCTCAGACGGAGGCTTGTTTTTCCGTCTCGCCCGAGCCCAAGCCTCGGCGAGCGCATGCCCTCCGCTTCGCCCGAGCCCAAGCCTCGGCGAGCGCATGCTCTCCGCTTCGCCCGAGTCAGGCCTCGGACGGAGGCTTACTTCTCCGTCTCGCCCGAGCCTCCGGGCCAGGCCTCGGACGAAGCTGTCGCTTCCGTCTCGACCGAGCCCGTCTCAACCGAGCCCGTCTCGACCGAGCCCGTCTCGACCGAGCCCCACGCGATTCGCCCGAGCCCCCGCGATTCGCCGAGCCCGGCCTAGAAGGAGCACAGTGCTCTTCTCTTTTTCTGAGAGATGTGAATAGTGTTCTGTTTTCTCTTTTTTGTATGATTTTCTGTGTGCATCCAAAAATTCTGAAATTTTTGTGGTAGACTCTTTATGCTCTGGAGTATTTTATAAAAATATGAAACTTGAGTTTTGTGCAAAGATTTAAAAATGTAAAATTCCCCTTTTAATTGAAAAATGGAGGTTTTGGTATTTTTGGGAGTGATCTATAACTCCAAAAATCTGGAGATAAATTTTTATGTGCTAGTTATGCCTTTCTGAGTCTCTGGTAAAATTTTGAAGTCTTTTGGAACAAGTTGATTTTTGAGCTTTTATTTAAATAGTTGAATAGTGCCTTTTGTTAATTAAATGTCTAGATTTAATTAAGCACCTTAATGACCTCCAAAAATTATGAAATTTGTTTTGCCATCTGTTTATGCCATAATGAACTTATGGAATTAATTTGGTAATTTTTGGAGCAACTTCATAAAATGACCTTTTTAAGATAAATTAAGAAAAATAGAAAGGATAGATTAGGGTTGGTAATAAGTGTTTGATGATGTGATCTTTGGATTGATTGATGTTCATAGACCCCTACCCTTTGGTCTATGATGGTTGTGGTGCTATGATTGGTTGATGCTTAGGATAATTATAATAAGGACCAGTTTAATCAATATTGCTTAAGGAAGAAATGGTTACCTTTTATGCTCAACCTAGATTTCAATCATGCTTTGTTTAAAAGTAATCTAGAATCAGTGGAATTGTCTTGCACCTTAAGTCCATATCATCATTCTCATGAGTATTCATCATTGCATCCGTATAGTTGACGAAGAAGGTACCAGAGTCGAGGCCGCTGTTGACGAACCAACTCCCGAGGCGACCCCGAGCTCCGACACCTATACCTACCCCGAGTCTGCTCTTTTTGCCATCCAAGGCAAGCCCCGGTGCATTTAACCCTACCTTGCTTTATAAATGTTTTCTTTAAATGTTTTGAGTTAAACTATTGCATTAGGTAATAGGAGTTGTGTGATGACCTATTACTTGCATAATCTACCCCCACCAAAAGATACACATACCCTTGTTTCAAAACTATTTGCAAAATGCTTAGCAATGCTATTCAATAGATTTGCAATAAAAATGCCAATTTCAAAAGTGTGATCACTTTAAGAATGTTTATGGGAATTTGGCTTTACTCCCGTCTACTGGCTAGTTACCTGATCCGTACCTAGTCAATAGCGTGGAGAGGTTGTCCGAGCGTACGGTGCCGTCATGTTGTAGTCCGGGACTCAACAGTTGACACCGACCGGGACAGGGTTGAAAAACTGACAGGACTATTACGCTTGGGTGAGATATAACCAAGGTATAGTTCTGGCTGGAAAATTAGGGACCATCCGTATGGGGGCCTGCTGGTCAAGACTTGTAACTATTCACATACTACGGAAAGCTCTGGCTCCGAGGAATCCTTTATTGGACCGACAACCGCGCACTGGGAGTGGAGAGATGGCGGAAGTAGCATGTACCCACGTGGGTTAAAGTCCCGGATTGGAGTGGTGTACTGTACTTCCGGGTGGCGTAGGACCGGGCCCAATCTTGGAGGAATCGTAGTAGACGAGTTGGCATATGCAAGCTTGGGTGCTACATATGCAGTGTGGATAGGGATCCTCAGCTGAGTATTATTTATCCGGATTAACGTTGCTCCTCGGTTATGGAGACTTGGTCCACTGACTGTCAACGGAGAGTGGTTCTCAACTAGGAATGTTTTGAATGTAAAATGAATCATGAATGATGAGAATTGAGGAATACTGAATCTTTCAAAAATAAAATAAGGTTTACAAAAAATGCTTTTCTGCAAAATACTTGGTCTTGCTTAAGCCTTACCTTGACTACCCTAAGCCTCTCATTCCTGAGTCTTCTCCCTTTTTCTTTAGTCGGGTAAGTCTTGTTGAGTACCCCAGTACTCAGGGTTTGTTACCCATGTTGCAGGTATGCCTGAAACCCCGATGTGTCTCGCACCCTGTTGTGTGACCTTCATCCAGGAAGAGGCCGATGAGTAAACGTGGCACCCTCGGGCTGGGTGTTACATGTATCGTTATGTAATGTTTCCGCTACGTTGTCTACTTTGAATCACCCGAACAATGGTTTGTAATAACCGTACTCCTTACCTCATTTGAAACCTCGTTTTGTAAAACTAATGTTATTTAAGTCTTCCGCTCTTTATTCCGATGTTATTTGTAAAAGTATGCAATGCTGTAACCAAATTGTGAGGTGATCCTGCGGACATTGGGCGCTAATGTAGCCCGGTGGCGAACAGGTCTTAATCACATGGAACATGGGTTCGGCTGTCAGAGGTTGACAGGGACACGTGGGCCATAGGATTAGGGTCGTTCCGTCATAGAGTGGTATCGAAGCATCTCACTTTAACGTTGAGGTGTTTCTTTTGCGAAAACTTCAAAAGTTCTTTTGAGTCCAAACAAACTAAACTTGACTATTTTGAGTCCAAATTGCTTTTCTCATCTTGTCTTTAATTGGCAACACTAGTAGCCGAGCAGTATATATATTAAGCCCTATATATATGTTAAGTATTGCATTGCCTTGTTCCGTAGGAACGATTCATGCATCATGTCACATTCACTTAAGTATATAAAAGAGTTCGTTGGGATAGTGTACCTATACCTTTTTCTTGCTAGCCTTTCTCATCTATAACCTCTTGTCCAGATATGGCTCGCATCAAGCTGACCGCCCGCAAGTCGACTGGACCGAACGGTGTGCCGCGTCACCAGCTGGCGCCACGCACCGGAGAAGAGACTGGAGAATCCTCCAAGGGTCGTCGCTTTCCCCGCCGCACCCGCAAGAATCTGAAGGAGGAAATCAAGAATCTGAAGGCTGAGATCGAGAACATGGAGCATGACTTCTACCTTTCCCGCCTGGAGTTCTACGAGGCACGAGCCGCTCTTGAGGAAGCTAACCAGAACGTGGTTCGCGCTATCCAGCAGCGTGATGCAACGTGGATCCGAGAGGATGTCACCAGAGCCCAGCTCCATGGACTGCAGCAGTACACCGCCCAGATCGAGCAGTTCAATGATATGCTTCATGAGGAAGTACACCAGCTGCACAACCAGCTCCACCCCGTGATTCCACCAGTTGCTGAGGACCCCGAAGACGGAGTCGTGGAGGAACCTGAAGTGGAACACGAGCCCGATCAGAATGAGGAAGTGGAACCTGCTGGAGATGTCCACGTTGAGGATGATGATGATGACGAAGAGTTGATCTTCATCGATGATGACTAGACTCCTTGTGTCTGTACCATCTGCTTACCTAAAACCTTAGACTAGGTTTGGGGGCGTTAGTCTGTCTGTTGCCAAGTCTGGCATGTATCTTTCTTTCGTACTTTTCCCCTTATCAGTCTGTTGTCATCTTTATCAAGTCAGCTATCTTTGTATCAGTGAAGTTATCAATCGACCGTTTCAGAACCTTTGTCCCTATATGCTGAGTTCCGAGTTCCTTATACAGATGCCTGTGACACCCGTACCGGAGCCGGAGGTGCTGGAGATGACCGTCTCCCAAACCCTCCACCTGTACCAGCTACCCTAGCAGATGCCATTGCAGCCTTGGCCGCCGCTGCCAATCTGATGGCTCAGAATCAAGGACAGCAGAATGTTGGTCACCGTGGTCGTCACAACCAAGAGACCACCTATGTGGATTTCACTGAAACCCGTCCACCGGTTTTCACCAGAGCCGATGAACCCCTCGAAGCTGATGATTGGCTCTGCACCATGGAGCAGAAGTTTGGTCTCATCCGATGCACTGAAATCCAGAAGCCCCGGTTTGCTTCGCAGCAGCTTCGTGGCCCAGCAAGTGCTTGGTATGCCAACCTCTTGGCTGCCCAGCCTGAAGGTCACGAGTTGACCTGGGAAGAGTTCCGCACCGCTTTCCGTGCACACCACATCCCATCAGGTCTGATGAAGATGAAGCTTGATCAGTTTCCTAGCCCTGCAGCAGAAGGACTCCACAGTGATGCATATGTGGGTCAATTCAACCATCTGAGTCAGTATGCAGCGGAATATGTCAACACGGATGAGAAGAAGAGAGACTGTTTCCTTAGGGGATTGCACCCTAAGATTCGCAGAAGCATGTCCAACAACCTGACTGGTTCTTATCATGAGGCTGTTGACCGGGGCAGTTGCTTTTGAAGAGAGTAACCGTCAGTACCAAGAGGAGAAGAGGAAGAAGAAAGCAGGATCTAGCAGCCACTCTGGCATCACAAGCGCCAGAGGGTCATTATCATCCTAGTCACCACCACACCGTCCACCTTACCCTCACCAGCAAGTGGTTGTCCGTACCGCTGCTACCACCCACAACGCCAACCAACAAAGTGGCCACTCAGCCGAACGCCCCAGGTGTTCGTATCACCACCCCACGAACCGCCTATAACCATCCCTGCTTCAAATGTGGTCAACTTGGCCACTGGTCTCAGTGAGTGCCCAAAGCCCAAGAAGCCTGCTCAGAACTTTCAGAAGGGTCCGGAGGACACAAGCAGCAGCAACACCGTGCTCCACAGCAGCAAGTGCAGAGGGGCAAGTTCGTCAAGAAGCACGGGCAAGTCTACTAACACCACTGTCAGCGATATTCCAGAAGGGGAGCCCGTCATGATCGGTAGGGTTTCCCGTTGCCAATCATCCTGCAGTTGTGTTGTTTGATTCTGGTGCATCGCATTCTTTCATCAGTCGTACCTTCGTCTCTAAGCATGACATATCAATTGGGGAGTTGAAAGAAAGTTTTTGCATTTTATCGCCTGGAGGGCGTATAGACACCAAAGAGGTGGTTCGCAGTATACCAGTGATGTTAGGGAAATCATGTGTTCCCTACCACCATGATAGTGTTGAAAGATCAGGAGATAGATGTCATCCTAGGCATGAATTGGATGTGTCAGTATAAAGCCATGATCGACATCTTGAATAGAGTTGTGAGAGTGGATATTCCTAACAGTACCTCCAAACTCCTTCTCCAACTTCCTATGCCTTCAAAACCAGCCACTACACAGCTAAATGCTACCTATGATCAAGGGATTCGAGACATCCCTGTAGTCTGTGAGTTCCCTGATGTCTTTCCTGAAGACTTACCGGGTCTACCTCCTGACCGTGACGTTGAGTTTGCCATAGAGCTAAAGCCCGGGACTGCTCCTATATCCCGCAGAGCTTATCGAATGCCTCCCAGAGAGTTGGCAGAACTAAAAATCCAATTACAAGATTTGTTGGACAAGGGTTTCATTCGCCCAAGCTCGTCTCCTTGGGGCTGTCCTGCAATCTTTGTAAAAAAGAAAGACAAGACTCTCAGAATGTGCATTGATTATCGCCCACTCAATGAGGTCACCATCAAAAACAAATATCCCTTGCCTCGGATTGATCTTCTCTTTGACCAGTTAGCTGGAGCCAAAGTATTCTCCAAGATCGATCTCAGATCCGGCTACCACCAAATAAAGATTCGTCCTGAAGATATTCCTAAAACAGCTTTCACCACCCGATACGGCCTATATGAGTACTTGGTCATGTCCTTCGGTTTGACCAATGCACCCGCTCATTTCATGTACCTCATGAACTCTGTTTTCATGCCAGAGCTTGATAAATTCGTGGTCGTGTTCATTGACGACATCCTTGTCTACTCAAAAACCCCTGAAGATCATGTCGAACATCTTCGTATCGTTCTAATCCCGTCTCAGAGACCATCAGCTCTATGCTAAGTTCAGTAAATGTGAGTTCTGGTTAGATCAGATACAGTTTCTTGGTCATGTCCTATCCGCTGAAGGTGTGTCAGTCGACCCCGGAAAAGTATCAGATATCCTGGATTGGAAGCCACCTACCTCTGTTCACAAGGTCCGCAGTTTTATGGGAATGGCTGGATATTATCGTCGATTCATCCCAGATTTCTCCAGAATCGCCAAGCCTATCACCGAGTTGCTGAAGAGTTCTGTGAAGTTCTTTTGGTCACCAGCTTGTGAACAAGCTTTTCAGACTTTGAAGAAGTTGTTAACCACGTCACCAGTGCTAGCTCAGCCGAACGTCGAGAAGCCCTTTGATGTCTACTGTGATGCATCTGGTACTGGTTTGGGTTGCGTGTTGATGCAAGAAGGAAGAGTGATCGCTTATGCCTCACGGCAGCTTAAGCGACATGAGGAAAATTATCCAACTCATGATCTTGAGTTAGCAGCAGTGGTTCATGCCTTGAAGATATGGCGTCATTATCTGTTGGGCAGTACCTGCAATGTGTACACAGATCACAAGAGCCTGAAGTATATCTTCACCCAAGAAGAGCTGAACATGAGGCAGCGAAGATGGCTTGAGTTAATCAAGGACTATGATATCGAAGTGCATTACCATCCGAGTAAGGCGAATGTGGTCGCCGATGCACTCAGTCGCAAGTCATACTGTAACTGTCTGGTTATGAATTCCTATGAATCTTCCCTATGCTATGAACTAGAGAAGCTGGGTATTGAAATGGTTCCACAAGGAAGTCTAGGCAATGTCAGAGTAGAAACCTCTATCAGAGAACAGATCATAGCTACACAGAAAGATAACACCGGAATCAAGCACATCAGCGAGAAGGTTCGAGCTGGAAAAGCCGACTGCTTCAGGATTGATGATGAAGGAGTGGTATGGTTCAAGAACCGTCTGGTAGTTCCCAAGGTACCTGAGCTGAGACAGATAATCCTTGATGAAGCACACTCAACCAGATTTGCCATCCATCCTGGCAGCAACAAGATGTACCAAGACTTGAAGCAAAAATTCTGGTGGACAAAGATGAAGATCGAAATCGCTCGACATGTCGCTCGTTGCGATACATGTCAGAAAGTCAAGGCTGTGCATATGAAGCCCGGAGGAGAGCTGCAACCTTTGTCAGTACCTGGTTGGAAATGGGAGGATATCAGCATGGATTTTATCAATTGATTACCCAAGACTCAAAAGGGATTCGATTCCATTTGGGTGATAGTGGACCGTCTCACGAAGCAAGCTCACTTCCTACCGGTCAAAACAAGTTATACCGCCCCAACTTATGCCACCTTGTACAAAAACAACATAGTGAAGCTCCATGGCATACCCAAGACCATCATCTCAGATCGTGGTACTCAGTTTGTCGCTAAGTTCTGGAAAGCGTTCCATGCCTCACTTGGAACCAAGCTATTGTATAGCACGGCTTATCATCCGCAGACTGATGGACAGACTGAGAGAGTCAACCAAGTGTTAGAAGATATGTTGAGAGCCTGTGTGCTAACCTTCGCAGATACTTGGGATCAGTGTTTGCCCTTGGCAAAATTCTCTTATAATAACAGTTACCAAGAGAGCATCAAAATGGCACCCTTTGAAGCACTGTACGGCCGTCATTGTCGTACACCTCTCAATTGGTCTGAGCCCGGAGAGAGAGAATTCTTTGGAGTTGACCTAGTAAAAGATATGGAAGAGAAAGTCAAGCATATACAAGAGAACATGAAGATTGCACAGTCTCGACAGAAAAGTTACGCTGACAAGAAACGTCGACCTCTGCAGTTCCAGATTGGAGATTATGTGTACCTGAAGGTCTCACCCACTAAAGGAGTCACTCGTTTTGGAGTCAAAGGAAAGTTAGCACCCCACTACATTGGTCCCTTTGAGATTCTGGATCGTTGTGGCAAGGTCGCTTACAAGCTAAGTTTGCCCGATCATCTTTCAGCAGTTCATAATGTGTTTCATGTCTCCCAACTCAAGAAGTGTCTCCGAGTACCTGAACATGTGGTTGAAGTTGAAGGCGTTGAGCTAGAACCAGATCTGTCATACACTGAGTATCCAGTTCGCGTGTTGGATCACAAGGATCGTGTTACCCGAAGAACCACCACAAGATGGTATAAGATCCAGTGGAACCAGCACTCTGAAGAAGAAGCCACTTGGGAATCTGAAGATTTCTTGGCAAAGAACTATCCGGACTTCCTCGAATCTCTATAAGTGTGAGTTTCCTCTTTTGTTCTTTAAACGACGCGGAATCTCGGGGCGAGATTTCTTTTAGGAGGGAGGGTTGTAACACCCCTGGTGTTACTAATGTAATTAACTTGACATGTCATCATCTTAAGCATTAATCATTTTGTGATGCATTTGGATTGCTTAATTGCTATGCTTTAGTCCCTTTTCAAAACCCTAAAAGCCCAATTCTCCCTCTAAGGGCAAAATGGTAATTTCACCTCTGTGCCTAGTTCTATGTAGTTCTTGTTTGATTTTGATGCCCTGATGTTTGTTGCTTTGATCAAGGTTCAAAAATCAGATTTGATTTGATTGTCCTTTTGCAAAACCCTAAATTCCCAAATCCTGGATTTATTCCCTTTTCGATAACTTTTTCAAAATTCAAAATTCTGGGTTGGTTCAAAAAGCAAAGTTGTTAATCTGACCTAGAGGAACAACCTTGGTGTTTACAGATTTCCAAGTTTCTATATAAAATTTGAAGTAATTTCAAATCCATTCAAACTCCAGTTTTTGTCCCTTTTGAGTTTTCAAAAGTTATTCAAAAACTATTGAGTTTCAGAAAAAGTGTATATTAGCAAAGTTGTAGGTTTTGACAAATGGAACAACTTTCATGTATAAGGATTTTCAAGTTTCAGTTTGAAATCCAAAGTAATTTTGATTTGAATCAAATTTGAAAAGTGTCCCCTTTTCTGTTTTTGTATATGGTTCAGAAACTATTTGGAATTTGAAAATGTTCATATTGACAAAGTTGTAGATCTCATTTTTCTGAACAACTTTGGTGTTTTGAGTTTTTGTTGCCCAGTTCAAATTTTGGAAGTAATTTGCAAAATACCGATATCAGCCTAAAGTCAAACCCTAAAAACCCTAGCCCTGTTCATCTTCCTCGCGTAGAGGGAGGGCCCCGGCCGTGGCCGAGCCTCCGGCGTTGCGCGCGCCACGCGTTTGGCAGCCGCTCGTCTGCCCCCGACTTGTCGCCCGCGCCCGCGACATCTTTCCGCACCCGCACGCGCGAAGCGCTGACTTCCGACCCGTCCCCTACTGCTCCAGCGCGTCGCCGCCGCGTGGCCATCGCCGGCGCTGTCTGCGCCCGAGCCCCGGCCGCACGCCTGTCCTTCCCGCCTGCGCGCAATCGAGAGCGCACGCGTCCGCCGAGCTTATCCACCCCGCCTCGAGCTCTCTACCGGCCCCTGGCCGCGGCTATATAAGCCCGCCGGAGCTCCGACCTCCGCACTCGACCCCGCCGCCGTGGCCAGAGCACTCCAAAGCTCCCGCCGCTCAACCACCTAGCCCGAAAGCTCCGCCTAGAGCTCGTGAAGCTTTCCCATCCCCCAATTTCACCTTCCCCGCCTCCGATTGCCCGGCGTAACCCCATCTTCCCAAACTCCGACGGAACCCCGGTGATCTCGGGTTCGTCAAATACTTCCCCTCCGGTCACGGATACCTTCTCCCGACCCCTGTGTCAGCTTCCTCGGTTCCGTGCGACTCTAACCCGGCCCTTGCGGTCTCGTGTGTTGAGCAGGATCGCCGGATCGCCGGAGCGCCGCCGCGGTCGTCTCTTCCTCGAGCCTCACCCTCGAGCGCGTGTCGAGCCTCACCCTCGAGCGCGTGTCGAGCCTCACCCTCGAGCCCTGCCTCCGACCCGTGGTAAGCATCCGAAGCCTCCGGCCTCTGCTTCCACTCCGTTTCGCCCGAGCCTCCAAGTCACGCCTCGGACGGAGGCTTGTTTTTCCGTCTCGCCCGAGCCCAAGCCTCGGCGAGCGCATGCCCTCCGCTTCGCCCGAGCCCAAGCCTCGGCGAGCGCATGCTCTCCGCTTCGCCCGAGTCAGGCCTCGGACGGAGGCTTACTTCTCCGTCTCGCCCGAGCCTCCGGGCCAGGCCTCGGACGAAGCTGTCGCTTCCGTCTCGACCGAGCCCGTCTCAACCGAGCCCGTCTCAACCGAGCCCGTCTCGACCGAGCCCCCCGCGATTCGCCGAGCCCGGTCTAGAAGGAGCACAGTGCTCTTCTCTTTTTCTGAGAGATGTGAATAGTGTTCTGTTTTCTCTTTTTTGTATGATTTTCTGTGTGCATCCAAAAATTCTGAAATTTTTGTGGTAGACTCTTTATGCTCTGGAGTATTTTATAAAAATATGAAACTTGAGTTTTGTGCAAAGATTTAAAAATGTAAAATTCCCCTTTTAATTGAAAAATGGAGGTTTTGGTATTTTTGGGGAGTGATCTATAACTCCAAAAATCTGGAGATAAATTTTTATGTGCTAGTTATGCCTTTCTGAGTCTCTGGTAAAATTTTGAAGTCTTTTGGAACAAGTTGATTTTTGAGCTTTTATTTAAATAGTTGAATAGTGCCTTTTGTTAATTAAATGTCTAGATTTAATTAAGCACCTTAATGACCTCCAAAAATTATGAAATTTGTTTTGCCATCTGTTTATGCCATAATGAACTTATGGAATTAATTTGGTAATTTTTGGAGCAACTTCATAAAATGACCTTTTTAAGATAAATTAAGAAAAATAGAAAGGATAGATTAGGGTTGGTAATAAGTGTTTGATGATGTGATCTTTGGATTGATTGATGTTCATAGACCCCTACCCTTTGGTCTATGATGGTTGTGGTGCTATGATTGGTTGATGCTTAGGATAATTATAATAAGGACCAGTTTAATCAATATTGCTTAAGGAAGAAATGGTTACCTTTTATGCTCAACCTAGATTTCAATCATGCTTTGTTTAAAAGTAATCTAGAATCAGTGGAATTGTCTTGCACCTTAAGTCCATATCATCATTCTCATGAGTATTCATCATTGCATCCGTATAGTTGACGAAGAAGGTACCAGAGTCGAGGCCGCTGTTGACGAACCAACTCCCGAGGCGACCCCGAGCTCCGACACCTATACCTACCCCGAGTCTGCTCTTTTTGCCATCCAAGGCAAGCCCCGGTGCATTTAACCCTACCTTGCTTTTATAAATGTTTTCTTTAAATGTTTTGAGTTAAACTATTGCATTAGGTAATAGGAGTTGTGTGATGACCTATTACTTGCATAATCTACCCCCACCAAAAGATACACATACCCTTGTTTCAAAACTATTTGCAAAATGCTTAGCAATGCTATTCAATAGATTTGCAATAAAAATGCCAATTTCAAAAGTGTGATCACTTTAAGAATGTTTATGGGAATTTGGCTTTACTCCCGTCTACTGGCTAGTTACCTGATCCGTACCTAGTCAATAGCGTGGAGAGGTTGTCCGAGCGTACGGTGCCGTCATGTTGTAGTCCGGGACTCAACAGTTGACACCGACCGGGACAGGGTTGAAAAACTGACAGGACTATTACGCTTGGGTGAGATATAACCAAGGTATAGTTCTGGCTGGAAAATTAGGGACCATCCGTATGGGGGCCTGCTGGTCAAGACTTGTAACTATTCACATACTACGGAAAGCTCTGGCTCCGAGGAATCCTTTATTGGACCGACAACCGCGCACTGGGAGTGGAGAGATGGCGGAAGTAGCATGTACCCACGTGGGTTAAAGTCCCGGATTGGAGTGGTGTACTGTACTTCCGGGTGGCGTAGGACCGGGCCCAATCTTGGAGGAATCGTAGTAGACGAGTTGGCATATGCAAGCTTGGGTGCTACATATGCAGTGTGGATAGGGATCCTCAGCTGAGTATTATTTATCCGGATTAACGTTGCTCCTCGGTTATGGAGACTTGGTCCACTGACTGTCAACGGAGAGTGGTTCTCAACTAGGAATGTTTTGAAATGTAAAATGAATCATGAATGATGAAGAATTGAGGAATACTGAATCTTTCAAAAATAAAATAAGGTTTACAAAAAATGCTTTTCTGCAAAATACTTGGTCTTGCTTAAGCCTTACCTTGACTACCCTAAGCCTCTCATTCCTGAGTCTTCTCCCTTTTTCTTTAGTCGGGTAAGTCTTGTTGAGTACCCCAGTACTCAGGGTTTGTTACCCATGTTGCAGGTATGCCTGAAACCCCGATGTGTCTCGCACCCTGTTGTGTGACCTTCATCCAGGAAGAGGCCGATGAGGCCGATGAGTAAACG
Organism: Coix lacryma-jobi var. lacryma-jobi; assembly: GCA_009763385.1. NCBI lineage: Eukaryota > Viridiplantae > Streptophyta > Magnoliopsida > Poales > Poaceae > Coix > Coix lacryma-jobi. The sequence goes on along the minus strand of CM019830.1, from coordinate 98,847,277 downwards.
TGCACCCTCGGGCTGGGTGTTACATGTATCGTTATGTTAATGTTTCCGCTACGTTGTCTACTTTGAATCACCCGAACAATGGTTTGTAATAACCGTACTCCTTACCTCATTTGAAACCTCATTTTGTAAAACTAATGTTATTTAAGTCTTCCGCTCTTTATTCCGATGTTATTTGTAAAAGTATGCAATGCTGTAACCAAATTGTGAGGTGATCCTGCGGACATTGGGCGCTAATGTAGCCCGGTGGCGAACAGGTCTTAATCACATGGAACATGGGTTCGGCTGTCAGAGGTTGACAGGGACACGTGGGCCATAGGATTAGGGTCGTTTCGTCACAAGTATTGACATGGCGAAGGTCGATATCACCCTTCTCATAATGGTCTCGCAGAAAATGAAAGCGCACATCAATGTGTTTGGTCTTAGAGTGCAGCACAGGGTTCTTAGCAACGCTAATAGCACTCGTGCTGTCACAAAGCAAAGGAACACGAGGAAAGCTCAGACCAAAATCACGCAAAGTGGCCATCATCCAAAGCAACTGGGAACAACAGCTAGCCATAGCAACATACTCAGCCTCCATGGTAGACTGGGCGACACTAGACTGCTTGCGAGAAGACCACGATACAAGAGAAGAACCAATAAACTGACAAGTCCCAGAGGTGGACTTGCGCTCAATGCGGCAACCCGCAAAATCGGCATCAGAATAACCACAAAGGGAAAGGGTGGACGAAGCAGAATACCAAATCCCAAACTCAGGAGTGAAGCATAAGTACCTCATAATGCGCTTGACCGCCTGACGATGAGAGGTGCGCGGCGACGACTGAAATCGCGCGCAAAGACACACCGCGAACTGAATGTCCGGGCGTGTCGCCGTCAGGTACAGCAGCGACCCGATCATACTCCGGTACTCCTTCTGGTCCACTGCTTCTCCTTCCTTGTCCGCATCCAGGGCCGTCGTGGTCGACATGGGTGTTGGAAGAGGCTTGGCCTCACCCATATCGAATTTCTTCAAGATGTCCTTGGTATACTTACCCTGATGCACAAACGTTCCCTCTCGAGATTGCTTGATTTGCAATCCGAGGAAAAACGTCAACTTGACCATCATGCTCATCTCAAATTCCCTTCTCATAGTATCTGCAAACTTGGCAACCAAAGCGTGAGAAGAACCACCGAAAATGATATCATCCATGTAAATCTGCACCAAGAGTGTGTCACTGCCTTGCTTGAGGAGAAAGAGCGTTTTATCCACACATCCCATTTTAAAACCCTTAGCAAGCAAAAAAGTCTTCAACCTATCATACCAGGCTCTAGGGGCTTGTTTCAAACCATACAAAGCTTTGTGAAGTTTAAAAACATGGTTTGGAAACTTGGGATTTTTGAAACCGGGAGGTTGTCTCACATATACTTCCTCTTCTATGTAGCCATTTAAGAAGGCACTCTTGACATCCATTTGAAAAAGTTTGAAACCTTTGGATGCAGCAAAAGCCAAGAGTATCCTAATTGCCTCCAAACGAGCTACAGGAGCAAACGTCTCCTCATAGTCTATCCCCTCCTTCTGACTATACCCCTGGGCTACAAGTCTGGCCTTGTTTCTCACTACATGGCCATCCTCTCCTTGTTTGTTTTTGAAAACCCATTTTGTCCCAATTGGGTGACACTCAGAGGGAGGAGAAACTAGAACCCAAACCCGATTTCTTTCAAAATTTTCTAACTCCTCATGCATGGCATTGACCCAATCTGGATCCGTCAAAGCGTGTCCAACATCTCGGGGTTCAAAATCAGCAACAAATGCAGAATGAGCAAAGTGAGAGATATATTATGACCTTGACCGAGTAACGCGTTCGCCGATGCTGCCGATCATCTGTTGAGGCGGGTGTTGGCGCTGAATATGTCGTGGCGCCTCCCTTGCCGAAGTGGCCTCCCCCTCAACAGCAGCTGGTGCCTCCTCGGGTACAAAAGGTACTGCTCGAGGTGGCGGATCCTACGGCCCCCAAGTCGAAGAAGAGGGGTCAGGGCCGTGAGTCGTAGTGGAAGCTGCTCTTTACGGCCCAGCAGATGGAGGAGGTGCTGCGTCATCCATCCCTTCAGCACCTTCTTCTTCATCATCGAAAAGAGGCTCGCCAACCTCATGATCACCTGCACGCTCAAAACGAGAAGAAGGACAAACCATGGTCTCGTCAAAGGTGACATATGATGTCTCCATGACTCGGTTAGTATCAAGGTTAAGTACACGATAAGCTCGAGTGTGAGTGCCATAACCCAAAAATACACCGTTAGAAGAACGAGACTCAAACTTGTCCAAGTTGCCCTTTTTGAGTATAAAACAATGGCAACCGAAAACTCTAAAATAACTCACTTTGGGCAGTTTTCCAAAACGCAACTCATAAGAAGTCTTTTTCAAGAAGGCTCGGAGAAAAATGCGATTGGAGATGTAGCAAGCAGTGCTCATAGCTTCAGCCCAATATCGCCTAGGAGTCCTATGCTCATCGAGCATCGTCCTGGCCATCTCTACAAGGGTCCGATTCTTCCTTTTTACAACACCATTCTGAGGCGGTGTGTAGGGAGAAGAAAACTGATGCTCTAAACCCAAAGGGTTACAAAACTTCTCAAAATCTGAATTCTTGAATTCGGAACCATTATCACTCCTAATAGCTCGCATTGAGTTCAAAGGGAACTCATTCTGAACACGCAAAATCAGATTGCGAGCAAAAGAGAAAGTCTCAGTTTTCTCAGCTAAAAAGAAAACCCACGAATATCTTGAAAAGTCGTCAACAACAACAAACTCATACCACTTCCCCCCAACCGAGCTCACCCGAGCCGGACCAACAAGGTCCATGTGCAAAAGCTCTCCAGGGCGCTTAGTCATGACCTGAGTCACTGGATGGTGGGGAGCGGCAACCATTTTCCCATGTCTACAAGAATGACAAACAAGATCCTTCTCCATGCACAACTTGGGCAATCCTCGGATTAGACAAAGTGAACTAAGTCTTGCAAGCAAGTCGAAGCTCAAATGTCCTAGTCTCCTATGCCACTTCCAAAGATCAGAGGAGGAAGGTCCAGCCAAAAGACAACGAGAAACTCCAAATTACTTCGAGAAATCCGCACGAAAGACTTTCCCAAAGGGCGAAATCCCACAAACAAGATTGCCCTGAGGATCTAAAATACGACTAAGATTCGGCTTAAAACGAATCTCATAGTCGTCATCAAAGAGTTGCGAAACAGAGAAATGGTTAAAATGCAAGTTAGAAACAAGAGCAACATCGCGCAACACAAAGTGCTCATTAACTCGCACCGACCCACTAGACAATACCTTACCTTTGCTATTGTCGCCAAAGGTGATAAACTCCTTTTCGGCGACCGGACTAAGACTGGAGAACCACTTGGCGTTTCCGGTCATGTGCCTCGAACAACTGGAATCCACCAACCAAACGTTCTCCAATCGTTTTACCTACATCAATAAAAAGACATAGGGTGAGCATACGGTCCAACACTAGGGTTAGTGAAGTAAGGGGAATACCAGTGTTGGGCCGACTGCTCAAAAGAACGGTTAGCAGAAAAACCATTCCTAGCACGCCTACGGGAAGAGCGATCACCACGTAGAGGAAAACATGGTCCGCTAAGGGAGGAGCGTCCATCGCGATACTCAAAACGCGGTGGGGGAAAATGCTCAACTACAAAGTCACCGCCACGGGGTCCATAGCCCACAACTGCAGGCTCCCGCCGGGCACGACCTCCTCGCGGCCTAGGCCTAGGAACTTGAGGTTTCGGACCTCTAGGCCTAGCAGCACGCCTCTGAACGTTCGCCACATGTACATCATGGAAAGGATGGTACATGTCCGTGTTGTTCATCTTCTTTGCACGACGCGCCTCTCTCTTGCGCCGAAAGCAGAACTCACTCAAGTGACCATCTCTCCCACAGTGCTCACAGTGGTACCTCACCGCTCTCATAGGGGGTTGTTGGTACTCACGGTAATGGGTGTGGATCACTTTGCCCTTCTGTGGCATAAGCTCCTCCTGGATGGGTGGCATGGTGTCAAGCTTGTTCTTGAGGTGGTTTGGTTTGGGAGCCCATGATTGTTTCTTGGGTGGTGCTCTCGGAGGCTCAACAAAGACCCCATCCTTGGTGTTAGGCTTGAGAGGCTGTTTGGGTGGAATCTTGGTAAGCTTGGGAGTAGTGGTGGAGTTGGGCTTCTCACATGGGTTAAGACTACTCGACTCTCCAATCTTGCCGAAAGACAAAACATCAACACCCAGAGCAAAACCAACACCTGGACCTCCAGCAGCTCGCTTGAATTGGGAGATCATCATCCCGAGCTGTGGCTCACCGCTAGACACCCATGACAAGATGGTCCGAAGGTATGTGTTTTCCTCCTCGGTTTGCATCTTGTCATGCTTCACATTAGCGATCTCCATCTCCAAACCCTCGCAAAGAACACACCTAGCCACACATGTGCTACCTGAGTTGGCCTCTTCAAGAGACACAATCTTGGCATTCTTCTCTGCCAACTCAGATTGCAAGCCCTCACAGGACTTGCACGCACCCAACAGCGAGGATCTAGCCTTCAGTTCATCCACCTCTCCTACCAACACAGCATACTTGCTTCTCAATGTGAGAAGGTCAGTCATGTGTGTGGCGCACATCTCACACTCCTCCTCGGTAACAACTACAGTGGACTTGACAGACTCAAGTTCTTTCACCGTATCCTCCCACTTCTGCCTAAACTCCTTGCGCTCTCTAGCGGCACGCCTAAGCAACTTATCCTGACTAAGGAGCGCGGCAGTAAGTTTCTCGACCTCAGTAGAAAGCTCGTCGGGGGTCTGAGATACCTGGGAGGTGTCGTCGTCGTCGTTCCGAGGAATGTCCACCAGCTCGCCGTCGACCTCCTTGCCGAGGGCCATGGTGCAGAAGCCGTCGTCGTCGGCGAAGAAGCAGAGGCCGTTCAGCTTGTCCTTGATCCTCTTCTTCTTCTCAGACTCATCGTCGCTTGAGGCAGCGGAGTCGTCATCCGAGTCGTCGACGTCGCTAAGCGTGGCGAAGAACGCACGCTGCTCAGCATGGGCCTTCTCCAAGTACTTCGTCTTGATGTACTCCTTGTCAAAGCCGCCCTTCCGCTTGTGCTTCGCGGGGACGTACTTCTCCTTGCGCTTGCCGGAGTCGTACTTGTGCCCATGATCCGCCTTGCCGAAGGTTTGCTTGTTCTTCTTCGGGCAATTGGCGATGAAGTGGTTGGGGTCGCCGCACTCAAAACATCCCGAGCGTCCTCCTCCGCAGCGACGGTTCATGCGGTTGTTGTGAAACCGCGAGAACCGGTTGGCGAGCAATGCCAACTCATCATCCCCCATTAACTCCAGCTGCTCCTCTGTGACAGAAAGAATAGAAGAGAGTGCAAAGCCTCCAGTGGGGTTAGCAGAAGAACCAGAAACCAAAGCCATCGACAGGCCAGAAGGATTTTCATAAGAAGCCCTCGCCATGGCGTCAATCTCACTGGACTTGAGCTTACTGAAGAGCTCGTCGCACGTGAGGGTCTCATAGTTAGGCGATTCGATGATCGCCTGAACCTTGGAATCCCACACCGATCGATCAAGAGTATGCAAAAGCTTCAAAGCTCTCTCAGGATCATCGAAAGGCAACAACTCCTTGTTAGCCCTCATCCTGTTGACAATCATGTGAAAGCGAGCGAATAAACTTTCTATGCTCTCGCCAGGCATATGTCAAAAGTTCTCATACTCTCGCTTGAACGACTCGTAGAGACGGGTTTTGACTTGAGAGGTTCCCTCATGGAAACGCATGAGGGTAGCCCAAATCTCCCGAGCCGTAGCGAGGTGAGAAACGCGATCAAACTCAGACATGCTCAAACATGAGAAAAGAGCATTACGGGCTCGGCTATTGGCATCGTGCTCATCGATCTGACGCTGAGTGACACGAGCAGCCAAGACCACGTAATCGGCAGAGTTGCAAATATCCCAAATGGAAGCACCAATACTCTGCAGATAGGCCGGCATGCGTATCTTCCAATACGCATAGTTCGTCCCATCAAAGAACGGCGGTTTGCCCACACTGCGATCCATGTCGCCTTCTATGGATCTGGAACCGGCTAAGGTGGAAGATCCTTAACCTTGCTCCGATCTCTAGAGTGCGGATACATGGGTATATGCCGAGTCTCGAGTGACGAGTGATTGTCAATGGGTTTGATCGCATGTTCTTTGGCTTGTGTTGTGCAGGTGTCGAGCACGGAGACAGTGATCGAAGGCAAGGTGAAGGTCAAGTAGAGACGTGCCGTGACGACAGACCGGGAGCGGTGAAGGGCGAACGTGAGGCTTGGACTAAGGGACCGGTGGCCTGAGGATCAGCTGTGGTGGCTGACAGCCTGGGACAGCGACGAGCGGAGACTTGCGGGGCACGGTGTTGCTCGGGTCGAGGACCTGGGGACACATGTCGGTGGACGGGGTGCACGGGCGGTGCATCCCCTCTACAGCTCTGGTTTGGTGGTTGAGCCACAGAAAACCACCGGTGGATGGTTTCCAGGTTTGGGCCACAAAACCTGGGGGTGTTGCGGGTTTGCCGAGTTTGGGCCACAAAACTCGGGCTGAGAACGGTTTCCAGGTTTGGGCCTCAAAACCTGGGCACTAGCGGGTGTCTGAGTTTGGGCCACAAAACTCAAGCGATGAGCGGCTGGTTTCCCGGTTTGGGCCTCAAAACCGGGGGATGGACTTGAAGGCCTGGTTTCCCCGTTTCGGCCACAAAACCGGGGGGCGGAGTCCAGGAAAAGGACAAGCAGAGCGGTGCCGGTACGTGGCGGCAATCGGTGAGGTTGCGTCGAGGCAACGCTACCAGTTGTGCGGGCGTGGCCGTCGGATCAGCATCATCTTCGGGTTGGTCCAGGATAGCCTTAGGGTTTGGTTGAGTCGCTCTGTAAATACTTAGGGGTAGAGTGGGAATTAGAATTAGGATAAGTAAGGGGAGACACCCACCTCCCAAACTATCTCAGTCATTTGCTCTTTTGCTTCTAGGGTTTCCTGCTCTCCCCATTCCCTGCTGTAGCGAACTGAGATCCACAGAGAAGACAATCATACCTCTGTGTCCGTGAGATTTTGAGGAAGTGAGACCGTAATCTCACTATTGTAGCGTGTGGTAGCCACACGGTTGCAAATTCGTGGTTGTGATTCACGTTTTGTTCTTATTCTTCGCGGGTTGCTTTTCTCCATGTTTTTCCCGTTGATCGATCTCTCTACTCGGTGCGTCTTTTGCAAATCCGTTTGAACTGAGTTGTTCTAGATCGTGAGGCACTTCTTTCCACCGAAGGAAATCATCTCTAACCTCACGAGCTAGTAGATCGGTCGATTTTCATATCGAATCAAGTTTTGTCTCCCTTGCCTCGATTTTCTTCGATTCATCGATTTGGAGATAGGTTCGAGCCATGATCTCGTAGGAGTAGCTCACTATCCTCCTTGTGAATCGTCTCTCCAAGTTTGATCCCTAGAGGATTCATTTTGGGAGAGTTTGGATCGAACCGGAGGAAGAACAGTGGACTGTCGGGGTGACCGGACGTATGCATCGCGATGACCGGACGCACTGACCAGAGTCCGGTCGATGAATGTGTTCGTTGTGTTTTCCTGTGACTTGACCGGACGCTGGTTCTTTTGAGTGACCGGATGCACCCCTATCACTGTTCATCAGTTTTAGTTTTTGTGACCGGACGCTTGAGTCTTGACCGGACGCACAGGGATAGTGAGTCCGGTCACAACCAGTAAGGGTCCAGAAGCGTTTTTCTTTGACCGGACGCGTCTGGCGGTGAGTGACCGGACGCAGGCAGAGTCCGGTCAGTGCTGTCTCTGCGTTGTTTCGTCCGCGGTTCGTTCGTCCATTGTCGGTTTTGATTTCCGACTTTTGCGTTGGGTTTCTAGAGTTGTGTAGTGTCTCGCTGTGCTTCTTGGAAGCATCCACCCTACCTCTAGGGTCGTGGACACTTGCAAGCTCTAGGGTTTGCTTTTGGGGTTGATTCTTGGGATAGTGGCAACTAGTTTCTGAAAAGAAATTTGAAGCTCCCGTTCACCCCCCTCTGGTCGCTTTCTGGTAGCACTCTCGGTCCTTCAATTGGTATCGGAGCGGGTTAAGGATCTTCCACCTTAGCCGGTTCCAGATCCACAGAAGGCGACATGGATCGCGGCATGGGCAAACCGCCGTTTTTCAATGGGATGAACTATGCGTATTGGAAGATACGCATGTCGGCCTATCTCCGGGGCATGGGCTCTTCTGTTTGGGAGATTTGCAACAAGGCCGATTACGTTGTCTTGGCTGCTCGTGCTACTCAACTTCAGATCGATGAGCACGATGCCAATAGCCGAGCACGTAACGCTCTTTTCTCCTGTCTGAGCATGTCCGAGTTTGATCGCGTTTCTCACCTCCCCACGGCTCGTGAGATTTGGGCGACCCTCATGTGCTTCCATGAGGGAACCACTCAATTCAAATCCCATCTCTACGAGTCGCACAAGCGGGAGTATGAGAACTTTCGACACATGCCTGGCGAGAGCATAGAAAGTTTATTCGCTCGCTTTCACGTTATTGTCAACAAGATGAGGGCGAACAAGGAGCTGTTGCCTTTCGACGATCATGAGAGAGCTTTGAAGCTTTTGCATACTCTTGATCGGTCGGTGTGGGACTCAAAGGTCCAGGCGATCATCGAATCGTCTAACTATGAGACCCTCACATGCAACGAGCTCTTTAGTAAGCTCAAGTCGAGTGAGATTGACGCCATGTCGAGGGCTTCTTATGAAAATCCTTCTGGCCCGACTATGGCTTTGGTTTCTGGCTCCTCTGTTAACCCCTCTGGAGGATTTGCACTCTCTTCACTTCTTTCTGTCACAGAGGAGCAGCTGGAGTCCTTAGGGGATGACGAGTTGGCTTTGCTTGCCAACCGGTTCTCGTGGTTTCACAACAACCGCATGAACCGTCGCCGCGAAGGAGGACGCTATGGATGCTTTGAGTGCGGCGACCCCGACCACTTCGTCGCCAACTGTCCCCTGAAGAACAAGCACACATCTAGGAAGGGCGATCATGGGCACAAGTATGACTCCGGCAAGTGCAAGGAGAAGTACGTCCCTGCAAAGCACAAGCGGAGGGGCGGCTTCGACAAGGAGTACATCAAGAAGAAGTACTTGGAGAAGGCCCAGGCTGAGCAGCGTGCATTCTTCGCCATGCTCAGCGACGTCGACGGCTCGGATGACGACTCCGCTATTTCAAGCGACGACGAGTCCGAGAAGAAGAAGAGGATCGAGGACAAGCTGAACGACCTCTGCTTCTTCGCCGACGACGAGGGCTTCTGCACCATGGCCCTTGGTGATGAGGTCGACGGCAAGCTGGAGGACATCCCTCAGAACGACAACGACGACGACTCCTCCCAGGTATCTCAGACCCCCGATGAGCGTGCTGCTAGAGAGCGCAAGGAGTTTTGGCAGAAGTGGAAGGATACAGTGAAGGAGCTCGAGTTTGCTAGGTCCACCGTGGTCGTTTCTGAGGAGGCTGAGTGCGAGATGTGCACCATGCACATGACTGACCTTCTCACTTTGAGAGGTAAGTATGCTGCTTTGTTTGGAGAGGTGGATGAGCTCCAGGCTAGACCTGTGTTGTTGGGTGCGTGCAAGTCTTGTGCAGGCTTGCAATCCGAGTTGGTAGAGAAGAATACCAAGATTGAGTCTCTTGAGAAGGCTAGCTCGGGTAGCACTTGTGTGGCTAGGTGTGCTTTGTGTGAGGGTTTGGAGATGAAGATTGCCAATGTGAAGCATGGCAAGATGCAAACCGAGGAAGAGAACACATACCTTCGGACCATCTTGTCATGGGTGTCTTGTAATGAGCCGCAGCTTGGGATGATGATTGCTCAGTTTAAGCGTGCTGCTGGAGGTCCAGGTGTAGGTTTTGCTCAGGGTGTCGATGTTTCCTCTTTTGGGAAGATTGGAGAATCGAGTGGTCTTAACCCGAGTGAGAAGCCCAACTCCACCACTACTCCCAAGCTTACCAAGTTTCCACCCAAAGAGCCTCTTAAGCCTAACACCAAGGATGGAGTGTTTGTTGAACCTCCGAAAGCTCCACCCAAGAAACAGACATGGGCTCCCAAACCAAACCACCTCGAAAATAAGCTAGACACAATGCCACCTATCCAAGAGGAGCTTGTGCCACAGAAGGGCAAAGTGATCCACACCCACTACCGTGAGTACCAACAACCTCCTATGAGAGCGGTGAGGTACCATTGTGAGCACTGTGGGAGAGATGGACACTTGAGTGAGTATTGTTTTAGGCGCAAGAGAGAGGAGCACCGTGCCAGGGAGATGAACAATGCAGACATGTATCATCCTTTCCATGATGTGCATGTGCCGAATGTTTCGAGGAGAGCTGCTAGGCCTAGAGGTGCAGTGCCTCAAGGTCCTAGGCATCAGGGAGGAGTTGCCCGGCGGGGTCCTGACTTTGCAGGATACGGGCCCCGTGGCGGTGGCTTTGTTCAGCATTTCCCTCCTCCGCGTTTTGAGTATCGCGATGGACGCTCTTTCCTTAGCGGACCACGTTTTCCTGTGCGTGGTGATCGCTTTCCCCGTAGGCGTGCTAGGAATGGTTTTTCTACTAACCGTTCTTTTGAGCAGCCGACCCAACACTGGTACTCTACCTACTTCACGAACCCCAGTGTTGGACCGTATGCTCACCCTATGTCTTTTTACTGATGTAGGTAAAATGATTGGAGGACATTTGGTTGGTGGATTCCGGTTGCTCGAGGCACATGATCGGAAACGCCAAGTGGTTCTCCAGTCTTAGTCCTGTTGCCGGAAAGGAATTTATCACCTTCGGCGACAATAGTAAAGGTAAAGTGTTGTCTCGTGGGTCGGTGCGAGTTAATGAGCACTTTGTGTTGCGTGATGTTGCTCTTGTTTCTAACTTGCATTTTAACCTTCTCTCTATTTCACAACTTTTTGATGATGACTATGAGATTCATTTTAAACCGAATCTCAGTCATATTCTAGATCCTCAGGGCAATCTTGTATGTTTGATTTCGCCCTTTGGGAAAGTCTTTCGTGCGAATTTCTCAGAGTCGTTTGGATTTTCTCGCTGTCTTGTGGCTGGTCCTTCCTCCTCTGATCTTTGGAAGTGGCATAGGAGACTCGGTCACCTGAGCTTCGACTTGCTTGCAAGGCTTTGCTCACTTGGCCTAATCCGAGGATTGCCCAAGTTGTCCATGGAGAAGAACCTTGTTTGCCATTCTTGTAGACATGGGAAGATGGTTGCCGCTCCCCACCATCCAGTGACTCAGGTCATGACACAACACCCTGGAGAGCTTTTACACATGGACCTTGTTGGTCCGGCTCGGGTGAGCTCGGTTGGGGGTAAGTGGTATGTTTTGGTTGTTGTTGATGATTTTTTGAGATATTCGTGGGTCTTTTTTTTGACTGAGAAGACTGAGACTTTCTCTTTTGCTCGCAATCTGATTTTGCGTCTTCAGAATGAGTTCCCTATGAACTCGATGCGAGCTATTCGTAGTGATTATGGTTCCGAATTCAAGAATTCAGATTTTGAGAAGTTTTGTAACTCTTTGGGTTTGGAGCATCAGTTTTCTTCCCCCTACACACCGCCACAGAATGGTGTTGTAGAGAGGAAGAATCAGACCCTTGTAGAGATGGACAAGACGATGCTCGATGAGCATAGTACTCCTAGGCGGTATTGGGCCGAAGCTATGAACACTGCATGCTATATTTCCAACCGCATTTTTCTTCGAGCTTTCTTGAAAAAGACTTCTTATGAGTTGCGTTTTGGAAGACAACCCAAAGTGAGTTATTTTAGAGTTTTTGGTTGCCACTGTTTTATACTTAAGAAAGACAACCTAGACAAATTTGAGTCTCGTTCTTCTGACGGTGTATTTTTGGTTATGGCACTCACACTCGAGCTTATTGTGTACTTAACCTTGATACTAACCGAGTCATGGAGACATCCGATGTCACCTTCGACGAGACCATGGTTTGTCCTTCTTCTCGTTTTGAGCATGCAGGTGATCATGAGGTTGGTGAGCCTCTTTTTAATGATGAGGACGAGGATGCTGAAGGCATGGGTGACCCAGCATCACCTCCACCTGTTGTGCCGCAAAAAGCGGCTTCTACTATGACTCACGGCCCCGATCCCTCTTCTTCGACTTGGGGGCTATCGGTGTTTGTTAACCGGCAACTCGTCTTGAGTAATCTCAGACGATTTGTTCGGTGGGGATCAGCGTTCGTAGGACTCGGTGAGTACACAGGGACAGCGATTTATACTGGTTCAGGCCGCTAAACAGCGTAATACCTTACATCCAGTACGGCGTGTGCCTTGTGTATGATTATGAATCGATAGAAGCCCGTGCTTGCTTCCCCTTATATATTCGGGTGAGGCATAGCACAGACCGAGTCCTAGTCGGTTACAACAGAGGAGTCCTATTCTAATTATAAGACTTCCTTTAAGAACCTGACTAAGTTGCAGTCAGAGTCCTAATCCAAATACGCTTCGTATCAGGTCTTCGGATCTCCCATGCCGTCCGGGATTAGTCGGAGTAATCATCTTCTGATGATATCTCTGACATCCTGGTCCGTCAAGCCCCTGAGCTCTTCATCATTTCCTCACAACATTATCTTCTGGTTTCTCTCTGAGAATCTCCGAGTAATGTCTTGAGAAATCTTGAAGTGCTCCGTAAGTAAAGAACTTCCGTGGTGTGCACTTTTTCCTGAAAAGTGCACCCATAGGGTGTAGCCCCCGAGCCTCTTGTTATTTATAATAACTTTGAGGATCTTTTGAGCTCTTTCCGAGTAATCCTTGGATAAGAAAAAACATTTCCTTTATGGTATATACCCTGCAGCCCCCGAGCCTGAGTTTCGAGTACTTAGTAGTTGGTTCTTGGGGTCTTCCAATTATATAACCGGGTAATCCATAAAGGTCTTGAGGAGCCAAAACATGCCACTGATTCGTTGCTTACTCCTTCGGAGTAATAAATATTCAGCTTCAGGTGGGTAATGTTTTCAGCAAACATCCCTTATCACCCCCCACTGAACAAAAATTACTATGTAATCAGCAATAATTGACCAATGACTGTTCCAGCTGTACGTATTAATGATTTTTGTCGTGTTCTGCAACTGCAAACTTTGTCACCTTTCTCTTGAAGTGCGCATGGGGAATCAAACCCATCACTGGTGCCAAGCTTCACATGTGCAACAGTGCATAGGTTGAATTATTTGACCCGTCAGTCACTTGTGTCCATGAACAATGTCTATAGACCAAGATGATCCGCCTATAAATACCCTGCCTGGGAAGCGAGGAACTCATATCCATTTAAGTGTATGATTTCCTATAGTTCCATGAGTATTGTAGAATCAATAGTGGAGATGGCCGAGCCCTCGAGTGTCTTCCTTCTGTAAGGTAGGTGAGGTGCCCAGAAGAACTCTTGTGAAGGGATCATCCGCCAGGGTGGTTTCCATGTGGTCGCGAGCAGAGGGATACAAAGGTGCGCCTAGAAGAACTCTTGTGACTACCACTCGTAGACAACCTCGGAGTCACAGGTTGTCAAAAGGCAGCGAGGGTGATGGTCTTCCCCCAAGTTCCTTGAGCACTGGGGCGGTGCCTGAGACCCACCTTGGGATGCACTGAAAAGATAGTGTCTACCCAAGGTTCCGTGTCTGCTTTATTGCGTCTCACTGAACCCGGTCCTTGGTGCATTAGGCATCAGGACTCTGTACCTTGATTACACTAGAGTAGCGTTTTACATCCTGATGGTACTTGTGCTGGTAGTTGCTGTATCTCAAGATGTTTCCATGTATCTCTGTTGTAATTCTGAGTAATAATAAATAAGATCCGGGTACTTGGAATATTTTCCGAGTCCTCTGTCTTGTTCTCCGAGTACTAAATGTATCTTGCAAAAGAAGGAAGCTTTTCTGTTTGCTGTGTGCCTGTTCTCTGTCTCTGACGCCGTCTGAAATGTTCTCCCAGTCGTTAGGGTTTTGAACGGTTTCATAACGCCATTTGGAAAAGATGAACGGTTGCCGAAACAGATCTATAATAAGCCGCCGCCGGGCCTGTGTTTTCCTTACGCTTTCATCAAGCCATTGCCTTTAGAGTTAGAAATCCCCTAGCCAATCCTTAGTTGATGCGCAGAAAATCTCTCGTCACTAACAAGGGTCCCAAGAGACAATCTGCCGCGGAGAAGAAGAAGCCCAGGATCACCACCACCGGAAAGCCGAAGCATCCTTGCCCGCCCACGGATGTGCTGGCCTAGAAGCAGTCGGACACTACGGAGGCAGAATTGGCCTATTTAGCGCATCTAGGCTTGCTCCGGGCGCAGCCACTAGATGGATGGAGGGTGCCGACTGATCACCGTGCGCCAGCTCCCAACACCACAGAAATCGTGATGTTCAAATCCTTTGTGGAGCGAGGTTTGGGACTTCCAGCATCTGACTTCCTGCGGGGGTTACTCCATTACTATGGTTTGACTCTCAATGCCCGTTTCCACATTGCTATCTTCGCCCATCTGTGTGAGGCTTTTCTTGGAGTCTGCCCTTCGTTCACTTTATTCCGCTACTTCTTCTGGGTAAAGTGTCAGCCCAGTGATGCGTCTGTAGAGGTAGTCGGAGGGGCTAGCATCCAGCTTAGGCTAGAGGTAGCTACTCAGTATATTACTGTAGAGCTATCAGAATCTGTCCGAGACTGGGCTGCCGGCTGGTTCTACATGGCCAACCCTCCACCAGCTCTCCGCCGTCATGACGGGTGGCCGCCTCAGAAGTGCCGTGAATGGAGAGACAGGATCACTGCTGAAGAGCTAGAGACTGTCCGCCCCCTTATTGATATGATAGAGGGGTTAAAGCTCAGCGGACTGACCGGGTACACAGTCGTCCAAGACTTTGTTGCGCGCCGCATCCATCCTCTTCAACAGCGAGCCAACTTTGGCTTTGAGTACCTGGGTACGCAGGACCCGGGTCGTCATGATGCCGAGCAGCTGCCTGTTCATGAGATCCTGAGAAGGGTAAACCGACTGCTCAAGGGCCGTGAACATCTTGTTCCGGTCATGACCACATTTTCCGCCATCAACCCGCCTCCTCAGGTCAGTATTGGATCTGTCTTGTCTTTGAGATTCATATTAGATGTCTTCGTGACTTCACAGGATTGTCTGCTTTATAGGGCCAGGGGAGGGATAACAATGATTGTCCCCCTGCCTCCGGCGACTGAGGAAGGCAGAGGCATAGCTTTGGGGGGTCCTATCCGAAGTGAGGACCTTCCCAACAAACCAAGCTCTCCTGATGATCTTGATTGGCTTGACACAGATTCAACTGACTCTGATGTCATGCTCATAGATCCAAAAGCTGAAAGTAGCTGGAAGAGGTCGCCGACTCCTCAGCAAGAAGTCGCAGGACCTGTCCCCAAGAAGGCTCGCACTGGTAATCGCCGTGCTTGTCGAAAAATTCTTTTGTCAACAGAATTGGCTAAAAAGCACTGTAGTATGGGTGCTCCTAGTAAGGGAAAACCCGAGTACTTTATAGTCCTTCTGTATTTGGATTTAATAAACTTTGGTCTTATATCTGTTTTTGTACCAGATGCTGAGACAACACAAGGGGCTTCGAGCGGTGCGGTCCCTGAAGAAGCTCCGGTTCCAGACCCGCTACTCCCAAAACCTCTCTTGAAGTTGCCACGACCGTTGAAACTTGTAAAGTAAGTTATATAACTTTACTTTCAGAGTGCCGCATGTTATTGGCATTAACTTAGATGCCTGTTCGTTGTAGGAAAACGAAGTCGACTGCAACACCCTCAAGTACTGTCCCTGAGACCTAGGCAGTAGAGGAGTCGGATACGCTGAACAAAGGTGAATCTAGCGTACCGCCAACTTTCAGCCAGGTAGATCCGCTGCCCGGCTCCTCTCCGTCCAGGTCTCAGATTGATGCAGCACCTGAAGCAGATGTTCTGCCCTTGCCTCAGGTTGGTGTGTCATTTTCCATCTTCCATTCTCCTGCACAGTTGGAGTTTGACCGAGTAATGAATGAGTGGTATTTCCGCACTTGACAGCCAAACGAGCCAACTCTGGAGATGGTCTTGGCCGAAATCAATGCTGAAGCAGCCACTCTTCCGCAGGGAGGGCCCGTGGGTGCCCCCGAGTCCTCACGTCAAGGAGCGACGCTCGATGTGGTGGGGTACAACTAGGACCTCACCCGGCTGAAAGAGCTGAGTGAACAAGTGGCGGCACCTGTCGAGGCACTTCGCCAATTTGTTGAGGTAAGTCTTTTGGAATCCTCTTCATATGCTATAGTCTCGTTTGAATACTGACAGTATTGTTTGTTGTGCAGGGCTTTGGTGTGAAGGTCAAGGACCAGATCACTCGGATGCGTCAGAAGATGTCTCGTGAGAATCAAGAGCTCCGAGATTACATCGCCCAGGACCAAATTAGCCAGAAAGTGGCCACCCAACTCCTGCACAATCACATCAACGAGCTGCAAGGTAGTCTTAAGACTGTAGTAGCTGAGCGCGATGCTGCCAATTGCGGATACATGGGTGTATGCCGAGTCTCTAAGTGATGAGTGATTGTCAACTGGGATAATGCGCATGTTCTTTGGCTTGTGTTGTGTAGGTGTCGAGCACGGATACAGTGATCAAAGGCAAGGTGAAGGTCAAGTAGAGACGTGCCGTGTCGATGGACCGAGAGTAGCGAAGGGCGGACGTGAGGCTTGGACTGAGGGACCGGTGGCCTGAGGATCAGCTATGATGGCTGACAGCCTGGGACATCGACGAGCGAAGACTTGCGGGTGGACGGGGTGCACGGGCGGTGCATCCCATCTACGGCTCGGTTTGGTGGTTGAGCCACAGAAAAACCACCGAGTGGATGGTTTCCAGGTTTGGGCCTCAAAACCTGGGCGCTGATGGTTTCTGAGTTTTGGCCACAAAACTCGGGCTGAGGACGGTTTCCAGGTTTGGGCCTCAAAACCTGGGTGCTGCGGGTTTGCTGAGTTTGGGCCACAAAACTCAGGCGATGGTCGGCTGGTTTCCCAGTTTGGGTCTCAAAACCGGGGGTTGGCTGTGAAGGCTGGTTTCTCGGTTTGGGCCACAAAACCGGGGGTGCGACGTCCGGGAAAGGAAAAGCAGAGCGGTGGTGGCACGTGGCGGCAATCGGTGAGGTTGCGTCGAGGCAACGCTACCAGTTGTGCGGGCGTGGCCGTCGGATCACCACCTACCACGAGTTGGTCCAGAATAACCCTAGGGTTTAGCTGGTTCGCTCTGTAATTAGTTAGGGGTAGAGTGAGAATTAGAATTAGGATAAGTAGGGGGAGACACCCACCTCCCCATCTATCTCAGTCATTTGCTCTTTGCTTCTAGGGTTTCCTGCTCTCTCAATCCCCTGCTGTAGCTAGCTGAGATCCGCAGAGAACCATACCTCTATGTACTGGAGATTTTGAGGAAGTGAGACCGTATTCTCACTGTTGTAGCGTGTGGTAGCCACACGGTTGCAGATCGATGACTTGATTCACGTTTTGGTTCATGTTCTTCGCGTTCTTCGTTTCTCCATGATTTTCCCGTCACTCAATCTCCCTCTCTACTACGTCTTTGCGAAATCCATTTGAATCAACTTGTTCTTTATAGTGAGGAGATCATTTCCACCGAAGGAATTCATCTAACTCCTCACGAACAAGTAGATCGGGTTGATTTCATTTTCGTGGCGCTTTTTCGTTCATACTCCTCCCCTTTCGATTTCCCGGTGTTTGAGTTGATTTGAGCGGATGATTTCTTGGGGATAGTCTCCTAACTACCTCGTGATCATCCTCTCCAAGTTTGGGAACTTGGGATTGAGTTTTGATTCGAATTTGAGAAGAGTTGTGTGAGGGGCGACCGAAATCGCCCTCACTAGGAGGTCGCGGACAGTCCGCCGTTCCTCCCGCGGACAGTCCGCGCGTCGGGACTTGGCCAGATCAGTGGCCGTGGGTTCCTACTGTTGGCGTCCAGGTTGACTGGCGGACAGTCCGCCGTTGCAACCCACGGACAGTCCAAGACTATCCAGAGGTGTTTCAGCAACACTGTTGTTTTGCTCTTTTGACTGGCGGACAGTACGCCATCCCCTCGCGGACAGTCCGCAGTAGGGGCGGACAGTCCGGGACCTCAAGGCTGGACAGTCCGCGAATCGGCTGTGTGTTGCATTTTAGTGCATTTGCTCTCCCGACTTCTTCGCTTGGTTTCCAAACTTCTCGTTTGGCCCTAGAGTTGATCAAGGAACCTCTCTAGGTATCTTTGCTACTTGTTAGCAAAGGTATTCGGGAGTTTCTCGACATAGCCATCTATCTACGTTCGGGACTTGATTTTTGAGGGTCAAACTTGCTTCAGTGCTTTCGGCGTTTGGATCGCTATTGCTTTGTGGTGCCTCGCTGTAATCCTAGGGATCATCCACCCTCTTCCATGGGTCGTGGGCATCACGGTTTTGATCGAAGTTCTTGGGGTCAATTTTGGGGACAAAAGGCCAAAGTTTTGATAGAGATTTTTGTGCTCCCATTCACCCCCCCTCTGGTCGCCTTGCTATTGCATTCTCGGTCCTTCAATTGGTATCAAAGCAAGTTAAGGATCTTCCACCTTAGCCGGTTCCAGATCCACAGAAGGCGACATGGATCGCGGCGTGGGCAAACTGCCATTTTTTGATGGGACGAACTATGCGTATTGGAAGATACGCATGTCGACATATCTGCAGAGTATTGGTGCTTCCATTTGGGATATTTGCAACTCTGCCGATTATGTGGTTTTGGCTGCTCGTGTCACTCAGCGTCAGATCGATGAGCACGATGCCAATAGCCGAGCCCGTAATGCTCTTTTCTCATGTTTGAGCATGTCTGAGTTTGATTGCGTTTCTCACCTCGCTACGGCTCGAGAGATTTGGGCTACCCTCATGCGCTTCCATGAGGGAACCTCTCAAGTCAAAACCCGTCTCTACAAGTCGTTCAAGCGAGAGTATGAGAACTTTCAACATATGCCTGGCAAGAGCATAGAAAGTTTATTCGCTCGCTTTTAGGTGATTGTCAACAGGATGAGGGCTAACAAGGAGCTGTTGCCTTTCGATGATCATGAGAGAGCTTTGAAGCTTTTGCATACTCTTGATCGATCGATGTGGGATTCCAAGGTTCAGGCGATCATCGAATCGCCTAACTATGAGACCCTCACGTGCGACGAGCTCTTCAGTAAGCTCAAGTCCAGTGAGATTGACGCCATGGCGAGAGCTTCTTATGAAAATCCTTCTGGTTCGTCGATGGCTTTGATTTCTGGCTCTTCTGCTAACCCCTCTGGAGGCTTTGCACTCTCTTCTCTTCTTTTTGTCACAGAGGAGCAACTGGAGTTCATGGGGGATGACGAGTTGGCTTTGCTCGCCAACCGGTTCTCGCGGTTCCACAACAACCGCATGAACTATCGCCGCGGAGGAGGACGCTCAGGATGTTTTGAGTGCGGCGACCCCAACCACTTCATCGCTAATTGCCCGAAGAAGAACAAGCAGACCTTTGGCAAGGCGGATCATGGGCACAAGTACGACTCCGGCAAGCGCAAGGAGAAGTACGTCCCCGCGAAGCACAAGCGGAAGGGCGGCTTCGACAAGGAGTACATCAAGACAAAGTACTTGGAGAAGGGCCAAGCTGAGCAGCGTGCGTTCTTCGCCAAGCTTAGCGACGTCGACGACTCAGATGGTGACTCCGCTGCCTCAAGCGATGACGAGTCCGAGAAGAAGAAGAGGATCGAGGACAAGCTGAACGGCCTCTGCTTCTCCGCTGACGACGAGGGCTTCTGCACCATGGCGCTCGGCAAGGAGGTCGACGGTGAGCTGGAGTACACCCCTCGGAACGACGGCGACGACGACGACGACACCTCCCAGGTATCTCAGACCCCCGAGGAGGTTTCTGCTGAGGTCGAAAAGCTTAGTGCCGCGCTCCTTAGTCAGGATAAGTTGCTTAGGCGTGCTACTAGAGAGCGCAAGGAGTTTAGGCAGAAGTGGGAGGATACGGTGAAGGAACTTGAATCTGTCAAGTCCACCGTAGTTGTTACCGAGGAGGAGGAGTGTGAGATGTGCTCCACACACATGACTGACCTTCTCACTTTGAGAAGTAAGTATGCTGTGTTGGTAGGAGAGGTGGATGAGCTGAAGGCTAGATATTCGCTGTTGGGTGCGTGCAAGTCCTGTGCGGGCTTGCAATCTGAGTTGGCAGAGAAGAATGCCAAGATTGTGTCTCTTGAAGAGGCCAACTCGGGTAGCACATGTGTGGCTTGGTGTGTTCTTTGTGAGGGTTTGGAGATGGAGATCGCTAATGTGAAGCATGACAAGATGCAAACTGAGAAGGAAAACACATACCTTCGGACCATCTTGTCATGGGTGTCTAGCGGTGAGCCACAGCTCGAGATGATGATCTCCCAATTCAAGCGAGCTGCTGGAGGTCCAGGTGTAGGTTTTGCTCCGGGTGTTGATGTTTCGTCTTTTGGGAAGATTGGAGAGTCGAGTGGTCTTAACCCATGTGAGATGCCAAACTCCACCACTACTCCCAAGCTTACCAAGATTCCACCCAAAGAGCCTCTCAAGCCTAACACCAAGGATGGGGTCTTTGTTGAACCTCCGAGAGCTCCACCCAAGAAACAGTCATGGGCTCCCAAACCAAACCACCTCAAGAACAAGCTGGACACCATGCCACCCATACAGGAGGAGCTTATGCCACAGAAGGGCATAGTGATCCACACCCACTACCGTGAGTACCAACAACCCCCTTTGAGAGCGGTGCGGTACCATTGTGAGCATTGTGGGAGAGATGGACACTTGGGTGAGTTTTGCTTTCGGCGCAACAGAGAGGCGCGCCGCGCAAAGGAGATGAACAACACGGACATGTACCATCCTTTCCATGATGTACATGTGCCGAATGTTCAGAGGCGTGTTGTTAGGCCTAGAGGTCCAGAACCTTAGGTTCCTAGGCCTAGGCAGCGGAGAGGACGTGCCCGGTGGGAGCTTGCAGTTGTAGGCTATGGACCCCGTGGCGGTGGCTTTGTTGTTGAGCATTTTCCCCCACCGCGTTTTGAGTATCGCGATGGACGCTCTTCTCTTAGCGGACCACGTTTTCCTCAACGTGGTGATCGCTCTTCCTGTAGGCGTGCTAGGAATGGTTTTTCTGCTAACCGTTCTTTTGAACAGTCGGCCCAACACTGGTATTCTCCCTATTTCACTAACCCCAGTGTTGGACCGTATGCTCACCCTATGTCTTTTTATTGATGTAGGTAAAACGATTGGAGAACATTAGGTTGGTGGATTCCGGTTGCTCAAGGCACATGACCGGAAACGCCAAGTGGTTCTCCAGTCTTAGTCCGGTCGCCGGAAAGGAGTTTATCACCTTCGGCGACAATAGCAAAGGTAGAGTGTTGTCTCGTGGGTCGGTGCGAATTAATGAGCACTTTGTGTTGCGCGATGTTGCTCTTGTTTCTAACTTGCATTTTAACCTTCTTTCTGTTTCGCAACTCTTTGATGATGCCTATGAGATTCGTTTTAAGCCAAATCTCAGTCGTATTTTGGATCCTCAGGGCAATCTTGTTTGTGGGATTTCGCCCTTTGGGAAAGTCTTTCGTGCGGATTTCTCGGAGTCATTTGGAGTTTCTCGTTGTCTTTTGGCTGGACCTTCCTCCTCTGATCTTTGGAAGTGGCATAGGAGACTAGGACATTTGAGCTTCGACTTGCTTGCAAGGCTTAGTTCACTTGGCCTAATCCGAGGATTGCCCAAGTTGTGCATGGAGAAGGATCTTGTTTGCCATTCTTGTAGACATGGGAAGATGGTTGCCGCTCCCCACCATCCAGTGACTCAGGTCATGACTAAGCACCCTGGAGAGCTTTTGCACATGGACCTTGTTGGTCCGGCTCGGGTGAGCTCGGTTGGAGGGAAGTGGTATGTGCTTGTTGTTGTTGACGACTTCTTGAGATATTCGTGGGTTTTCTTTTTAGCTGAGAAAACTGAGACTTTCTCTTTTGCTCACAATCTGATTTTGCGTCTTCACAATGAGTTCCCTTTGAACTCAATGCGAGCTACTAGGAGTGATAATGGTTTCGAATTCAAGAATTCGGATTTTGAGAAGTTTTGTAACTCTTTGGGTTTAGAGCATCAGTTTTCTTCCCCCTACACACCGCCACAAAATGGTGTTGTAGAAAGGAAGAATCGAACCCTTGGAGAGATGGCCAGGACGATGCTCGATGAGCATAGGACTCCTAGGCGATATTGGGCCGAAGCTATGAGCACTGCATGCTATATTTCCAATCGCATATTTCTCTGAGCTTTCTTGAAAAAGACCTCTTATGAGTTGCGTTTTGGGAGACAACCCAAAGTGAGTTATTTTAGAGTTTTTGGTTGCCACTGTTTTATACTTAAGAAAGGCAACCTGGACAAATTTGAGTCTCGTTCTTCTGACAGTGTGTTTTTGGGTTATGGCGCTCATACTCGTGCTTATCGTGTACTTAACCTTGACACTAACCGAGTCATGGAGACATCCGATGTCACCTTCGACGAGACCATGGTTTGTCCTTCTTCTCGTTTTGAGCGTGCAGGTGATCATGAGGTTGGCGAGACACTTTTCGATGATGAAGAAGAAGGTGCTGAAGGGATGGATGACCCAGCACCTCCTCCACCTTCTGTGCCACAAAGAGCGGCTTCTACTACGACTCACGGCCCTGATCCCTCTTCTTCGACTTGGGGGCCGTGGGATCCACGACCTCGAGCGGTACCTTTTGTACCTGAGGAGGCACCAACTGCTGTTGAGGGGGAGGCCACTTCGGCAAGGGAGGCGCCACGACATATTCAGCGCCAACACCCGCCTCAACAGATGATCGGCAACATCGGCGAACGCGTTACTCGGTCAAGGTCATAATATATCTCTCACTTTGCTCATTCTGCATTTGTTGCTGATTTTGAACCCCGAGATGTTGGACACGCTTTGACGGATCCAGATTGGGTCAATGCCATGCATGAGGAGTTAGAAAATTTTGAAAGAAATCGGGTTTGGGTTCTAGTTTCTCCTCCCTCTGAGTGTCACCCAATTGGGACAAAATGGGTTTTCAAAAACAAACAAGGAGAGGATGGCCATGTAGTGAGAAACAAGGCCAGACTTGTAGCCCAGGGGTATAGTCAGAAGGAGGGGATAGACTATGAGGAGACGTTTGCTCCTGTAGCTCGTTTGGAGGCAATTAGGATACTCTTGGCTTTTGCTGCATCCAAAGGTTTCAAACTTTTTCAAATGGATGTCAAGAGTGCCTTCTTAAATGGCTACATAGAAGAGGAAGTATATGTGAGACAACCTCCCGGTTTCAAAAATCCCAAGTTTCCAAACCATGTTTTTAAACTTCACAAAGCTTTGTATGGTTTGAAACAAGCCCCTAGAGCCTGGTATGATAGGTTGAAGACTTTTTTGCTTGCTAAGGGTTTTAAAATGGGATGTGTGGATAAAACGCTCTTTCTCCTCAAGCAAGGCAGTGACACACTCTTGGTGCAGATTTACATGGATGATATCATTTTCGGTGGTTCTTCTCACGCTTTGGTTGCCAAGTTTGCAGATACTATGAGAAGGGAATTTGAGATGAGCATGATGGGCAAGTTGACGTTTTTCCTCGGATTGCAAATCAAGCAATCTCGAGAGGGAACGTTTGTGCATCAGGGTAAGTATACCAAGGACATCTTGAAGAAATTCGATATGGGTGAGGCCAAGCCTCTTCCAACACCCATGTCGACCACGACGGCCCTGGATGCGGACAAGGAAGGAGAAGCAGTGGACCAGAAGGAGTACCGGAGTATGATCGGGTCGCTGCTGTACCTGACGGCGACACGCCCGGACATTCAGTTCGCGGTGTGTCTTTGCGCGCGATTTCAGTCGTCGCCGCGCACCTCTCATCGTCAGGCGGTCAAGCGCATTATGAGGTACTTATGCTTCACTCCTGAGTTTGGGATTTGGTATTCTGCTTCGTCCACCCTTTCCCTTTGTGGTTATTCTGATGCCGATTTTGTGGGTTGCCGCATTGAGCGCAAGTCCACCTCTGGGACTTGTCAGTTTATTGGTTCTTCTCTTGTATCGTGGTCTTCTCGCAAGCAGTCTAGTGTCGCCCAGTCTACCATGGAGGCTGAGTATGTTGCTGTGGCTAGCTGTTGTTCCCAGTTGCTTTGGATGATGGCCACTTTGTGTGATTTTGGTCTGAGCTTTCCTCGTGTTCCTTTGCTTTGTGACAGCAGGAGTGCTATTAGCATTGCTAAGAACCCCGTGCTGCACTCTAAGACCAAACACATTGATATGCGCTTTCATTTTCTGCGAGACCACTATGAGAAGGGTGATATCGACCTTCGCCATGTCGATACTCATCATCAGTTGGCTGATATTTTCACCAAGCCTTTGGACCAATCAACTTTTGCTAGGTTGAGAGGTGAGCTTGGTGTGTGTTTCCCCTTTTAGATGGGGGAAACATTTTGACTCTTGTACTATAAACTGACTTTGTTTTTTTCAGTTGGTTTCTTCATGCATCTTTGCATTTCATCTTGCATATTTACATTCAGAGCTTCATGTATATAATCTGAAGAATGTAACTATGTTCTGTATAGTCTTTGCTCCAATGCTTTATGATGATGCTATAGCTTATGCTCTTTCTGATCACTGTTACATATTGTGAGCTGAGCTATTTTATGAATGGTGAATCTGATTAATGAACATAAAACTTGAAAAATGTTCACCATTGAGATTTGCAACTAGCATGTGTAGAATGTGTTGAAATCACTTGTGCTCTTCATATATGCTAGGTTGCTATGTCTCTAGTGTTGAGTCATTCACTTGCTTGGTATGTTCATATTCTATTTAAAATCTGAACCAAGTTAAGTGAATTAGAAAGATCGAGATGGGATTGCTTATCAGCACATCACAGTTTCGAGACTGTTTCTCATTGCACCTTGAGTTAAACTTGACCTATGTAGTGTATGACCGAAACTGTTGCTTTAATCTTCTGATTGCTTCTGCATAGGCTTTGCACAGTTGAAAAGTTAGGCAATGACAAGCTTTCAACCTCTCGCAATCACATGCTGAAATTTAAACTTGTGTAATTTAACCGCTGCAACTCTGATAAAATTTGGATACACAAGTCTATGTTTCATTCTATAGCATGATGATTGAACTGTGCTAGGGGAAGTTCACCGTGTATACATGTTTAGCACTTGTCTGACTTCCTGTCTATACATGTCTTGTGCTATTTTGATGGTGAATACCTTTTTGACTGAAAACTGCTCCTTCTGCTCTCATGTTCATATTTCGTATCTGGTGATCAGTTTGAGCCTTTGCTAGCTTCTTATGGATGTTGTTGAGTCATCGGATCAGAACTGTATAGAGCATCCTTGCACTCTCTTGATTATATTCCTGAAGCTGCTAACTTGCATTTTTCATTCATATGCATCTCTGGAGGGAGATATTTTGTCAAGGGGGAGAACCTTGATTGCTTGTGCACATTTGCTTGGTGGTGCATTTTCAACTAAGGGGGAGAAAATACTGACAAATCATGTGTTCCCTGGGTTGTGTGCACTATTTGAGGGGGAGTTTGCTAGTTGTGTTGAGCCTTTGTTTGAGGGGGAGTTTGCTAGTTGTGTTGAGCCTTTGCCTCTTTCTTGAGGGACTAGCAAACATTTTTAGCCTTTCAATTGGTTTTTCAGCTCTTCAATTGGTATCGAACTCTTTTGGTTTTTGAGTTGGTAATAGTTGGTATTCGAGCTTCCTCGCTAGCGGTGTTGAGCCTGTTCTGCCTCTTCTTGAGGGCTAGCTCTGTTTTGCTTGATTTTCAGTTGATTCTTCAATTGGTATCAAGTTTTCTTGCTAGCGGTGTTGAGCCTGTTCTACCTCTTCTTGAGGGCTAGCTTTGCTTTGCTTGGTCGCGTCGAGCCGTTGCCCATGTCTTTGGGGACCAAGTTGTCTTGCTCTTTCCACTTGACCTTCTTTGGCTTTGCTATGCTTTTGGGTCATTTGGTCGAGTTCTCTCTCCTTCTTCCTTCTTTCTTCCATTCCATTATGATTTGTGTTGGTAGTTGACAATGCACTCATCAAGGGGGAGATTGCGGATACATGGGTGTATGCCGAGTCTCTGAGTGATGAGTGATTGTCAACTGGAATAATGCACATGTTCTTTGGCTTGTGTTGTGCAGGTGTCGAGCACGGATATAGTGATCAAAGGCAAGGTGAAGGTCAAGTAGAGACGTGCCGTGCCGATGGACCGAGAGTGGCGAAGGGCGGACGTGAGGCTTGGACTGAGGGACCGGTGGCCTGAGGATCAGCTGTGGTGGCTGAGAGCCTGGGACATCGACGAGCGAAGACTTGCAGGTGGACGAGGTGCACGGGCGGTGCATCCCATCAACAACTCGGTTTGGTGGTTGAGCCACAGAAAAACCACCGAGTGGATGGTTTCCAGGTTTGGGCCTCAAAACCTGGGCGCTGATGGTTTCCGAGTTTGGGCCACAAAACTCAGGCTGAGGACGGTTTCCAGGTTTGGGCCTCAAAACCTGGGTGCTGCGAGTTTGCTGAATTTGGGCCACAAAACTCAGGCGATGGTCGGTTGGTTTCCCCTTTTGGGCCTCAAAACCGGGGGTTGGTTGTGAAGGCTGGTTTCCCGGTTTGGGCCACAAAACGGGGGTGTGACGTCCGGGAAAGGACAAGCGGAGCGGTGGAAGCACGTGGCGGCAATCGGTGAGGTTGCGTCGAGGCAACGCTACCAGTTGTGCGGGCGTGGCCGTCGGATCACCACCTACCGCGAGTTGGTCCAGAATAACCCTAGGGTTTAGCTGGTTCACTCTGTAATTAGTTAGGGGTAGAGTGGGAATTAGAATTAGGATAAGTAGGGGGAGACACCCACCTCCCCATCTATCTCAGTCATTTGCTCTTTGCTTCTAGGGTTTCCTGCTCTCTCAATCCCCTGCTGTAGCTAGCTGAGATCCGCAGAGAACCATACCTCTGTGTAGTGGAGATTTTGAGGAAGTGAGACCGTATTCTCACTGTTGTAGCGTGTGGTAGCCACACGGTTGCAGATCGATGACTTGATTCATGTTTTGGTTCGTGTTCTTCGTTTCTCCGCGATTTTCCCATCACTCGATCTCCCTGTCTACTGCGTCTTTGCGAAATCCATTTGAATCAACTTGTTCTTTATAGTGAGGAGATCATTTCCACCGAAGGAATTCATCTAACTCCTCACGAACAA
The DNA here is from genome assembly GCA_009763385.1 of Coix lacryma-jobi var. lacryma-jobi. Classification (NCBI taxonomy): domain Eukaryota; kingdom Viridiplantae; phylum Streptophyta; class Magnoliopsida; order Poales; family Poaceae; genus Coix; species Coix lacryma-jobi. The sequence continues at coordinate 98,820,053 of CM019830.1, read as the reverse complement.
GTAGATCGGGTTGATTTTGTTTTCGTGGCGCTTTTTCGTTCATACTCCTCCCCTTCCGATTTCCCGGTGTTTGAGTTGATTTGAGCGGATGATTTCTTGGGGATAGTCTCCTAACTACCTCGTGATCATCCTCTCCAAGTTTGGGAACTGGGGATTGAGTTTTGATTCGGATTTGAGAAGAGTTGTGTGAGGGGCGACCGAAATCGCCCTCATTGGGAGGTCGCGGACAGTCCGCCGTTCCTCCCGTGGACAGTCCGCGCGTCGGGACTTGGCCAGATCAGTGGCCGCGGGTTCCTACTGTTGGCGTCTAGGTTGACCGGCGGACAGTCCGCCATTGCAACCCGCGGACAGTCCGGGACTGTCCAGAGGTGTTTCAGCAACACTGTTGTTTTGCTCTTTTGACCGGCGGACAGTACGCCATCCCCTCGCGGACAGTCCGCAGTAGGGGCGGACAGTCCGGGACCTCAGGGCTGGACAGTCCGCGAATCGGCTGTGTGTTGCATTTTAGTGCGTTTGCTCTCCCGGCTTCTTCGCTTAGTTTCCGATCTTCTCGTTTGGCCCTAGAGTTGATCAAGGAACCTCTCTAGGTATCTTTGCTACTTGTTAGCATAGGTATTCGGGAGTTTCTCGACGTAGCCGTCTATCTACGTTCGGTACTTGATTTTTGAGGGTCAAACTTGCTTCGGTGCTTTCGGCGTTTGGATCGCTATTGCTTTGTGGTGCCTCGCTGTGATCCTAGGGATCATCCACCCTCTTCCAAGGGTCGTGGGCATCGCGGTTTTGATCGAAGCTCTTGGGGTCGATTTTGGGGACAAAAGGCCAAAGTTTCGAAAGAGATTTTTGTGCTCCCATTCACCCCCGCTCTGGTCGCCTTGCTATTGCATTCTCGGTCCTTCACCAATGACCGGGAGATTAAACTGATAGCCAAAGATGCCTCCTCAGAATAGAAGATGAAGGAGCTGAAGAAAGCTTCCAAGAAACAGCTTGATGGTAAGCTGAAAAAACGGCTCCACGTCTTTTTGATCCTTGCCAGCTGATGACACGGTATCCAGCTAATGTGTCTTCAGATGCGAACAAGCTGGCTTCCGGGTGGCAAAACGCATTCAACCGAAAGCAGGCGGAGCTTGAGGAGGTATTTGCTAATGCGCAAAGTACTCTTCAAGAAGCCAAATTGATGCGTGAGGGTGCTGACCGGGACCTCCTGCAGGCTTTGAAATCTACAAAGGAGGCGCGGGAGGCCCTCGAGTCTTCGCAAGCTTCCTTGAAGGCATTGGAGCGTGCCGTCGAGCCCATCCTAAACATGATTCCGCGCCCTGAAGAAGTCGAGGAGTCTTTGATTGATCGGGCCAAAGCTGCACCCGGGCGGCTGGCTCAGTATATCAAAGATATGTCGACTTCAGTGGTGCAGGGTCTAATGGCGACACTCCGTCTGCATCTGCCGTCCTTCGAGTTGTCATCTCTTATGACGCTTCCTGAAGGCAAAGGCATTGAGGATCTTGCAGCGATGCAAGAGGAGGTGAAGACCGCGGCGGAGGAGTACTCGCAGATTTTAGATCTTGTAGAGTAGTTTAGTCTCCTTGATCGTTTAACCACCGCTTGTATTCCCTGAAAACAATTACTATCAAATATAAAGAATCAAAGTATTAGTTACTTTTGAATCTTGTAAATTTCGTATATTATCAACTCATCATTGCAAGAAGTTTCTTGTCAATGGGTTGTTCCTGTTTGATGTGGATGTGTGACCAGGCGTCTGATTAGACGAGTCTATCCGAGTGCTCTCTAGCACTTTGGTTTGGGTCGTGTGACTTCGTTTCTCTAGCGATCATGTAGAGATCTTAGTCTTGCCCGAGTACTACTCTTAGTACCCTTGTTCAAGGGATAATATTGATCAAGCACCTCTTGAAGGATCATGATAATGGTTCCTTCAGGGTGAATCATATCCTCTTGGTACTCGCAGCTTGAGTGCGAAGGTGGGTGGACCTCTGTCCAGTAAATATATAATAGGGTGAGTAATACCCGACCTTGTTATACCTTATAGGAACTAGTATCTACTTTTGTAGACACCATATTCGCTATAGGCTGATAGCCGGGTATTAGACCGTACTATCTTTGGAGTTGTATTGAGCTCGGAGCTCGTAACTCGAGTGTGGTTTCCGCTGAACCAAGTCATCCGAGTAATATTATGTATTAGTCGGTGAGATACAATAGCTAAAGCTTATTGTATGATTGATGGGTTTTATCCGACTAAATAGTCGTGATAAAGCATAATAGAAGAATAAAGCTCTTGTTGCTGATGAACTTCAAACTTTATTAATATCCGTGAAATGAGTACATTTGCCTTGAGTCCAATTTGTAACGTAGTCCTTAGGTATGGAATTTCTTTAGATGCTCAATATTCCATGAATTTGGCAACGGAGAACCATCCTCAGTAACTAGCTCAAATGACCCGGGTCTTGTGACCTCAGATACTATGTAGGGTCCTTCCCATGGAGTCATGAGCTTGTGGCGCCCTGTGGTATTCTAAATTTTCTTCAGGACCAGGTCGCCTACTTGGAAAGTGCGGTGATGGACGTTCTTATCGTAGTAGCGCCTCATCCCTTGAAGGTATCTTGCTGACTGAAAGAGTGTTGTTAATCGGGCTTCTTCAAGGCTATCGACTTCTGGCTGCCTGGTATCATCAGCTTCGCCTTCATTGTACTGCTCTGTTCGTGGGGAGTTCCAGATTAAGTCAGCCGGGAGGATTGCTTCAGTACCATACACCAAGAAGAAAGGAGTTTGGCCTGTTGCCCGACTTCGTTGTGTTCGTAGCCCCCAGACTACCTTAGGCAACTCTTCAATCCACTTTCCGTCGTGATCTTTTAGAAGGTCAAATAACCTTGGTTTTAATCAGGCAAGGATCAGGGCGTTTGCTCGTTCAACTTGACCGTTGGACTATGGATGGGCTACTGATGCGTAGTCTATCTTGATTCCACAGTCGCTGGCCCATGACTTGAACTCAATAGCCGTGAAAGGGGACCCATGATCGGTGATAATTCTATGTGGCATCCCAAAACGGTGAATGATGCTCTGCATGAATTGTACTGACTTGGATGCATTGAACTTGACCAATTACATGTACTCAATCCACTTGGTGAATTTGTCGATTGCGACATAGATGTACTTGAATCCGCTTGGAGCACGCTTAAGAGGACCCACCATGTCGAGTCCCCAGCATGAGAAAGGCCATGACGGAGGAATACAGATCAATTCATGTGCATGTATATGTTGCTGTTTGGCAAAGAAGTGACATGATTGATAGCGGCGGACTAAATCTTCTGCATCTTTCAAGGCTGAGGGCCAATAGTACCCTGATCTGAAGATTTTTCCGACTAGTGTCCTTGATGCTGCATGGTTGCCGCAACACCCGGAGTGAACTTCATTTAAGATTTCCCTACCTTCTTCTGGTGAAATGCACTTGAGGAGGACTCCGGACAAAGCTCCGCGTCGATATAGCCTGTCCCCGACTAGAACATAGTTTTTGCTACGTTTGGTGACTTGCTCTGCGGCAGTTTTGTCACTTGGCTGTTTATGCTCTTTAAAGTAGTCGATGAAAACTTGTGTCCAGTCAGGTGCTAGAGCTAGAACTTGAGCGGAGGGTGCTGGTTCAACCTCTTCCTTCTCTTGGATTGAAGGCTTGGATAACTCATGTACGAAGGTACCAGTGGGAACCAGAGCTCTGTCAGAACCCAATTTTGCTAGGATATCTGCTGCTACATTGAGATCCCAGGTAATATGAATGAGTTCTAGCCCAGAAAAGTGTTTTTTTAGCTTACGAACTTCCGCACAATAGGCATTCATTGTTTCTTTGGTACAATCCGAATCTTTGTTAACTTGGTGAATTACCACGGAAGAATCGCCGTAGACTAGGAGTCGCTTGATGCCCAATGCGACTGCTAGCTTGAGTCCGTGGAGTAGTGCTTCATATTCTGCTTCATTGTTGGTAGCGGGCCACAATATCTGCAGGACGTACTTGAGCTGCTCTCCAGCGGGTGATACAAGTAGTACTCCGGCTCCTGCTCCTCCGAGTTTTAGGGACCCATCAAAGTACATCTTCCAATGATCAGGAATAGCGTTGTCTTGGATCTGCTGTATTTCTGTCCACTCGGCGATGAAATCGGCTAGAGCCTGTGACTTGATTGCTTTCCTGGGAGTGAACTTGATGTTGAGTGCCCCCAATTCGACTTCCCACTTGGAAATTCTTCCAGTAGCATCATGATTGTGGAGGATTTCTCCCAAAGGAAAATCCGTAACAACTGTGATCTCATGGGCTTCGAAGTAATGCCGTAGCTTTCTTGAAGATGTGAGTAGAGCATAGAGTAATTTCTGTACTTGCGGGTATCAGACCTTTGAGTCGGAGAGTACCTCGCTGATGTAGTATACTAGTCGCTGGGTGTGATAGATGTGCTTGTCATCCTTGCGCTCCACTACGATCGCTGTGCTTACGACGTGTGTGGTAGCTGCAATATAAAGCATCATGGGCTCCCTGGGTTTTGGTGGCGTCAGTATAGGTGAATTGGTAGGGTATCCTTTGAGTTGTTCGAAGGCCCTGTCCACTTCTTCCGTCCATTGAAATTTATCGCCAGCCTTGAGTAATTTGAAGAAAGGGAATCCCTTTTCTCCCAACCGTGAGATAAATCGATTTAGCGCGGCCATGCACCCGGTGAGCTTCTGAACATCCCTAACTGAGGTAGGTGGCTTCATGTTGATGATAGCTGTGATCTGCTTTTGGCTAGCCTCGATGCCCCGATGGCTAACAAGAAATCCGAGTAACTGGCCTGAGGGTACTCCGAAAACGCATTTTGTGGGATTCAGTCTCCATTGATATGCGCGCAGTCGGTTGAATGTTTCCTCCAGGTCCAATATGAGAGTAGTCGGATCCTTTGTCTTTATGACCACATCGTCGACATAAGCTTCTGCATTGCGGCCAATCTGGTCACCCAAGCAATCTTGGATAGCTCTTCGATAAGTGGCCCCTGCATTCTTTAGCCCAAAGGACATGGTTTTATAACAGTAGGCGCAGAAGGGAGTTATAAATGATGTCTTGGGTTGGTCTTCTTCTTTGAGAGCAATCTGGTGGTACCCGGAGTAGCAATCCAGAAAGGATAGTAGAGCAGAGCCTGGGGTGGCATCAACTATTTGATCTATCCTTGGTAATCCGAAAGGATCCTTTGGACAGTGTTTGTTGAGATCTGTGCAGTCGACACACATGCTCCACTCAGCAGAGTTCTTCTTCTTGACTAGCATTGGGTTAGCTAACCACTCGGGGTGAAGGATTTCTCTGATGAATCCAGCCGCGAGTAGTTTGGCTATTTCCTTCTTGATCGCCTCTTTCTTCTCTGGTGAGAATCGTCGTAGTCATTGCTTGATAGGTCTAGAGCCTTCTTTTAACTCCAATTTGTGCTCAGCCAAGTTCCTTGGGACTCCTGGCATATCAGCTGGTTTCCAAGCAAATATATCTTTGTTTGCTCTAAGGAACTTGGTGAGCGCGAGTTCCTATTCTTCAAATAGGTGAGCACTGATAACCGCTGTCTTGGAGGGATCACCAGTTTCCAGGTCAATGGTTTTTGTAGAGACTTCTGCTGATGGTTGGATAGTACCCGCCTTCTTGGTTGGGATTTCAGAATCTCCAGGCCTGGTATTATGCACCATCTGAGCGAGTTCTTGTACTTCCAGAGCGAGTTGACCTTTTTCAGCGATCTGAACAGCTTCTGTGTCACAGTCAAATGATCGCTTTAAGTCACCCCTGAAGGTTAGAATTCCTTTGGGACCCGACATCTTTAATAGAAGATACGGGTAATGAGGTACTGCCATGAACTTGGTGATAGCTGGTCGTCCAAATATGGCGTGGTATGATGAGTCAAAGTTGGCTACCTTGAAACTGATGTACTCAGTCCGATAATTGATCTGAGTTCCAAAAGTGACGGGTAGTATGATCCTTCCGAGTGGTATAGCCGCCTTTTCGGGTACTATGCCGTAGAAGGGGGCACTTGATGGTGTGAGCTGGGTTGCGAGATCCAGGTTCATCTTGCGTAAGGTGCTTGCGAAGATGACGTTGAGTCCTGCCCCGCCGTCAATGAGTACTCTTCCCATTGTGAACCCAGCGACTGTTGGATCCAGGACTAGCGGGTAGTGCCCTGCATTAGAGACGCTCGTCCATTGGTCCGCTCGGGAGAAATTGATCAGGTGCTCAGACCAATCAAGGTATCTCGGAGTTGCCGGCTCTGTAGACATGATCTCTCGTAGGGAAAGTTTCTGGAGCCGCTTGCTATCACTGGTGGTTACTCCCCCAAATATGACATTGATAGTCCCTTTGGGGTGTTGGAAACCGCTGGCGTTCTGCTGAGGGTCCTCCGCCGCTTTCTTCCCTTTGTCTTTCTTATTTTTGTTGAAGTCAGAGTTCAAGCCTCGCTCTTTGAGCTGTCGACAGTGCCTAGCCTGATGTCCTCCTTTCGGATGGAAAGGGCACGGTCCATCGAGCAAGTCGTCAAAGGTGGATGGCTTGTTCCCCTTCTTCTGAGGTTCCATGGCTGCAACAGTGTTGTCCCCTGTTCTTTTGCGGGTGTTTTGCTGGGTAGCCTGGTTGCCTCTTTGATTGTTGCCTCGATCGCCCTGCGTGTTTCTCTCGGGAAAGCATTCCTGAGTGCGTTCCTCTGTTGCCATCATGGTATTTACTACCCGATGAAACTCGTCAGCGGTGGTCGGGTCCTGCTTGATGAAGTCCTTGTAATTGTACCTTTCGCAAATTCCATTGCCAAAAAGGTCAATTACTTCTCTGTCTGTAATGTCGGATACTATGGAGCGGATCTCTGAGAAGCGCCTATAGTACTCTCGTATTGACTCATTTTTCTGTTGCTTGCAGGTCCTGAGCTTAGTCCGGGGATCTGATCTCTCGGGGACACCCGCAAAGTTCTCTATGATGATACGATGGAGTTGTTCCCAGGAATCGATGGACTCGGGCTTAAGCCTATCGAACCAAGCGAGTGGCATTGTCTCTAAAGCCATCAGGAGAAAGAGTGCTTTGACGTCGTTGCTTCCTCCTGCTAACTTGACTGCTTGAGCATACAGCCTGAACCACCATTTAGGTTCTGTCTTCCCATCGTACTTTGAGTAGTTTCCGGGTTTAAATTTCCGTGGAAACGGAACTGCTCGGAGCCTCTTGGAAAAGCAGGGGAAGCAATCGACTGCGTCAGATGCCGCAATTGCGACTCCTCGGTATGAAGATTCAGCTCCTCCTTCAGCTTGATCAGGTACTCGGTTGCCCAGACGACTCCTTGCTGGAACCCGGCCGAGTCGCTCCTGAACAGGTCGCCTCTGGCTTGGGTGGGATGATGCTTGCTCATCAGCTAGAGACTCAAGGTTCCGTCCCCAGAGTTGTAGCGTAGTAGTCTAAAGCATGACCAGTCGTCGCTCTTCATCAGGGGTACGGTTGTCCTTGTCTCCCATCTCTGTAGCTAGGGCAATAATGTTCTGGTAGGGCGTCTAGAATACCTTGTGACCCGCGACCCTCATAAACTCGGGCTCGAGGTTGCGGTAGCAATCAGCTCGTCGGCGATTGTGATCATCCTGTGATTGATGTTCTTGATCACGCTGGGTGCGAGCTTGATGTTCCGCGTTCTCTTCTAGGTGCCTCCGAGTGTTATATTCCTCGAGTCGCGCATTGTAGTGCTCTACAGCTTCCTTACAATGATTTGCTCGCCTTCTGCGAGCTTCTTTAGCTTGATTATTCTGTGGATGGTCCTTAAACACTAGTTTTACCATCAACATTTTACCCTAAAAATCACCAAAAAGGCAAGAAATGTAGTCAAATAGGTTTCAAACTAACCGAATTCCACATGTCTGTAGATTTTGATTTGAATGTAGGATTTGAACCAAATTTGGATATTTGAACCACCAAAGGCCAAGCCCACTCAGCAGGGCCCAATTGGGCCTCAGGGGGGTGGCGCCCGCTGTTGACGATCTTTAAACACCTGTTTTACCATCAACATTTGACCCTAAAGTCCACCAAAAAGGCATGAAATGTAGTCAAACAGGTTTCAAACTAACCAAATTCCACATGTCCATAGAATTTTATTTGAATGCAGGATTTGAACCAAATTTGGACATATGGACCCACCAGAGGCCAAGCCCACTCAGCATGGCCAAAATGGGCCTAAGGGGGGTGGCGCCCGCCACCTCTAAGTGGCGCCCGCCACTTGGGTTGGCCCAAGTGCCACCCCTGCCATGTCACCGATCCGTGTGACCTCCGCAAGGCCAAATCCTGGCCCTTGGTCACTAGGTTAGTGGCATCGGACGACTCAGGGAAGAGTGGCGTGGATCAAGGCTGAATGTCGGTTGCTAGGACATGCAACCGACCTCCAAACTGCCTTGGACAACCACCTGGATGCCGTTGAAGCAGAGGCGGTTCATCCAACGGCCAGGGGACTGGCGGCCGCCAGTAGGGGGTGGCGCCCGCCACCTGACCTAACCCAAGGTCGGTTGGCTGCCCACTATAAGAACCCCCTCACTCATTTGGGCTATAAATACCCCCTGGCAACACTACTTCATTCGTACCAGCACCAACACCAAGTATATCCCACACTTCCAAGAGAAGCAAAGCAAGAGAACCAAGTGAGAGTTAGGTTAGAAGCTTAGAGAGCTTAGGCAAGTAGGTAGCTAGTAGAGCAAGGCATCTTCGCCCTCGCGGGAGCGCTGCTCAAGGCTTAGCTCAAGAGTAGAGGCGTGCGAGTGATCGGTTCTGGAGCTGGGAAGAGTTTTCCTTCATCTCCAGTTCAGGTTTTGCTCTTGTTACTCAAGCATTTACTATATTCTAGTTCATCATTTCAAGTATTACTTTATTCTACTTATCAGTATTGAGTGGTATACTTGATTGATTGCTTGAGTGCCTAGCTATCCTAAAGATCAATTCACTTAGCCATAGTAGTTAATCTCTAGTGAGCTTAGTGTTTGATCTTTGCCAATAGGTTGCTTAGTTAGTATAGTGTTTATCTTATTAAGTCAAGTGTTTTCTCTGACGTTCGCAAGGGTGTCTCTATTCAAAGCTAGGGTAGAGATAGTTAGAATATAGTTAAGCGTGGTGCTTAGTTATAGACTTACCTTCAGATACGGCTGGACCCCCGGATAACTGTGGTAGCAAGCAGGTGGTGACAGCCCTGTGCGCCTTGAATTCCACCACGTAGTTGGCCCAGTTTAACAGTAAGGCTCGTTGTGCTAGCGTTCAACCTAAGTAAGTGGTAAAGGCTAGTACGCCTCGATACTTGACAAGATAGGAATAAAACTTTACTCAACTTAGTTGCTTTATTGTCTTTTGCCTGCCTTGCTTCGTAACTATCTCGCTTCATAGTTATCTTGTTTTGTAGTTATCTAGGATTAGTTATTAGTTAGTAGTTAGTTATCCTTAGTTATCATATTTCCCTTCAACTATCTATCTATCTAGTTATCCAGCTTACCTTAGCCATTCATTTCATCCTTACCTATCCACCCATATATTCTTTCTAGCCTTTCATCTTCCCTTCTTCCCTTTTCCCTTTTCTCTTTTCTTCGACTCTCATCCCCTCCTTGACTCAACTCATACACCACCCTAGCCTTCCCTTGGGATCAAATAAATTGACACCTGGTACTCCCAGGCGAAGTGCTAATATGATAGTTCTTTGCGCTTGCAGAATCTCCTCCTGGTAGATTGCATTCTCGCTAGCTAGCTCCTACTAGTGTCGGGACTGACAACCCCACTTGGCATTAGTAGATAGCTACTTTAGTTACCCTATCTTAGGTGTAGCTAAGAACTACCAACAAGCATTTCTGGCGCCGTTGCCGGGGAAGGCAATCGGTGTATCGGTTGAGTCCGTGTCGAATTTATCTTCGCTTAAGCTCCCGCTTAGCGAATCCCATCTTACCCCATTCTTTCTTTCCTTAACTCTTCTTATCTTTTTCCTTCATCTTCTTCAACTTCTTTCTTTCTTATCTCGTTCTATCTTCACGATGGCTAACAAGACCATTCGTGAATTTTCTGCTCCTTCTGCCGCTAATGTAGCGATAGGACCAGACGTGATCGATGCCAACCTCAATTTTGAGTTAAAACCGGCTCTGATCACGATGGTCCAAGCTAGCCCGTTCTGTGGCAAGGCTCATGAGGATGCCAATGCTCACCTCCAACAATTTTTGGAGATTTGCGGCACCTTCACCATTAAGGGGATAACCCAAGAATCCATCCGCCTTCATCTCTTTCCTTTCTCTTTGATAGGAAAAGTGAAGCAATGGTTCTATACCGATCGCAACGCTGTAGACACGTGGGACAAGTGTTCCAATGCTTTTCTCGCTAAATTCTTTCCGATGGGCAAGACGAATGCCCTTCGCAACAAAATCTCCAGCTTTACGCAACAAGCTGAGGAATCTATTCCCGAGGCTTGGGAGAGGTTGCAAGAGTATGTCGCTGCTTGTCCGCACCATGGTATGGAGGACTGGCTATTGATCCAGAACTTCTACCATGGCCTAACCCCACTTTCTAGAAGCCATTTGGATGTCGCCGCCGGTGGTGCATTCTTTTCTTTGAATGTTGCAGATGCTAAGGCTCTCATAGAGAAGATGGTGGCAAACCAAGGATGGAATGACGAAAGACTACAGCCCCGTAAGCGAGGTATGTATTCCCTTAAGGAAGCCGACATGATCGTGGCCAAGATGGACCTGCTGGCAAAGAAGCTGGGCAGCTGTGAGAAGATGAACCAACAAGAGAGTGTCCAATCTCTCGAATCCAACATGACTTGTGAAGTCTGTGGAGAAACCGAACATTCTGGGAGCCACTGCCCTGAGCTACATGAAGATTTGAACTTCATCAACAACAATAACAGTTTCCGTCAACAGAATCAAGGATGGAATCAGCACTCCAATTCTCAAGGTAACAATTCATTCCCTCACTCTAATTTTCATAATTCTGATAATTTCTCATTCCTGAAGAATTTAGTTTACTCACAAGGTAAAACTACTAATTTCTTCAAAGAGAGATTAATGGCGAATGATAAAATTCTTGAGAAAATAAATGCTAAATTGGAAGATTTCACATCTGCTCTGAAAAATCAATTAAGCTTTAATAAGATGTTAGAAACCCAATTAGCTCAACTTGCTGCTATCATACCATCTTTTGAATCTGGCAAAATTCCTGCTAAACCTGACATGGAAACTGCAAATATGGTTGAAATAAAATATTTTAACTATTATGAAGATCAAACCATGACTGTTAAAAAGGGTGATCCTGGTAGTCCCATAATTAGATGCTCAATCTTTGGTGAAATCTTTAAAAATGCCATGTGTGATTTAGGATCGAGTGTGAACATTTTATCCAAAGATTTCTATGAAAACTCGTTCTTTCCACCCATGTCATCCACATCTGCCTATGTTGTGCTAGCTGATCAATCCACTTGCTATGTAGAAGGAATAGTTAATGACTTACCTGTTCTTATTAGAGGCTCCTATGTTCCTGCTAATTTCATAATACTAGATATGGGAAATAGAAAAGATGTGCCTCTAATCTTAGGTAGACCCTTCTTGAATACTGTTAATGCTTGCATATATGTGGGAAGTGGTAAAATACAAATGACATTAGGAGGGAGGAAGGAAATATTCTCCTTCTCCCATGGTCCCGCATATGCCGCTAACATGTAGGTAGCAAAACCCGTTCATACCAAGAAGAGGCGTCCAAGAACAAGGTGGAACAGAAAGAAAGAACCACCTCCTGAGTTGTGTGATTCACATAACAAGGGAGAGGTGCCAAAAGAAGAAGAACCCGATGGAGTACTAAGAGAAGAAGTGCTCAAGGAAGAAGATTCACCCGATAAGGATGAAACTCCATGGACCTAAGGTATGGTTTTACTTTTTTTCCCTTCAAATTTTCCCTTTTTTGAATAAATAACATATGTCATGCATGTAACTAAAAAAAATCACCAGTTATCATTAGTTATATGCATAGGAATATGTTAACTTAGTTAGAATAATAAAATATCATAATAGGATAGTTTCCCTTTTCACAACATTAGATAGTTTCCCTTTTAATAAAATGAGAACAAGAGCTCCGACTGAGAAGAAGAAGATCCTTCACCAAGCAAGAAGCCAGCTTGGGGGAGACTCCCACTCCGATAAGGTATGTCTCAAGCCTACACTTTACATTCAGTTCTTAAATTATATATCTTTTGAATGTCACATGCTTGCCTAAATAACCACTCTATGAATAAAATTGATAAAATCTGATTAAACAAGTTGAAACTTGAATAAGATTTGAAATATGTCATGCAAATGTTGTTGTTATGGTTTGAATGACTAGTCTTATCTAAGTTGTAGCTTTTTTGGGTTGCACATGCTTTAACTGAAATCATGCTTAGTGAATAAAGTTAGTAAGAAATGGAGTAATTCTTTAAACTTGTTAAGGTGAAATTAGGACCTAATCTGGAGGATTTATTTTAAAAATTATGAAAACCTTGCTAAAAGTTCCTCCTAGATTTTATCCCATCCCACCACCAGCCAAATATTTGTTAGTCATTAGTCAAAACCACAAAGAGCTTTGTTTGTGTTGAGCTTTGTTAGACCTCATAGATCTTAGTAGAGAAGCTTATCATATCTTTTGAATCAAGATTCACGTACACCCACCATAATTTGCCTACTTTCCACTTTGGAAGTTTGCAACCACCAAATAAATTGCTTATTCTCTACATCGGAGATATGCAATACCCTACCAAACATCCCATTGCTAGCCTTATGCTTATTCCTACACTGGGAATAAGCATTTCTCCCTCTTCCCCTTTTTCATTTCAAAAATCCTTTCCTATAGATGTCTGGGGAAATCTAGAGCTAAAAGAGAGAGAGAGAGAGAGAAAAATGAGCAAAGTAGCTCAAGAAAGGACTATGTCCTGTGAAAAAAAGTGAGCAAAGTAGCTCAAGAGAGGACTATGTCCTAAGAAAATGTGAGGACACATCTTTTGTCTACTCACTATGTATCCAAAAAAAAAGAGAGAGAATTATTATTAGCTCTAGACCCCAGAAATTAACTATGAAGGATTACGAAATATCTCTCTATACACTTCCACATAACCACACATGCACATCTTGATCAATTTTTATGATTTGCTGCTCCTTATGATCTGAGTGTCTAGTTTAGCAATAAACATCAGGCAATTTGCTCATGGTTCTTAGCCCACCTATAACTCCACATATCAACCTTTAGAAATAGGAGAGGCTACATTTTGGCCTAAGTGAGGAATTAAACACCATTGAGTGATTGAGTGAATCTTGGAGGACTTAAGCAAGTTGTTATCTTTTGAAAACCTTGAAAAACCTCCAGACAGAATCCTAGTCAAACCTAAGCAAGATAAATGTTTCCTATCTACTGCTTTATTTCACTCTTGCATGTTTGAAGTGAAAAGCTATAAGCCCCACATTGCTGTGATTTATGATATATGCTAAGTTATTTCTCACTATACAATATGCACTTGCAGACATCTTAAGTTGCTGTCCATTTCATGCTCAATGCTTAAACCGCATTGTTGCTCGAGGACGAGCAACAGGTTAGCTTGGGGGAGCTTGTTGACGGTCTTTAAACACCTGTTTTACCATCAACATTTGACCCTAAAGTCCACCAAAAAGGCATGAAATATAGTCAAATAGGTTTCAAACTAACCAAATTCCACATGTCCATAGAATTTTATTTGAATGCAGGATTTGAACCAAATTTGGACATATGGACCCACCAGAATCCAAGCCCACTCAGCAGGGCCCAAATGGGCCTAAGGGGGGTGGCGCCCGCCACTTGGGTTGGCCCAAGTGGTACCCCCTGCCATGTCACCGATCTGTGTGACCTCCCCAAGGCCAAATCCTGGCCCTTGGTCACTAGGTCAGTGGCATCAGACGACTCAGGGAAGAGTGGCGTGGATCAAGGCTGAATGTCGGTTGCTAGGACATGCAACCGACCTCCAAACCGCCTTGGACAACCACCTGGATGCCGTTGAAGCAGAGGCGGTTCATCCAACGGCCAGGGGACTGGCGGCTGCCAGTAGGGGGTGGCGCCCGCCACCTGACCTAACCCTAGGTCGGTTGGCTGCCCACTATAAGAACCCCCCTCACTCATTTGGGCTATAAATACCCTCCTGGCGACACTACTTCATTCGTACCAGTACCAACACCAAGTATATCCCACACATCCAAGAGAAGCAAAGCAAGAGAAGCAAGTGAGAGTTAGGTTAGAAGCTTAGAGAGCTTAGGCAAGTTGGTAGCTAGTAGAGCAAGGCATCTTCGCCCTCGCGGTAGCGCTGCTCAAGGCTTAGCTCAAGAGTAGAGGCATGCGAGTGATCGGTTCTGGAGCTGGGAAGAGTCTTCCTTCATCTCCAGTTCAGGTTTTGCTCTTGTTACTCAAGCATTTACTATATTCTAGTTCATCATTTCAAATATTACTTTATTCTACTTATCAGTATTGAGTGGTATACTTGATTGATTGCTTGAGTGCCTAGCTATCCTAAAGATCAATTCACTTAGCCATAGTAGTTAATCTCTAGTGAGCTTAGTGTTTGATCTTTGCCAATAGGTTGCTTAGTTAGTATAGTGTTTATCTTATTAAGTCAAGTTTTTGCTCTGACGTTCGCAAGGGTGTCTCTATTCAAAGCTAGGGTAGAGATAGTTAGAATATAGTTAAGCATGGTGCTTAGTTATAGACTTACCTTTAGATACGGCTGGACCCCGGATAGCGGTGGTAGCAAGCAGGTGGTAACAGCCCTGTGCGCCTTGAATTCCACCACGTAGTTGGCCCAGTTTAACAATAAGGCTCGTTGTGCTAGCGTTCAACCTAAGTAAGTGGTAAAGGTAGTACGCCTCGATACTTGACAAGATAGGAATAAAACTTTACTCAACTTAGTTGCTTTATTATCTTTTGGCTGCCTTGCTTCGTAACTATCTCTCTTCGTAGTTATCTTGTTTTGTAGTTATCTAGGATTAGTTATTAGTTAGTAGTTAGTTATCCTTAGTTATCATATTTCCCTTCAACTATCTATCTATCTAGTTATCCACCTTACCTTAGCCATTCATTTCATCCTTACCTATCCACCCATATATTCTTTCTAGCCTTTCATCTTCCCTTCTCCCCTTTTCCCCTTTCTCTATTCTTCGACTCTCATCCCCTCCTTGACTCAACTCATACACCACCCTAGCCTTCCCTTGGGATCAAATAAATCGACACCTGGTACTCCCAGGTGAAGTGCTACTACGATAGTTCTGTGCGCTTGCAGAATCTCCTCCTGGTAGATTGCATTCTCGCAAGCTAGCTCCTACTAGTGTCAGGACTGACAACCCCACTTGGCATTAGTAGATAGCTACTTTAGTTACCCTATCTTAGGTGTAGCTAAGAACTACCAACACCCGCCACCCCTAGGTGGCGCCCGCCACTTGGGTTGGCCCAAGTCCACTCCCTGCCACGTCACCGATCCGTGTGACCTCCCCAAGGCCAAATCTTGGCCCTTGGTCACTAGGTCAGTGGCATCGGACGGCTCAGGACGGGAGTGGCGTGGATCATGACCGAATGGCGGTTATCTGGACATGCAACCGACCTTGGAACCGCCTCTCTGGCGCTCCTGGATGCCGTTGAAGCAATGACGGTGCATCCAACGGTGAGGGGGGTGGCGGCCACCACCTAGGGCTGGCGCCCGCCACTAGGGTTTGCCGTAGGTCGGTTGGCTGCCCCTATAAGTACCCCCCTCACTCCACAAGGCTATAAATACCCCCTGGTGACACCACTTCATTTCAAGCAAGAAAGCAAGAAGCAAAGCAAAGCAAAGCAGGGCAAGCGAGAAAGCAAGTGAGAGCTCAAAGAGCTTAGGCAAGTAGGTTAGCAAGTAGAGAGAGTATAGCTCTAGTGCCCTCGCTACAGCGTGGCTCTTAGTTTAGCACAGCTCAGCCCTGACCAGTGGTATAGTAGCGTAGAGCTTGCTAGGAGAGAAGCGGGTGCGAGTGACTGGCATCGGAGGTCGGTTGATTTCCCGGCGTCTCTGGTCTGGTTTGCTCTCTTGTATCTCAGGTACACTCATCATTACTCCAATATTACTTTAAGTATTACTTTCAGTATTACTTTATCAAGTACCTTGAGTGTGACCTAGCTATCCCTACAGTTCAATTCACTTAGCCATAGTAGTTAATCTCTAGTGTGCTTAGTGATTGATCTTTGCCAATAGGTTGCTTAGTTAGTTTAGTGTTTATCTCATTAAGTCAAGTATTTGCTCTGACGTCCGCAAGGGTGTCTCTATTCAAAGCTAGGGTAGAGATAGTTAGAATATAATTAAGCGTGGTGCTTAGTTATAGACTTACCTTCAGATACGGCTGGACCCCCGGATAGCTGTGGTAGCAAGCAGGTGGTGACAGCCCTGTGCGCTTTGAATTCCACCACGTAGTTGGCCCAGTTTAACAGTAAGGCTCGTTGTGCTAGCGTTCAACCTAAGTAAGTGGTAAAGTCTAGTACGCCTCGGTACTTGACAAGATAGGAATAAAACTATACTTAACTTGGTTGCTTTATTGACATTTGCCTATCCTGCTTCATAGTTATCTTGCTTCGTAGTTATCTTGCTTCGTAGTTATCTAGGAGTAGTTATTAGTTATTAGTTAGTTATATTAGTTATCCTTAGTTATCCCCTATCTATCCATCCATCCACCTTACCTTACCATCCATTTCATCCTTACCTATCCACCCATATATTCTTTCTAGCCTTTCATCCCCTCTCTTCCCTCTTCTCCTTTTCCCTTTTCTCTTTTCTTCGACTCTCATCCCCTCCTTGACTCGACTCATACACCACCCTAGCCTTCCCTTGGGATCAAATAAATCGACACCTGGTACTCCTAGGCGAGGTGCTACTACGATAGTTCTGTGCGCTTACAGAATCTCCTCCTGGTCGATTGCATTCTCTCTAGCTAGCTCCTACTAGTGTCGGGATTGACAACCCCATTTGACATTAGTAGATGGCTGCTTTAGCTTCACTCCTTTAGGTATAGTGGCTGGACTTGCTACAAGCATTTCTGACGCCGTTGCCAAGAATAGATTCCATAGTCTACTCCTAGTAACGACGTTGGCAAGTGCCAACAAGCATTTCTGGTCCATTGTAACAGAACCGACCAATTTGCACCAGATTAAGCACCGAGATCTCCGCTATTCGCAAAGATCATCAAGTACTTAAGCTCGTACAAACCCGGTAGTCCAGAAATCTCGAAGGATTTCAAATCATTTCAACATTCAGCCAAGATCGTACTAGTTCAATGACATGCTCACAAGTTACATCACAGTTGTACATAGTTCAAATACATCGGAGTTCGAAATAATATTACAAACCATAGTTTTGAATAGTAGCGGAAGCAACATAGACTTAAAACATAAGTTCGGATTATTCTTAATACAGTGCCATCAGTCTGACTAGGCCCACAAAAGCATCAGATAAGATAAGTGGTGACCATGCCCCTGGTCTAATCCTCTCCCGTAACCGGGTACAGGCCGTTCTCGCAGTAACCAAAGAAGCATTGGCCATCTGCAACAACAAGGGAATAAAACCCTGAGTACAAGAAGGTACTCAGCTATACTTACCCGTCATAATCAGAAATAATGAGACTCCAAGGATCATGTAGGCTATATAGGTGGGGTTGGCTACACATACTCCTTTGCATGAAAGTTTTTGTAAGTAAAACTTGTTTTAAGGTGTTGGCAGTTGCTTTTAACCATTAATTCTACATTGCTAGATTTGCACCTGAACTAAAGCAAACACTTGAGTACTTACTCAAACAAGAGTGACCATTTCATCAATAGCCTTTCAGATTCATCATTATAACCATCTTTAGTTCCATAATTTCTACAGGTGATGATCTACAGTCAACTGCTCATTGTCCAGGAGCGATGGCGATTATAATCGATTCCTACCCAGCTGGGGATAAAATGTCGCACACTCGCCCGATCACACCTTGCCAGGTAGCCGTCGGCTGCCACTCAGGAAATTTGAGAACACAACGCGCGGGATGGCCATGGGCCCTTCTACACCGGGGGTTATCTCAGTGCCAGGTCGCTCAAGCTATAACTGCCCACGGTCATGCCAGGTCGATCAGGCCCTGCCTGCCCTCGGACCATGCCAGGTTGATCAGAATAGTTGCCCACGGTACAGCTGAGGCCCTGGGTGTTAGGCGTCAACATCTCCGTCACCGGCTCGAATAACCTTTCTCGGCTTCGTGGGAGGTACTCAGACCTACTCCGTTAAGTGATCGATGCGTTCAATTTGACTGAAGGGACATTCCCGAACGGGTCCTATGCGACACAGACGGGAAACTACAAGCACACAGAACCCATGTCCTGCTGCTCTTACATCCCGCCTCTGTCTCAAATTAATTATCACATGGTTATCTTCATGATAGCACAGGCTAATCATGATCAGTATCCACCTAATGCGGAAGACAGGAAATCACCCGACTTTTACCGATCTAAGCAAGGCTAAGCAGGTATCGAGCCTAGACCTAAACAGGGATATCAAGATATATTGCTGGTGGACAAGGATAAGTAATAATGCATCAACGGTAGCAATAAACTCTTATAACCTAATGCAACATTCATCATCAGGTTAATTGTAAGACATTTGCAAACCGTAGGAGTTAGAATGCTCCGGGGCTTGCCTTTCTCAAAGTCCGACGGGCGGTGGTCGCGACACTCTGGTAGATCCTCGGCGTCGGTTCCTCCGGTCTCCTCGGTCAACGTCTCCTCCTGGCTGGGTTCTTCCTGGGCTGACTGATTCTGGGTCTCCTCCGTTGATCCTGTATGATGCATAATATGTATGAATAGGATGAATGCACATAGAACGCATATGCGATGCACAGGATCAACAGCAATCAGGAGATAAGCACATGTCATCTACTGCATTCTCTTCAACAAGATAGTCAACATCATCCTAAAGTTTATAAAAGACTATAGCACCTAACCAACCACTTAATACTCCATAACCAACTTGTTAAGTTAGGTAACCTCCACAGCAAGACTTACTTAATGAATTTATTTTCCTCTAATTACTTGCTGAAATAAATTTATTTAACTAAGCCTACAACAGCAACCCATCCTAGACAGCTTCAGAAAAATCTACAAAAATTATCATAGATTAATACTATGCAGAATAGTACACTGTCAGAATTTTAGGCCATTTGGATTTAAACATTGTCCCCTATAAAAAAGACAAATATTAGAGTGAAAAGGTGCTTTGAACTGCACATCCTAACAGAAAGTGTCAAACAATAGATTTCATATTTTTCTTTTAAACTTCTTAGCACAAGAGCAGTCTACAAAAATTATCAGGTTCATATTCATCATATTTTAATTACTACAAATTTCACAAGAAAACAACTTTTAATCATTTTAAATGCTACTACCAAAGTATCTCACAGAACAACTTCACATTATATTTTTCCCTAATACTACTCATCTATACAAACCTAACAAAACTGGAATCACATTTTTCTGAGTTATACAGAATTAGTTATGCATTTTCCAAGTTAACAACAATTTCTTAGATTAAAGTAAACTGCATATAAAAGTATCACCAAAAATGCATTTAACAATTTTCACAGATAGATCTACTCATGCTTAACACAACAAAATTTGTTTCACAGAATTTGGACTTAAAATGAGCCTTAAATGAATTTTTGAAGCCTTTACATAAATTCTGGAAACTCATTTTAAAGAAAACCCTATCCTAAACGCTACGGACACCCGGAAAAAGGCACCCGCGGTCACAAGCAAAAACGCTACGCGCACCCAGCTATCCCGAGCGCTACTGCACCCAGACTCCTCTCCTTCTCTCTCCTTCTCACTGCCAAATGGGACCCGCTGGTCAGTGACCCCACACGTCAGCGGTCAACGGGCCCACGCGCCAGTGGCACTGTGCTCCCGCCGGAGTTGACCGGCTCTAGCTCGCCGGTGGTGAGGTTTCCGGCGACACCAACCCTACCACTAGACTCACCAACGCGAGGCGAACACGTTCGGCTAGGTCGCTTGGCCAGAGCATCACCGGAGCAAGCTTGTAACGTAACGGCCCTAATCCCATGGCCCACTGATCACCGTCAACCACTGACAGTCGATCCGTACAGCCAAGAGATTAAGACCGGTTCCGCTACTGGGCTACATCAGTGCCCGTTGTCCGCAGGATCATCTCACAATTCAGTTACAATCTCTTTAACATTTTGACAAATAACATCGGAGTAAATAGCGGAAGACTTAGATAACAATAGTTTTACAAACCAGGGTTCAACATAAACTTAAAGTGAAGTTATTACAGACCATAGTTCAAATAGATAGAGTTGGCAGAGTAGCATATGACAACAACTAAAGGTAAAGATACATCACCCAGCCCGAGGGTGAATAATCACTCATCGGCCTCATCGGCCTCCTCCTGAACAACAGTCACACAGCAGGGTCCAAGGCATACTGAGGGATCTGCCATACCTGCAACATGGGTAATAAAACCCTGAGTACAAAGGTACTCAACAAGACTTACCCGACTAAAGAAAAGGGAGAAGACTCAGGAATGAAGGCTTAGGGTAGTCAAGGTAAGGCTTAAGCAAGATCAAGTATTTTGCAGAAAAGCATTTTTGTAAACCTTATTTTATTTTGAAAGATTCAGTATTCCTCAATTCTTCATCGTTCATGATTCATTTTACATTTCAAAACATACCTAGTTGAGAACCACTCTCCGTTGACAGTCAGTGGACCAAGTCTCCATAACCGAGGAGCAACGTTAATCCGGATAAATAATACTCAGCTGAGGATCCCTATCCACACTGCATATGTAGCACCCAAGCTTGCATATGCCAACTCGTCTTCCACGATTCCTCCAAGATTGGGCCCGGTCCTACGCCACCCGGAAGTACAGTACACCACTCCAATCCGGGACTCTAACCCACGTGGGTACATGCTACTTCCGCCATCTCTCCACTCCCAGTGCGCGGTTGTCGGTCCAATAAAGGATTTCTCGGAGCCAGAGCTTTCCGTAGTATGTGAATAGTTACAAGTCTTGACCAGCAGGCCCCCATACGGATGGTCCCTACATTTTTCCGCCAGCGACAAGCACCTCGGGACTCTAACCCAAGAGTACAGGTCCTGTCGGTTTTTCAACCCTGTCCCGGTCGGTGTCAACTGTTGAGTCCCGGACTACAACATGACGGCACCGTACGCGCGGACAACCTCTCCTCGCTATTGATTAGGTACGGATCAGATACCTAGCCAACAGCCGGGGAGTAAAGCCAAATTCCCATAAAGATTCTTAAGTGATCACACTTTTGAAATTGGCATTTTATTGCAAAGTCTAATTCAATAAGCATTGCTAAGCATTTTTTAGATATTTTTGAAAAGCAGGTATCGGGTGTATCAGTGGTCAAGGTAGATAGTGCATCAATTAGGATAGCACACAACTCCTATAAACCTAATGCAGTAATTTAACTCAAAAACATTTAAGGAAATCATTTTATAAAATTCAAGGGAAGGGGTTAAATGCACCGGGGCTTGCCTGGAATGGCAAAAAGGACGGACTCGGGGTTGGAGTAGGTGTCGGAGCTCGGGGTCGCCTTGGGGACAGATCCTTCGGTGGCTACCTCGACTTCAGGTCCTTCTTCCTCGGTCACTATACGTATGCAATGATGCATGCACATGAGTAGGCTGGTATGAACAAAGTGCATAGGATAAAACTAGAGTATAGCTTTGCAAAGTATAAGTGGTTTGTTAAAGTGGACAATAGATTACTTATCCCTTTCTAGCAATATTAGCTAACTTTATTAAGCAACTTTTATATGACTTAAGCATAATCATCACAAGGCATCACAAACATCATAGACCAGAGGGGTAGGGTCTATGAACATCAATCAATCCAAAGACCACATCATCAAACACTTATTACCAACCCTAATCCACCTTTTCTATTTTCTTAATTTATTTAAAAGGTCATTTTATGAAGTTGCTCCAAAAATTACCAAATTAATCACATAAGTTCATTATGGTGTAGATAGATGGCAAAACAAATTTCATAATTTTTGGAGGTCATTAAGGTGCTCAATTAAATCTAGACATTTAATTAACAAAAGGCACTATTCAAGAATTAAAATAAATGCTCAAAAATCAACTTGATCCAAAAGGCTTCAAAATTTTACCAGAGACTCAGAAAGGCATAACTAGCACATAAAAATTTATCCCCAGATTTTTGGAGTTAAAGATCACTCTCCAAAAATACCAAAACCTCCATTTTTCAATTAAAAGGGGAATTTTACATTTTTAAATATTTGCACAAAACTCAAGTTTCATATTTTTATAAAATACTCCAGAGCATAAAGAGTCTACCACAAAAATTTCAGAATTTTTGGATGCACACAGAAAATCATACAAAAAAGAGAAAACAGAACACTATTCACATCTCTCAGAAAAAGAGAAGGGCACTGTGCTCCTTCTAGGCCGGGCTCGGCGAATCGCGCGGGGCTCGGGCGAATCGTGCGGGGCTCGGTCGAGACGGAAGCGACAGCTTCGTCCGAGGCCTGGCCCGGAGGCTCGGGCGAGACGGAGAAGTAAGCCTCCGTCCGAGGCCTGACTCGGGCGAAGCGGGAAGCATGCGCTCGCCGAGGCTTGGGCTCGGGCGAAGCGGAGGGCATGCGCTCGCCGAGGCTTGGGCTCGGGCGAGACGGAGTGGAAGCAGAGACCGGAGGCTCGGATGCTTACCACGGGTGGAGGCAGGGCTCGAGGGTGAGGCTCGACTCGTTCTCGAGGGTGAGGCTCGACACGCTCGAGGGAGGAGACGACCGCGGCGGCGCTCCGGCGGTCCGGCGGTCCTGCGCAACACACGAGACCGCAAGGGCCGGGTTAGAGTCGCGCGGAGCCAAGGAAGCTGACACCGGGGTCAGGGGAAGGTATCCGCGACCGGAGAGGGAGTATTTGACGAACCCGAGATCGCCGGTGTTCCGTCGGAGTTTGGGAAGATGAGGTTACGCCGGGCGATTGGAGGTGGGGAAGGTGAAATTGAGAGGTGGGAAAGCTTCACGAGCTCAAGGCGGAGCTTTCGGGCTAGATGGTGGAGCGGCGGAGTGTCTGGAGTGGGCTGGCCACGGTGGCGAGGTGAGTGAGGAGCTCGGGGCTCCGGCGGGCTTAAATAGGCACGGCCAGGGGCCGGTAGAGACCTCGGGGATACGCAGGTAAGGTTTGCGGGGGCGTGCGCACTCGATTGCGCTCTGGCGGATAGGCTGGCGTGCAGCCGGGGCTCGGGCGCAAGCTCGCCGGCGATGGCCACGCGGCGGCGGCGCGCAGAGCACTGTAGGGGACGGGAAGGAAGGTCAGCTCTGCGCCGTGCGCGTGCGAAATGATGGTGGCGACAACGGCGTCAGGCTGGAGGCAGGCGAGGAGTGGCCAAGCACGCGGCACGCGCAGCGCCGGCGGGCTGGTCATGGCCGGGCCCCCCCTACGCGAGGAAGATGAACAGTCTAGGCCCTAGGGTTTGACTTTTGGCTGGCTTCGGTATTTTGCAAATTACTCTCAAAAATCGAACTGTGCGATAAAAACTCAAAATACCAAAGTTGCTCAGAAAAAAGAGATCTACAACTTTGTCAATATGAACATTTTCCAAATCCAAATAGTTTTTGAACCATATTTGAAAACAGAAAAGGGAACACTTTAGGGATTTGAATAAATTCAAAATTACTTTTGATTTTACACTGAAAGTTGGAAATCTGCAAATATGAAAGTTGTTCCTTTTATCAAAACCTATAACTTTGCTAGTAAACATTTTTTCTGAAACTCAATAGTTTTTGAATAAATATTTTAAAACTGAAAAGGGGACAAAAACTGGAATTTGAATGAATTTGAAATTACTTCAAATTTTATATAGAACATGGAAATCTGCAAATACCAAAGTTGTTCCTCTAGGTCAGATTCACAACTTTGCTTTTTTGAACCAACTCAAAACTTTGAATTATGAAAAAGTTATCAGAAAGGGAATAAATCCAGGATTTGGGAATTTAGGGTTTTGCAAAAGGAAAATCAAATCAAATCTGATTTTTGAACTTTGATCAAAGCAACAAACATCAGGGCACTAAATTTGAACAAGAATTACATAGAACTAGGCACAGAGGTGAAATTACCATTTTGCCCCTATAGGAAGAAGTGGGCTAATAAGGGTTTTTGCAATAGAGGTACATCACATAAAATGATACACTAAGCAAATGCATACACATGAAATCATGATCAAGATGATTAATGATGCTAATGATGATATGTCAAGTTAATTACATGCTTAAACACCAGAGGTGTTACAGCCTTCCCCCCTTAAAGAAATCTCGCCCCGAGATTCTGCGTCTTAAGAAAGGACAAAGAAGGGATAAAGGCAAAACTTTACATAGACAGGGATTCGAGAAAGTCGGGATAGTTCTCTGCCAAGAAGTCTTCAGATTCCCAAGTAGCTTCTTCTTCAGAGTGCTGGTTCCACTGGATTTTGTACCACCTTGTGGTAGTTCTTCGAGTAACTCGATCTTTGTGATCCAACACGCGAACTGGATATTCCGAGTAGGATAGATCAGGCTCTAGCTCGACACCTTCAACTTCCACGACATGTTCTGGTACTCGGAGGCACTTCTTGAGTTGGGAGACATGGAAAACATTGTGGACAGCAGAGAGATGATCGGGCAACTTCAGCTTGTAAGCTACTTTGCCACAACATTCCAAAATCTCAAACGGACCAATGTAGCGGGGTGCTAACTTTCCCTTGACTCCAAAACGAGTGACTCCTTTGGTTGGTGAGACCTTGAGATATACGTAATCTCCAACTTGAAACTTCAGAGGTCGACGTCTCTTGTCAGCATAACTCTTTTGTCGGGATTGGGCAATCTTCATGTTCTCTTGTATCTGCTTGACTTTCTCTTCCATATCTTTGACCAGGTCTACTCCAAAGAATTCTCTTTCTCCGGGCTCAGACCAACTGAGGGGTGTACGACAACGACGACCGTACAGTGCTTCAAAGGGTGCCATTTTGATGCTGTCTTGATAACTGTTATTATATGAGAACTCTGCCAAGGGCAAACAGTCATCCCAAGTATCTGCGAAGGTGAGCACACATGCTCTCAACATATCCTCTAACACTTGGTTGACTCGCTCAGTTTGTCCATCTGTTTGTGGATGATATGCTGTACTATGCAAGAGCTTGGTTCCAAGTGAGGTATGGAACGCTTTCCAGAACTTCGCGACAAACTGAGTACCACGATCAGAGATAATGGTCTTGGGTATTCCATGAAGCTTCACTATGTTGTTCTTGTACAAGGCGGCATACGTGGGGACGGCGTAGCTGGTCTTGACTGGCAGAAAGTGAGCTTGTTTGGTGAGTCGGTCCACGATTACCCAAATGGAATCAAAACCTTTCTTAGTCTTGGGTAGTCCATTGACAAAATCCATGCTGATATCTTCCCACTTCCAGGCAGGTACAGATAAAGGCTGCAATTCTCCTCCAGGCTTCATGTGCACGGCTTTGACTTTCTGACAAGTATCACAGCGAGCGACATAGCGAGCGATTTCAATCTTCATCTTTGTCCACCAGAATCTCTGCCTTAGATCCTGGTACATCTTGTTGCTGCCGGGGTGGATGGAAAACCTAGACAGGTGTGCCTCATCAAGGATCAACTGTCTCAACTCAGGCACCTTGGGAACTACTAGACGGTTCTTGAACCAAACAACTCCTACATCATCGATCCTGAAACAATCAGCCTTACCGGTCTGGACCTTTTCGATGATGTGCTTGATCCCAGGGTTATCTTTCTGTGCAGCGATGACTTGTTCCTTGACCGATGTTTCTATCCTGACATTGTTCAGGCTTCCTTGCGGAACTATCTCAATACCCATCCTTTCAAGAGCATGGCACAAGGAAAGATCATAGGGCTTCGTCGTCAGACAGTTGCAGTATGACTTGCGACTGAGGGCATCGGCAACTACATTTGCCTTACCAGGATGGTAATGTACTTCGAGATCATAATCTTTAATCAACTCAAGCCATCTTCTCTGCCTCATGTTCAACTCTTCTTGAGTGAAGATATACTTCAGGCTCTTATGATCGGTGTACACATTGCAGGTACTGCCCAACAGATAATGACGCCATATCTTCAAAGCATGAACCACTGCTGCAAACTCAAGATCATGAGTTGGATAATTCTCCTCATGTCGCCTAAGCTGCCGTGAGGCATAAGCGATCACTCGACCTTCTTGCATCAAAACACAGCCTAACCCAGTACCAGATGCATCATAGTATACATCAAAGGGTTTCTCGATGTCTGGTTGAGCTAGGACTGGTGATGTAGTTAGTAGTTTCTTCAAGGCTTGAAAAGCTTGCTCACAGGCTGTTGACCAAACAAAATCCACGGAATTCTTTAACAATTCTGTGATAGGCTTGGCAACTCTGGAGAAGTCTGGGATGAAACGACGATAGTATCCAGCCATTCCCATGAAGCTGCGAACTTCGCGGACAGTGGTAGGTGGCTTCCAATCCAAGATATCTGCCACTTTTCCAGGGTCAACTGACACACCTTCAGCGGACAGGACATGACCAAGGAATTGAATTCGATCTAGCCAGAATTCACATTTACTGAACTTGGCATACAGCTGGTGATCTCTGAGACGAGAGAGAACGACACGAAGATGCTTGGCGTGATCTTCAGGAGTTCTCGAATAAACAAGGATGTCGTCAATGAACACGACTACAAATTTATCGAGCTCTGGCATGAACACAGAGTTCATGAGATACATGAAATGAGCGGGGGCATTGGTCAAGCCAAAAGACATGACCAAGTACTCATATAGGCCGTATCTGGTGGTGAAAGCTGTTTTGGGAATATCTTCGGGACGAATTTTTATTTGGTGATAGCCAGATCTGAGGTTGATCTTGGAAAACACTCTGGCTCCAGATAACTGGTCAAACAGAAGATCAATGCGAGGCAAGGGATATTTATTTTTGATGGTGACCTCGTTGAGCGGGCGATAGTCAACGCACAGACGAAGGCTTTTGTCCTTCTTCCTCACAAAGATAGCAGGACAGCCCCAAGGAGATGAACTTGGGCGAATGAGACCCTTATCCAATAGCTCTTGCAATTGGATCTTCAGCTCTGCCAACTCTCTGGGAGGCATTCGATAAGCTCTACGGGATATAGGAGCAGTCCCGGGCTTTAGCTCTATAGCAAACTCAACATCACGGTCGGGAGGCAGACCAGGTAGATCTTCTGGGAAGACATCAGGGAACTCACAGACCACGGGAATATCCCTGACTTCCGGAGCATAGGCAGTATTCAACTGGGTGGTTGCTGGCTTTTGAGGCATCGGAAGTTGGAGAAAGAGTTTGGAGGTACTGTTAGGAATATCCACTCTCACAACTCTATTCAAGACGTCTATCATGGCTTTATACTGACACATCCAATTCATGCCTAAGATGACATCTATCTCTTGATCGCGCAGTACTATCATGGTGGTAGGAAAGACATGTTTCCCCAACATTACTGGTATACTGCAGACCACTTCCTTAGTATTTATCCGCCCTCCAGGCGAAAGTATGCAGAAACTTTCTTTTAACTCCCCCATGGGTAACTCATGCTTGATGACAAAAGTGCGACTGATGAAGGAATGCGATGCACCAGAATCAAACAAGACGACTGCATGATGATTGGCAACAGGGAACCTACCGAGCATGACGGGCTCTCCTTCTGGGATGTTACTGACGGTGGTGAAGTAGACTTGCCCGTGCTTCCTGACAAGCTTGCCCTTCTGGACGTGCTGCTGCGGTGCACGGTGCTGCTGCTGTGATCCTCCAGGGCCTTTCTGTGCATGCTGGGCATTCTTCTTGGGTTTTGGGCACTCGTGAGACCAGTGACCAACTTGGCCACAGTTGTAGCATGGATGGTTGTAGGCTGTTTGTGGGGTGGTGACACGAACACCGGGGGCGTTCGGCTGAGTGGCACTTTGCTGGTTGGCATTGTGGGTGGTGGCCGCGGTACGAACGACCACTTGCTGATGGGGGTATGGGGCACGGTTTTGGTGGTGGCTGGGGTGGTAGATGATTCTTGGGCGCTTATGGTTGCTGGAGAAACTGCTAGACCCAGCCTTCTTCTTCTTCTTCTCTTCCTGATACTGGCGGTTGCTCTCCTCGAAAGCAACAGCACGGTCAACGACATCATGGTCGGATCCGTTTAGGTTGTTGGACAGACCTCTGCGAATCTTAGGGTGCAGACCCCTGAGAAAACAATCTCTCTTCTTTTCCTCTGTGTTGACATAGTCGGAGGCATACTGGCTGAGGTGGTTGAATTGTCCCACGTACTGCATGACGGTGGCATCTTTCTGTTGCAGGGCCAAGAACTGATCCAACTTCATTTTCATCAATCCCGAAGGGATGTGATGTGCTCTGAAAGCGGTGCGGAACTCTTCCCAGGTCAGCTGGTGACCTTCCGGCTGGGCCGCCAACAGGTTGGCGTACCAGGCACTGGCAGGACCACGGAGCTGCTGAGAAGCGAACCGAGGCTTTTGGATCTCCGTGCAGTGCAGAAGACTGAACTTCTGTTCCATGGTGCGTAACCTGTCGTCAGCCTCGAGAGGTTCATCGGCCTTTGTGAAGACCGGTGTTCGTGTTTCAGTGAAGTCCACATAGGTTGTCTCTTGGTTGTTGCGGCGACCACGGTTGCCGTTGTTCTGCTGCCCTTGATTCTGAGCCATCAGATTGGCAGCGGCGGCCAAGGCTGCAATGGCATCTGCTAGGGTAGCTGGTACTGGTGGAGGGTTTGGGAGACGGTCATCTCCAGCACCTCCGGCTCCGGTACGGGTGTTCACAGGCATCTGTATAAGCAACTCGGAACTCAGCATATATGGACAAAGGTTCTGAAACAACTTGATTGAGAACTTCACTGATACAAAGATAGCTGGCTTGATAAAGATGACAACAGACTGATAAGGGAAAAGGTACGAAAAGAAAGATACATGCCAGACTTGGCAACAGACAGACTAACGCCCCAAACCTAGTCTAAGGTTTTAGGTAAGCAGATGGTACAGACACAAGGAGTCTAGTCATCATCGATGAAGATCAACTCTTCGTCATCATCATCATCCTCGATGATAAGCTCAGGCTCTTCCTCCTCATCTTCATCTTCAACGTGGACCTCTTCAGCAGGTTCCACTTCCTCATTCTGATCGGGCTCGTGTTCCACTTCAGGTTCCTCCACGACTCCGTCTTCGGGGTCCTCAGCAACTGGTGGAATCGCGGGGTGAAGCTGGTCGTGCAGCTGGTGTACTTCCTCATGAAGCATATCATTGAACTGCTCGATCTGGGCGGTGTATTGCTGCAGTCCATGGAGCTGGGCTCTGGTAACGTCCTCGTGGGTCCAAGCATCATTGCGCTGCTCGATAGCGCGAACCGTGTTCCGGTTGGCCTGCTCCAGGGAAGCTCGTGCCTCATAAAACTCCATGCGGGAAAGGTAGAAGTCATGCTCCATGTTCTCCATTTCAGCCTTCAGATTCTTGATTTCCTCCTTCAGCTGCTTGCGGGTGCGGCGGGCAAAGCGACGACCATTGGAGGATTCTCCAGTCTCTTCTCCGGTGCGTGGCGCCAGCTGGTGACGCGGCACACCGTTCGGTCCAGTCGACTTGCGGGCAGTCCGCTTGATGATGGCCATATCTGGATAAGAGGTTATAGATGAGAAAGGCTAGCAAGAAAAAGGTATAGGCACACTAACCCCAACGAACTCTTTTATAAACTTAAGTGAATGTGACATGATGCATGAATCGTTCCTACGGAACAAGGCAATGCAATTACTAAGGTAAGGTACATAGGGCTTATACAAGTTGTCTTGCTACTAGTTGCCAAAGACAAGATGAGATGAGAGAAGCAATTCGGACTTAAAATAGTCAAGTTAAGTTTTTGTTAAAAACATTTTGAAGTTTTCGCAAAAAATTGCAACGTCATAGTGAGATGCTCTGATACCACTCTGTAACGTAACGGCCCTAATCCCATGGCCCACTGATCACCGTCAACCACTGACAGTCGATCCGTACAGCCAAGAGATTAAGACCGGTTCCGCTACTGGGCTACATCAGTGCCCGTTGTCCGCAGGATCATCTCACAATTCAGTTACAATCTCTTTAACATTTTGACAAATAACATCGGAGTAAATAGCGGAAGACTTAGATAACAATAGTTTTACAAACCAGGGTTCAACATAAACTTAAAGTGAAGTTATTACAGACCATAGTTCAAATAGATAGAGTTGGAAGAGTAGCATATGACAACAACTAAAGGTAAAGATACATCACCCAGCCCGAGGGTGAATAATCACTCATCGGCCTCATCGGCCTCCTCCTGAACAACAGTCACACAGCAGGGTCCAAGGCATACTGAGGGATCTGCCATACCTGCAACATGGGTAATAAAACCCTGAGTACAAAGGTACTCAACAAGACTTACCCGACTAAAGAAAAGGGAGAAGACTCAGGAATGAAGGCTTAGGGTAGTCAAGGTAAGGCTTAAGCAAGATCAAGTATTTTGCAGAAAAGCATTTTTGTAAACCTTATTTTATTTTGAAAGATTCAGTATTCCTCAATTCTTCATCGTTCATGATTCATTTTACATTTCAAAACATACCTAGTTGAGAACCACTCTCCGTTGACAGTCAGTGGACCAAGTCTCCATAACCGAGGAGCAACGTTAATCCGGATAAATAATACTCAGCTGAGGATCCCTATCCACACTGCATATGTAGCACCCAAGCTTGCATATGCCAACTCGTCTTCCACGATTCCTCCAAGATTGGGCCCGGTCCTACGCCACCCGGAAGTACAGTACACCACTCCAATCCGGGACTCTAACCCACGTGGGTACATGCTACTTCCGCCATCTCTCCACTCCCAGTGCGCGGTTGTCGGTCCAATAAAGGATTTCTCGGAGCCAGAGCTTTCCGTAGTATGTGAATAGTTACAAGTCTTGACCAGCAGGCCCCCATACGGATGGTCCCTACATTTTTCCGCCAGCGACAAGCACCTCGGGACTCTAACCCAAGAGTACAGGTCCTGTCGGTTTTTCAACCCTGTCCCGGTCGGTGTCAACTGTTGAGTCCCGGACTACAACATGACGGCACCGTACGCGCGGACAACCTCTCCTCGCTATTGATTAGGTACGGATCAGATACCTAGCCAACAGCCGGGGAGTAAAGCCAAATTCCCATAAAGATTCTTAAGTGATCACACTTTTGAAATTGGCATTTTATTGCAAAGTCTAATTCAATAAGCATTGCTAAGCATTTTTTAGATATTTTTGAAAAGCAGGTATCGGGTGTATCAGTGGTCAAGGTAGATAGTGCATCAATTAGGATAGCACACAACTCCTATAAACCTAATGCAGTAATTTAACTCAAAAACATTTAAGGAAATCATTTTATAAAATTCAAGGGAAGGGGTTAAATGCACCGGGGCTTGCCTGAAATGGCAAAAAGGACGGACTCGGGGTTGGAGTAGGTGTCGGAGCTCGGGGTCGCCTTGGGGACAGATCCTTCGGTGGCTACCTCGACTTCAGGTCCTTCTTCCTCGGTCACTATACGTATGCAATGATGCATGCACATGAGTAGGCTGGTATGAACAAAGTGCATAGGATAAAACTAGAGTATAGCTTTGCAAAGTATAAGTGGTTTGTTAAAGTGGACAATAGATTACTTATCCCTTTCTAGCAATATTAGCTAACTTTATTAAGCAACTTTTATATGACTTAAGCATAATCATCACAAGGCATCACAAACATCATAGACCAGAGGGGTAGGGTCTATGAACATCAATCAATCCAAAGACCACATCATCAAACACTTATTACCAACCTTAATCCACCTTTTCTATTTTCTTAATTTATTTAAAAGGTCATTTTATGAAGTTGCTCCAAAAATTACCAAATTAATCACATAAGTTCATTATGGTGTAGATAGATGGCAAAACAAATTTCATAATTTTTGGAGGTCATTAAGGTGCTCAATTAAATCTAGACATTTAATTAACAAAAGACACTATTCAAGAATTAAAATAAATGCTCAAAAATAAACTTGATCCAAAAGGCTTCAAAATTTTACCAGAGACTCAGAAAGGCATAACTAGCACATAAAAATTTATCCCCAGATTTTTGGAGTTAAAGATCACTCTCCAAAAATACCAAAACCTCCATTTTTCAATTAAAAGGGGAATTTTACAT
The DNA here is from genome assembly GCA_009763385.1 of Coix lacryma-jobi var. lacryma-jobi. NCBI lineage: Eukaryota > Viridiplantae > Streptophyta > Magnoliopsida > Poales > Poaceae > Coix > Coix lacryma-jobi. The sequence continues at coordinate 98,787,774 of CM019830.1, read as the reverse complement.
TTTTAAATATTTGCACAAAACTCAAGTTTCATATTTTTATAAAATACTCCAGAGCATAAAGAGTCTACCACAAAAATTTCAGAATTTTTGGATGCACACAGAAAATCATACAAAAAAGAGAAAACAGAACACTATTCACATCTCTCAGAAAAAGAGAAGGGCACTGTGCTCCTTCTAGGCCGGGCTCGGCGAATCGCGCGGGGCTCGGGCGAATCGTGCGGGGCTCGGTCGAGACGGAAGCGACAACTTCGTCCGAGGCCTGGCCCGGAGGCTCGGGCGAGACGGAGAAGTAAGCCTCCGTCCGAGGCCTGACTCGGGCGAAGCGGGAAGCATGCGCTCGCCGAGGCTTGGGCTCGGGCGAAGCGGAGGGCATGCGCTCGCCGAGGCTTGGGCTCGGGCGAGACGGAGTGGAAGCAGAGACCGGAGGCTCGGATGCTTACCACGGGTGGAGGCAGGGCTCGAGGGTGAGGCTCGACTCGTTCTCGAGGGTGAGGCTCGACACGCTCGAGGGAGGAGACGACCGCGGCGGCGCTCCGGCGGTCCGGCGGTCCTGCGCAACACACGAGACCGCAAGGGCCGGGTTAGAGTCGCGCGGAGCCAAGGAAGCTGACACCGGGGTCAGGGGAAGGTATCCGCGACCGGAGAGGGAGTATTTGACGAACCCGAGATCGCCGGTGTTCCGTCGGAGTTTGGGAAGATGAGGTTACGCCGGGCGATTGGAGGTGGGGAAGGTGAAATTGAGAGGTGGGAAAGCTTCACGAGCTCAAGGCGGAGCTTTCGGGCTAGATGGTGGAGCGGCGGAGTGTCTGGAGTGGGCTGGCCACGGTGGCGGGGTGAGTGAGGAGCTCGGGGCTCCGGCGGGCTTAAATAGGCACGGCCAGGGGCCGGTAGAGACCTCGGGGATACGCAGGTAAGGTTTGCGGGGGCGTGCGCACTCGATTGCGCTCTGGCGGATAGGCTGGCGTGCAGCCGGGGCTCGGGCGCAAGCTCGCCGGCGATGGCCACGCGGCGGCGGCGCGCAGAGCACTGTAGGGGACGGGAAGGAAGGTCAGCTCTGCGCCGTGCGCGTGCGAAATGATGGTGGCGACAACGGCGTCAGGCTGGAGGCAGGCGAGGAGTGGCCAAGCACGCGGCACGCGCAGCGCCGGCGGGCTGGTCATGGCCGGGCCCCCCCCCTACGCGAGGAAGATGAACAGTCTAGGCCCTAGGGTTTGACTTTTGGCTGGCTTCGGTATTTTGCAAATTACTCTCAAAAATCGAACTGTGCGATAAAAACTCAAAATACCAAAGTTGCTCAGAAAAAAGAGATCTACAACTTTGTCAATATGAACATTTTCCAAATCCAAATAGTTTTTGAACCATATTTGAAAACAGAAAAGGGAACACTTTAGGGATTTGAATAAATTCAAAATTACTTTTGATTTTACACTGAAAGTTGGAAATCTGCAAATATGAAAGTTGTTCCTTTTATCAAAACCTATAACTTTGCTAATAAACATTTTTTCTGAAACTCAATAGTTTTTGAATAAAATTTTTAAAACTGAAAAGGGGACAAAAACTGGAATTTGAATGAATTTGAAATTACTTCAAATTTTATATAGAACATGGAAATCTGCAAATACCAAAGTTGTTCCTCTAGGTCAGATTCACAACTTTGCTTTTTTGAGCCAACTCAAAACTTTGAATTATGAAAAAGTTATCAGAAAGGGAATAAATCCAGGATTTGGGAATTTAGGGTTTTGCAAAAGGAAAATCAAATCAAATCTGATTTTTGAACTTTGATCAAAGCAACAAACATCAGGGCACTAAATTTGAACAAGAATTACATAGAACTAGGCACAGAGGTGAAATTACCATTTTGCCCCTATAGGAAGAAGTGGGCTAATAAGGGTTTTTGCAATAGAGGTACATCACATAAAATGATACACTAAGCAAATGCATACACATGAAATCATGATCAAGATGATTAATGATGCTAATGATGATATGTCAAGTTAATTACATGCTTAAACACCAGAGTGGGAATTAGGAATAGTTAGAATTAGAATAAGTAGGGGGAGACACCCACCTCCCCATCTATCTCAGTCATTTGCTCTTTGCTTCTAGGGTTTCGTGCTCTCCCAATCCCCTGCTGTAGCTAGCTGAGATCCGCAGAGAACCATACCTCTGTGTACTGGAAATTTTGAGGAAGTCAGGCCGTAACCTCACTGTTGTAGCGTGTGATAGCCACACGGTTGCAGATCGATGTGTTGATTCACGTTTTGGTTTGTGTTCTTCGTGTTCTTCGTTTCTCAGCGATTTTCCCGTCACTCGATCTCCCTCACTCGTGCGTCTTTGTGAAATCCGTTTGAATCAACTTGTTCTTTATAGTGAGGAGATCATTTCCACCGAAGGAATTCATCTAGCTCTTCACGAACAAGTAGATCGGGTTGATTTCGTTTTCGTGGCGCTTTTTCGTTCTTGATTTTCCCCTTTCAATTTCCCGGTGATTGAATCGATTTGAGCGGATGATTTCTTGGGGATAGTCTCCTAACTACCCCGTGATCATCTTATCCAAGTTTGGGATCAAGGGATTTTGTTTTGGATCGATTTGGAAGAGATTTGGGTGAAGGGCGATCGAAATCGCCCTCACTGGGTGTTGGCGGACAGTCCGCCACCCCAGGCGCGGACAGTCCACGCGTCGGGGGCGAGCCAGTTCTGTGGCCGTGTTCTTCGGCTGTCTTGTCTTTGTTTGACCGGCGGACGGTCCGCCGTAGTGATCCGCGGACAGTCCGGGATCACTCAGGGAGGTTTCAAAACCTTTGCATTTTTGGGAGTTCTGCCGGCGGACAGTCCGCCACTCGCTCGCGGACAGTCCGCCACTCGCTCGCGGACAGTCCGGCAGTACCGCGGACAGTCCGGGACCCCAGGGCCGGACAGTCCGGGATTTGCCTGAAGGTTGCATTTTGGTGTGTTTGCTCTCCCGGCTTTCTCGCTTGGTTTCCGGACCTCTCGTTTGGCCTCGTAGTTGACCATGAAACCTCTCTAGGTATCTTTGCTACTTGTTAGCATCGGTATTTGGGGATTTCTCAACGTAGCCGTCTATCTACGTTCGAGACTTGGTTTTTGAGGGTCGAACTTGTGCCGGTACTTTTTCCGTTCGGTTTGCTATGGCTTTGTGGTGCCTCGCTGTGATCCTAGCGATCATCCACCCTCTTCCAAGGGTCGTGGGCATCACGGTTTCGATTGAAGCTTTCGGGGGTTGATTTTGGGAACAATAGGCCAAAGTTTCGAGAGGAATTTTTGAGCTCCCATTCACCCCCCTCTGGTCGCATTGCTATTGCATTCTCAGTCCTTCAATTGGTATCAGAGCGGGTTAAGGATCTTCCACCTTAGCCGGTTCCAGATGCACAGAAGGCGACATGGATCGTGGCGTGGGCAAACCGCCGTTTTTCGATGGGACGAACTATGCGTATTGGAAGATACGCATGTCGGCCTATCTGCAGAGTTTGGGTGCTTCCATTTGGGATATTTGCAACTCTGCCGATTACGTTGTCTTGGCTGCTCGTGTGACTCAGCATCAGATCGATGAGCACGATGCCAATAGCCAAGCACGTAATGCTCTTTTCTCATGTTTGAGCATGAGTGAGTTTGATCGTGTTTCTCACCTCGGTACGGCTCGGGAGATTTGGGCTACCCTCATGCGCTTTCATGAGGGAACCTCTCAAGTCAAAACCCGTCTCTACGAGTCGTTCAAGCGAGAGTATGATAACTTTCGACATATGCCTGGCGAGAGCATAGAAAGTTTATTCGCTCGCTTTCAGGTGATTGTCAACAGGATGAGGGCTAACAAGGAGCTGTTGCCTTTCGACGATCATGAGAGGGCTTTGAAGCTTTTGCATACACTTGATCGGTCGGTGTGGGATTCCAAGGTTCAGGCGATCATCGAATCACCTAACTATGAGACCCTCACGTGCGACGAGCTCTTCAGTAAGCTCAAGTCCAGTGAGAACGATGCCATGGCGAGGGCTTCCTATGAAAATCCTTCTGGCCCGTCGATGGCTTTGCTTTCTGGCTCTTCTGCTAACCCCTCTGGAGGCTTTGCTTTGCATTCTCTTCTTTCTGTCATAGAGGAGCAGTTGGAGTCTTTGGGAGACGATGAGTTGGCTTTGCTTGCCAACCGGTTCTCGCGGTTTCACAACAACCACATGAACCGTCGCTGCGGAGGAGGACGCTCGGGCTGTTTCGAGTGCGGCGACCCCGACCACTTCATCCCAAACTGTCCCAAGAAGAACAAGCATTCTGGGAAGGGCGATCATGGGCACAAGTACGACTCCGGCAAGCGCAAGGAGAAGTACGTCCCCGCGAAGCACAAGCGGAATGGCGGCTTCAACAAGGAGTACATCAAGACCAAGTACTTGGAGAAGGCCCAGGCTGAGCAGCGTGCTTTCTTCGCCACGCTCAGCGACGTCGACGACTCGGATGATGACTCCGCTTCCTCAAGCGACGACGAGTACGAGAAGAAGAAGAGGATCGAGGACAAGCTCAACGGCCTCTGCTTCTTCGCCGACGATGAGGGCTTCTGCACCATGGCCCTCGGCAAGGATGTCGACGGCGACACTCCTTGGAACGACGACGACGATGACGACACCTCCCAGGTATCTCTGACCCCCGATGAGCTGTCTGCTGAGGTCGAGAAGCTTACTGCCGCCTTGCTTAGTCAGGATAAGCTGCTTAGGCGTGCCGCTAGAGAGCGCAAGGAGTTTAGGCAGAAGTGGGAGGACACGGTGAGGGAGCTTGAGTTTGCCAAGTCCACCGTGGTCGTGTCTGAGGATGCCGAGTGCGAGATGTGCACCACGCACATGACTGACCTTCTCCCCTTGAGAGGTAAGTATGCTGCGTTGGTTGGAGAGGTGGATGAGCTCCGGGCTAGACCCATGCTGTTGGGTGCGTGCAAGACTTGTCCTGTCTTGCAATCCGAGTTGGCAGAGAAGATTGCCAAGATTGTGTCTCTTGAGAAGGCCAGCTCGGGTAGCACTTGTGTGTCCAGGTGTGTTTTGTGTGAGGGCCTAGAGATGGAGATAGCCAATGTGAAGCATGACAAGATGCAAACCGAGGAGGAAAACACATACCTTCGGACCATCTTGTCATGGGTGTCTTGTGGTGAGCCACAGCTCGGGATGATGATCTCCCAATTCAAGCGAGCTGCTGGAGGTCCTGGTGTAGGTTTTGCTCCGGGTGTTGATGTTTCATCGTTTGGGAAGATTGGAGAGTCGAGTGGTCTTAACCTATGTGAGAAGCCCAACTCCACCACTACTCCCAAGCTTACCAAGATTCCACCCAAAGAGCCATTCAAGCATAACACCAAGGATGGGGTTTTTGTTGAGCCTCCGAGAGCTCCACCCAAGAAATAATCATGGGCTCCAAAACCAAACCACCTCAAGAACAAACTTGACACCATGCCACCCATCCAGGAGGAGTTTTTGCCACAGAAGGGCAAAGTGAACCACACCCACAACCGTGTGTACCAACAACCCCCTTTGAGAGCGGTGAGGTACCATTATGAACCTTGTTGGAGAGATGGACACTTGAGTGAGTTTTGCTTTCCGCGCAAGAGAGAGGCGCGCCGTGCAAGGGAGATGAACAACCCGGACATGTACCATCCTTTCCATGATGTACATGTGCCGAATGTTCAGAGGAGAGCTGCTAGGCCTAGAGGTGCAGTGCCTCAAGGTCCTAGGAGTCAGGGAGGTCGTGCCCGGCGGGAGCCTGTAGTTGTAGGCTATGGACCCCGTGGCGGTGGCTTTGTAGTTGAGCGCTTTTCCCCACCGCGTTTTGAGTATCGCGGTGAGCGTTCTTTCCCCAGCGGACCACGTTTTCCTCAGCGTGGTGATCGCTCCTCCCGTAGACATGCTAGGAATGGTTTTTCTACTAACCGTTCTTTTGAGCAGTCGGCCCAACACTGGTTTTCCCCTTACTTCACTAACCCTAGTGTTGGACCGTATGCTCACCCTATGTCTTTTTATTGATGTAGGTAAAACGATTGGAGAACGTTTGGTTGGTGGATTCCGGTTTCTCGAGGCACATGACCAGAAATGCCAAGTGGTTCTCCAGTCTTAGTCCGGTCACCGGAAAGGAATTTATCACCTTCGGCGACAATAGCAAAGGTAAGGTTTTGTCTCGTGGGTCGGTGCGAGTTAATGAGCACTTTGTGTTGCGCGATGTTGCTCTTGTTTCTAACTTGCATTTTAACCTTCTTTCTGTTTCGCAACTCTTTGATGATGACTATGAGATTCGTTTTAAACCGAATCTCAGTCGTATTTTGGATCCTCAGGGCAATCTTGTATGTATGATTTCGCCCTTTAGAATAGTCTTTCATGCGAATTTCTCAGAGTCTTTTGGTACTTCTTGTTGTCTTGTGGCTGGACCTTCCTCCTCTGATCTTTGGAAGTGGCATAGGAGACTAGGACATTTGAGCTTCGACTTGCTTGCAAGGCTTAGTTCACTTGGCCTAATCCGAGGATTGCCCAAGTTGCATATGGAGAAGGATCTTGTTTGCCACTCTTGTAGACATGGGAAGATGGTTTCCGCTCCCCACCTTCCAGTGACTCAGGTCATGACCAAGCGCCCTGGAGAGCTTTTGCACATGGACCTTGTTGGTCCGGCTCGGGTGAGCTCGGTTGGGGGGAAGTGGTATGTGCTTGTTGTTGTTGATGACTTTTCGAGATATTCGTGGGTCTTCTTTTTAGCTGAGAAGACCGAGACTTTCTTCTTTGCTCGCAATCTGATTTTGCATCTTCAGAACGAGTTCCCTTTGAACTCGATGCGAGCTATTAGGAGTGATAATGGTTCCGAATTCAAGAATTCGGATTTTGAGAAGTTTTGTAACTCTTTGGGTTTAAAGCATCTGTTTTCTTCCCCCTACACACCGCCACAGAATGGTGTTGTAGAGAGGTAGAATCGGACCCTTGTAGAGATGGCCAGGACGATGCTCGATGAGCATAGGACTCCTAGGAGATATGGGGCCGAAGCTATGAGCACTGCATGCTACATTTCCAATCGCATTTTTCTCCGAGCTTTCTTGAAAAAGACTTCTTATGAGTTGCGTTTTGGAAAACTGCCCAAGGTAAGTTATTTTCGAGTTTTTGGTTGCCATTGTTTTATACTCAAAAAGGGCAATTTGGACAAGTTTGAGTCTCGTTCTTCTGACGGTGTGTTTTTGGGTTATGGCACTCACACTTGAGCTTATCGTGTACTTAACCTTGACACTAACCGAGTCATGGAGACATCAGATATCACCTTCGATGAGACCATGGTTTGTCCTTCTTCTCGTTTTGAGCGTGCAGGTGATCATGAGGTTGGTGAGCCTCTTTTTGATGACGAGGATGAGGGTGCTGAAGGTATGGATGATCCAGCACCCCCTCCACCTGCTGTGCCGCCAAGAGCGGCTTCTACGACGACTCACGGCCCCGACACTTCTTCTTCCTGGGGGCCGTGGGATCCGCCACCCCGAGCGGTACCTTTTGTACCCGGGGAGGCACCAACTGCTGTTGAGGGGGAGATCACTTCTGCTCGGGAGGCGCCACGACACATCCAGCGTCAACACCCCCCTCAGTAGATGATCGGCAGCATCGACGAACGAGTCACTCGGTCCAGGTCACAAATCTCTCACTTTGCTCATTCTGCATTTGTTGCTGATTTTGAACCCCGAGATGTTGGACATGCTTTATCTGATCTGGATTGGGTCAATGCCATGCATGAGGAGTTGGAAAATTTTGAAAGAAATCAGGTTTGGGTTTTGGTTTCTCTTCCTCCTGATTGTCATCCTATTGGGACAAAATGGGTTTTCAAAAACAAACGAGGAGAGGATGGCCATGTTGTGAGAAACAAGGCCAGACTAGTTGCCCAGAGGTATAGTCAGAAGGAGGGGATAGACTATGAGGAGACTTTTGCTCCTGTAGCTCGTTTGGAGGCAATTAGGATACTCTTGGCTTTTGCTGCATCCAAAGGTTTCAAACTTTTTCAAATGGATGTCAAGAGTGCCTTCTTAAACGGCTACATAGAATAGGAAGTGTATGTGAGACAACCCCCCGGTTTCGAAAATCCCAAGTTTCCAAACCATGTTTTTAAACTTCACAAAGCTTTATATGGTTTAAAACAAGCCCCTAGAGCCTGGTATGATAGGTTGAAAACCTTTTTGCTTGCTAAGGGTTTTAAAATGGGATGTGTAGATAAAACGCTTTTTCTCCTCAAGCAAGGCAATGACTCACTCTTGGTCCAAATTTACGTGGATGATATCATTTTCGGTGGTTCTTCTCATGCTTTGGTTGCCAAGTTTGCAGACACTATGAGCAGGGAGTTTGAGATGAGCATGATGGGCGAGTTGACGTTTTTCCTCGGGTTGCAAATCAAGCAATCGCGAGAAGGGACGTTCGTGCACCAGGGCAAGTACACCAAGGACATCCTGAAGAAGTTCAACATGGGTGAGGCCAAGCCTCTTCCAACACCCATGCCGACCACGGCGGCCCTGGATGCGGATGTGGATGGAGAAGCTGTGGACCAGAAGGAGTACCGGAGTATGATCGGATCGCTGCACTACCTGACGGCGACACGCCCGGACATCCAGTTCGCGGTGTGTCTGTGCGCGCGATTTCAATCGTCGCCGCGCACTGCTCACCGTCAGGCGGTCAAGCGCATAATGAGGTACTTATCCTTCACTCCAGAATTTGGGATTTGGTATTCTACTTCCTCCACCCTCTCGCTTTGCGGTTATTCCGATGCCAATTTTGCTGGTTGCCGTATTGATCGCAAGTCCACTTCTGGGACTTGCCAGTTTATTGGTTCTTCTCTTGTATCGTGGTCTTCTCGCAAGCAGTCTAGTGTCACCCAGTCTACCACAGAGGCTGAGTATGTTGCTGTGGCTACTGCTGTTCCCAGTTACTCTAGATGATGGACACTTTGCGTGATTTTGGCCTGAGCTTTTCTCGCATTCCGTTGCTTTGTGACAGCACGAGTGCCATTAGCGTTGCTAAGAACCCCGTGCTACACTCGAAGACCAAACACATTGATGTGCGCTTTCATTTTCTGCGAGACCACTATGAGAAGGGTGATATCGACCTTCGCCATGTCGATACTCATCATCAGTTGGCTGATATTTTTACCAAGCCTTTGGACCAATCAACTTTTGCTTGGTTGAGAGGTGAGCTTGGTGTGTGTTTCCCCTTTTAGATGGGAGAAACATTTTGGTTTGTGTATCATAAACTGACTTTTTGTTTTCTCTTTGTTTCTTAATTTGTATCTTCTTGCATCTTTTATGCATTTCATTTTGCATACGCTTTTACATTCCGAGCTTCATGGATATACTCGTTAGAATGAAATTATGCTCTCTGTAGTGTATGCTCCGATGCTTTATATTGATGCTTGTAGTTTATGCTCTTTCTGATCACTAATACATGTTATGAGCTGAGCTATTTTTGAATGGTGAACCTGCTTAACAAACATAAAACTTGAAAATGTTCACCATTGAGATATGCAACTAGCATGTGTAGGATGTGTTGAATTCACTCATGCTTTTCATATATGCTAGGTTGCTATGTCTCTAGTTCTGAGTCTATCACTTGCTTGGTCTGTTCATATACTGTTTGAAATTTAAACCAAGCTAAGTGAATCAGAAAGATCGAGAAGGGATTGCTTGTCAACACATCACAGTTTCGAGACTGTTTCTCATTGCACTTTGAGTTAAACTTGAGTTGTGTAGTGTATGACCGAAACTGTTGCTTTAAGCTTCTGATTGCTTCTGCATAGGCTTCACACAGTTGAAAAGTTAGGCAAGACAAGCTTTCAACCTCTCGCACTCACATGCTGAAATTTACACTTGTGTAATTTAACCGCTGCAACTCCGATAAAATCTGAATACACAAGTCTATGTTTCTTTCTATAGCATGATGATTGAACTTTGCTAGGGGTAGTTCACCTTGTATACATGTTTAGCACTTGTTTGACTTCCTGTCTACACTCGTCTAGTGCTATTTTGATGGTGAATTCCTTTTTGGCTAAAATTTGCTCACTTTGCTCACATGTTCATATTTCGTAATTGGTGATCAGTTTGAGCCTTTGCTAGCATGTGCGCTTCAGTTGTGTCATTGGACCTATACTGTATAGAACATCTTTGCATTTTCTTGACTATATTCCTGAAGCTGCTAACTTGCATTTTTGACTCTATTCATTTTGGAAGGGGGAGAACCTCTCTTGTTGGCACTTTTGATGGTGCATTTTCTGAGGGGGAGAAAACTGCTTTCGGTTCTTTTTGCTTGATGGTGCATTTTCAACTAAGGGGGAGAATTTGGACAAATCATGCCTCCCATGTTCAAAGGGGAGAGGAATCGGTTGTGTGCACCATGCAAGGGGGAGTTTGCTCGTGCTGAATTTTTTGAAATTTCCAATTGGTTCGGAGCGCTTTGCTAGTTGTGTTGAGCTTTTACCTCTATCTTGAGGGACTAGTAGTCGCATCTTTGCTTCAGTTGGGTTCAGTTGGTCTCGAGCTTTTCAGTTGATGCCGAGCTTTCTGCTAGTTGTGTTGAGCCTCTGTGCCTCTGTCTTGAGGGACTAGCATTTTGCTTTGATTTTTCAATTGGCTTTTGCTAGCGGTGTTGAGCCTGTTCTTCCTCTTCTTGAGGGCTAGCTTTGCTTTGCTTGGTCGCGTCGAGCCGTTGCCCATGTCTTTGGGGACCAAGTTGTCTTACTCCTTCCACTTGACCTTCTTCGGCTTTGCTATGCTTTTGGCTCATTTGGTCGAGTTCTCTCTTCCTCTTTCTTCCTTCCTTCTTTCTATTATGATTTGTGTTGGTAGTTGACAATGCACTCATCAAGGGGGAGATTGCGGATACATGGGTGTATGCCGAGTCTCTGAGTGATGAGTGATTGTCAACTAGGATAATAAGCATGTTCTTTGGCTTGTGTTGTGCAGGTGTCGAGCACGGAGACAGTGATCAGAGGCAAGGTGAAGGTCAAGTAGAGACGTGCCGTGCCGATGGACCGAGAGTGGCGAAGGGCAGACGTGAGGCTTGGACTGAGGGACCGGTAGCCCGAGGATCAGCTGTGGTGGCTGGCAGCCTGGGACAGCGACGAGCGGAGACTTGCGGGCACGGTGTTGCTTGGGTCGAGGAGCTAGGGACACGTGTCGGTAGACAGGGTGCACGGGTGGTGCATCCCCTCTACAGCTTCGGTTTGGTGGTAGAGCCAGAGAAAAACCATCAGGTGGACGGTTTCCAGGTTTGGGCCTCAAAACCTGGGCGCTGATGGTTTCCGAGTTTGGCCACAAAACTCGGGCTGAGGACGGTTTCCAGGTTTGGGCCTCAAAACCTGGGCGCTGCGGGTTTGCTGAGTTTGGGCCACAAAACTCAGGCTTCGGTGGGCTGGTTTCCCGGTTTGGGCCTCAAAACCGGGGGTGCGACGTCCAGGAAAAAGACGCAGAGCGGTGGCGGCACGTGGCGGCAATCGGGAGGTTGCGTCGAGGAAACGCTACGAGTTGTGCGGGCGTGGCCGTCGGATCCACCTACCATCGAGTTGGTCCAAAATAACCTTAGGGTTTAGCTGGTTCGCTCTGTAGGTAGTTAGGGGTAGAGTGGGAATTAGGAATAGTTAGAATTAGGATAAGTAGGGGGAGACACCCACCTCCCCATCTATCTCAGTCATTTGCTCTTTGCTTCTAGGGTTTCCTGCTCTCCCAATCCCCTACTGTAGCTAGCTGAGATCCGCAGAGAACCATACCTCTGTGTACTGGAGATTTTGAGGAAGTGAGGCCGTAACCTCACTGTTGTAGCGTGTGGTAGCCACACGGTTGCAGATTGATGTGTTGATTCGCGTTTTGGTTCGTGTTCTTCGCGTTCTTCGTTTCTCCGCGATTTTCCCGTCACTCGATCTCCCTCTCTCGTGCGTCTTTGTGAAATCCGTTTGAATCAACTTGTTCTTTATAGTGAGGAGATCATTTCCACCGAAGGAATTCATCTAGCTCCTCACGAACAAGTAGATCGGGTTGATTTCGTGTTCGTGGCGCTTTTTCGTTCTTGATCTTCCCCTTTCGATTTCCCGGTGATTGAATCGATTTGAGCAGATGATTTCTTGGGGATAGTCTCCTAACTACCCCGTGATCATCTTCTCCAAGTTTGGGATCAAGGGATTTTGTTTTGGATCGATTTGGAAGAGATTTGGGTGAAGGGCGACCGAAATCGCCCTCACTGGGTGTTGGCGGACAGTCCGCCACCCCAGGCGCGGACAGTCCGCGCGTCACGGACGAGCCAGTTCAGTGGCTGTGTTCTTCGGCTGTCTTGTCTTTGTTTGACCGGTGGATAGTCCGCCGTAGTGATCCGCGGACAGTCCGGGATCACTCAGGGAGTTTCAGAACCTTTGCGTTTTTGGGAGTTCTGTCGGCGGACAGTCCGCCACTCGCTCGCGGACAGTTCGGCAGTACCGCGGACAGTCCGGGACCCCAGGGCCGGACAGTCCGGGATTTGCCTGAAGGTTGCGTTTTGGTGTGTTTGCTCTCCCGGCTTTCTCGCTTGGTTTCCGGACCTCTCGTTTGGCCTCGTAGTTTACCAAGAAACCTCTCTAGGTATCTTTGCTACTTGTTAGCATCGGTATTTGGGGATTTCTCAACGTAGCCGTCTATCTACGTTCGAGACTTGGTTATTGAGGGTCGAACTTGTGCCTGTACTTTTGCCGTTCGGTTTGCTATCGCTTTGTGGTGCCTCGCTGTGATCCTAGCGATCATCCACCCTCTTCCAAGGGTCGTGGGCATCACGGTTTCGATCGAAGCTTTCGGGGGTTGATTTTGGGAACAATAGGCCAAAGTTTCGAGTGGAATTTTTGAGCTCCTATTCACCCCCCTCTAGTTGCCTTGCTATTGCATTCTCGGTCTTTCAATAGGCAACCCTATTAGCTCCGTCCCACGGGGTCCTACCCTGTAGTGCGAAGACCCGGCGGCACCATACATGATCCTGCGGATCACGGCTGGGCACGTCCACCTCAACTGTGTATACGTAGCGATCCTCGGAAAGCTGAACACGATGCCAATTATACTGCGACTCCTGGCCCTCCTGGTATCCAACCAAGTGCAGCACCCTCCACAAAATGGTAGGCATGCCGAACTCCTCCAGAAAGTCCTCCGACCCCTCAGCAGTCCTGGGTCCCAGCATATAGTTAGGCCTCTTGCCTCCAGTCGACTTACGGGCGGTACGCTTGGTGCGGGCCATCTGAAAGAAGTTTATCCACATAGTTTTTAATTAGTTGAGAACAACTTTTATTTTAAAGAAACGGGACGGATAACATAAGGAAGGAAGTAAGATTAATGCAAGATTGTGTGATCATGATGCATGCGCGTTACATACGTCCTCACTGTCTAACAATCTAACGGCTAGACGGTGGCATACAACGTTCTCTCATAGCATTAACTAACGTACTGCACGTTCGCAAGTTAGCGTACCTGTAGAAAATCATTTCAGCCCTGCCCACAGTATGAATATTATGCATTGCTGAAATTAAATCTAATACTGACTTAGGTGCACACCCAGTATACACGTAAGCAGTATAAGCACCCATCAAATGAAATACTCCCACAATTAAATACTTTCGCTTGTACTCATGTGCACGGGTACAGGCTCCAGTACCAACTAGCTCTCCCCTAGACCAACGTATGTTTGGTCATGCTCTCACAGCTCCCTTATTACCTTGGCGTAGAGGCATTTGATCCATACATTACTATTCCGAAGAATAGCACCCATACAATTTCACCCTTGCCGTATGGACGACAGAATAACAGAATTTAAATATGATGCACAGCCCCCAAGTTAGTACTTACATAGCCACCTAAGATCCTATTGGGCATAAGGACTTGGTCACTGGCACACTCTAGTTTTAAACTTTGCAAATTTTCAAATCTTACTATAACTATAGGTTGACAATTACCGTTTTGTCTTTGTAAAATACTATTTTTCAAATACACTTATGAACAGTACACTGAACTATGCTCCGATGCCAGCTGTAACAGAACCGACCAATTTGCACCAGATTAAGCACCGAGATCTCCGCTATTCGCAAAGATCATCAAGTACTTAAGCTCGTACAAACCAGGTAGTCCGGAAATCTCGAAGGATTTCAAATCATTTTAACATTCAGCCAAGATCGTACTAGTTCAATGACATGCTCACAAGTTATATCACAGTTGTACATAGTTCAAATACATCGGAGTTCAAAACAATATTACAAACCATAGTTTTGAATAGTAGCGGAAGCAACATAGACTTAAAACATAAGTTCGGATTGTTCTTAATACAGTGCCACCAGTCTGACCAGGCCCACAAAAGCATCAGATAAGATAAGTGGTGACCATGCCCCTGGTCTAATCCTCTCCCGTAACCGGGTACAGGCAGTTCTCGCAGTAACCAAAGAAGCATTGGTCATCTGCAACAACAAGGGAATAAAACCCTGAGTACAAGAAGGTACTCAGCTAGACTTACCCGTCATAACCAGAAATAATGAGACTCCAAGGATCATGTAGGCTATATAGGTGGGGTTGGCTACACATACTCCTTTGCATGAAAGTTTTTGTAAGTAAAACTTGTTTTAAGGTGTTGGCAGTTGCTTTTAACCATTAATTCTACATTGCTAGATTTGTACCTGAACTAAAGCAAACACTTGAGTACTTACTCAAACAAGAGTGACTATTTCATCAATAGCCTTTCAGATTCATCATTATAACCATCTTTAGTTCCATAATTTCTACGGGTGATGATCTACAGTCAACTGCTCACTGTCCAGGAGCGATGGCGATTATAATCGATTCCTACCAAGCTGGGGATAAAATGTCACGCACTCGCCCGATCACACCTTGCCAGGTAGCCGTCGGCTGCCACTCAGGAAATTCGAGAACACAACGCGCGGGACGGCCATGGGCCCTTCTACACCGGGGGTTATCTCAGTGCCAGGTCGCTCAAGCTATAACTGCCCACGGTAATGCTAGGTCGATGAGGCCCTGCCTGCCCTCGGACCATGCCAGGTTGATTAGAATAGTTGCCCACGGTACAACTGAGGCCCTGTGTGTTAGGCGTCAACATCTCCGTCACCGGCTCGAATAACCTTACTCGGCTTCGCGGGAGGTACTCAGACCTACTCCGTTAAGTGATCGACGAGTTCAATTTAACCGAAGGGACATTCCCGAACGGGTCCTATGCGACACAGACGGGAAACTACTAGCACACAGAACCCATATCCTGCTGCTCTTACATCCCGCCTCTGTCTCAAATTAATTATCACATGGTTATCTCCATGATAGCACAGGCTAATCATGATCAGTATCCACCTAATGCGGGAGACAGGAAATCACCCGACTTTTACCGATCTAAGCAGGGCTAAGCATGTATCGAGCCTAGACCTAAACAGGGATATCAAGATATATTGCTGGTGGACAAGGATAAGTAATAATGCATCAACGGTAGCAATAAACTCCTATAACCTAATGCAACATTCATCATCAAGTTAATTGTAAGACATTTGCAAACCGTAGGAGTTAGAATGCTCCGGGGCTTGCCATTCTCAAAGTCCGACGGGCGGTGGTCGCGACACTCTAGTAGATCCTCGGCGTCGGTTCCTCCGGTCTCCTCGGTCAGCGTCTCCTCCTGGCTGGGTTCTTCCTGGGACGACTGATTCTGGGTCTCCTCCGTTGATCCTGTATGATGCATAATATTTATGAATAGGATGAATGCACATAGAACGCATATGCGATGCACAGGATTAACAGCAATCAGGAGATAAGCACATGTCATCTACTGCATTCTCTTCAACAAGATACTCAACATCATCCTAAAGTTTATAAAAGACTCTATCACCTAACCAACCACTTAATACTCCATAACCAACTTGTTAAGTTAGGTAACCTCCACAGCAAGACTTACTTAATGAATTTATTTTCCTCTAATTACTTGCTGAAATAAATTTATTTAACTAAGCCTACAACAGCAACCCTTCCTAGACAGCTTCAAAAAAATCTACAAAAATTACCATAGATTAATACTATGCAGAACAGTCCACTGTCAAAATTTTAGGCCATTTAGATTTAAACATTGTCCCCTATGAAAAAGAGAAATATTAGGGTGAAAAGGTGCTTTGAACTATAGATCCTAACAGAAAGTGTCAAACAACAGATTTCATATTTTTTTTAAACTTCATAGCACAAGAGCAGTCTACAAAAATTATCAGGTTCATATTCATCATATTTTAATTACTACAAATTTTACAAGAAAATAGCTTTTAATCATTTTAAATGCTACTGCCAAAGTATCTCACAGAACAACTTCACATTATATTTTTCCCTGATACTACTCATCTATACAAACCTAACAAAACTAGAATCACATTTTTCTGAGTTATACAGAGTTAGTTATGCATTTTCAAAGTTAATAACAATTTCTTAGATTAAAGTAAACTGCATATAAAAGTATCACCAAAAATGCATTTAACAATTTCCACAGATAGATCTACTCATGCTTAACACAACAAAATTTGTTTCATAGGATTTGGACTTAAAATGAGCCTTGAATGAATTTTTGAAGCCTTTACATAAATTCTGGAAACTCATTTTAATGAAAACCCTATCCTAAACGCTACGGACACCCGGAAAAAGGCACCCGCAGTCACAAGCAAAAACGCTACGCGCACCCGGCTATCCCGAGCGCTACTGCACCCAGACTCCTCTCCTTCTCTCTCCTTCTCACTGCTAAATGGGACTCGCTGGTCAGTGACCCCACACGTCAATGGTCAAAGGGCCCACGCGCCAGAGGCAGTGTGCTCCCGCCGGAGTTGACCGGCTCTAGCTCGCCGGCGGCGAGGTTTCTAGCGACACCAACCCTACCACTAGACTCACCAACGCGAGGCGAACACGTTCGGCTAGGTCGCTTGGCCAGAGCATCACCGGAGCAAGCTCGACGGCGGCAATGGCGGAGCGGCGGCGCGGCAACCCTACGGTGCGGCCTTGCTCGGCTATTCCAAGGCTCGGCGGCGTGAGCAACAGCTCGAGCACTCCCTAAGCTACCTTCCTAGGCTGCTATCATGCCCCGCCGGCCTCGGCATTGTCTGGCGTCACGCACGGCGGCGGTCCGCGACGGACACGGCGGCGACATGGCTCTGTTCCGGCCGACACAAAACAAGAGAAGGGTATCCATCTAGCCCTAAGCATCTACAGAGGTCGAGGAGGTAGGAACTGGGCTTGGTTTGAGATGGTTTGGTCGGAGATGGCCGGACCACGCTTTGGTCATGGCGGCGGCCATGGCGAGAACCCGAGGATGGCATTCGATGTTCTGTCGGCTAGAGAGGAGAAGAGGGGAAACCAACCCTGGCTGATGGAAGAGGAGGTTAAGGCGGAGAGGTTGGCGGGAGGAATCAGGCGGCGGTGCGGTGAGAAGCGAGTAATCGCTTGCCGGAGTTCGGCGGGCGGCGGCGGCGCTTGCACTGGAGAAGATGGAGTGGGGTGAAGCGAGCGAGAGAGTGAGCGAGAGAGTGGGCTTCTGGCTTGCGAGCGCGAGGCGGAGAGGGGGCAAAGTGAACGAAGGGCTAGGTGCATTGCACCTGGCCGGTTGCCGTCGGGAGGGCTCCCGACCGGGCGCGGCGGCGCCAGGAATCGGAGGCCACGCGGCGAGCGCGCAGAGAGGAGGCAGCGCACGCGGGCGGTTTGGTCGGAACCCAGGGGCGGCGAGCGGCGGTTTGAACGGCCTGGCGAGCGGGCCTTTGGCGGCAGCGGCGAGCGGCGGCAGCCAGCGGCGCGCACGGGGGGAGGAAGAAGGGGCTGACAGGTAGGCCCCACTGACAGGTTTAAACTAATGAGGTTTGGTTTAAAACTTTGATGCTCCATGACTCCCAAACTATGCCAAATTAGGAAAAGGTTCTAAAAGCAAAGTTGCTTAGAATTTTGCAAGGAACAAATCATCTTTAAGGCTCAAGTCCAAATTCTGCTTAGAAAAAGAATTTTACTTCTGCTCTATTTTTCTAATGCAAGAAATCATACTTTAAAAGCCTTTTCTGAGAAAGTGCTTTTAAGCAAAGTTGTTTCTCTCATCAAGATCTACAACTTTGTTTTAAGGCACTAGGTCAGAAACAGAAAGCAAAACATGGATTTACTAGAGACTAAGCAAGGACTTAAACACTCATACAAACAATGCACATGAAATGATGAGATGCTATGCTCATGCTATGTCAAGTTATGCATTTCAGGATTGCTTAACACCTAGGGTGTTACAGCCGTTACCGAGGATAGTTGCCTAGCTCTATCTTTAGTGAAGCTAAGAACTACCAACAAGCATTTCTGGCGCCGTTGCCGGGGAAGGCAATCGGTGTATCGGTTGAGTCCGTGTTGAATTTATCTTCGTTTAAGCTCCTGCTTAGCGAATCCCATCTTACCCCATTCTTTCTTTCGTTAGTCCTTCTTATCTTTTTCCTTCATCTTCTTCAACTTCTTTCTTTCTTATCTTGTTCTATCTTCACAATGGCCAACAAGACCATTCGTGAATTTTCTGCTCCTTCTACCGCTAATGTAGCGATAGGACCAGACGTGATTGATGCCAACCTCAATTTTGAGTTGAAACCGGCTCTGATCACGATGGTCCGAGCTAGCCCGTTCTGTGGCAAAGCTCATGAGGATGCCAATGCTCACCTCCAACAATTCTTGGAGATTTGCGGCACCTTCACCATTAAGGGGATAACACAAGAAGCCATCCGTTTTTGTCTCTTTCCTTTCTCTTTGCTAGGAAAAGAGAAGCAATGGTTCTATACCAGTCGCAATGCTGTAGACACATGGGACAAGTGTTCCAATGCTTTTCTCGCCAAATTCTTTCCTATGGGCAAGACGAATGCTCTGCGCAACAAAATCTCCAGCTTTACGCAACAAGCCGAGGAATCTATTCCCGAGGCTTGGGAGAGGTTGCAAGAGTATGTCGCTGCTTGCCCACACCATGGTATGGAGGACTGGCTGTTGATCCAGAACTTCTACCATGACCTAACCCCACTCTCTAGAAGCCATTTGGATGCCGCCACCGGCGGTGCATTCTTTTCTCTGAATGTTGCAGATGCTAAGGCTCTCATAGAGAAGATGGTGTCGAACCAAGGATGGAATGACGAGAGACTGCAGCCCTGTAAGCGAGGTATGCATTCCCTTAAGGAGGCCGACATGATCGTGGCCAAGATGGACCTGCTGGCAAAGAAGCTGGACAGCTGTGAGAAGATGAACCAACAAGAGAGTGTCCAATCTCTGGAATCCTACATGACTTGTGAAGTCTGTGGAGAAACCGGACATTCTGGGAACCACTGCCCCAGATTACATGAAGATTTGAACTTCATCAACAACAGCAACAACAACGGTTTCCGCCAACAAAATCAAGGATGGAATCAGCACTCCAACTCTCAAGGTAACAATTTATTCCCTCGCTCTAATTTCCAAAGTATTGATAATTTCTCGTTCTTAAAGAATCTAGTCTACTCTCAAGGTAGAACTACTGAATTTTTGAATAAGAAATTAATGTCAATGGATAAAATGCTTGAGAACATAAATGCTAAATTGGAAGATTTCTCATCTGCTCTGAAATATCAACTTAGCTTTAATAAGATGTTAGAAACCCAATTAGCTCAACTTGCTGCTATCATACCATCTTTTGAACGTGGCAAAATTCCAGCTAAACCTAACATGGAAACTGCAAATATGTTTGAAATAAAATATTTTAACTATTATGAAGATCAAACCATGACTGTTAAAAAGGGTGATCCTGGTAGTCCCATAATTAGATGCTCAATCTTTGGTGAAGTCTTTAAAAATGCCATGTGTGATTTAGGATCGAGTGTGAACATTCTATCTAAAGATTTTTATGAAAACTCGTTCTTTCCACCCATGTCATCCACATTTGCCTATGTCGTGCTAGCTGATCAATCAACATGCTATGTAGAAGGAATAGTTACTGATTTACCTGTTCATATTAGAGGTTCATACATTTCTACCGATTTCATAATACTAGATATGGGAAATAGGAAAGATGTGCCTCTAATCTTAGGTAGACCCTTCTTGAACACTGTTGATGCTTGCATATATGTGGGGAGTGGTAAAATGCAAATGACATTAGGAGGGAGGAAGGAAATATTCTCCTTTTCCCGTGGTCCCGCATATGCCGCTGACATGCAGGAAGCAAAACCCGTTCGTACCAAGAAGAGGCACCCAAGAACAAGGTGGAGCAGAAAGAAAGAACCACCTCCTCCTGAGTTGTGTAATTCACATAACAAAGGAGAGGTGCCAAAAGAAAAAGAACCCGATGAAGTACTTAAAGAAGAAGCACCCAAGGAAGAAGATCCGCCCAGTAAGGATGAAATTCCATGGATCTAAGGCATGGATTTACTTTTTAAATTTCCCTTCAAATTTCCCTTATTCAAATAAATAACATATGCCATGCGTGTAACTAAAAAAAAATCACTAGTTATCATTAGTTATATGCATAGGTATATGTTAACTTAGCTAAAATAATAAAATATCATAATAGGATAGTTTCCCTTTTTTTCACAACATTAGATAGTTCCCTTTTTAATAAAATGAGAACAAGAGCTCCGACCGAGAAAGATGAAGACCCTTCACCAAGCAAGAAGCCAGCTTGGGGGAGATCCTCGCGCCAATAAGGTATGTTTCAACCTCACTCTTTACGTTCAGTTCTTAAATTCTATATCTTTTGAAGTGTTACATGCTTGCCTAAGTAATTATCCCATGATTAAAATTGATGAAATCTACTTAAACAAGTTGAAACCTGAATAAGATTTGAAATATGTCATGCAAATGCTTTTGTTATAGTTAGAATAACTAGTTTTATCTAAGTTGTAGCTTTTGTGGGTAGCACATGCTTTAACTGAAATCATGCTTAGTGAATAAAGTTAGTAAGAAATGGAGTAATTCTTTAAACTTGCTAAAGTGAAATTAGGACCTAATCTGGAGAATTTCTTTTAAAAATCATGAAAACCTTGCTAAAAGTTCCTCCTGGATTTTATCACATCCCACCACTAGCCAAATATTTGTTAGTCAAAACCACAAAGAGCTTTGTCTGTGTTGAGTTTTGTTGGACCTCATAGATCTTAGTAGAGAAGCTTATCATATCTTTTGATCAAGATACACCCACCCACCATATTGCTTACTATCCACTTTGGAAGTTTGCAACCACCAAATAAATTGCTCATTCTCTACACTGGAAATATGCAATACCTTGCCAAACGTCCCATTGCTAGCCTTATGCTATTTCTACACTGGTGTTAACACCAGATTTTTGCACGCATGAGAAGATGACAAGAGGGCCCGGCCAGAAGGAAGGAAAGGATTCAGCAAGCAATCAAATGGCTATTTGGTTCTCAGGGTTTCGGTGAATGATTGTGCGGTCGGCTATCTTGCAAAGCAGTAGCTCCATTTAGGAAATGGATATGGTAAATGAAGCTGATTTGCACGAGAAGACGCGTGACGATGAAGGACACCGAAAAGAATAGAAATAGGATTTGTATCTTTGCAAAGTTTCATTTTGTAAGTCGTAATCGTCTAGGACTCATGTTTCGTCCAGGGTATAAATATAAGCCCTCGACCATTGTAAAACTGTTCACAACCACATCAATACAAACTGGCCCCGTGCCACCTTCGAGTCCTTAGTCGTGTCGTCGAGTTCTTCGAGAGGAATCATCGATCCGTCGACCTCCGTAAGTTCCAGCAACCTTGCTATTATGTCTAGTATCGTGCGGCGGATTTAGATATGATGCAAGTAGTCTCGTATGTGAAGCTTAGTATCGTGCGGCGGATTTAAGCTTATGACGGAAAGTTTTTGCTTGTGCCTTGTATCGTGCGGCGGATTAAGTCATGAGTCAAAATAGTTATCGTCTCTATTAGATTTGGCAGGTCTGATAGATTCATTAAGTTATCATGTGTTATATGTTTTATTTATTTAATTCTTGTAACATCTCTTTTGCCCAATCTAGATTGATCTCTATTCGGCCTTGTTTCACAAGTTTGCTTGTGCTTTGATAATCATAAGATCATGATGGCCGGATCACTTTTCAATTTAGGTTGTTACATGTTGTGGGTTCATGCATGTTAATCATGTTTAGGCTTCGATAGAACTGGGTATCGTGCGGCAGATGCAGGTTTTAGATTAGTTTGATCATGCTTGCTTGTATGTTCCTTCCTCATGGACCCCAACTCGGCTAGTTTGCCGATCTTAGTTAAGCTTCAACGAGTAATGAGCTTTTATAGATCTATTCAAATATATGCATGCTTTTAGCTTGTTATAATTAGATTGTATCATGCGGTGGATTAATCTAATTATAAGAAGTGGCGTAGACTCATAGCAAGTGGTATCATGCGGTGGATTAGCTTTGCTTGAGTTTATACCTGACGGGTTTATGAAGACTAAACGTGCGTCAGATTAGTTGGATTAGCCTATGCATGTGTTATTTGAGTAGATCTATTTTGGCAAGTTACCTGTTTGCAACATCTCTAATTTGTTCGAGCATGTCTCTCCTTACATATATATTCGGCAGTTAATATGCTTTGCATACTCTGTTTTCATACTTGCCGAATGTCTTTATAAACATGCTTTGACAGACAGCTTCTATAGTTGTGTGCCGTCGTGATTGGCTTCCAAAGCCGTACATATGGAACTGTCTGGTCTCATCCGGCATGTTCCAGAGGTATTCTCACGTTTTTATCCCTTGTTGGTTTTCAGGTCAAACCGACTGACACGTCTCCGGATTCAACACACTCCGAGCACCCGATTGAAGCTAGCCTCGTTTGGCTTGCTGTGTGCCTTGGCGCGAGGTGTCATGTTTTGCGTCAACACACCTTTTGGCACGCCCAGTGGGACGACTTCGTTTCAAGATGCCTGAGATCAGCGATGATCAAATTCTGGATGTGATCATGGATGACTTGCCGCCAGAGTTGAAAAGTTTAGTACAACAGACCTGTGATGAATTCCAGTGCAAATGCTTGGCGTCCTTCTCCAAGAACAAGAGCGGCAAAGTCTTCCAGAAGCAGGAATTCCCAAAAATCATTCCTCATCACCAATCCGAGCCGTCTGACAATGATGAAGAAGAAGCTATTCGGAAGATGACCGAATTAGTGTATAAAGTTGTATCAGAAGCCATGACCAGCCATCAGGCAGCTTTCTTGAATACTTTTCGTGCTGTCATGGTTAGCATTTTCGGTCCAGCAGCGGATAAACGCTTTGAAGAAGCCGCTGGTCCAATGCAAGGACCGCTGTTGTTCCCGGTACGTCAACGTTGAAGGATCGCTGAAGAAGGCGAAGCTGGCCCAAGCACAGGTGGGATGGTTCCTCATGAGACGCAACAACCTCCCTAGACTTATGGTCAGGTCACGTTCGGCACGACAGGAAACGTCCCGCAGTCTGCCTCTAAGGTGTCTCCTGCAGCGAATAGGATACAGAGGAATATGTTTGGAGATGGATATCATGAGTTCATCGATTATAGCTCGATTAATGCTCTTCCAAATCCAGGCTACAGGAGTTCAGCAGGACTACATCATGGGGGGCAAACACAAGCAGCTCCCGATTCAAATATTGACATCATCATGCATAGGATGGCTGATATGATGCAGAATCAATTCGGCCTGAAACCAAAGAATCAGTCGTATGCTTACAAATCTCCTTACCCAGAGTGGTACAATCGGGTAGCACTTCTTCCAAGGGTGAAGCCTCCTACTGATTTTACCAAATTTTCAGGCCAGGATGACACCAACACTATAGAGCACATCGGCCGCTATTTGATGCAGCTTGGAGAAGCATCTACGGATGAAGCTTGGAGGATTCGGTACTTCCCATTGTCATTGACAGGGCCAGCCTTCTCATGGTTCGCTTCTTTGCCAGCAAATTCTATCAATACATGGGCAGAGCTGGAACAAAAATTCCACTCGTATTTCTTTACGGGCACCAGTGAGAAGAAGTTGGCCGACCTCACGAGCCTGAGGATGAAACCTGGCGAGACACCACAAGAATATTTACGCAGGTTTAGGGAAACCAAGAATCTTTGCTATTGTCTGAACTTGCTGGATGACCAATTGCCGGGGATAGCTATAGCTGGCATGTTGCCGAGTATCAAGGAGAAGCTATTCGACATGGAATTTGATGACCTCGGGCAGTTATCACAAAGGTTGGCAACGATGAGTAGTCAAGCCCAAGGATTCAGAAGAAGTAATCAATTCCAGAAAGGAGATGTGGCTGCTGAAATGTATCAGGCTTTCCTAGAGGAAGCAACTGAGTATGATGATGAAGATGAAGTAGCTGCAGCCGAGATAGTCTGGGCTAAAGAGCCGACTCAAGTCAACCAGCGATGGCTGAGACAACAAAAAGGTACTTATGACTTTGATGTTTCCAAGTCAGATAAATTATTTGAGTACTTGTTGAAGGAAGGACGCATCAAGTTGCCGGAAGGTCATCCTATGCTGCGTCCTGAAGGGGTCAAAGACAAGAAATATTGTGGTTTCCACAATACCAAATCCCACTCCATAAATGATTGCCAAGTGTTCAGAGTTCGGATTCAGAAAGCTTTCCAGGACGGACACCTAAGGTTTGATGGAAAGATGAAAGTGGATGGTAGTCCTTTTGGGCAGAATACTGTAACCTTCTTTGTTAACATGGTCAATGCAGCTGATCCCAGGGGTAAGAGCAAAATGAAAGTATTAAGCTCTGATAGAGCGAGAGAAGCTGGTGCCGTTGACCCTGATCGGCAGATTACAAATAGAGACCTTAAACAAAGGGTTCGGTTCCAAAATAGCCAAACTGAGACGGGTGAAACTTCCAGACCCAGGGTCACGACGCGTATTCTATTGAATAAATGGCGTCGGGAGCAAGAATGGTACCAGAAGCAGAGATTTTGCGAAGAATAGAAGTTCCTGAAGAAGCAATGAAGGTACGAAGAAGAGATGTACCGAGAAGAACGAGAAGATACGAGGGAGCAAGAACAGTCTCATTGGGAATGCTCGTTCTTCCAGTATTGTTGGAATGAAGGCTTGTAGCTGCCTATTAGGAACAACTGCCCTAAGTGCAGCAATCAATACTCTGAGTATAGGCAGTCTCGAGTCAACCGCCGTTCTGTCCATGAAAGGCTTGGGACACGAGTCCCTGAGGACGATCGTCGCTTAAAAATAAACAATTCCGAAGATCGGCAGGAAAGAGGATTTGTCGATCGAAGTTGGGCTCACACTGGAGAAGAGGGATATCGTGAGTATGTCTGGCAGAGAGGACAGTGGTGTCCACCAGGATTGAGGAGAAGCCAGAAAAGAAGGGTGCCGCGTCTAAGAAACAGAGAGTTAGAGCAAGCAAATGCCAAGACAAAGCGAGTTTGGCGCCCCAAAGAGAAACCGGATGGGGGTGATCGTTTGGCTGACGCATGTATGGCTTTCTTTCTTCCATCAGAATTTATAGCTCCCGAAGAACAGGATGTCCAAGACGAGGTGTATTCAGATTTTGATGAATTCCAAGAGTTGTTGGCTCATCTTGTCTTGGCTCAAAGTGCAGTATTCGATAAACCAGCTAAGCATCGACACCTGAAGCCATTGTATATGAGAGACTATGTTAATGGCAAGCCATTGAATAAGATGTTCATTGATGGAGGGGCTGCCATAAATATCATGGCATATACCACATTCAGAAAACTTGGGATGACGAGTGAAGACTTATTGAAGACCGACATGGTATTGAGAGACTTTGCTGGTAATTCCTCTGATACTTGGGGAGCAGTTCACGTTGAGTTGACGATCGGGACTAAAACCTTGATCACTACCTTCTTCGTCATTGATGGCAAGGGGCATACAGTTTGCTATTAGGAAGAGATTGGATACATGCAAATTGCTGTGTGCCGTCAACTATGCATCAGTTCCTCATCTAGTGGATCGGAGATGACGTCGAAATTGTCCACGCTGATGATTCGGTGAGCATTGCTAACACAGAGCCGATCTACTGGGAATATGATGGTGTCGAGTGCTTCTCTGGAAGGGCTTGGGAAGTAGGTCCTGTGAATATTTTCGACAAAGACCAACAGCCGATTCAAACGATCGGCTCTCAGAGCAATTTTTAATAAGTAATATAACTGAGGTAATGGAGAGGAATCAGGACCAGGTTCTATATCGGCCGACGAGGAATAAAGTGTTGATGATGAAGCCGAGGTCAGAATTAATATGTGCGAATTTGAGTCCGGTATGGGTTGAAGTTGGTAAAACTTTTGAGAAGGATCTGCCTATTTCTCCATCGCCAAAGCTAAAGAAAGGTCAAGAGTTCACGCGAAGTGACGTACAACGAAGAGTGTTGGTGAAATTGAAAAGTATATGAAGGCACTTCCACAACTTGGTAATCATTTCAAGTTGTACGTGGCGGCCGATAGCCTTATAGTAAGATCGACCCTTATTTTAATGTTAAAGGAGAAGATAAGTAGCAGCTAGCTTTAGCTGAAAATGTTAAACTCAGAGAAGGGTATTCGGCTGTAGAGAAATTTTGTTTATATGCGTCACTCATGGGCTAAAGCTTCGGCACTATTTGTTGAAAAGCCGAATGCGTGGAAATTGTATTTGGAAACAATTCAAGAATATTTGTATACAACCAATGTAAAAACATCGCCTTTAGCAGAAAGAGTGTTCCAAGAGTTTAAGTTATAGCTGGTATTATTCATATCGCCTTTAGTACAAAAATATTCATGACCTCGGTGGCCCTAGCATTTTTCAAGTTGGCAGGTTTATCGGGAGGAGAGAAAGGTGAAATGCAGTAAGTAAGATGCCGAGTGACATGACATGTTGAAAATGAGATCTAGTCAGCTAAAATGACGTCATACATTCGGCAAACGTTCTTCTGAAGAAATATTGCAATCAGAGAAAATTACGGAGGATTTGAGAAATGCAAATGGGCATTATTCAGAGAAGAGCAAGTTTCATATATTGCAAAGCCTCATGCATAGATCCATCCTAATACAAACTACCCTTGGAATAATTTGTTTACAATGGATTGCGGGTGAGTAATCTCGGCAATAGCAACAGCGTGGTTATTGTAGATCTCAAGGTCTTCAGATTCATCTGGATCCCCGCCTGCGAAGCCAACTGGTAGGAAGGAGTAATCTTCTTTGGTCCAAGAACTCATTGCTGATAACCCAAGGGAAACCCCGACATGCACACCTTGGATGACGGCCTGGTCTATGCAACCATCCACGGCGTCAAGACGGGCTTCGACTGATTCCCCATGAGCATTCACCTTGAGGGCAATTTTGTTCGCTGCTATTTTCAAACGATCATTCTCTGCAGACAGGGCTAGCAAAAGAAGAGGTGCGTTAAACAAGGCAAGCTCAAACAGAAGAAGAGGACCAAGGCTCTGCTAACCTGTGATGCTGCTGTAGAGTTGCTTCCGTTGGTCTGCCCATTCGGCTTCCTCGATACTATGCTTCTTGGGTGCATTTTCCATTTCCTTCCAGGCCTTATCCCTTTCTTCGCGACACCGAAGAGCATCCAGATGGGTCTGCTGAAATAAATCGTCAAACTCAGAATCTGGTGGCTTAAAGAAAGGATTGAGAAGTTATTGGAGTCACCGTTTCTGGAACAGGGACTCGAGCCTGGCTGGAAGAAGACCCCACACTGAGAAGGACGATAGATCAGGGATGGATGAACAAGGAGAACTATCACAAGGGGGCAGAAGACTAGTCTTTTACCTATGGCGCCAGTGAGTTAGTGCTCGACTTCCTCCTGCTTTATCTCCATCGGGGGGCCTGCCACGATCACCTTTGCCTGTCATTGATGGAAACGCGAGCAAAGGATTTTCTCTCTGGCTTGTTAGAAGCCGAGAGTTGGAAATTTTTGCGAGTTAAACTATTTGACTGGAGATAAGAGTGACAGCTTGTGTAGGGTCATATTTATAGAACCATGGCTTGCGTACTGGAGGACCAAGCATCGGATTAGGGTTTCTACGGCTTATGGGCCGTTATTGGGCCAAGCTAGATTTTTAATGGTTGAAAGAGGTTGTGACTTCAGAGTCAGAAAGCCGATGGGATTCGGCTAAGAGTTGTTCAAGTTTTAACTAGTAGTTTGGGAATTCACGTTACCGATTGGCATTGAGGGCAGAGAACTGAAGACCGGAAAATCCCTTAAGAAGTACTACCTTGGTGTCATCGTGGATCGGAAAGCTAAGAGAAAATCGGATATTTTGGATCTAAAATGACCGATTACAACGATTGTCTGCAAGACAAAGGTATCTAATGCGATAGCCGATGTAATGAACATCGCTGCTAGAATGAAATGGGAATTAGTGACACATTGATCTCGAGGGATCAATCACAGGATGATTTTGAAAAGACAGACAGAAGAACTTCTTATTTACAAAAGAAGGAAACAAGATTATAGAAAGTTAGTTTGTCCAATCCATCCTACGCCTAATCGGGAGGGACTGATCGAAGGAGTCTGCTAGATCTGTTCCGTCTTCCTTCATATCGTCTACAGAGTGTTCTACTCTATCTTCTAGTTCTTGTTCGCAGACATCAAATCTGCGGTAATCGGCGCCAGAATGTATCCTCACAGCGTTAAAGGCAAGTGCCGCGCCGTACCCCATGCCGGCCCTGGAGATGATGGGGAGGATTCGGTTAACTTCATTCACCCGCTTCTGAGGTGTCGTACACGCCACATCAGCCGTGACAGCGAGCTTGGTGATAGCAGCTTCGAGGGGGTGGAGTTTGGCTGCCAGGGCTGAAAGGAGGGAGAATAAATAAAAGCAGAAAAAGAGAATGAGGAAAGAAATGAAGAAAAAATACTTACCAGTGGCTCGTTCCCGAGCAACATCAC
This sequence comes from Coix lacryma-jobi var. lacryma-jobi, assembly GCA_009763385.1. Taxonomy (NCBI): domain Eukaryota; kingdom Viridiplantae; phylum Streptophyta; class Magnoliopsida; order Poales; family Poaceae; genus Coix; species Coix lacryma-jobi. The sequence continues at coordinate 98,758,925 of CM019830.1, read as the reverse complement.
GCTCTTGAGAGATTCGGGTAATCTCCCAATCTTTTCCCTCCAGATCAAGTTGGAGATCTGCAAGCTTCTGAGTCAGGTCCTCGGGGAGGTCATCGCCGGTTTTCCTAAAGGAAGTAATGATGTAAGAATTACTGCTTCATTTTTTGGAGTAATCAAGAGAGGGAAGAAAAGATCAACCTTTTCTTAGAAGTGCTGGAAGCACCGAGCTCAGAGCTATGACGGCTCGCTATGGAAGACATCCTTTGGATTGGAACGAATGTTGAGCAGGAGGAAAAGAGGGTTTTTGAGTCTAAGCAGGGGAGTTCGGGATGCACAAGTCAAAACCAAGTAAGGGGAAGTTTTAAAGGATCCCAAGAGGTGCATCGGGAGATGAATCGGCAAGTACACAATTATGGTGTGTGAAGGTGGATGCTTCCGGAAGTTCCACGTCAAATGCGCAAGGAAAAAGGAATTTTGGAATAAATATTTATCCCAAAATTAGGGGGCATGTGTTAACACTAGATTTTTGCACGCACGAGAAGATGACAAGAGGGCCCGGCCAACAGGAAGGAAAGGATTCGACAAGCAATCAGATGGCTATTTGGTTCTCAGGGTTTCGGTGAATGACTGTGCGGTTGGCTATCTTGCAAAGCAGTAGCTCCATTCGGGAAATGGATATGGTAAATGAAGCCGATTTGCACGAGAAGACGCGTGACGATGTAGGACACCGAAAAGAATAGAAATGGGATTTGTATCTTTCCAAAGTTTCATTATGTAAGTCGTAATCGTCTAGGACTCATGTTTCGTCCAGGGTATAAATATAAGCCCTCGACCATTGTAAAACTGTTCACAACCACATCAATACAAACCGGCCCCATGCCACCTTCGAGTCCTTAGTCATGTCATCGAGTTCTTCGAGAGGAATCATCGATCCGTCGACCTCCGTAAGTTCCGGCAACCTTGCTATTATGTCTAGTATCGTGCGGCGGATTTAGATATGATGCAAGTAGTCTCGTATGTGAAGCTTAGTATCGTGCGGCGGATTTAAGCTTATGACGGAAAGTTTTTGCTTGTGCCTTGTATCGTGCGGCGGATTAAGTCATGAGTCAAAATAGTTATCGTCTCTATTAGATTTGGCAGGTCTGATAGATTCATTAAGTTATCATGTGTTATATGTTTTATTTATTTAATTCTTGTAACATCTCTTTTGCCCAATCTAGATTGATCTCTATTCGGCCTTGTTTCACAAGTTTGCTTGTGCTTTGATAATCATAAGATCATGATGGTCGGATCACTTTTCAATTTAGGTTGTTACATGTTGTGGGTTCATGCATGTTAATCATGTTTAGGCTTCGATAGAACTGGGTATCGTGCGGCAGATGCAGGTTTTAGATTAGTTTGATCATGCTTGCTTGTATGTTCCTTCCTCATGGACCCCAACTCGGCTAGTTTGCCGATCTTAGTTAAGCTTGCACGAGTAATGAGCTTTTATAGATCTATTCAAATATATGCATGCTTTTAGCTTGTTATAATTAGATTGTATCATGCGGTGGATTAATCTAATTATAAGAAGTGGCGTAGACTCATAGCAACTGGTATCATGCGGTGGATTAGCTTTGCTTGAGTTTATACCTGACGGGTTTATGAAGACTAAACGTGCGGCAAATTAGTTGGATTAGCCTATGCATGTGTTATTTGAGTAGATCTATTTTGGCAAGTTACCTGTTTACAACATCTCTAATTTGTTCGAGCATGTCTCTCCTTACATATATATTCGGCAGTTAATATGCTTTGCATACTCTGTTTTCATACTTGCCGAATGTCTTTATAAACATGCTTTGATAGACAGCTTCCATAGCTGTGTGCCGTCGTGATTGGCTTCCAAAGCCGTACATATGGAACTGTCTGGTCTCACCCGGCATGTTCCAGAGGTATTCTCATGTTTTCATTCCTTGTTGGTTTTCAGGTCAAACCGACTAGCACGTCTCTGGATTCAACACACTCCGGGCACCCAATTGAAGCTAGCCTCGTTCGGCTTGCTGTGTGCCTTGGCGCGAGGTGTCACGTTTTGCGTCAACAACTGGGAATAAGCATTTCTCTCTTTTCCCCCTTTTTCATTTCTAAAATCCTTTCCTATAGATATCTGGGGAATCTAGAGCTAAAAAAAAGAGAGAGATATGAAAAAAAGTGAGCAAAGTAGCTCAAGAGAGGACTATGTCCTAAGAAAAAAAGGTGAGCAAAGTAGCTCAAGAGAGGACTATGTCCTAAGAAAAAGTGAGGACACATCTTTTTGTCTACTCACTATGTATCCAAAAAAGAGAGAGAGAGAGAGAGAATTATCATTAGCTCTAGACCCCAGAAATTAATTAGGAAGGATTATGAAATATCTCACTATACACTTCCACATAACCACACATGCACATCTTGATCAATTTTTATGACTTGCTGCTCCTTATGATCTGAGTATCTAGCTTAGCAATAAACATCAGGCAATTTGCTCATGATTCTTAGCCTACCTATAACTCCACATATCATTCTTTAGAAATAGGGGAGGCTACATTTTGGCCTAAGTGAGGATTTAAACACCATTGAGTGATTGAGTGAATCTTGGAGGACTTAAGCAAGTTGTTATCTTTTGAAAACCTTGAAAAACCTCCAGACAAAATCCTAGTCAAACCTAAGCAAGATAAAAGTTTCCTATCTACTGCTTTATTTCACTCTTGCATGTTTGAAGTGAAAAGCTATAAGCCCCACATTGCTATGATTAATGATATATGCTAAGTTATTTCACACTATACAATATGCACTTGTATACATCTTAAGTTGTTATCTATTTCATGCTCAATGCTTAAACCGCATTGTTGCTCAAGGACGAGCAACAGGTTAGCTTGGGGGAGCTTGTTGATGGTCCTTAAACACCTGTTTTACCATCAACATTTTACCCTAAAAATCACCAAAAAGGCATGAAATGTAGTCAAATAGGTTTCAAACTAACCGAATTCCACATGTCCATAGATTTTGATTTGAATGCAGGATTTGAACCAAATTTGGATATTTGAACCACCAAAGGCCAAGCCCACTCAGCAGGGCCCAATTGGGCCTCAGGGGGGTGGCGCCCGCTGTTGGCGGTTCTTATCAACATATTTATCCCGCCAACATAGTCCACATAAAAGGAGAAAAGCATGTATTTTACTCGTATATACATTTATTGCTAACCAAGTTCCACATGTAGTGCAAAGTTATGTTTTGCAGATCATAAACATGAATACAGGTGGATAACAACCAAAAAGGCGCAATCCAACACGCTGAAATGCGCAAAATGAACAAGGACACAAAAAGCCCATATAGAAGTGCAACAAATTTCAGCCGGGAACAAACTCAGGAGCCCAAAAGGAGCAGCCCAGGCTTTTGCCTGGGCTTGTTGGGCCCAGCCAGGGGGCGGGTCGGCCGCCCCCCTGGAGACGCCACGTGGCCACCGCCTTTGCAGAGGCGGTGCAATCAATGCCCCTAAGGCGGTTTCGGGTGAATTTTGCAGCAAGCCCCCTACTAAACCGACCTAAAGCACCTATATAAGGAGAGGGGGAGGGGAGGCCAAAGTAGAACACAATCACCTCTTGAGCTACACACTTGGGCACTACCTCTTCTTAGTTTTTCCTTGTTCTTGTGCTAGAGAGAGAGCTAGGCAAAGCTATCAAGGAGGGCTTGGCTCCTTGGAGAGATATTGGGTATGAATAAGATAGATCTGATCTCCAAAGCCCTGTCTTCATTCTTTCGATACAGTTCTTCATATGAACTAGAGTATAGTTCTTGTTCTAGTATTTTGGTATATGACTTAGATCTTAGGTCTTATATCATGTTGCTAGTATATGAACTTATGAATAGTTCTTGTGGAATTAGTATAATATACATTCTAGTGTATAGTTCTTATAATATATTGCTACCCTAGGGTTAGTAGTGTATTATATGAATTAGAGATAAGTGTGTATTGTATTATTCTCACATAGAACATTAGTCTAATTGCTTCATGCTGATTATATGATTAGAAATAAGCTCTTGTCAAGGGTGGCGGTTTATCATGCTCTTCTGAGTAGGCTCAGGCTTCTTACCTGTCGATCCATAGGGTCGGGGACCTGGGGGAGTCTGAGTGGGTTCTGTGCATGCAAGCATGGTGCTTGGATGTAGAGGCCGGGTAAATGCGTGGTCTTAGTCCACGGTAGTGGGGATGGCGGCAGGTGGTGACAACCCTGTCCGTCCTTGGCATTCCCCCATGTTCGGCTAGGGTGTAGGAGTCTAAATTGTTACGAGAGGTTGCTGGCAGACCAGTACTCGCGTAATCTCCTGAACCATCTGAAGCATGAGATTAGTTCTATGTCATATGATTGCATGATTAACTTGTTCTGTGTATGACCTGTATCCAGACCATGCCTGCTCTATTAGGTTATTCAATTATTCTTTTATTCATTTATTCTTTTAGTCTCTTTTTACTCTTTGCTCTTTTGCCATGCTCAAGATTGTGTTTCTCCACTATTCAAATTATCACTGTTTATCACCTGTTATGATAATTGATCCATTATTGCTATCATGGTATTTGGTACTATGTTTATCCTAGAACTTGATACATACAAAGCCTTCCTCGAGTGAACCAATAAATCACGATACTCGGTATATCTCCGGGTGAAATGCTACACGATAATTCTGTGCGCTTGCGGACCTAAACTCCAAACCTACGAACTATCGTAAAGATGCATGCTTAACACTGTTACTAGAAATGCGCCATTCTAAGCAACTTGTTAAGAGACATCGTACAGACACTTCTAGCGCCGTTGCTGGGAATAGATCTTCGGGTCCATTTCTATGCCAATATCCGGCGCCGTTGCCATGGATGGATTGCAAAGTCCATTATTAGTGACGACGTTAGTAAGTGTCAACGTGTATTTCTGGCGCTGTTGCCAGGGATGGATCGTAAGGTCCATTCTTAGTAATAACGTTAAGAAACGCCAACAAGCATTTCTGGCGCCGTTGCCGGGGAAGGCTAATGTAAAAAGTTCTAGATAAACATAAACCAATATCTGATATGCATAATGAGTCATTGTTATGCAGGTTAACTCTGCCTGTTTTCCTCCTGTTGTGGATGAAACAGGAATAGTGTATGTCTGGTTTCTCTCTGCCGGAAAACTTCATTAACAATCCCGAGGCACTCCTAAGGGCTAAGCGGATTCGTTCCGTTTCGTCTTCTGCTACTCCACCGACAGAGCAACCAGCCAGTTCCGCACCAACCCCAACTGAGGTCATGGCTGAGAAGACACTCCGCGAGTTCTCCGTGCCCGCTGTCACCAACGTGGCTACCGGCCCCGCTGTGGACACGGCCGGAAAGAACTTCGAACTCCGTACAGGCCTGATCACCATGGTGCAGGCAAGCCCGTTCTGCGGTTTGCCTAGTGAGGATGCGAATGTGCATCTGCAACACTTCCTGGAGCTGTGCGACACTATCGTCATCAAGGACATCACCCCAGATGTCATTCGGCTCCGTCTTTTCCCTTTCTCCCTTGTGGGGAAAGCGAAAAGGTGGTTCTACTAGGACAAGGAAGCTGTCAACACATGGGCGAAATGCTCAGCTGCATTCCTCGCTAAATTCTTTCCCATAAGCAAAACCAATGCTTTGCGGGGAAGAATCTCCAATTTCAAGCAAGATGCCACTGAATCAATCCCTGACGCGTGGGAAAGGCTCCAGGAGTACATCCTGAGCTGCCCCCACCATGGCATGGAAAATTGGATGGTGCTCCAAAACTTCTACAACGGGCTCACGCCCATGTCGAAGGGGCACCTAGATGCAGCCGCTGGTGGAGCATTCTTATCGCTCACCACCGCCGGGGCTAAGGCCCTGATCGAAAAGATGGTTGAACACCAAGGCTGGAGTGACGAGAGAACTCAACCACAAGCACCAGCCAAAACACAAAAAGGCATGCATACCGTGAAGGAGACGGATATGCTTGCCGCAAAAATAGACCTCCTTATGAAACACCTATCTGAGAAAAATCAAGAAAACCAAACAAATACGGTGAACGCCATAGAATCACACATGACGTGTGAAGTCTGTGGTGGTGTTGGCCACTCGGGGACCGACTGCCCCGAAACCCGTGAAGACGCCGCCTACATCAACAACGGGTTCCGCCAACAAGGAGGCACCAACCAGAACAATGGTTGGAGTAACCAGTCACGGCCACCATTCCAAGGTAATTCGAACTCCAATTCGAATCAACCTTCATTAAGAGACTTAGTTCTTGGACAGGCTAAAATTAATGAAAATTTGACTAAAAAGTTGCTGTCCAATGATAAAGTTTTTGAAAATTTAAATACAAAAATAGAAAACCTAACGTCCTCCGTTCAAAATCAACTGAGCTTCAATAAAATGAAAGAATCCCAATTAGCTCAAATCGCCGCTGCTATTCCTACCGAAAGTACGGGACGACTCCCGGGACAACCCGAGAATTCTCCCACTAACCATGCAGGGTGAAACGGGAAAACGGAAGGAAAGTCCCACTCAAAGGACTCAAAATAATTTGAGCCTCCACCGAAGGTAATCGGTATGTGTCCAAAAAAAACGGCCAAGAGCTAGCTTGGGGGAGGACCCCCACTTCCGAGGTATGTTGCATTGCATATTTAATTCCATGCATTCTTATTTTTCCATTAGCATGTTTACTTAATGCAATTTTAATTTAAAAAAAAAAGAAAAAAAAACTAAAAAATGCTAAAAAGACTAAAAATATGAATTCCACTCTTATATGTGATGTAAGATATGTGCTTCTTCTTTGTTGAAATGATGAATAGTTGCTCTGTCTTATAATTCACCTGTGCCTAGTTTATAACTTAGTTTCTACTAAGATTTGAGTTTATTGGTAAATGGCTCACTTAAGAACTTGAAACTTGTGGGATGCACATGCTTACTCAAGTCCAAGGTTATTGCTAGTCATGATCTAGTATAAGCAGAGAATTGCTATGACATTGTTCTAAGAAAGACTTGACATCCGGAGAATTTATTTAAAAACTTAAAATTCAAAAGTTCCTCGATGATGATATATCCTACCAGAGCCATATGATGAAAAACTTTTCAAACCATATACTCATATGCTACTTGTATTTGTATTGAGCTTATTCAAATAGTTGTGACCTATGTGTAGACTTCTTTCAAGCATTCAAGACCAAGATTCACGTACACCCACCAAATAAAGCTAACTCTTGCATTAAGAGTTACACAAGACATGCCATGCATTCACCACAAAATTAAATGCTCCACTGTTGATCATGATCTTTCTCTCCCAAAAGAATTATGGGCTATCTAAAAAAAATGAGAGAGTAAAAAAAATGGACAAGTGTCCCAATGAAAACAATGGGTACTCTGATACCCGCCTCTCTCTAAAAAAATGAATGAGAGAGTAAAAAAAATGGACAAGTGTCCAAATGAAAACAATGGGTACTCCGATACCCGCCTCTCTCGATGAATAAAGATAGCCCATAGTTCCCAATTTTCCAAAGGAAGAAAGACATGAGAAAAGGAGTATTCAAAAAGAAAATATTCCACACACTTGCACTTCTTGATCTAAGTGTATGACTGAAGTCTCCTAAGGTCCAATTCTTTGACTTTGCAATATCTACAATACAAGTATGCCTACTTCTTTCTACCCACAACTCCAGATAAAGCTTTAGTTGGTAGACTGAAAAGAAAGGCAAAAGCCTTTGGTGAGGACCATACACATCTTGAGCGAATGAGTGAATCATTTGAGGAACTTGCTTTGATTTTCAAAACTCCTAAAAACTCCGGATTATAAAGTTGCTCAAGGAACAAAAGTTTAGCACCTCTGTGAAAGCCGATCTAACATGCAGTGACTAAGGATTTGAGGAGGCTAACAAGCCCCATGGGTGACAAGGTACCAGGGTGAGTAATGGACCAATTTATTCAAACCATGATAGACACTTTGGTATAGACCTGACACTTGTGAATAATAATCGGCATTGAAGCAACTCCTGATCAACAACCAAAACCTTAGCTTTTGCTCGAGGACGAGCAAAGGGTAAGCTTGGGGGAGTTTGTTGGCGGTTCTTATCAACATATTTATCCCGCCAACATAGTCCACATAAAAGGAGAAAAGCATGTATTTTACTCATATATACATTTATTGCTAACCAAGTTCCACATGTAGTGCAAAGTCATGTTTTGCAGATCATAAACATGCATACAGGTGGATAACAACCAAAAAGGCGCAATCCAACACGCCGAAATGCGCAAAATGAACAAGGACACAAAAAGCCCATATAGAAGTGCAGCAAATTTCAGCCGGGAACAAACTCAGGAGCCCAAAAGGAGCAGCCCAGGCTTTTGCCTGGGCTTGTTGGGCCCAGCCAGGGGGCGGCCGCCCCCTGGGTCGGCCGCCCCCTGGAGACGCCACGTGGCCACCGCCTTTGCAGAGGCGGTGCAATCAATGCCCCTAAGGCGGTTTCGGGTGAATTTTGCAGCAAGCCCCCTCCTAAACCGACCTAAATCACCTATATAAGGAGAGGGGGAGGGGAGGCCAAAGTAGAACACAATCACCTCTTGAGCTACACACTTGGGCACTACCTCTTCTTAGTTTTTCCTTGTTCTTGTGCTAGAGAGAGAGCTAGGCAAAGCTATCAAGGAGGGCTTGGCTCCTTGGAGAGATATTGGGTATGAATAAGATAGATCTGATCTCCAAAGCCCTGTCTTCATTCTTTCGATACAGTTCTTCATATGAACTAGAGTATAGTTCTTCTTCTTGTATTTTGGTATATGACTTAGATCTTAGGTCTTATATCATGTTGCTAGTATATGAACTTATGAATAGTTCTTGTGGAATTAGTATAATATGCATTCTAGTGTATAGTTCTTATAATACATTGCTACCCTAGGATTAGTAGTGTATTATATGAATTAGAGATAAGTGTGTATTGTATTATTCTCACATAGAACATTAGTCTAATTGCTTCATGCTGATTATATGATTAGAAATAAGCTCTTGTCAAGGGTGGCGGTTTATCATGCTCTTCTGAGTAGGCTCAGGCTTCTTACCTGTCGATCCGTAGGGTCGGGGACCCGGGGGAGTCTGAGTGGGTTCTGTGCATGCAAGCATGGTGCTTGGATGTAGAGGCGGGGTAAATGCATGGTCTTAGTCCACGGTAGTGGGGATGGCGGCAGGTGGTGACAGCCCTGTCCGTCCTTGGCATTCCCCCATGTTCGGCTAGGGTGTAGGAGTCTAAATTGTTACGAGAGGTTGCTGGCAGACCAGTACTCGCGTAATCTCCTGAACCATCTGAAGCATGAGATTAGTTCTATGTCATATGATTGCATGATTAACTTGTTCTGTGTATGACCTGTATCCAGACCATGCCTGCTCTATTAGGTTATTCAATTATTCTTTTATTCATTTATTCTTTTAGTCTCTTTTTACTCTTTGCCCTTTTGCCATGCTCAAGATTGTGTTTCTCCACTATTCAAATTATCACTGTTTATCACCTGTTATGACAATTGATCCATTATTGCTATCATGGTATTTGGTACTATGTTTATCCTAGAACTTGATACATACAAAGCCTTCCTCGAGCGAACCAATAAATCACGATACTCGGTATATCTCCGGGTGAAATGCTACACGATAATTCTGTGCTCTTGCGGACCTAAACTCCAAACCTACGAACTATCGTAAAGATGCATGCTTAACACTGTTGCTGGAAACGCGCCATTCTAAGCAACTTGTTAAGAGACATTGTACTGACACTTCTAGCGCCGTTGCTGGGAATAGATCTTCGGGTCCATTTCTATGCCAATATCCGGCGTCGTTGCCATGGATGGATTGCAAAGTCCATTCTTAGTGACGACGTTAGTAAGTGTCAACGTGTATTTCTGGCGCTGTTGCCGGGGATGGATCGTAAGGTCCATTCTTAGTAATAACGTTAAGAAACGCCAACACCCGCCACCCCTAGGTGGAGCCCGCCACTTGGGTTGGCCCAAGTCCACTCACTGCCACATCATCGATCCGTGTGACCTCCCCAAGGCCAAATCTTGGCCCTTGGTCACTAGGTCAGTGGCATCAGACGGCTTAGGAGGGGTGTGGCATGGATCTTGACTGAATGGCGGTTATCTGGACATGCAACCGACCTTGGAACCGCCTCTCTAGAGCTCCTGGATGCCGTTGAAGCAATGACGGTGCATCCAACAGTGAGGGGGGTGGCGGCCGCCACCTAGGGCTGGCGCCCGCCACTAGGGTTTGCCCTAGGTCGGTTGGCTGCCCCCTATAAGTACCCCCCTCACTCCACAAGGCTATAAATACCCCCCTGGTGACACCACTTCATTTCAAGCAAGAAAGCAAGAAGCAAAGCAAAGCAAAGCAGAGCAAGCGAGAAAGCAAGTGAGAGCTCAGAGAGCTTAGGCAAGTAGGTTAGCTAGTAGAGAGAGTATAGCTCTAGTGCCCTTGCTATAGCGCGGCTCTTAGTTTAGCACAGCTCAGCCCTGACCAGTGGTATAGTAGCGTAGAGCTTGCTAGGAGAGAAGGGGGTGCGAGTGATTGGCATCGGAGGTCGGTTGATTTCCCGGCGTCTCTGGTCTGGTTTGCTCTCTTGTATCTTAGGTACACTCATCATTACTCCAATATTACTTTAAGTATTACTTTCAGTATTACTTTTAGTATTACTTTATCAAGTACCTTGAGTGTGACCTAGCTATCCCTACAGTTCAATTCACTTAGCCATAGTAGTTAATCTCTAGTGTGCTTAGTGATTGATCTTTGCCAATAGGTTGCTTAGTTAGTTTAGTGTTTATCTTATTAAGTCAAGTATTTGCTCTGACGTCCGCAAGGGTGTCTCTATTCAAAGCTAGGGTAGAGATAGTTAGAATATAATTAAGCGTGGTGCTTAGTTATAGACTTACCTTCAGATACGGCTGGACCCTCGGATAGCTGTGGTAGCAAGCAGGTGGTGACAACCCTGTGCGCCTTGAATTCCACCACGTAGTTGGCCCAGTTTAACAATAAGGCTCGTTGTGCTAGCGTTCAACCTAAGTAAGTGGTAAAGGCTAGTACGCCTCGGTACTTGACAAGATAGGAATAAAACTATACTTAACTTGGTTGCTTTATTGACATTTGCCTATCCTGCTTCATAGTTATCTTGCTTCATAGTTATCTAGGAGTAGTTATTAGTTATTAGTTAGTTATATTAGTTATCCTTAGTTATCCCCTATCTATCCATCCATCCACCTTACCTTACCATCCATTTCATCCTTACCTATCCACCCATATATTCTTTCTAGCCTTTCATCCCCTCTCTTCCCTTCTCTCATTTTCCCTTTTCTCTTTTCTTCGACTCTCATCCCCTCCTTGACTCGACTCATACACCACCCTAGCCTTCCCTTGGGATCAAATAAATCGACACCTGGTACTCCCAGGCGAAGTGCTACTACGATAGTTCTGTGCGCTTACATAATCTCCTCTAGGTAGATTGCAATCTCTCTAGCTAGCTCCTACTAGTGTCGGGATTGACAACCCCATTTGACATTAGTAGATAGCTACTTGAGCTTCAGTCCTTTAGGTATAGTGACCGGACTTGCTACAAGCACTTCTAACACCGTTGCCAGGAATAGATCCCATAGTCTACTCCTAGTAATGACATTAGCAAGTGCTAACAAGCATTTCTGGGCCGTTACCAGGGATAGTTGCCTAGCTCTATCTTTAGTGAAGCTAAGAACTACCAATATCTTCCTGATTCTCTCGGCCTTCATTGACTCGGTTTCTCTGGGTCCCTCTGGGTCGTTGTCGGATATCATACTCAGAGTTTCATCATCCTGGAAGACATCTGGAGGGGTTGGGGTCATAAAGATGACTGATGCCCCGCCATGAAAACTTCACGAGTGTAGCCCTGGTTTGTTGATCCTGGCGTAACCGACTCCAAAGTAGAAGTGCTGGAGATTAGTTCTGTTGAGGTGTCATGCTCCTCAAAGGGGAGCTGATGTCCATGTTGGTATGGAAGTTGTTGGTCGATTGTGCCAACCAGCCTAGCCGGAGCTGGCTGTAATGGCCAATGGACAATGTTACCCTCCTTGGTAGAGCTAAAAACGAGTCCTTGCTGAGCTCCGGTCAAAGGTATCTGTTGATACTCTTTGAATTTTGCGTCAATCAGGTCTTGGAAGTTTTCAGCTGAGTTCCGCAGTCCAAAGGTTGCAAATTCGTGGTTGTGATTCATGTTTTGTTCTTATTCTTCGCGGGTTGCTTTCCTCCATGTTTTTCCCGTTGATCGATCTCTCTACTCGGTGTGTCTTTTGCAAATCCGTTTGAATTGAGTTGTTCTAGATCGTGAGGCCCTTCTTTCCACCGAAGGAAATCATCTCTAACCTCACGAGCTAGTAGATCGGTCGATTTTTGTATCGAATCAAGTTTTGTCTCCCTTGCCTCGATTTTCTTCGATTCATCGATTTGGAGATAGGTTCGAGCCATGATCTCATAGGAGTAGCTCACTATCCTCCTTGTGACTCATCTCTCCAAGTTTGATCCCTAGAGGATTCATTTTGGGAGAGTTTGGATCGAATTGGAGGAAGAACAGTGGACTGTCGGGGTGACCGGACGCATGCATCGCGATGACCGGATGCACTGACCAGAGTCTGGTCGATGAATGTGTTCGTTGTGTTTTCCTGTGACTTGACCAGACGCTGGCTCTTTTGAGTGACCGGATGCACCCCTATCACTATTCATCGGTTTTAGTTTTTGTGACCGGGCGCTTGAGTTTTGACCGGACGCATAGGGATAGTGAGTCCGGTCACAACCAGTAAGGGTCCAGAAGCGTTTTTCTTTGACCGGACGCGTCCGGCCGTCAGTGACCGGACGCAGGCAGAGTCCGATCAGTGCTGTCTCTGCGCTGTTTCGTCCGCGGTTCGTTCGTCTATTGTCGGTTTTGATTTCTGAATTTTGCGTTGGGTTTCTAGAGTTGTGTAGTGTCTCGCTGTGCTTCTTGGAAGCATCCACCCTACCTCTAGGGTCGTGGACACTTGCAAGCTGTAGGGTTTGCTTTTGGGGTTAATTCTTGGTACAGTGGCAACTAGTTTCTGAAAAGAAATTTGAAGCTCCCATTAACCCCCCTCTGGTCGCTTTCTGGTAGCACTCTCGGTCCTTCAATTCGTATCAGAGCGGGTTAAGGATCTTCCACCTTAGCCGGTTCCAGATCCACAGAAGGCGACATGGATCGCGGCGTGGGCAAACCGCCATTTTTCGATGGGACGAACTATGCGTATTGGAAGATACGCATGTCGGCCTATCTCCAGAGCATGGGCTCTTTTGTTTGGGAGATTTGCAACAAGGCCGATTATGTTGTCTTGGCTGCTCGTGCTACTCAACTTCAGATCGATGAGCACGATGCCAATAGCCGAGCACGTAACGCTCTTTTCTCCTGTCTGAGCATGTCCGAGTTTGATCGCGTTTCTCACCTCCCCACGGCTCGTGAGATTTAGGCGACCCTCATGCGCTTCCATGAGGGAACCACTCAAGTCAAATCCCGTCTCTACGAGTCGCACAAGCGGGAGTATGAGAACTTTTGACACATGCCTCGCGAGAGCATAGAAAGTTTATTCGCTCGCTTTCAGGTTATTGTCAACAAGATGAGGGCGAACAAGGAGCTGTTGCCTTTCGACGATCATGAGAGAGCTTTGAAGCTTTTGCATACTCTTGATCGGTCGGTGTGGGACTCAAAGGTCCAGGCGATCATCGAATCGTCTAACTATGAGACCCTCACATGCGACGAGCTCTTTTGTAAGCTCAAGTCTAGTGAGATTGACGCCATGTCGAGGGCTTCTTATGAAAATCCTTCTGGCCCGACTATTGCTTTGGTTTCTGGCTCCTCTGCTAACCCCTCTGGAGGATTTGCACTCTCTTCACTTCTTTCTGTCATAGAGGAGCAGCTGGAGTCCTTCGGGAATGACGAGTTGGCTTTGCTTGCCAATCAGTTCTCACGGTTTCACAACAACCGCATCAACCGTCGCCGCGGAGGAGGACGCTCTGGATGCTTTGAGTGCGGCGACCTCGACCACTTCATTGCCAACTGTCCCAAGAAGAACAAGCACACATCTGGGAAGGGCGATCATGGGCACAAGTACGACTCCGGCAAGCGCAAGGAGAAGTACGTCCCTACAAAGCACAAGCGGAGGGGCGGCTTCGACAATGAGCACTTTGTGTTGCGTGATGTTGCTCTTGTTTCAAACTTGCATTTTAACCTTCTCTCTATTTCACAACTTTTGGATGATGACTATGAGATTCGTTTTAAACCGAATCTCAGTCGTATTTTAGATCCTCAGGGCAATCTTGTATGTTTGATTTCGCCCTTTGGGAAAGTCTTTCGTGCGAATTTCTTGGAGTCGTTTGGATTTTCTCACTGTCTTGTGGCTGGTCCTTCCTCCTCTGATCTTTGGAAGTGGCATAGGAGACTCGGTCACCTGAGCTTCGACTTGCTTGCAAGGCTTAGCTCACTTGGCCTAATCCGAGGATTGCCCAAGTTGTCCATGGACATGGACCTTGTTTGCCATTCTTGTAGATATGGGAAGATGGTTGCCGCTCCCCACCATCCAATGACTCAGGTCATGACACAACACCCTGGAGAGCTTTTACACATGGACCTTGTTGGTCCGGCTCGGGTGAGCTTGGTTCGGGGTAAGTGGTATGTTTTGGTTGTTGTTGACGATTTTTTGAGATATTCGTGGGTCTTCTTTTTGACTAAGAATACTAAGACTTTCTCTTTTGCTCGCAATCTGATTTTGCATCTTCAGAACGAGTTCCCTATGAACTCGATGCGAGCTATTCGTAGTGATAATGGTTCCGAATTCAAGAATTCAGATTTTGAGAAGTTTTGTAACTCTTTGGGTTTGGAGCATCAGTTTTCTTCCCCCTACACACCGCCACAGAATGGTGTTGTAGAGAGGAAGAATCGGACCCTTGTAGAGATGGCCAGGACGATGCTCAATGAGCATAGGACTCCTAGGCGTTATTGGGCTGAAGCTATGAACACTACATGCTATATTTCCAACCGCATTTTTCTCCGAGCTTTCTTGAAAAAGACTTCTTATGAGTTGCGTTTTGGAAGACAGCCCAAAGTGAGTTATTTTAGAGTTTTTGGTTGCCACTGTTTTATACTTAAGAAAGGCAACCTGGACAAATTTGAGTCTCGTTCTTCTGACGGTGTGTTTTTGGGTTATGGCACTCACACTCGAGCTTATCGTGTACTTAACCTTGATACTAACCGAGTCATGGAGACATTTGATGTCACCTTCGACGAGACCATGGTTTGTCCTTCTTCTCGTTTTGAGCGTGCAGGTGATCATGAGGTTGGTGAGCCTCTTTTTGATGATGAGGACGAGGATGCTGAAGGCATGGGTGACCCAGCATCACCTCCACCTGCTGTGCCGCAAAAAGCGGCTTCTACTACGACTCACGGCCCCGATCGCTCTTCTTCGACTTGGGGGCCGTGGGATCCGCCAACTCAAGCGGTACCTTTTGTACCCGGGGAGGCACCAGCTGCTGTTGAGGGGGAGGTATCTTCAGCTCGGGAGGCACCACGACTCATCCAACGCTAACACCTGCCTCAACAGATGATCGGCAGCATCGACGAACGTGTCACTCGGTCCATGTCACAGCATATTTCTCACTTTGCGCATTCTGCATTTGTTGCGGATTTTGAACCCCGAGATGTTGGACACGCTTTGACGGATCCAGACTGGGTCAATGCCATGCATGAGGAGTTAGAAAATTTTGAGAGAAATCGGGTTTGGGTTTTGGTTTCACCTCCTCCAGACTGTAATCCTATTGGGACAAAATGGGTTTTAAAAAACAAACAAGGAGAGGATGGCCACATTGTGAGGAACAAGGCCAGACTTGGAGCCAAGGGTTATAGTCAGAAGGAGGGGATAGACTATGAGGAGACTTTTGCTCCTGTAGCTCGTTTGGAGGCTATTAGGATACTCTTGGCCTTTGCTGCATCCAAAGGGTTTAAACTTTTTCAAATGGATGTCAAGAGTGCCTTCTTAAACGGCTACATAGAAGAAGAGGTATATGTTGAACAACCCCCCAGTTTTGAAAATCCCAAGTTTCCAAACCATGTTTTTAAACTCCACAAAGCTTTATATGGTTTGAAACAAGCCCGTAGAGCCTGGTATGATAGATTGAAAACTTTCTTGCCTGCTAAGGGTTTTAAAATGGGATGTGTGGATAAAACGCTTTTTGTCCTCAAGCAAGGCAAAGACACTCTCTTGGTCCAGATTTACGTGGATGATATCATTTTCGGTGGTTCTTCTCACGCTTTGGTTGCCAAGTTTGCAGATCTTATGAGCAGGGAGTTCGAGATGAGTATGATGGGCGAGCTGACTTTCTTCCCCGGATTGCAAATTAAGCAATCCCGAGAAGGGACGTTTGTGCACCAGGACAAGTACACCAAAGACTTGCTGAAGAAGTTTGATATGGGTGAGGCCAAGCCTTTACCAACACCCATGTCGACCACAACAGCCCTAGATGCGGATGTAGATGGAGAAGCTGTGGACCAGAAGGAGTACCGAAGCTTGATCGGGTCGCTGCTCTAACTAACGGCGACACGCCCGGACATTCAGTTCGCGGTGTGTCTGTCCGCACGCTTTCAGGCGTCGCCGTGCACTTCTCACCGTCAGGCGGTCAAGCGCATTATGAGGTACCTTTGTTTCACACCTGAGTTTGGGATTTGGTATTCAGCTTCCTCCACCCTCTCCCGTTGCGTTTACATTGATGCCGATTTTGCTGGTTGTCGAGTTGAGCGCAAGTCCACTTCTGGACTTGTCTGTTTATTGGTTCTTCTCTTGTATCTTGGTCTTCTCGCAATCAGTCTAGTGTCGCTCAGTCTACCACAGAGGCTGAATAAGTTGCTGCGGCTAGCTGCTGTTCTCAGTTGCTTTGGATGATGGCCACTTTGAGTGATTTTGGTCTGAGCTTTTCTCGCGTGCCTTTGCTTTGTGACAGCAGGAGTGCTATTAGCGTTGCTAAGAACCCTGTGCTGCATTCTAAGACCAAACACATCGATGTGCGCTTTGATTTTCTGCGAGACCATTTTGAGAAGGGTGATATCGACCTTCGCCATGTCGATACTCATCATCAGTTGGCTGATATCTTCACCAAGCCTTTGGTCCAATCAACCTTTAATCGGTTGAGAGGTGAGCTTGGTGTGTGTTTCCCCTTTTAGATGCGGGAAACATTTTGGTTCTTGTATCATAGACTGACAATTTTTTGTTTTTTTGTTTTCCTTAGTCTTTGCATTTCATCATGCATCTTTACTTTCTGAGCTTCATGTATATAATCTTTAGAATGTGATTATGTTCTGTCTAGTATGCTCTGATGCTTTATGATGATGCTTGTAGCTTATGCTCTTTCTGATCACTAATACATGTTGTGAGCTGAGCTACTTTTGAATGGTGAACCTGCTTAATGAACTTAAAATCTGAAATTGTTCACCATTGAGATATGCAACTAGCATGTGTAGAATATGTTGAATTCACTCGTCCTTTTCATATATGCTAGGTTGCTATGTCTCTAGTTCTGAGTCTTTCACTTGCTTGGTATGTTCATATTCTGTTTAAAATTGAACCAAGTTTTAAGTGAATTGAAAAGATCGAGATGGGATTGCTTGTCAACACATCACAGTATCGAGACTGTTTCTCATTGCACATTTGAGTTAAACTTGAGCCGTGTAGTGTATGACCGAAACCGGTGCTTTAAGCTTCTGATTGCATATGCATAGGCTTAGCTCGGTTGAAAAGTTAGGCAATGACAAGTTTTCAACCTCTCGCAATCACATGTTGAATTCTGAACTTGTGTAATTTCACCGCTGCAACTCCGATATAATCTGAAACCACAAGTATATGTTTCATTCTGCAGCATGATGATTGAACTTTGCTAGGGGTAGTTCACCTTGTATACATGTTTAGCACTTGTTTGATTTCCTGTCTATACATGTGTAGTGCTATTTTGATGGTGAATACCTTTTGGCTAAAACTGCTCACTTTGCTCATATGTTCATATTTCGTATTTGGTGATCAGTTTGAGCCTTTGCTAGCTTGTTATGGATGTTATTGAGTCATCTTATCAGAACTGTATAGAGCATCTTTTCATTCTATTGACTATATTCCTGTAGCTGCTAACTTGCATTTTGGACTCATATGCATTGTGTAAGGGGGAAGAATTCTGTCATGGGGAGAAATTTGTTTGATGGTGCATTTTCAACTAAGGGGGAGAAAGTCTCTCAAATCATAAAAAATCATCTAAGGGGGACATTTCCTGGTTGTGTGCACTATTTGAGGGGGAGTTTGCTTGTTGTTGACCGTAAGGTTTTGGTATGCAGCGTTTTTATTTAGTTGTGTTGAGCCTTTGCCTCCTACTTGGGGGACTAGCATACGTTTTTTTTTCAGCCTGTCATTTGGTAACAGTTTGCCTTTCAATTGGTGTCGAGCTCTTTTGGTCTTGAGTTTCAATTGGTATCTGCTAGCGGTGTTGAGCCTGTTCTACCTCTTCTTGAGGGCTAGCTTTGCTTTGCTTGGTTGCGTCGAGCCGTTGCCCATGTCTTTGGGGACCAAGTTGTCTTGCTCTTTCCACTTGACCTTCTTAGGCTTTGCTATGCTTTTGGGTCATTTGGTCGAGTTCTCTCACCTTCTTCTTCCTTCTTCTATTTCATGATGATTTGTGTGTGCAGTTGACAATGCACTCATCAAGAGGGAGATTGCGGATACATGGGTATATGCCGAGTCTCGAGTGATGAGTGATTGTCAACGGGTTTGATCGCATGTTCTTTGGCTTGTGTTGTGCAGGTGTCGAGCACGGAGACAGTGATCGAAGGCAAGGTGAAAGTCAAGTAGAGACGTGCCGTGCCGACAGACCGGGAGCGGTGAAGGGCGGACGTGAGGCTTGAACTGAGGGACCGGTGTCCTGAGGATCAGCTGTGGTGGCTGACAGCCTGGGACAGCGACGAGCGGAGACTTGCGGGGCACGGTGTTGCTCGGGTCGAGGACCTGGGGACACGTGTTGGTGGACGGGGTGCACGGGCGGTGCATCCCCTCTATAGCTCCGGTTTGGTGGTTGAGCCACAGAAAAACCACCGATGGACGGTTTCTAGGTTTCGGCCACACAACCTGGGGGTGCTGCGGGTTTGCCGAGTTTGGGCCACAAAACTCAGGCGATGGGCGGCTGGTTTCCCGGTTTGGGCCTCAAAACCGGGGGATGGACATGAAGGCCTGGTTTCCCAGTTTCGGCCACAAAACCGGGGGGTGGAGTCCGTGAAAAGGACAAGCAGAGTGGTGGCGGCACATGGCGGCAATCGATGAGGTTGCGTCGAGGCAACACTACCAGTTGTGCGGGCGTGGCCGTCGGATCAGCATCATCTTCGGGTTGGTCCAGGATAGCCTTAGGGTTTGGCTGGGTCGCTCTGTAAATACTTAGGGGTAGAGTGGGAATTAGAATTAGGATAAGTAGGGGGAGACACCCACCTCCCAAACTATCTCAGTCATTTGCTCTTTTGCTTCTAGGGTTTCCTGCTCTCCCCATTCCCTGCTGTAGCGAACTGAGATCCACAGAGAAGACAATCATACCTTTGTGTCCGTGAGATTTTGAGGAAGTGAGACCGTAATCTCACTATTGTAGCGTGTGGTAGCCACACGGTTGCAAATTCGTGGTTGTGATTCGTGTTTTGTTCTTATTCTTCGCGGGTTGCTTTCCTCCACGTTTTTCCCGTTGATCGATCGCTCTACTCGGTGCGTCTTTTGCAAATCCGTTTGAACTGAGTTGTTCTAGATCGTGAGGCAGTTCTGTCCACCGAAGGAAATCATCTCTAACCTCATGAGCTAGTAGATTGGTCGATTTTCGTATCGAATCAAGTTTTGTCTCCCTTGCCTCGATTTTCTTCGATTCATTGATTTGGAGATAGGTTCGAGCCATGATCTCGTAGGTGTAACTCACTATCCTTCTTGTGACTCATCTCTCCAAGTTTGATCCCTAGAGGATTCATTTTGGGAGAGTTTGGATCGAATCGGAGGAAGAACATTGGACTGTCGGTGTGACCGGACGCATTCATCGCGATGACCGGATGCACTGACCAGAGTCCGGTCGATGAATGCGTTCGTTGTGTTTTCCTGTGACATGACCGGACGCTGGTTCTTTTGAGTGATCGGACACACCCCTATCACTGTTCATCGGTTTTAGTTTTTGTGACCGGACGCTTGAGTCTTGACCGGACGCACAGGGATAGTGAGTCCGGTCACAACCAGTAAGGGTCCAGAAGCGTTTTTGCTTTGACCGGACGCGTCCGGCAGTCAGTGACCGGACGCAGGCAGAGTCCGGTCAGTGTTGTCTCTGCGCTATTTCATCCGCGGTTCGTTCGTCCGTTGTCGGTTTTGATTTCTGAGTTTTGCGTTGGGTTTCTAGAGTTGTGTAGTGTCTCGCTGTGCTTCTTGGAAGCATCCACCCTACCTCTAGGGTCGTGGACACTTGCAAGCTCTAGGGTTTGCTTTTGGGGTTGATTCTTGGGATAGCGGCAACTAGTTTCTGAAAAGAAATTTGAAGCTCCCATTAACCCCCCCTCTGGTCGCTTTCTGGTAGCACTCTCGGTCCTTCAATTGGTATCGGAGTGGGTTAAGGATCTTCCACCTTAGCCGGTTCCAGATCCACAGAAGGCGACATGGATCACGGCATGGGCAAACCGCCGTTTTTCGAAGGGACGAATTATGCATATTGGAAGATACGCATGTCGGCCTATCTCAAGAGCATGGGCTCTTCTGTTTGGGAGATTTGCAACAAGGCCGATTATGTTGTCATGGCTGCTCGTGCTACTCAACTTCAGATCGATGAGCACGATGCCAATAGCCGAGCACGTAATGCTCTTTTCTCCTGTCTGAGCATGTCCGAGTTTGATCGCGTTTCTCACCTCCCCACGGCTCGTGAGATTTGGGCGACCCTCATGCGCTTCCATGAGGGAACCACTCAAGTCAAATCCCGTCTCTATGAGTCGCACAAGCGGGAGTATGAGAACTTTCGATACATGCTTGGTGAGAGCATAGAAAGTTTATTCGCTCGCTTTCAGGTTATTATCAACAAGATGACGGCGAACAAGGAGCTGTTGCCTTTCGACGATCATGAGAGAGCTTTGAAGCTTTTGCATACTCTTTATCGGTCGGTGTGGGACTCAAAGGTCTAGGCGATCATCGAATCGTCTAACTATGAGACCCTCACATGCGACGAGCTCTTTAGTAAGCTCAAGTCTAGTGAGATTGACACCATGTCGAGGGCTTCTTATGAAAATCCTTCTGGCCCGAATTTGGCTTTGGTTTCTGGCTCCTCTGCTAACCCCTCTGGAGGATTTGCACTCTCTTCACTTCTTTCTGTCACAGAGGAGCAGCTGGAGTCCTTGGGGGATGACGAGTTGGCTTTGCTTGCCAACCGGTTCTCGCGGTTTCACAACAATCGCATGAACCGTCACCGCGGAGGAGGACGCTCTGGATGCTTTGAGTGCGGCGACCTCGACCACTTCATCGCCAACTGTCCCAAGAAGAACAAGCACACATCTGGGAAGGGCGTCATGGGCACAAGTATGACTCCGGCAAGCGCAAGGAGAAGTACGTCCCTGCAAAGCACAAGCGGAGGGCGGCTTCGACAAGGAGTACATCAAGAAGAAGTACTTGGAGAAGGCCCAGGCTGAGCAGCGTGCATTCTTCGCCACACTCAGCGACGTCGACGGCTCGGATGACGACTCCGCTGTTTCAAGCGACGACGAGTCCGAGAAGAAGAAGAGGATCAAGGACAAGCTGAACGGCGTCTGCTTCTTCGCCGACGACGAGGGCTTCTGCACCATGGCCCTTGGTGATGAGGTCGACGGCAAGTTGGAGGACATCCCTCAGAACGACAACGACTCCTTCCAGGTATCTCAGACCCCCGATGAGCTTTCTGCTGAGGTCGAGAAACTTACTGTCGCGCTTCTTGGTCAAGATAAGCTGCTTAGGCGTGCTGCTAGAGAGCGCAAGTTGTTTAGGCAGAAGTGGGAGGATATGGTGAAGGAGCTCGAGTTTGCTAGGTCCACCGTGGTCGTTTCTGAGGAGGCTGGGTGCGAGATGTGCACCAAGCACATGACTGACCTTCTCACTTTGAGAGGTAAGTATGCTGCTTTGGTTGGAGAGGTGGATGAGCTCCGGGCTAGACCTGTGTTGTTGGGTGCGTGCAAGTCTTGTGCAGGCTTGCAATCCGAGTTGGCAGAGAAGAATGCCAAGATTGAGTCTCTTGAGAAGGCCAGCTCGGGTAGCACTTGTGTGGCTATGTGTGCTTTGTGCGAGGGTTTGGAGATGAAGATTGCTAAAGTGAAGCATGGCAAGATGCAAAACCGAGGAAGAGAACACATACCTTCAAACTATCTTGTCATGGGTGTCTTGTAATGAGCCGCAGCTTGGGATGATGATTGCTCAGTTTAAGCGTGCTGCTGGAGGTGCAGGTGTAGATTTTGCTCAGGGTGTCGATTTTTCCTCTTTTGGGAAGATTGGAGAGTCGAGTGGTCTTAACCCGAGTGAGAAGCCCAACTCCACCACTACTCCCAAGCTTACTAAGTTTCCACCCAAAGAGCCTCTTAAGCCTAACACCAAGGATGGAGTG
This sequence comes from Coix lacryma-jobi var. lacryma-jobi, assembly GCA_009763385.1. Lineage (NCBI taxonomy): Eukaryota > Viridiplantae > Streptophyta > Magnoliopsida > Poales > Poaceae > Coix > Coix lacryma-jobi. Next base: position 98,736,267 of record CM019830.1, on the reverse strand, counting down.
TTTGTTGAACCTCCAAAAGCTCCACCCAAGAAACAGACATGGGCTCCCAAACCAAACCACCTCAAAAATAAGCTAGACACAATGCCACCTATCCAAGAGGAGCTTATGCCACAGAAGGGCAAAGTGATCCACACCCACTACCATGAGTACCAACAACCCCCTATGAGAGCGGTGAGGTACCATTGTGAGCACTTTGGGAGAGATGGACACTTGAGTGAGTATTGTTTTAGGTGCAAGAGAGAGGAGCGCCGTGCCAGGGAGATGAACAATGCGGACATGTATCATCCTTTCCATGATGTGCATGTGCCGAATGTTCAGAGGAGAGCTGCTAGGCCTAGAGGTGCAGTGCCTCAAGGTCCTAGGCGTCAGGGAGGAGTTGCCCGGCGGGGTCCTAACTTTGCAAGATATGGGCCCCATGGCGGTGGCTTTGTTGAGCGTTTCCCTCCACCGCGTTTTGAGTATCGCGATGGACGCTCTTTCCTTAGTGGACCACGTTTTCCTGTGCGTGGTGATCGCTTTCCCCGTAGGCGTGCTAGGAATGGTTTTTCTACTAACCGTTCTTTTGTGCAGCCGGCCCAACACTGGTACTCTACCTACTTCATTAACCCCAGTGTTGGACCGTATGCTCACCCTATGTCTTTTTACTGATGTAGGTAAAACGATTGGAGGACATTTGGTTGGTGGATTCCGGTTGCTCGAGGCACATGACCAGAAACGCCAAGTGGTTCACTAGTCTTAGTCCTGTTGCCGGAAAGGAATTTATCACCTTCGGCGACAATAGTAAAGGTAAAGTGTTGTCTTGTGGGTCGGTGCGAGTTAATAAGCACTTTGTGTTGCGTGATATTGCTCTTGTTTCTAACTTGCATTTTAACCTTCTCTCTGTTTCACAACTTTTTGATGATGACTATGAGATTCGTTTTAAATCGAATCTCAGTCGTATTTTAGATCCTCAGGGCAATCTTGTATGTTTGATTTCGCCCTTTGGGAAAGTCTTTCGTGCGAATTTCTCAGAGTCGTTTGGATTTTCTCGCTGTCTTGTGGCTGGTCCTTCCTCCTCTGATCTTTGGAAATTTCATAGGAGACTCGGTCACCTGAGCTTCAACTTGCTTGCAAGGCTTAGCTCACTTGGCCAAATCCGAGGATTGCCCAAGTTGTAGAGATGGCCAGGACGATGCTCGATGAGCATAAGACTCCTAGGCGGTATTGGGCCGAAGCTATGAACACTGCATGCTATATTTCCAACCGCATTTTTCTCCGAGCTTTCTTGAAAAAGACTTCTTATGAGTTGCGTTTTGGAAGACAGCCCAAAGTGAGTTATTTTAGAGTTTTTGTTTGCCACCGTTTTATACTTAAGAAAGGCAACCTGGACAAATTTGAGTCTCGTTCTTCTGACGGTGTGTTTTTGGGTTATGGCACTCACACTCGAGCTTATCGTGTACTTAACCTTGATACTAACCGAGTCATGGAGACATCTGATGTCACCTTCGATGAGACCATGGTTTGTCCTTCTTCTCGTTTTGAGCGTGCAGGTGATCATGAGGTTGGTGAGCCTCTTTTTGATGATGAGGACGAGGATCCTGAAGGCATGGGTGACCCAGCATCACCTCCACCTGCTGTGCCACAAAAAGCGGCTTCTTTTATGACTCACGGCCCCGATCCCTCTTCTTTGACTTGGGGGCCGTAGGATCCGCCAACCCGAGCGGTACCTTCTGTACCCGGGGAGGCACCAGCTGCTGTTGAGGGGGAGGTATCTTCAGCTCGGGAGGCGCCACGACTCATCCAACGCCAACACCCGCCTCAACAGATGATCGGCAGCATCGACAAACGTGTCACTTGGTCCAGGTCACAACATATTTCTCACTTTGCTCATTCTCCATTTGTTGCGGATTTTGAACCCCGAGATGTTGGACACGCTTTGACGGATCCAGACTGGGTCAATGCCATGCATGAGGAGTTAGAAAATTTTGAGACAAATCGGGTTTGGGTTTTGGTTTCACCTCCTCCAGACTGTAATCCTATTGGGACAAAATGGGTTTTCAAAAACAAACATGGAGAGGATGGCTACATTGTGAGGAACAAGGCCAGACTTGGAGCCAAGGGTTATAGTCAGAAGGAGGGGATAGACTATGAGGAGACTTTTGCTCCTGTAGCTCGTTTGGAGGCTATTAGGATACTCTTGGCCTTTGCTGCATCCAAAGGGTTTAAACTTTTTCAAATGGATGTCAAGAGTGCCTTCTTAAACGGCTACATAGAAGAAGAGGTATATGTTGAACAACCCCCCAGTTTTGAAAATCCCAAGTTTCCAAACCATGTTTTTAAACTCCACAAAGCTTTATATGGTTTGAAACAAGCCCGTAGAGCCTGGTATGATAGATTGAAAACTTTCTTGCCTGCTAAGGGTTTTAAAATGGGATGTGTGGATAAAACGCTTTTTGTCCTCAAGCAAGGCAAAGACACTCTCTTGGTCCAGATTTACGTGGATGATATCATTTTCGGTGGTTCTTCTCACGCTTTGGTTGCCAAGTTTGCAGATCTTATGAGCAGGGAGTTCGAGATGAGTATGATGGGCGAGCTGACTTTCTTCCCCGGATTGCAAATTAAGCAATCCCGAGAAGGGACGTTTGTGCACCAGGACAAGTACACCAAAGACTTGCTGAAGAAGTTTGATATGGGTGAGGCCAAGCCTTTACCAACACCCATGTCGACCACAACAGCCCTAGATGCGGATGTAGATGGAGAAGCTGTGGACCAGAAGGAGTACCGAAGCTTGATCGGGTCGCTGCTCTAACTAACGGCGACACGCCCGGACATTCAGTTCGCGGTGTGTCTGTCCGCACGCTTTCAGGCGTCGCCGTGCACTTCTCACCGTCAGGCGGTCAAGCGCATTATGAGGTACCTTTGTTTCACTCCTGAGTTTGGGATTTGGTATTCAGCTTCCTCCACCCTCTCCCGTTGCGTTTACATTGATGCCGATTTTGCTGGTTGTCGAGTTGAGCGCAAGTCCACTTCTGGACTTGTCTGTTTATTGGTTCTTCTCTTGTATCTTGGTCTTCTCGCAATCAGTCTAGTGTCGCTCAGTCTACCACAGAGGCTGAATAAGTTGCTGCGGCTAGCTGCTGTTCTCAGTTGCTTTGGATGATGGCCACTTTGAGTGATTTTGGTCTGAGCTTTTCTCGCGTGCCTTTGCTTTGTGACAGCAGGAGTGCTATTAGCGTTGCTAAGAACCCTGTGCTGCATTCTAAGACCAAACACATCGATGTGCGCTTTGATTTTCTGCGAGACCATTTTGAGAAGGGTGATATCGACCTTCGCCATGTCGATACTCATCATCAGTTGGCTGATATCTTCACCAAGCCTTTGGTCCAATCAACCTTTAATCGGTTGAGAGGTGAGCTTGGTGTGTGTTTCCCCTTTTAGATGCGGGAAACATTTTGGTTCTTGTATCATAGACTGACAATTTTTCGTTTGTTTTATTTTCCTTAGTCTTTGCATTTCATCATGCATCTTTACTTTCTGAGCTTCATGTATATAATCTTTAGAATGTGATTATGTTCTGTCTAGTATGCTCTGATGCTTTATGATGATGCTTGTAGCTTATGCTCTTTCTGATCACTAATACATGTTGTGAGCTGAGCTACTTTTGAATGGTGAACCTGCTTAATGAACTTAAAATCTGAAATTGTTCACCATTGAGATATGCAACTAGCATGTGTAGGATATGTTGAATTCACTCGTCCTTTTCATATATGCTAGGTTGCTATGTCTCTAGTTCTGAGTCTTTCACTTGCTTGGTATGTTCATATTCTGTTTAAAATTGAACCAAGTTTTAAGTGAATTGAAAAGATCGAGATGGGATTGCTTGTCAACACATCACAGTATCGAGACTGTTTCTCATTGCACATTTGAGTTAAACTTGAGCCGTGTAGTGTATGACCGAAACCGGTGCTTTAAGCTTCTGATTGCATATGCATAGGCTTAGCTCGGTTGAAAAGTTAGGCAATGACAAGTTTTCAACCTCTCGCAATCACATGCTGAATTCTGAACTTGTGTAATTTCACCGCTGCAACTCCGATATAATCTGAAACCACAAGTATATATTTCATTCTGCAGCATGATGATTGAACTTTGCTAGGGGTAGTTCACCTTGTATACATGTTTAGCACTTGTTTGATTTCCTGTCTATACATGTGTAGTGCTATTTTGATGGTGAATACCTTTTGGCTAAAACTGCTCACTTTGCTCAGATGTTCATATTTCGTATTTGGTGATCAGTTTGAGCCTTTGCTAGCTTGTTATGGATGTTATTGAGTCATCGGATCAGAACTGTATAGAGCATCTTTTCATTCTATTGACTATATTCCTGTAGCTGCTAACTTGCATTTTGGACTCATATGCATTGTGTAAGGGGGAGGAATTCTGTCAAGGGGAGAAATTTGCTTGATGGTGCATTTTCAACTAAGGGGGAGAAAGTCTCTCAAATCATAAAAAATCATCTAAGGGGGAGATTTCCTATTTGTGTGCACTATTTGAGGGGGAGTTTGCTTGTTGTTGACCGTAAGGTTTTGGTATGGAGCGTTTTTAGCTAGTTGTGGTGAGCCTTTGCCTCCTTCTTGAGGGACTAGCATACGTTTTTTTTTCAGCCTGTCATTTGGTAACAGTTTGCCTTTCAATTGGTGTCGAGCTCTTTTGGTCTTGAGTTTCAATTGGTATCTGCTAGTGGTGTTGAGCCTGTTCTACCTCTTCTTGAGGGCTAGCTTTGCTTTTCTTGGTTGCGTCGAGCCGTTGCCCATGTTTTTGGGGACCAAGTTGTCTTGCTCTTTCCACTTGACCTTCTTAGGCTTTGCTATGCTTTTGGGTCATTTGGTCGAGTTCTCTCACCTTCTTCTTCCTTCTTCTATTTCATGATGATTTCTATGTGTAGTTGACAATGCACTCATCAGGCCTTGTTTGGCTGCACCTAAATACACCCCAATCCACGTGGGTGGGAGTGGATTGGAGGGGAATTTGAACTAAATTACACCTCAATCCTTCCCAAACCACGTGGATTGAGGTGTATTTGTGTGCAGCCAAACAAGGCCTCAAGGGGGAGATTGCGGATACATGGGTATATGCCGAGTCTCGAGTGATGAGTGATTGTCAACGGGTTTGATCACATGTTCTTTGGCTTGTGTTGTGCAGGTGTCGAGCACAGAGACAGTGATCGAAGGCAAGGTGAAGGTCAAGTAGAGACGTGCTGTGCTGACGGACCGGGAGCGGTGAAGGGCGGACGTGAGGCTTGGACTGAGGGACCAGTGGCCTGAGAATCAGCTGTGGTGGCTGACAGCCTGGGACAGCGACGAGCGGAGACTTTGAAAGCCCTAGTTTGGTTTTGGTTAATTGATGAAACCAATTTGGTCTAATCCTATTGCTAAGCATGTGTATAGCTTATAAGAAAGGATTATGACCAAGCCAAGTGGTGGAGCTAGCAAGGTGGCAACCATGGAGGATGGTGATGGCCACAAGCACCCAAGAGATCAAGTGCTCTACCATTGGTGAAGTGAAGAAGAGAAGAGATGGAGTAAAGAGGCCCGAAGGCAAAGGTATAATCTTTAGGGCTCTTTGTTTTGGTGATCAAGACACTTAGTGAGTGTGATCACATTTAGGATACATAGCCGTACTATTAAGCGGAGATTATTCACGGCTTATGCGGTGTTCAAGTGCCACTAGGTGTTCTCTAACATATCGATTCTATAGACCTAGTGAGTGACTAACTAAACCCTTGGTAATTGCTTTGAAAAATGCCAACACACGTGCACAAGTGGTGAAACTCTTTGGTGTTGAAACATGAGAGCAAGGGTAGAAGTTAGAGATGAAAAGTTGTCAAGTTAGGGGCATCGGACGCTGGCGTCGCTGGCATCGGACGCTGGCCGAGCGTCCGATGGTAAACCCTAACTGCTGTCAGAAGTCGAGGTAGCATCGGACGCTGGCAACGGACGCAGGCAAAACACTGTTGCAGTGTCCGATGGCTATGACGTGGCGCGAACTAGTTTTCCAGGGAGCATCGGACGCTGTCCTGCGTCCGATACAGGACCATCGGACGCGTCCGATGCGTTTTGGACCTCTTTGGAACCTCTCTACATGCTCATCGGACGCTGCGGTTGAGCGTTCGATGTGAAGGTGCCGGTGCGTCCGATGTAGCGCAGAAAAGAGCTAAAATGAGCAGCGGCATCGGAGCGTCCGATGCCTGGCATCGGCGCGTCCGATGCCACTTTAACCAGCACGGGAAGGAATGTGACCGTTGGGATCTAACGGGCTGAATTCATAGCAGAGGGACACGTGGTGCTCATCGGAGCATTGGACGCTGGGGCAGCGTCCGATGGCCCCGACACCGGCGCGTCCGATGCGTCTGTTTTGGGCCCAACGGCTAGGCCGTCTTGTGTGGCCTATTTAAGGGGCTTGGCTGGCTTGCTAGGTTTCTCTCTTGCACATTTTATTTCCTAAGCATTCTAGTGAGCCTTGGCAAGCCTCCCAACTCATCTCCCAAGTTGGTTTGATCAAACCAAGTGAGATTGAGTGATCTAGTGCGTGATTTGAAAGAGTTCAATCTAGTGGCACTAGTTCTTCTCATCGGCATTGAGTTTTCTTATTACTCTTGGTATTTGCCGGTGCCTAGACGGCTTGGAGGTGTTGAGGTGGTTGTTGGCAAGATTGGTGATTGTTCTTGGCCACCACCGATTGTGATTGTGAGAGGTTTTTGGAGCCTCACCTCGCCGGAGCGGCAAGAGGCATCCTTAGTGGATTGCTCGTGTCATTGAGCTACCTCACTAGTGGTAGATTCTTGTGGTTCTCTTTGTGAGCTTGGCTTTGCGCCGATTAGCCACCGGATCACCCAGTGTTGGTCGACACAACGGGGAGTAGCGTGCCGGCAAGCACGTGAACCTCGGGATAAATCTTTGTCTCCCGAGTGCTTATTGTGATTGTGTCCCCATCTTGGTGATTGGTCTCCATCTATACATTCTTGGTGATTGGCTTCACAAGTGGATTTCACCGGTGATTGGCTCTCTACGTGGCGATCCCGAAGGCTCGGTGAAATTCCCTCTATCTAGCTTATTTACTTTGTGTATTTACTTTGAGCTACTTCATTTGTGTAGATATCTTTTCTTGTTGTATATCTTTTGTCATATACCTTGTGTAGCTAGTTGTGAGTAGCTTGCTTAGTTTGTCTTTTGCACACACTTGTCTCATATACATTTTTGTATATCATACTTGTGCTAGAGCTATATTGTTTTATTCCGCATTTGTTATTAGCTCTAGTTGATTGTGTGACATAGAAATATTAGGTAGAATTGTTGGATAGGTGGCTTGCAACACACTATTAGGCTAGCGCAAAAAGCTTCGCCATTTGTTATACTAATAGTGTTTGCCTAAGTAATTTTGTAGATTTTTAATTAGGCTATTCACCCCCCCTCTAGCCAACTTGGACGTTTCAAGTGGTATCGGAGCCGTGGTCACCGTTTGTTTTGAGGCTTAACATCCTCCGGTGTTAAAAATGGCTCAAATCAACTATATGGGGAAGCCACCACATTTTGACGGCACCAACTTCGATTGTTGGAAGAGGAAGATGTGTGCATTCACAAGAGGAATGAATAGAAAGATTTGGGAAGTAATTGAGCATGACTTTGCGATAATTGATCCCACAAGTCTCACTCCTAGAGAAGAAGAGAAGCTTCAATGGAATGATGTAGCAATCAACTTGTTCTATGAAGCATTTGATACAAAAGTCTTTGAGCAAATCAAGGACCTTGAAAGAGCAAGTGAGATATGGGAAAGATTGGAAGAAACATATGAAGGCACCAAGGCGGTCAAGGGAGCCAAGCTATATATCCTCAAGGACAAGCTCGCTATGTTCAAAATGCAAGACGATGAAAGCATACCGGAGATGTTTCACCGGTTGCAAGTGATCATCAATGACTTGAAGGCTTTAGGAGAGAAGGTGGAGGACAAGGACTTCTCTCACAAGTTCTTGAGATGCTTACCACCAAGGTTTGATACTTTGGTGACTATCCTAGTGAGGGAAGGATTGGATACGGTAACCCCAAACCAAGTACTAGGTGATGTGGTCACACAAGACACATACCGTGTGGAAAGGGATGGGGAAGCCCAAGAGGAAGAGAAGAAGAAGAAGACCGTGGCATTCAAGGCTTCATCCTCCAAAAACAAGAGCAAGGGTAAAGCTAAGAAGAAGGAAAGTGATGATGAAGCAAACACAAGCTTGAGTGAAATGGATGATGAAGAGATGGCTCTATTTGTCAAGAGATTTGGCAAGTTCATGAAGAAGAAGGGATATGGAGCTAGAAAAAGAAGAGATGCAAACAAGAGCACAACCAAAAGGTGCTATAGATGCAAGAGCAAGGATCACTTCATTGCGGATTGTCCACAATCTAGTGATGAAGATGATGATGACAAAAAGAACAAGAAGAAGAAAGACAAGAAAGAAAGAAAGGAAAAAGAGAAGAAGATGGGAAAGAAGAAGGGTGGATCCTATGTCGTGACATGGGATAGTGATGCTTCCTCAAGCGATGATGATGATTCTAGTGATGATGAAAGGAAGACCACCAAGAAGAAGGCTATGGCTAGTCTTGCTATCTCAAGCAAGCCTTCTATCTTCAACACTCCATCATCATGCTTCATGGCTAAGGCCACTAAGGTATCATCCGATGAGAGTGAAAGTGAGAGTGAGAGTGATGATGATGAGGAGTACTCAAAGAAGGACCTCATGAGCATGCTACAAGATGCTCACTCTTACATTGAGGCTAAGAGGAAGGAGTGCAAAGAATTGCGCAAGGCCAACAAGGCTCTTGAGCAATCCTTTGTTGAGCTCAAGTCCACTCATGAGAGGCTAGAGGAAGCTCATGAGAAGCTTGGCCAAGCTCACACTAGGCTTAAGGAAGCCCACTCCTCCCTCCTTGATCAAAGTAAGATTGAGGATGTTGTAGAGACATGCAACATAGGAGTAACATGTGATATTCTTGATGATTCTTTTTATGCTCCTATTGTTGTTGCTCCCACAAATGCATCATCATCATCTAGCTCAACTAAAATGCCTACTTCTACTACATGTGATTCATCATTAGTGGTAGAAAATGAGAACCTTAAGAACAAGGTATATGAGCTCACTCATGCTTTAGGCAATGCCTATGGTGGAGATGCCCGCTTGCTTAAGTGCTTGGGTAGCCAAAGGTGTCCACTCAACAAGGAGGGACTTGGCTATACCCCCAAGAAGGGCAAGGCGGCCTTTGCTACTCACAAGACTAGTTTTGTGAAGAGCAATGGTCGGTATTGCTATAATTGCAAGCAATCCGGGCATATAGAGCAAAATTGCTTTAACAAGAACAAGATCAAGAACAATGCTCATGCATTATCCATTGGACTTGATTCTTGTTATATGCTTACAAAGGGCACTAATGGTGTGAAGGCTAAGTACATTGGTGTACCCATGGTTGGCCCAAAGAAGAAGGCAATTTGGGTGCCCAAGAGCTTGGTGACTAACCTTGGAGGACCCAAAAAGGTTTGGGTACCTAAAAGGAATTGATCTCTTTTGTAGGTAAACTATAAAGCGGGAGGAAGGCATTGGGTGCTTGATAGTGGGTGCACTCAACACATGACCGGAGATGGAAGAATGTTCAAATCAATCAACACTAGTGGCAATGATCATGCAGATGCTATCACATTCGGTGACAATAAGAAAGGCAAGGTCAAAGGCTTGGGCAAGATTGCAATATCCAATGACTTGAGCATCTCCAATGTGCTATTAGTGGAATCTCTCAACTTCAATCTTTTGTCCGTAGCACAATTGTGTGACTTGGGTTTCAAATGCATATTTGGGGTTGATGATGTGGAGATAGTGAGTGTTGATGGAAGTGATTTAGTGTTTAAAGGATTTAGATATGAGAATCTTTATTTGGTAGACTTTGATGCAAGTGAAGCTCAATTGACAACATGTTTGTTCACCAATCAAGTATGGGTTGGCTATGGCATAGGCGCTTGGGACATGTTGGAATGAAGCAACTAAAGAGGCTAGTGAAGCATGACATGGTTAGAGGACTAAAAGATGTTCATTTTGAGAAGGACAAGCTTTGTAGTGCATGTCAAATGGGAAAACAAGTTGGACACACTCATCCCAACAAAGGAATGATGAGCACTACTCATGCACTTGAGTTGTTGCACATGGACTTGTTTGGACCAACTACATATGCAAGTATTGGGGGAAACAAGTATGGCTTTGTGATAGTGGATGACTATACAAGATACACATGGGTCTTCTTTCTCGTTGACAAAAGTGAAGTGTTTGGCATATTCAAAACCTTTGTCAAGAGAAGCCAAAATGAGTTTGATCGAAGAATCAAGAAAGTGAGAAGTGACAATGGAAGTGAATTTAGAAACACAAGAGTTGATGAGCTATGTGATGATTTTGGAATCAAACATCAATTCTCGGCCAAGTATACTCCTCAATCCAATGGAATAGTTGAAAGGAAGAATAGGACACTCATTGATATGTCAAGATCGATGCTTAGTGAATACAATGTGAGTGATTCTTTTTGGGCCGAAGCAATCAACACGGCATGCTATTATAGCAACCGGCTCTATTGTCACCCTCTATTGAAGAAGACACTATATGAGCTCCTCAATGATAGAAAGCCCAACATTGCATATTTCCGGGTCTTTAGGTGCAAATGCTACATATTGAAGAAAGGCACAAGACTTGGCAAATTTGAGAAGAAGTGTGATGAAGGGTTCCTACTTGGTTACTCCACTACAAGCAAAGCATATAGAGTGTGGAACGATACAACAAGAATAGTTGAAGAAGTCCATGATGTTGAGTTTGATGAAACTAATGGCTCACATGAAGAACAAGACAACCTAGATGATGTGAGAGGAACACAATTGGTGAAGCTAACGAAGAACATGGACATTGGTGATATAAGGCCAAAGCAAGTGATTGACATAGAAAGATGACAAAGATCAGGTGCTCTCTCCTCCAACCATGCATGACAATGATATTGCAAGCTCTAGTGGTTCTCAAGATCAACAAGATACTAGTGCAAGTGCTCAACCGCAACAAGTGCTCCAACCAACACATATTGCAAGAGATCATCCTTTGGATCAAATTGTTGGTGACATAAGAAGAGGTGTGCAAACAAGATCAAGATTGGCTTCATTTTGTGAACACTACTGATTTGTATCATCTATTGAGCCAACCAAGATTGATGAAGCTTTGATGGATGTTGATTGGGTGAATGCAATGCATGAAGAGTTAAACAACTTCACTCGCAATGATGTTTGGAGTTAGTGGAAAGACCAAGAACACAAATGTTATTGGTACAAGATGGGTCTTCGAAACAAGCAAGATGAAGATGGCATTGTTATAAGGAACAAAGCAAGATTGGTTGCACAAGGGTACACTCAATTGGAAGGCATTGACTTTGGAGAACCTATGCACCGGTTGCTAGATTGGAGGCCATTAGAATTCTACTTGCATATGCTTGTTCTCACAACATCAAGCTCTATCAAATGGATGTCAAAGTGCTTTTCTCAATGGATTCATCAATGAGCTAGTGTATGTTGAGCAACCTCCGGATTTGAAGAATTGAAGAAGCCCAACCATGTGTACAAGCTCAAGAAAGCATTATATGGGTTGAAGCAAGCACCTAGAGCATGGTATGAAAGATTGAGGGATTTCTTGCTATCAAAGGGTTTCAAGATGGGGAAGGTTGACACCACTCTCTTCACCAAGAAGATTGGAAGTGACTTGTTTGTGTTGCAAATCTATGTGGATGACATTATTTTGGATCAACCAACCAAGATTTTTGTGAAGAGTTTGGAGAGATGATGGCTAAGAGTTTGAGATGTCTGATTGGAGAGCTTAGTTACTTCTTTCTACAAATCAAGCAAATGAAGAAAGGCACATTTGTTAGTCAAGGCAAGTACATCAAGGACATGCTCAAGAAGTTTGGGTTAGATGAAGCAAAAGCAATAACCACTCCAATGGGCACAAATGGACATTTGGATAGTGATTCTAGTGGTGACATGGTGGATCAAAAGCTATATCGGTCAATGATTGGAAGCCTACTCTATGTGACCGCATCAAGGCCGGATGTCATGTTTAGTGTGTGCATGTGTGCAAGGTTCCAAGCTTCACCAAGAGAGAGTCATTTGAAGGCAACCAAAAGAGTATTGAGATATTTGAAGCACACTCCTAATGTTGGACTATGGTATCCCAAGGGCTCTCAATTTGAATTGATTGGATACTCGGATTCCGATTATGCGGGATGCAAGGTGGATAGGAAGAGCACATCGGGCACTTGTCAATTGCTTGGAAGATCACTTGTCTCATGGTCATCAAAGAAGCAAAATAGTGTTGCACTCTCTACCGCCGAAGCCGAATACATATCCGCGGGTAGTTGTTGTGCACAATTGCTATGGATGAAAGCAACATTGCAAGATTATGGAGTCAAGTTTGGACAAGTTCCATTGCTATGTGATAATGAGAGCGCCGTCAAAATAGCCACCAACCCGGTTCAACACTCAAGGACAAAGCACATTGATATAAGGCATCACTTCATTAGAGATCATCAAGCAAAGAAAGACATATCTATTGAAAGTGTGGGCACCGATGATCAACTTGCCGATATCTTCACCAAGCCACTAGATGAGAGAAGGTTTTGCAAGCTAAGGAATGAATTGAATATCCTAGACTTCTCCAACATGAGTTGAATGCACCCCCACTTATGACATGCCTCTCCTCCAACAAAGCAAAGGTGAAATTGTTTGGCATGTGCATTCATTCTTATTAGGTTGTGATCTAGTTCATATAGCCATCACATTGCTTATTTAGGATCATTCATGGTAAATCAAATGAATTTGAAGTATATATGGTACCACTATTGCTTCTATGTTTGATTGTTCTAGTGGTAGCATATAACTTGTTTGTGAGCTTGTAACTCTAGTGTTTGGTCTAGTAAGTGAACAATAGGTGTTTAACCAACGTGAGTAAGATAACCATTGAAGATGTGTGAAGAAGCTTACTCTAGAGCAAACGTGTTAAATATCCTATGTTCATGAGCTAGATTAAGCCATAACTTGACTTAGTTTGATCCCTACATATGAATTTCATGGTAAAAGAATTGTCTCCTTCATTACAATTTGCCCCACCTTTATGATAATTGTTGACAAAGGGGGAAAAATGATGCATCTAAAGATATGCTAATATGCTAGAAAGGGGAGACACAAAAATACAAGTGTTCAAGTGGGATCGAGCATACAAATAGGGGGAGCAAGCTCATAAACATGATTGTTGCATTTGAAATGTGCATATTCATATGTTTGTTAGCAATGCATAAGCAATTTACAATTGATATCCATGCTTATGTGGTGAATGCTAGTGATAGGTTATGTTTGATGAATTGATTTACTAGCATGTACATAATAGCAACTAGACATATTTGTTTTCAAGTGGTTCAAGAGCTTTATTATAATGTTGATCTCACGGGGTTCTTGAGTTTTGATGTATGTCTAGTGACAAATGATGCTAAGGATGGTTTAACATATGCACTCCGATTGGTATCACGCTTCAAAGGTCCATTCTTATGCCTTAGCATCATCATTGGTAGTATTGCTCACCCACATTTCATATCCATACATATGTGCCAAATCTAGTACCAAACTCTATAGCACATATGTAGGGGGAGCTAATACTATCAATGTGGTTACTCAAATTTAAATCACATATCTTTGTATAGGTTGTCATCAATTACCAAAAAGGGGAGATTGAAAGCCCTAGTTTGGTTTTGGTTAATTGATGAAACCTATTTGGTCTAATCCTATTGCTAAGCATGTGTGTAGCTTATAAGAAAGGATTATGACCAAGCCAAGTGGTGGAGCTAGCAAGGTGGCAACCATGGAGGATGGTGATGGCCACAAGCACCCAAGAGATCAAGTGCTCTACCATTGGTGAAGTGAAGAAGAGAAGAGATGGAGCAAAGAGGCCCGAAGGCAAAGGTATAATCTTTAGGGCTCTTTGTTTTAGTGATCAAGACACTTAGCGAGTGTGATCACATTTAGGATACATAGCCGTACTATTAAGAGGAGATTATTCACGGCTTATGCGGTGTTCAAGTGCCACTAGGTGTTCTCTAACATATCGATTCTATAGACCTAGTGAGTGACTAACTAAACCCTTGGTAAATGCTTTGAAAAATGCCAACACATGTGCACAAGTGGTGAAACTCTTTGGTGTTGGCACATGGGAGCAAGGGTAGAAGTTAGAGATGAAAAGTTGTCAAGTTAGGGGCATCGGACGCTGGCGTCGCTGGCATCGGACGCTGGCCAAGCGTCCGATGGTAAACCCTAACTGCTGTCAGAAGTCGAGGTAGCATCGGACGCTGGCAACGGACGCAGGCGAAACACTGTTGCAGAGTTTGATGGCTATGACGTGGCGCGAACTAGTTTTCCAGGGAGCATTGGACGCTGTCCTGCGTCCGATGCAGGACCATCGGACGCGTCCGATGCGTTTTGGCCCTCTCTGGAACCTCTCTGCATGGTCATCGGACGCTGCGGTTGAGCGTCCGATGTGAAGGTGCCGGTGCGTCCGATGTAGCGCAGAAAAGAGCTAAAATGAGCAGCGGCATCGGAGCGTCCGATGCCTGGCATCGGCCACTTTAACCAGCGCGGGAAGGAATGTGACCGTTGGGATCTAACGGGCTGAATTCATAGCAGAGGGACAGGTGGTGCTCATCGGAGCATCGGACGCTGGGGCAGCGTCCGATGGCCCCGACACCGGCGCGTCCGATGCGTCTATTTTGGGCCCAACGGCTAGGCCGTCTTGTGTGGCCTATTTAAGGGGCTTGGCTGGCTTGCTAGGTTTCTCTCTTGCACATTTTATTTCCTAAGCATTCTAGTGAGCCTTGGCAAGCCTCCCAACTCATCTCCCAAGTTGGTTTGATCAAACCAAGTGAGATTGAGTGATCTAGTGCGTGATTTGAAAGAGTTCAATCTAGTGGCACTAGTTCTTCGCATCGGCATTGAGTTTTCTTGTTACTCTTGACATTTGCCGGTGCCTAGACGACATGGAGGTGTTGAGGTGGTTGTTGGCAAGATTGGTGATTGTTCTTGGCCACCACCGATTGTGATTGTTAGAGGTTTTTGGAGCCTCACCTCGCCGGAGCGGTGTTGGCATTTCTTAACGTTATTACTAAGAATGGACCTTACGATCCATCCTCGGCAACAGCGCGAGAAATACACGTTGACACTTACTAACATCGTCACTAAGAATGGACTTTGCAATCCATCCATGGCAACGGCGCGGATATTGGCATAAAATGGACCTGAAGATCTATTCCCAGCAACGGCGCTAGAAGTGTCTGTACGATGTCTCTTAACAAGTTGCTTAGAATGGCGCGTTTCTAGCAACAGTGTTAAGCATGCATCTTTACGATAGTTCGTAGGTTTGGAGTTTAGGTCCGCAAGCGCACGGAATTATCGTGTAGCATTTCACCCGGAGATATACCGAGTATCGTGATTTATTGGTTCGCTCGAGGAAGGCTTTGTATGTATCAAGTTCTAGGATAAACATAGTACCAAATACCATGATAGCAATAATGGATCAATGTCATAACAGGTGATAAACAGTGATGATTTGAATAGTGGAGAAACACAATCTTGAGCATGGCAAAAGGGCAAAGAGTAAAAAGAGACTAAAGAATAAATGAATAAAAGAATAATTGAATAACCTAATAGAGCAGGCATGGTCTAGATACAAGTCATTCATAGAACAAGTTAATCATGCAATCATATGACATAGAACTAATCTCATGCTTCAGATGGTTCGGGAGATTACGCGAGTACTGGTCTGCCAGCAACCTCTCGTAACAATTTAGACTCCTGCACCCTAGCCGAACGTGGGGGAATGCCAAGGACGGACAGGGCTGTCACCACCTGCCGCCATCCCCACTACCGTGGACTAAGACCATGCAATTACCCGGCCTCTACATCCAAGCACCATGCTTGCATGCACAGAACCCACTTAGACTCCCCTGGGTCCCCGACCCTACGGATCGACAGGTAAGAAGCCTGAGCCTACTCAGAAGAGCATGATAACCCGCCACCCTTGACATAAGCTCATTTCTAATCATATAATCAACATGAAGCAATTAGACTAATGTTCTATGTGAGAATAATACAATACACACTTAGCTCTAATTCATATAATACACTACTAACCCTAGGGTAGCAATATATTATAAGAACTATACACTAGAATGTATATTATACTAAATTCCACAAGAACTATTCATAAGTTCATATACTAGCAACATGATATAAGACCTAAGATCTAAGTCATATACCAAAATACTAGAACAAGAACTATACTCTAGTTCATATGAAGAACTGTATCGAAAGAATGAAGACAGGGCTTTGGAGATCAGATCTATCTTATTCATACCCATATCTCTCCAAGGAGCCAAGCCCTCCTTGATAGCTTTGCCTAGCTCTCTCTCTAGCACAAGAACAAGGAAAACTAAGAAGTGGTAGTGCCCAAATGTGTAGCTCAAGAGGTGATTGTGTTTCTACTCGCCTCCCCTCCCCCTCTCCTTATATAGGTGCTTTAGGTCGGTTTAGGAGGGGGCTTGCTGCAAAATTCACCCGAAACCGCCTTAGGGGCATTGATTGCACCGCCTCTGCAAAGGCGGTGGCCACGTGGCGTCTCCAGGGGGGCGGCCGACCCAGGGGCGGCCGCCCCCTGGCTGGGCCCAACAAGCCCAGGCAAAAGCCTGGGCTGCTCCTTTTGGGCTCCTGAGTTTGTTCCCGGCTGAGATTTGTTGTACTTCTATATGGGCTTTTTGTGTCCTTGTTCATTTTGCGCATTTTCGGCGTGTTGGATTGCGCCTTTTTGGTTGTATCCACCTGTATGCATGTTTGTGATCTGCAAAACATAACTTTGCACTACATGTGAAACTTGGTTAGCAATACATGTATATATGAGTAAAATACATGCTTTTCTCCTTTTATGTGGACTATGTTGGCGGGATAAATATGTCGATAAGAACCGTCAACAAGCGGCAAGAGGCATCCTTAGTGGATTGCTCGTGTCATTGAGCTACCTCACTAGTGGTAGATTCTTGTGGCGCTCTTTGTGAGCTTGGCTTTGCGCCGATTAGCCACCGGATCACCTAGTGTTGGTCGACACAACGGGGAGTAGCGTGCCGGCAAGCACGTGAACCTTGGGATAAATCTTTGTCTCCCGAGTTCTTATTGTGATTGTGTCCCCATCTTGGTGATTGGTCTCCATCTATACATTCTTGGTGATTGGCTTCACAAGTGGATTCACCGGTGATTGGCTCTCTACGTGGCGATCCCGAAGGCTCGGTGAAATTCCCTCTATCTAGCTTATTTACTTTGTGTATTTACTTTGAGCTACTTCATTTGTGTAGATATCTTTTCTTGTTGTATATCTTTTGTCATATACCTTGTGTAGCTAGTTGTGAGTAGCTTTCTTAGTTTGTCTTTTGCACACACTTGTCTCATATACATTTTTGTATATCATACTTGTACTAGAGCTATATTGTTTTATTCCGCATTTGTTATTAGCTCTAGTTGATTGTGTGACATAGAAATATTAGGTAGAATTGTTGGATAGGTGGCTTGCAACACACTATTAGGCTAGCGCAAAAAGCTTCGCCATTTGTTATACTAATAGTGTTTGCCTAAGTAATTTTGTAGATTTTTAATTAGGCTATTCACCCCCCCCCTCTAGCCAACTTAGACCTTTCAGACTTGCGGAGCACGGTGTTGCTCGGGTCGAGGACTTGGGGACACGTGTCTGTGGACGGGGTGCACGGGCGGTGCATCCCCTCTACAGCTCCGGTTTGATGGTTGAGCCATAGAAAAACCACCGGTGGACGGTTTCTAGGTTTGGGCCACAAAACCTGGGGGTGCTGCGGGTTTGCTGAGTTTGGGCCACAAAACTCGGGCTGAGAACGGTTTCCAGGTTTGAGCCTCAAAACCTGGGCGCTGGCGGGTTTCTGAGTTTGGGCCACAAAACTCAGGCGATGGGCGGCTGGTTTCCTGGTTTGGGCCTCAAAACAAGGGGATGGAATTGAAGCCCTGGTTTCCCGGTTTCAGCCACAAAACCGGGGGGCGGAGTCCGAGAAAAGGACAAGCAGAGCGGTGGCGGCACGTGGCGGCAATCGGTGAGGTTGCGTCGAGGCAACGATAGCAGTTGTGCGGGCGTGGCCGTCGGATCAGCATCATCTTCGGGTTGGTCCAGGATAGCCTTAGGGTTTGGCTGGGTCGCTCTGTAAATACTTAGGGGTAGAGTGAGAATTAGAATTAGGATAAGTAGGGGGAGACACCCACCTCCCAAACTATCTCAGTCATTTGCTCTTTTGCTTCTAGGGTTTCCTGCTCTCCCCATTCCCTGCTGCAGCGAACTGAGATCCATAGAGAAGACAATCATACCTCTGTGTCCGTGAGATTTTGAGGAAGTGAGACCGTAATCTCACTATTGTAGCGTGTGGTAGCCACACGGTTGCAAATTCGTGGTTGTGATTCGCGTTTTGTTCTTATTCTTCGCGGGTTGCTTTTCTCCACGTTTTTCCCATTGATCGATCTCTCTACTTGGTGCGTCTTTTGCAAATCCGTTTGAACTGAGTTGTTCTAGATCGTGAGGCACTTCTTTCCACTGAAGGAAATCATCTCTAACCTCACGAGCTAGTAGATCGGTCAATTTTCGTATTGAATCAAGTTTTGTCTCCCTTGCCTCGATTTTCTTCGATTCATCGATTTGGAGATAGGTTCGAGCCATGATCTCGTAGGAGTAGCTCACTATCCTCCTTGTGACTCATCTCTCCAAGTTTGATCCCTAAAGGATTCATTTTGGGAGAGTTTGGATCGAATCGGAGGAAGAATAGTGGACTGTCGGGGTGACCGGACGCATGCATCGCGATGACCGAACGCACTGACCAGAGTCCGGTCGATGAATGTGTTCGTTGTGTTTTCCTGTGACTTGACCGGACGCTGGTTCTTTTGAGTGACCGGACGCACCCCTATCACTGTTCATCGGTTTTAGTTTTTGTGACCGGATGCTTGAGTCTTGACCAGACGCACAGGGATAGTGAGTCCGGTCACAACCAGTAAGGGTCCAAAAGCGTTTTTCTTTGACCGGACGCATCCGGTAGTCAGTGACCGGACGCAGGCAGAGTCCGGTCAGTGCTGTCTCTGCGCTGTTTCGTCCATGGTTCGTTCGTCCATTGTCAGTTTTGATTTCCGACTTTTGCGTTGGGTTTCTAGAGTTGTGTAGTGTCTCGCTGTGCTTCTTGGAAGCATCCACCCTACCTCTAGGGTCGTGGACACTTGCAAGCTCTAGGGTTTGCTTTTGGGCTTGATTCTTGGGACAGTGGCAACGCGCATCAGCAGTAGGGGCCAGCCGGGATTTGGTGGGGGCATCACCGCACCACCTATCCTGCCAACGTTCCTGTCACTTGGAGGGTATTCACCGAAGCTGTATGAGGGCACTACATTCCGCCAGGTCTGACTCAGATGAATGTGGCAGAATTCATGAGCCTGACACAAGGGACTCGATCTGTTACCGAGTACCATCACCTGTTTAACTCTCTGTCATGTTATGCTCCAGACTTCGTGAACACGGATGCTAAAAAGATTGCTAGTTTCAAGAGAGGTTTGAACACCAAAATGGGAAAATCAGTGGGGACATATTCTCGTACAGTCTTCAATGACTTTATCAGTGATTGCCTGATTCAAGAGAATCACAATAACAAGCATGCTGCAAGTAAGGCCCGGAAGAGGACCTTTGATTCCGGACCATCTCAACCTAGGGGACCACTAGCTCAACGAACCCAGTATCGACCACCAGCGCCAGGGGCACGTTTCAGGCCGCCGCAGAAGAAGAATCAGCCGCAAGCTCAGCGCAATGAAAGGCCATACAAGATAGCTGCTAACCAAGCTCGTGGAGGTCAGGGCAGCTCGACTGGAGGGAAACCTCCAGTTCGTGGGCCATGTTACAACTGCAACCAAGAGGGGCACTTCGCAAGATATTGCCCTCACCCAAAGAAGCAGCAAGCTAACTACCCCGCACGTCTGCACAACATGACCGCTGAAGAAGCTAGTTCTGGAGAGCCCGTGACTGCCGGTATGTGTCTTGTTAACCATCATCCTGCAGTTGTTTTATTTGATACTGGATCATCACATTCATTCATGAGCAAAGCATTTGCACAAAAACATAATCAAGAGGTATCTGAAATGGATTATGGGTTTCGCGTAAGCTCCGTGGGGAGTAGCGTGTTCTAGGCAGATGGTTAGTAATGCAACCATCGACATCGGAGGGCACAAATTTGGAGCAAATCTGGTAGTTCTACCAGGACTCAGTATGGATGTAGTCCTAGGTATGAGTTGGACGAGTATGTGGAATGCGGTGTTAGACACTGCAAATAGGATTCTTACCTTATCTGATGGGAGGACGAATACAAAGTTACGCATATCTCTACCTCGGGGTGCGGATTTCGTCGATTTATCTTGCATTTTATCTATAGAAGACCTATCCCAAATCCCAGTCGTCCGAGACTTTCCGGATGTTTTCCCGGATGAATTACCAGGGTTACCGCCCAAGCGGGCAGTGGAATTTGCAATTGAGTTGTTACCTGGAACTGCACCAATCTCTAGAAGACCCTACCGTATGCCGCTCAATGAGTTAGCTAAACTCAAGACTTAGATTAAGGAGCTTCTGGACAAAGGATTCATTCAACCTAGTATATCCTAGTGGGGTTGCCCAACATTATTTGTTAAGAAGAAGGATAAGTCACTATGGATGTGTGTGGATTATCGGCCGCTCAATGCCATGACCGTCAAGAACAAGTATCCGTTGCCAAGGATAGATATTCTGTTTTACCACTTATCCAGAGCCAAGGTGTTTTCCAAGATTGATTTGAGATCAGGTTACCACCAGATCAGGATTCGGCCACAGGATATTCCAAAGACTGCTTTTTCAACCAGATATGGGCTGTATGAGTATCTGGTCATGTCTTTCGGATTGACAAATGCTCCAGCATATTTCATGAGTTTGATGAATTCGGTGTTTATGCCAGAACTAGATAAGTTTGTAGTGGTGTTCATTGATGACATTCTAGTATACTCTAAAAACCCGGATGATCATGCAGAACATTTGAGGATTGTTTTGATGAGGCTCTGAGAACATAAACTTTATGCTAAGTTTAGCAAATGCGAGTTTTGGTTGAAGCAAGTACAATTTCTTGGTCACATCTTGTCCGAAGAAGGAATTTTTGTGGACCCCAGAAAGGTACAAGAAGTGATGGAGTGGGAAGCTCCTACTTCAATTGGTGAAATTCGGAGTTTTCTTGGATTAGCAGGGTACTATCGTCGTTTCATTCCTAACTTCTCTAAGATTGCCAAACCAATGACAAGCTTGCTCCAGAAAGATCATAAGTTTGAATGGACAGAAGGGTGTGAACTAGCTTTCCGTACCTTGCGAAAACTATTGACCACTGCTCCTGTCTTAGCTCAACCATATATCGAGAAACCTTTTGATGTCTTTTGTGCTGCATCGAAGGTTGGATTAGGTTGTGTTCTTATGCAAGAAGGCAGGGTGATTGCTCATGCATCCCGACAATTGAGGAAACAAGAGATTAACTATCCTACACATGATTTAGAGTTAGCCGCTGTGGTGCATGCTCTGAAGATCTAGAGACATTATCTGCTTGGTAACGTCTGTAATATGTACACCGATCACAAAAGTCTCAAGTATATCTTCACTCAACCTGAACTGAATATGAGGCAAAGAAGGTGGCTTGAACTAATCAAAGATTACAATCTACAGATACATTATCATCCAGGAAAAGCAAATGTGGTTGCCGACGCTTTGAGTCAGAAATTACACTTCAATAATTTGAGGTTACAACCAGAAGACGAGTTTAGTCTCGTGCACCCTGTGATTCTGAACAATATCAAGCTGCAAGGCACCTTAGTTGATCAGATTCTTGAAGGGCAGAAAACAGACAAGGGAATTTATCATATCAAGGAAAGGCTGAAGACCGCAACTGAACCAATAAAACATTTTCAGATTGATGATAAGGGAGTGTTATGGTTTGACCAGCGCCTAGTGGTGCCTAAGAATAGGGAACTCAAAAACCAGATCATGGATGAAGCCCATTTATCTAAGTTATCCATTCATCCTGGAAGTACTAAGATGTATCAAAATTTGCGTCCAAGATTCTGGTGGACCAAGATGAAGAAAGAGATTGCCGCGTACGTAGCCAGATACGACACGTGTTGTCGAGTAAAAGCTATTCACCTGAAGCCAGCCGGAACACTTCAACCGTTACCAATACCCGAGTGGAAATGGGAAGAAATAGGTATGGATTTCATCACCGGTTTGCCAACCACCCAGAAAGGAAATGACTCAATTTGGGTGATAATCGATCGTCTTACCAAGACCGCTCATTTTATTCCAGTCAAAACCTGTTATCTATCACCGGACTATGCGGAGATTTATATCCATCAAATCGTTCGACTGCATGGTATACCCAAGGTTATAGTTTTGGATCGTGGAACACAGTTTACTGCACCGTTTTGGGAGAAACTGCAAAAGCAATTAGGCACGAAGCTAATCCGTAGCTCTGCCTATCATCGCCAAACCTCTGGACAAACCGAAAGAGTGAATCAAGTCTTGGAGGACATGTTGAGAGCCTGTGTGATTTCAGCGAAGGGATCTTGGGAGAAATGGTTACCTTTAGCAGAATTTGCCTACAACAATGGCTATCAAGAAAGCATACAGATGGCACCTTTTGAAGCTCTTTATGGTAGAAGGTGCAGGACACCGGTGAACTTGCGGATACATGGGTGTATGCCGAGTCTCTGAGTGATGAGTGATTGTCAACGGGTTTGATGCGCATGTTCTTTGGCTTGTGTTGTGCAGGTGTCGAGCACGGAGACAGTGATCGAGGGCAAGGTGAAGGTCAAGTTGAGACGTGTCGTGCCGACGGACTGGGTGCGATGAAGGATGGGCGTGCCGTGCGGCGGACGTGCCATGCCGATGTATCGAGCAGTGAAGGGCGGACGTGAGGCTTGGACTGAGGGACCGGAGTGCCTAAGGATCAGCTGTGGTGGCTGGCAGCCTGGGACAGCGACGAGCGGAGACTTGCGGGCATGGTGTTGCTCGGGTCAAGGACCTGGGGACACGTGTCGGTGGACGGGGTGCACGGGCGGTGCATCCCCTCTACAGCTCCGGTTTGTTGGTTGAGCGAGAAAAACCAACGAGGTGGACGGTTTCCGAGTTTGGGCCTCAAACTCGGGTGCTCGGTTTCCAGGTTGAGCCACAAAACCTGGGCGCGGATGGTTCCGAGTTTGGCCACAAAACTCGGGTGATGGGCCGGTTTCCGAGTTTGGGCCTCAAAACTCGGGCGCTGCGGGTTTCTGAGTTTGGGCCACAAAACTCAGGCTGGAGGCTGGTTTCCCGGTTTGGGCCTCAAAACCGGGGTTGCTGGAAAAGGCTGGTTTCCCGGTTTGGGCCACAAACCGGGGGTGCGAGCGAGGGCGGCACGTGGCGGCGATCCAGAGGTTGCGTCGAGGCAACGCTTCGGTTCGACGGGCGTGGCCGTCGGATCTACCTACCAACGCGGGTTGGACCAGAATAGCCTTAGGGTTTAGCTGGTTCGCTCTGTAATTAGTTTAGAGAGGGGTAGAGTAGGAAATAGGCTTAGTCTAGTTAGTATAAGTAGTCCAGGGGAGACACCCTCCTCCCTATCTCAGTTTTTGCTTTCATTTGCTAGGGTTTCCTGCTCTCCCATCCTGCTTTAGCTAGTTGAGATCCGCAGAGAGACTCCACTCTGTGTACTGTTGAGTTGAGGAAGTGAGGCCGTATCCTCACCTTGGAGCACAGATCGTTGGCTTGATTGCGTCTTGATTCGAACTCGTGGCTGTGATTTCCGTTGTGTTCGTGTTTTCGCGCGGAATCCTTTTTCTCCACGATTTTCCCGTCCTCGCTTGATCTTTTGCTCGGTTCATCTTTTGCAAATCCGTTTGAACCAAGTTGTTCTAGATCGTGAGGCACTTCTTTCCACCGAAGGAATCATCCTCTAACCTCACGGTCTAGGAGATCAATCGATTTTTCGTTTCGGGTCAAGTTTTCTCTCTTCCCCCGAAACTCTTCGATTCATCGATTTGGAGATAGGTTCGAGCCATGATCTCTTAGAGATAGCTCACTATACTCCTTGTGACTCATCTCACCAAGGTTTCCCTAGAGGAATTGTTGGGTGAGATAGAGGCAATCGGTGGACGAACAGGCTGCTGCGAGTCGACCAGACGCTCAGTCGGGGTGACCGGACGGTCGTGTCGGTCGACGTGAGGGTGAGCGGAGTGAGTACGAGTGATCCACGTGTCGAGGTGCATGTTCCTTTTCACTTTGACCGACGCTCAGTTCACGTTTTGACCGGACGCATCGCTTCCACTGTTCATCGTGTTTGTTCGCTTCTGACCGGACGCACTGCTCTCGACCGGACGCTCCGTACCCGTGAGTCCGGTCGCGAACAGTAAGGTTCCAGAGCCGATTTTTGTTGACCGGACGCGTCCGGTCCCTGCTGACCGGACGCTGGCCAGAGTCCGGTCGATCCAGTTTCGCGCGTTTTCGTTCGCTTTCGCGGTTCGTTGTTCTTGATCGGATTCGAGTTCCGTCTTTTGCGTTGGCTTTCTAGGTTTGTCTAGTGTCCCGCTGTGCTTCTAGGAAGCATCCACCCTACATCTAGGGTCGTGGACATTAGCAAGCTCTAGGGTTCGCTCTTGGGGTTGATTTTGGGACAGTGGCATCTAGTTTCCGAAAGGAAATTTTGAAGCTCCCATTCACCCCCCCTCTGGTCGCTTTCGGCTAGCTTCTCGGTCCTTCAATTGGTATCGGAGCAGGTTAAGGATCTTCCACCTTAGCCGGTTCCAGATCCACCGAAGGCGACATGGATCGCGGCGTGGGCAAACCGCCGTTTTTCGATGGGACGAACTATGCGTATTGGAAGATACGCATGTCGGCCTATCTGCAGAGTTTGGGTGCTTCTATTTGGGATATTTGCAACTCTGCTGATTACGTGGTCTTGGCTGCTCGTGTTTCTCAGCAACAGATCGATGAGCACGATGCCAATAGCCGAGCCCGTAATGCTCTCTTTTCTTGTTGAGCATGGGTGAGTTTGATCGTGTTTCTCACCTCGCTACGGCTCGGGAGATCTGGGACACCCTCATGCGTTTCCATGAGGGCACCTCTCAAGTCAAAACCCGACTCTACGAGTCGTTCAAGCGTGAGTATGAGAACTTTAGACATCAACCTGGCGAGAGCATAGAAAGTTTATTCGCTCGCTTTCAGGTGATTGTCAACAGGATGAGGGCTAACAGAGAGCAGTTGCCATTTGACGATCATGAGCGTGCTTTGAAGCTTTTGCACACTCTTGACCGTTCGGTGTGGGACTCCAAGGTTCAGGCAATCATCGAATCGCCGAACTATGAGACCCTCACCTGCGACGAGCTCTTCAGTAAGCTCAAGTCCAGTGAGATTGATGCTATGGCGAGGGCTTCTTTTGAAAATCCTTCTCGCCCGTCCATGGCTTTGGTTTCCGGCTCTTCCTCTAACCCCTCAGCTGGCTTTGCGCTTTCTTCTCTCTTTTCTGTGACAGAGGACCAGCTGGAGTCTTTGGGAGACGACGAGTTGGCTTTGCTTGCCAACCGGTTCTCGCGGTTCCACAACAACCGCATGAACCGTCGTCGAGGAGGAGGACGCACGGGATGCTACGAGTGCGGCGACCCCGACCACTTCATCGCCGACTGCCCCAAGAAGAAGAACAAGCACTCGGGCAAGGGCGAACATGGGCGCAAGCACGACTCCAAGTACAAGGAGAAGCACGTCCCCCCAGGCACAAGAAACGGGGCGGCTTCGACAAAGAGTACATCAAGAAGAAGTACTTGGAGAAGCAGCAAGCTGAGCAGCGTGCGTTCTTCGCCACGCTCAGCGACGTCGACGGCTCGGATGACGACTCCGCTGGCTCCAGCGATGACGAGTCCGTGAAGAAGAAGCTGGAAGACAAGTTCAACGGCTTGTGCTTCTTCGCCGGCGACGGAGGCCTGTGCACCATGGCGCTCGGAGATGAGGTCGACGGCGAGCCGGAGCGTACCCCTCGGAACGACGACGACGACGACACCTCCCAGGTATCTCTCACCTACGACGAGCTTCCTCCGAGGTTGAGAAGTTGACTGCTGCCCTCCTTAGCCAAGATAAGTTGCTTAGGCGTGCCGCTAGAGAGCGCAAGGAGTTTAGGCAGAAGTGGGAGGACACGGTGAAGGAGCTTGAGTTCGCTCGGTCCACCGTGGTAGTGTCGGAGGAGGCGGAGTGCGAGTCGTGCACCGCGCACATGACTGACCTTCTCACTCTGAGAGGTAAGTATGCTGCGTTGGTTGGAGAGGTGGATGAGCTCCGTGCTAGGCCGCAGCTGTTGGGTGCGTGCAAGACTGTCCTGTCTTGCAATCTGAGTTGGCAGAGAAAATGCCAAGCTTGAGTCTTTAGAGAGGCCAGCTCAGATAGCACTTGCGTCTCGAGGTGTGCTTTGTGTGAGGGCCTGGAGATGGAGATTGCCAATGTGAAGCATGGCAAGATGCAAACCGAGGAAGAAAAACATACCTTCGGTCCATCTTGTCATGGGTCTCCAGTAGTGAGCCGCAGCTCGGGATGATGATCTCCCATTCAAGCGAGCTGTTGGTGCCCCTGGTGTAGGTTTTGCTCAGAGTGTTGATCTCTCAGCTTTTGGGAAGATTGGAGAGTCTAGTGGTCTGAACCCATGTGAGAAGCCAATTCCACCACTACTCCCAAACTTGCCAAGCTTCCACTCAAAGAGCCAGCCAAGCCTATCACCAAAGATGGTGTGGTTGAGGAACCCCCGAGAGCTCCTCCCAAGAACCCAGTTTGGGCACCCAAGCCAACACCTCAAGAACAAGCTTGATGCTATGCCACCCATTAGAGAGGAGTGTTTGCCTCAGAAGGGCAAAGTGAACCACACCCACAGCCCTGGTCACCAACAACCCCCTTTGCGTGCGGTGAGGTACCAGTGTGATTTCTGTGGGAGGGATGGTCACTTGATCGAGTTCTGTTTCCGGCGCAAGCGAGAGGCGCGCCGTGCTCGGGAGATGGAGAACCCGGACATGTACCATCCAGCTCATGGTGGACATGTGCCGAAGGCTCAGGGGAGAGCTGCTAGGTCCGGACGTCAAGGTCCCCGGCCTAGGCAGGAGATGAGAGCCCCTAAGAGGGAGACTAGGCCTAGAGGTCCCACCTCAGTTTGTTAGGCCTAGGCAGGAGAGAGCTCCGAGGAGAGACGCTAGAGCAGTTGAGCCCCAGGCTCCTAGGCGTAGACCTCGTAGAGAGCGTGCCCGACGGGGTCCTGCTTTTGCAGGTAATGGACCCCGTGGCGGAGGCTTAGTTGAGCGCTTTCCCCCCGCAGTTTGAGTACCGCGGTGAGCGCTTCTTCCCCAGCGGACCACGTTTTCCAGTGCGTGGTGATCGCTATCCCCGTAGACGGCTAGGAATAGTTTTTACACTGACCGTTCTTTTGAGCAGCCGGCCCAACACTGGTATTCTCCTTACTTCACTAACCCCAGTGTTGGACCGTATGCTCACCCTATGTCTTTTTATTGATGTAGGTGAGACGTTGGAGGACATTTGGTTGGTGGATTCTGGTTGCTCGAGGCACATGACCGGAAACGCCAAGTGGTTCTCCAGCCTTAGCCCGGTCGCCGGAAAGGAGTACATAACCTTCGGCGACAATAGTAAAGGTAAGGTATTGTCTCGTGGGACGGTGCGGGTTAATGAGCACTTTGTGTTGCGCGATGTTGCTCTTGTTTCTAACCTGCATTTTAACCTTCTTTCTGTTTCGCAACTTTTTGATGATGACTATGAGATTCGTTTTAAACCGAACCTTAGTCGCATCTTAGATCCTCAGGGCGATCTTGTATGTCTGATTTCGCCCTTTGGGAAAGTCTTTCGCGCGAATTTCTCGGAGTCGTTTGGTTCTTCTCGCTGTCTTTTGGCTAGTCCTTCTTCCTCCGATCTTTGGAAGTGGCATAGGAGGCTCGGTCATTTAAGCTTCGACTTGCTTGCAAGACTTAGCTCACTTGGCCTAATCCGAGGATTGCCCAAGCTTTCGATGGAGAAGGATCTAGTTTGCCATTCTTGCAGACATGGGAAGATGGTTGCCGCTCCCCACCATCCAGTGACTAAGGTCATGACCTCGCACCCCGGAGAGCTTTTACACATGGACCTTGTTGGTCCGGCTCGGGTGAGCTCGGTTGGTGGCAAGTGGTATGTTTTGGTTGTTGTTGACGACTTTTCGAGATATTCGTGGGTCTTCTTTTTGACTGAGAAGACTGAGACTTTCTCCTTCGCTCGCAATCTGATTTTGCGTCTTCAGAACGAGTTCCCTTTGAACTCGATGCGAGCTATTAGAAGTGATAATGGTTCCGAATTCAAAAATTCGGATTTTGAGAAGTTTTGTACCGCCTTGGCTTGGAGCATCAGTTTTCTTCCCCTACACACCACCGCCCAAAATGGTGTTGTAGAGAGGAAGAATCGGACCCTTGTTGAGATGGCCAGGACGATGCTTGATGAGCATAGGACTCCTAGGCGCTATTGGGCCGAAGCTATGAACACTGCATGCTATATTTCCAATCGCATTTTTCTGAGAGCTTTCTTGAAAAAGACTTCTTATGAGTTGCGTTTTGGCAAACTGCCCAAGGTGAGTTATTTTCGAGTTTTTGGTTGCCATTGTTTTATACTCAAAAAGGGCAACTTGGACAAATTTGAATCTCGTTCTTCTGACGGTGTGTTTTTGGGTTATGGCACTCACACTCGAGCTTATCGTGTACTTAACCTTGACACTAACCGAGTCATGGAGACATCCGATGTCACCTTCGACGAGACCATGGTTTGTCCTTCTTCTCGTTTTGAGCGTGCAGGTGATCATGAGGTTGGTGAGCCTCTTTTTGATGACGAGGACGAGGGTGCTGAAGGTATGGATGATCCAGCACCCCCTCCACCTGCCGCGCCGCAAAGAGCGGCCTCGACGACGACTCACGGCCCCGACACCTCTTCTTCCTGGGGGCCGTGGGATCCGCCACCCCGAGCGGTACCATTTGTACCCGGGGAGGCACCAGCTGCTGTTGAGGGGGAGGCTACTTCAGCTCGGGAGGCGCCACGACATATCCAGCGCCAGCACCCGCCTCAGCAGATGATCGGCAACATCGACGAACGGGTCACTCGGTCCAGGTCACAGCAAATCTCGCACTTCGCTCATTCTGCTTTTGTTGCTAATTTTGAGCCCCGAGATGTTGGACACGCTTTGACGGATCCGGATTGGGTTAATGCCATGCATGAGGAGTTAGAAAATTTTGAGCGAAATCGGGTTTGGGTTCTAGTTCCACCTCCACCTGACTGTAAGCCTATTGGGACAAAATGGGTTTTCAAAAACAAGCAAGGAGAGGATGGCCACGTTGTTAGAAACAAGGCCCGGCTTGTAGCGAAAGGCTATAGTCAGAAGGAGGGGATAGATTATGAGGAGACGTTTGCTCCTGTAGCTCGTTTGGAGGCTATTAGGATACTCTTGGCTTTTGCTGCATCCAAGGCTTCAAACTTTTTCAAATGGATGTCAAGAGTGCCTTCTTAAACGGCTACATAGAGGAGGAGGTTTATGTTGAGCACCCCCCGGTTTTGAAAATCCCAAGTTTCCAAACCATGTCTTTAAACTTCATAAAGCTTTATATGGTTTGAAACAAGCCCCTAGAGCCTGGTATGATAGGTTGAAAACCTTTTTGCTTGCTAAGGGTTTTAAAATGGGATGTGTAGATAAAACGCTCTTTCTCCTCCGGCAAGGCAAAGACACGCTCTTGGTCCAGATTTACGTGGATGATATCATTTTCGGTGGTTCTTCTCATGCTCTGGTTGCCAAGTTTGCAGATACTATGAGCAGGGAGTTCGAGATGAGCATGATGGGCGAGCTGACATTCTTTCTCGGGTTGCAAATCAAGCAATCCCGAGAGGGGACGTTTGTGCACCAGGGCAAGTACACCAAGGACTTGCTGAAGCGGTTCGATATGGGTGAGGCCAAGCCTCTTCCAACACCCATGTCGACGACGACTGCCCTGGATGCAGATGTGGATGGAGAAGCAGTGGACCAGAAGGAGTACCGCAGCATGATCGGGTCGCTCCTCTACCTGACGGCGACACGCCCGGACATCCAGTTCGCGGTGTGTGTGTGTGCGCGCTTTCAGGCGTCGCCGCGCACCTCTCACCGTCAGGCGGTGAAGCGGATTTTCAGGTACCTTCGTTTCACGCCTGAGTTCGGGATTTGGTATTCTGCTTCCTCCACCCTCTCCCTTTGCGGTTATTCGGATGCCGATTTTGCTGGTTGTCGTATTGAGCGCAAGTCCACTTCTGGGACTTGCCAGTTTATTGGTTCTTCTCTTGTTTCGTGGTCTTCTCGCAAGCAGTCTAGCGTCGCTCAGTCCACTACGGAGGCTGAATATGTTGCTGCGGCTAGCTGCTGTTCCCAGTTGCTTGGATGATGGCCACTTTGCGTGATTTTGGTCTGAGCTTTTCTCGCGTGCCTTTGCTTTGTGACAGCACGAGTGCCATTAGCGTTGCTAAGAACCCCGTGCTTCACTCGAAGACCAAACACATTGATGTGCGCTTTCATTTCTTGCGCGACCACCAGGAGAAGGGTGATATCGACCTTCGCCATGTCGATACTCATCCCAACATGGCTGATATTTTCACCAAGCCTTTAGACGAATCAACCTTTAATCGGTTGAGGGGTGAGCTTGGTGTGTGTTTCCCCTTTTAGATGGGGGAAACCTCTTGGATCTTGTATAGACTGACTCTTTTATTTCTTTTCTTTTGCATTTTAGCATACGCATTACAGTCTTTAGCTAGTTATTTTGGAATGGTGAATTTCCTTAATAACTTACAACCTGGAAATGTTCACCATTGAGATATGCAACTAGCATGTGTAGGATATGTTGAGTTCACTCGTGCTTTTCATATATGCTAGGTTGCTATGTCTCTAGTTATGAGTCATTCACTTGCTTGGTCTGTTCATATCATGTATAAATTTGAACCAATTGTTAGTGAATTGAAAAGATCGAGATGGGATTGCTTGTCAACACCTCACGGTATCGAGACTGTTTCTCATTGCACTTTGAGTTAAACTTGAGCCGTGTAGTGTATGACCGAAACCGTAGCTTTAAGCTTCTGATTGCTTCGGCATAGGCTTCGCTCGGTTGAAAAGTTAGGCAAAGACAAGCTTTCAACCTCTCGCAATCACATGCTAAATAATTGAACTTGTGAATTCTTTACCGCTGCAACTCCGATATAAAACTGAAATCACAAGTATATGCTTCATTCCTATGCATGATGATTGAACTTTGCTAGGGTAGTTCACCTTGTATACATGTTTAGCACTTTGTCTGGATTCCTATCTATACATGTGTAGTGCTATTTTGATGGTGACTATCTTTTTGGCTAAAAACTGCTCACTTGCTCATATGCTTCATATTTCGTATGTGTGATCAGTTTGAGCCTTCGCTATTTGAGTGCTTAGTTGTGCCATTGGAGCTATACCGATTAGAGCATTTTTGCACTCTTTTGATTATATGCCTGAAGCTGCTAACTTGCATTTCTGACTTCATATGCATTTTAGAAGGGGGAGTTTTGTTGGCTCAAGGGAAGAGTTTGTGCTTGATAAGTGCATTTTCAACTAAGGGGGAGAGTTTTTGCAAATCATATGTCTCCGGCGTTCATTAAGGGGAGCTTTTGCTAAGGGGAGATTTTCAGCCTTTATGCTCTTCTCTTGTTGGACCTAAGGGGGAGTCCTGGTTGCTTGCACTTGTCGAGGGGAGTGTGCTAGTTGTGTTGAGCCGTTGCCTCTGTCTTGAGGGACTAGCAAACATTTTCCTCATTTGTCGTCGAGATGGATTTTGATTGGTTCGGAGACCTTTCGTTTGTTTTTCAATTGTTCGGAGTGGTTTTCGTGCTAGTTGTGTTGAGCCTCTGTGCCTCTATCTTGAGGGACTAGCACTTTGCCATTTCTTAGCTCCGATTTTCAATTGTTTTTCTGCTAGCGGTGTTGAGCCTGTTCTACCTCTTCTTGAGGGCTAGCTTTGCTTTGCTTGGTTGCGTCGAGCCGTTGCCCATGTCTTTGGGGACCAAGTTTCGCTTCTTCCACTTGACCTTCTTCGGCTTTGCTATGCTTTTGGGTCATTTGGTTGAGTCTCTTCTTCTCCTTCTTCCTTCTCTTCTTCTTTCACTATGATTTTGTGTGTAGTTGACAATGCACTCATCAAGGGGGAGATTGCGGATACATGGGTGTATGCCGAGTCTCTGAGTGATGAGTGATTGTCAACGGGTTTGATGCGCATGTTCTTTGGCTTGTGTTGTGCAGGTGTCGAGCACGGAGACAGTGATCGAGGGCAAGGTGAAGGTCAAGTTGAGACGTGCCGTGCCGACGGACTGGGTGCGATGAAGGATGGGCGTGCCGTGCGGCGGACGTGCCATGCCGATGTATCGAGCAGTGAAGGGCGGACGTGAGGCTTGCTGAGGGACCGGAGTGCCTGAGGATCAGCTGTGGTGGCTGGCAGCCTGGGACAGCGACGAGCGGAGACTTGCGGGGCATGGTGTTGCTCGGGTCAAGGACCTGGGGACACGTGTCGGTGGACGGGGTGCACGGGCGGTGCATCCCCTCTACAGCTCCGGTTTGTTGGTTGAGCCAGAGAAAAACCAACGGGTGGACGGTTTCCGAGTTTGGGCCTCAAAACTCGGGTGCTCGGTTTCCAGGTTGAGCCACAAAACCTGGGCGCGGATGGTTTCCGAGTTTGGCCACAAAACTCGGGTGATGGGCCGGTTTCCGAGTTTGGGCCTCAAAACTCGGGCGCTGCGGGTTTCTGAGTTTGGGCCACAAAACTCAGGCTGGAGGCTGGTTTCCCGGTTTGGGCCTCAAAACCGGGGGTTGCTGGAAAAGGCTGGTTTCCCGGTTTGGGCCACAAAACCGGGGGTGCAGAGCGAGGGCGGCACGTGGCGGCGATCCAGAGGTTGCGTCGAGGCAACGCTTCGGTTCGAGCGGGCGTGGCCGTCGGATCTACCTACCAACGCGGGTTGGACCAGAATAGCCTTAGGGTTTAGCTGGTTCGCTCTGTAATTAGTTTAGAGAGGGGTAGAGTAGGAAATAGGCTTAGTCTAGGTTAGTATAAGTAGTCCAGGGGAGACACCCTCCTCCCTATCTCAGTTAGTGCTTTCATTTGCTAGGGTTTCCTGCTCTCCCATCCTTGCTTTAGCTAGTTGAGATCCGCAGAGAGACTCCACTCTGTGTACTGTTGAGTTGAGGAAGTGAGGCCGTATCCTCACCTTGGAGCACAGATCGTTGGCTTGTGATTTGCGTCCTTGATTCGAACTCGTGGCTGTGATTTCCGTTGTGTTCGTGTTTTCCGCGGAATCCTTTTCTCCACGATTTTCCCGTCGCTTGATCTTTTTGCTCGGTTCATCTTTTGCAAATCCGTTTGAACCAAGTTGTTCTAGATCGTGAGGCACTTCTTTCCACCGAAGGAATCATTCTCTAACCTCACGGTCTAGGAGATCAATCGATTTTTCGTTTCGGGTCAAGTTTTCTCTCTTCCCCCGAAACACTTCGATTCATCGATTTGGAGATAGGTTCGAGCCATGATCTCTTAGAGATAGCTCACTATACTTCTTGTGACTCATCTCACCAAGGTTGATCCCTAGAGGAATTGTTTTGGGTGAGATAGAGGCAAATCGGTGGACGAACAGGGCTGCTGCGAGTCGACCGGACGCTCAGTCGGGGTGACCGGACGCTCGGTCCGTGAGTCCGGTCGATGAACAGCACGTTGTCATGTTCTTCACTTTGACCGGACGCTCAGTTCACGTTTTGACCGGACGCATCGCTTCCACTGTTCATCGTGTTTGTTCGCTTCTGACCGGACGCACTGCTCTCGACCGGACGCTCCGTACCCGTGAGTCCGGTCGCGAACAGTAAGGTTCCAGAGCCGATTTTTGTTGACCGGACGCGTCCGGTCCCTGCTGACCGGACGCTGGCCAGAGTCCGGTCGATCCGTTTCGCGCATTTTCGTTCGCGGTTCGTTCGTTCTTGATCGGATTCGAGTTCCGTCTTTTGCGTTGGCTTTCTAGGGTTGTCTAGTGTCCCGCTGTGCTTCTAGGAAGCATCCACCCTACATCTAGGGTCGTGGACATTAGCAAGCTCTAGGGTTCGCTCTTGGGGTTGATTTTGGGACAGTGGCATCTAGTTTCCGAAAGGAAATTTTGAAGCTCCCATTCACCCCCCTCTGGTCGCTTTCGGCTAGCTTCCCGGTCCTTCAGAAACTGGGTTGAACTGGGGAACGCCGATACTATGGAATTGATTTTGTTTAACAAAGCAGAAGAACAATTAAAGAATATCCACAACATAATGGCAGCTGCGAGTCTCGACAAAAGAGCTATGCAGACAGAGAAGAAAACCGCTTGAATTTAGCGAAGGCGATTATGTATACTGAAAGTGTCGCCCATGAAAGGTGTCAGACCTTCGGTGTAAAAAGGAAGTTAGCACCAAGATTTGGGGACTTACAGGATCGTGGAAAGGAGGGAGAAGTAGCTTATCAGCTATAGCTACCTGAACATTTGAAGGCTATATTCCCTGTATTCCATGTGTCACAATTAAAGAATGTCTTCGATTTCGAAGAAGAGGTACAACCGACCAATATCAAGTTACAATCCGATCTCACCTATTCAGTGATGCCTTATCGGGTACTTGATGAAAAGGAAAGAATAACTCGTGGAAGAATAGTGAAGCAATATAAAGTGTCTTGGAGTGAGCAAGACGACCGAGATGCCACTTGAAACGGAACACTATCTAAAGGAGGTGTATCCACAGTTTTTATAAGAACTG
Source organism: Coix lacryma-jobi var. lacryma-jobi (assembly GCA_009763385.1). Classification (NCBI taxonomy): domain Eukaryota; kingdom Viridiplantae; phylum Streptophyta; class Magnoliopsida; order Poales; family Poaceae; genus Coix; species Coix lacryma-jobi. The sequence goes on along the minus strand of CM019830.1, from coordinate 98,701,234 downwards.
GTTAGTAACTTAAATCTCGGGACGAGATTCTTTTAAGGAGGGGAGGGCTGTAACACCCCTGGTGTTAAGCAACCCTAAATGCATAACTTGACATCTCATAAGCATGAAGCATCATCGTCCCATGTTGCATTTTGTTTGTTAAGTGTCATTTCATGTCTTGGCTTGTAATGTTATGCTTGAAGTGATGCTTGTTTTACTTGTTTTTGGAGTGTTGGAGTCTCTTAGTAGTTGAACCTTGCTGAGGAGTCAAAAAGAAGCTAGGTTTGTGTTGGTCATTTTGGCTAACCAGGTCGCTAACCCTAGTTGCCTTAATAGAGCCCTAGGAGTCCTTTTGTTTGACTAACTAAGACGTCCTTGATAGAAGCTTTGTTTGGCTATGGGACCTTAACGAAAAGTGTGTAGAATTTAGTGTAGAACAAAAGTTGTTTAAGGCCCAACTCATGAAAATGAGTTTAACAAGGTGTTTTAGGACCCACAAGGCAGAAATGGGGTTTAGACTTAGAAAAATTTCCTAAGTCCCTAACTGGCGAAACAGTTTCGCTGAGCGATCTTTGGAGCTTTTTTGGGAGCAATCTAGGCCGAACCAAAGCTTGATCTTGTAACCAAAGTTGTAGTCGGCATGTAGCTCTACTCAATGGAACAAATGGTTTAGCGTTTCATCAAGTGGATTAGGAGTTAATCATGTCCAAAGTTTGGCCGTCAGTCGGCCATCGGCAACTGAATCGGCCGATTCGGTTTGAATCGGGTCGTGCCGTGCCGACCGCGCGCAGGACCCGCGCCGCGCGCGTGTGGCCGCGCGCCGCCGTCCTCCGTCCGCGCGCGCTTGGCGTTCCACAAGGCCGCCTCGCCCCTGCCTGAAGCCACACTCCCTCCAGTCTGTCCCTCTCGCCGTCCGCCCAAGCGGAAAGAGGGCAGAAAGCAGAGCGCCGCCGCCGTTCGCCGTCGTTCGCCACCGTTCCGGCGTCGCCGCTCGCTGCCCTCCCCCCCACCGCCTTCTTCCCCGTGGCCCCCGCACCACTTGCTACCCTTAGCGCCCCATAGGAGACCCTAGGCAAGCCTCGGGATGAACCGCCGCCATGGCCGCCAAGACCGCCGAGCTCGGTTCGCCGTGGCCGGCCTCCTTCCCATGGTTTCATGTCGCCCTAGCTCACGTTCAAGGGTTAGGGAGGTTCGTAGAAGATGTAAAAGGTGACAGTTTGGCCGATTAGGGTTTGAAGACCGCGGTACGCGCCCCCGGCCCGCCATGTCCACCATGGCCGCCTCTCGGTCCGCCGTGGCCCACCCCAGTCCCGTGCTCGTCCGTTGGTCCTAGCTAGCGTTCGCGAGTCTCCTTGGACCGTAGAAGGCGTTGGTGGTGTTGGTTTAGTCGATTAGGGTTTGGTAGTGCCAGTACGCCGCCGTCCGCCGCTCGCCATGGTCACAGGAGTCGGCATGGCCGTGGTCGCGAGTGCTCGGAGCAGGAGCCCTGGCTTCTGAGCCTCGGGTTAGGGTTGCAAATAAAGCAATCTTGAGAAGGGACGTTTGTGCACCAGGGCAAGTACACCAATGTCATTCTAAAGAAGTTTGATATGGGTGAGGCCAAGCCTCTTCCAACACCTATGTCGACCACGACGGCCCTGGATGCAGACAAGGATGGAGAAGTTGTGGACCAGAAGGAGTACCGAAGTATGATCGGGTCGCTGCTATACCTGACGGAGACACGCCCGAACATTTAGTTCGCGGTGTGTCTTTGCGCACGCTTTCAGGCGTCTCCGCGCACCTCTCACCGTCAGGCAGTCAAGCGCATTATGAGGTACCTTCGTTTCACACCTGAGTTTGATTTGGTACTCTGCTTCTTCCACCCTTTCTCTTTACGGTTACTCGGATGCTGATTTTGTTAGTTGCCGACTTGAGCGCAAGTCCACTTCTGGGACTTGTTAGTTTTTGGGCTCTTCTCTCATTTCTTGGTCTTCTCGCAAGCAGTCTAGTATCACCCAGTCTACCACAGAGGCTGAGTATGTTGTGGCGGCTAGCTGCTGTTCCCAGTTGTTGTGGATGATGGCCACTTTGTGCGGATACATGGGTGTATGCCGAGTCTTGAGTGATGAGTGATTGTCAACGGGTTTGATCGCATGTTCTTTGGCTTGTGTTGTGCAGGTGTCGAGCACGGAGACAGTGATCGAAAGCAAGGTAAAGGTCAAGTAGAGACGTGTCGTGCCGACGGACCGGGAGAGGTGAAGGGCGGACATGAGGCTTCGACTGAGGGACCGGTGGCCTGAGGATCAGCTATGGTGGCTGACAGCCTGGGACAGCGACGAGCGGAGACTTGCGGGGCATGGTGTTGCTCGGGTCGAGGACCTGGGGACACGTGTCGGTGGACGGGTTGCACGGGCGGTGCATCCCCTCTACAGCTCCGGTTTTGGTGGTTGAGCCACAGAACAACCACCGGGTGGACGGTTTCCAGGTTTGGGCCACAAAACCTGGGGGTGCTGCGGGTTTGCCGAGTTTGGGTCACAAACTCGGCGCTGGGACGGTGTCCAGGTTTGGGCCTCAAAACCTGGGCGCTGTGGGTTTCTGAGTTTGGGCCACAAACTCAGGCGATGGGCGGCTGGTTTCCCGGTTTGGGCCTCAAAACAGGGGGATGAACTTGAAGGCCTGGTTTCCCCGTTTCGGTTTCGGCCACAAAACCAGGAGGCGGAGTCCGGAAAAAGGACAAGTAGAGCGGTGGTGTCACGTGGCGGCAATCGGTGAGGTTGCGTCGAGGCAACGCTACGAGTTGTGCGTGCGTGGCCGTCGGATCAACATCATCTTCGGGTTGGTCTAGGATAGCCTTAGGGTTTGGCTCGGTCGCTCTGTAAATACTTAGGGGTAGAGTGGGAATTAGAATTAGGATAAGTAGGGGGAGACACCCACCTCCCAAACAATCTCAGTCATTTTTGCTCTTTGCCTTCTAGGGTTTCCTGCTCTCCCATTCTCTGCTGTAGTGAACTAAGATCCACAGGGAAGAGAACCATACCTCTGTGCATTTGAGATTTTGAGGAAGTGAGACCGTAATCTCACGGTTGTAGAAAGCGACCAGAGGGGGGGGTGAATGGAAGCTTCAAATTTCTTTTTAGAAACTAGTTGCTACTGTCCCGAGAATCAACCTCAAGAGCAAACCCAAGAGTTTGCAAGTGTCCACGACCCTAGAGGTAGGGTGGATGCTTCCAAGAAGCACAGCGAGACACTACACAACTCTAGAAACCCAACGCAAAAGCCGGAAATCAAACCCGACAACGAACGAATGAACCACGGATGAAACAGCGCAAAACAGCACTGACCGGACTCACAAGTGTGTCCGGTCAGTGGGACCCGGACGCGTCCGGTCGAGCAAAAACCGAATTGGAACCTCTCTGTTCCTGACCGGACTCACTGAAGGGGAGCGTCCGGTCAAGAATTGAGAGTCCGGTCACAGAGACAAAAATGCGTGAATAGTGGTAGTGTTGAGTCCGGTCAGCTTAAGGTCAAGCGTCCGGTCCAGTTGCAGGAAAATATTGTGAACACATTGAACGACCGGACGCACGGGGTCAGCGTCCGGTCAACCCGTGCACAGCGTCCGGTCACCACGAGAACCAACTGTTTGTCCACCGATTTGATTCAAACTCTCCCAAAATGAATCCACTAGGGATCAAACTTGGAGAGATGAGTCACAAGGAATATATTGAGCTACTCCTAGGAGATCATGGCTCGAACCTATCTCCAAATCGATGAATCGATGAAAATCCGGGGAGAGGAGACGAAAACCGAACCAACACAAAAATCGATCGATCTTCTAGCTCGTGAGGTTAAAGGTGAATTCCTTCGGTGGAAAGAAGTGCCTCACGATCTAGAACAACCTAGTTCAAACGGATCTGCAAAAGACGCACTGAGTAGAAAGATCGATCAATGGGAAAAACATGGAGAAAAGCAACCCGCGAAGAACAAGAACAAAACACGAATCACAACCATGAATTTGCAACCGTGTGGCTACCACACGCTACAACAGTGAGATTACGGTCTCACTTCCTCAAAATCTCACGGACACAGAGGTATGATTGTCTTCTGTGTGGATCTCAGTTTGCTACAGCAGGGAATGGGGAGAGCAGGAAACCCTAGAAGCAAAAGAGCAAATGACTGAGATAGTATGGGAGGTGGGTGTCTCCCCCTACTTATCCTAATTCTAATTCCCACTCTACCCCTAACTATTTATAGAGCGACCCAGCCAAACCCTAAGGCTATCCTGGACCAACTCGAAGATGATGCTGATCCGACGGCCACGCCCGGACAACTGGTAGCGTTGCCTTGACGCAACCTCACCGATTGCCGCCACGTGCCGCCACGGCTCTGCCTGTCCTTTTCCCGGACTCCGCCACCCGGTTTTGTGGCCGAAACCGGGAAAACAGGCCTTCGTGACCAACCCTCGGTTTTGAGGCCAAAACCGGGAAACCCGACGTCCGTCGCCTGAGTTTTGTGGCCCAAACTCAGAAACCCCCAAACTCAGAAACCCGCAGCGCCCAGGTTTTGAGGCCCAATCCTAGAAACCGTCCTCAGCCCGAGTTTTGTGGCCCAAACTCGGCAAACCCGCAGCACCCAGGTTTTGTGGCCCAAGCCTGGAAACCATCCACCCGGTGGTTTTTCTGTGGCTCAACCACCAAACCGAAGCTGTAGAGGGGATGCACCGCCCGTGCATCCCGTCCACCGACACGTGTCCCCAGGTCCTCGACCCGAGAAACACCATGCCTCGCAAGTCTCCGCTCATCGCTGTCCTAGGCTGTCAGCCACCACAGCTGATCCTCAGGCCACCGGTCCCTCAGTCCAAGCCTCAGGTCCGCCCTTCACCGCTCCCGGTCCGTCGGCACGGCACGTCTCTACTTGACCTTCACCTTGCCTTCTATCACTGTCTCCGTGCTCAACACCTGCACAACATAAGCCAAAGAACATGCGATCAAACCCGTTGACAATCACTCATCACTCGAGACTCGGCATACACCCATGTATCCGCAAACGTCCCTTCTCGGGATTGCTTAATTTGCAGTCCGAGAAAGAAAGTCAGCTTGCCCATCATACTCATCTCGAACTCCCTGCTCATAAGATCTGGAAACTTGGCAACCAAAGCGTGAGAAGAACCACCGAAAATGATATCATTCACGTAAATCTGGACCAAGAGAGTGTCGTTGCCTTGCTTGAGAGAAAAGCGTTTTGTCCACACATCCCATTTTAAAACCCTTAGCTAGCAAAAAGGTTTTCAATCTATCATACCAGGATCTAGGGGCTTGTTTCAAACCGTATAAAGCTTTGTGGAGTTTGAAAACATGGTTTGGAAACACGGGATTTTCAAAACCGGGGGGTTGTTCGACATACACCTCTTCTTCTATGTAGCCGTTTAAGAAGGCACTCTTGACATCCATTTGAAAAAGTTTAAACCCTTTGGATGCAGCAAAAGCCAAGAGTATCCTAATAGCCTCCAAACGAGCTATAGGAGCAAAAGTCTTCTCATAATCTATCCCCTCCTTCTGACTATAACCCTTGGCTACAAGTCTGGCCTTGTTCCTCATAATGTGGCCATCCTCTCCTTGTTTGTTTTTAAAAACCCATTTTGTCCCAATAGGATTACAGTCTGGAGGAGGTGAAACCAAAACCCAAACCCGATTTCGCTCAAAATTTTCTAACTCCTCATGCATGGCATTGACCCAATCCGGATCCATCCAGGCGTGTCCAACATCTCAGGGTTCAAAATCAGCAACAAATGCAGAATGAGCAAAGTGAGAGATTTGCTGTGACCTGGACCGAGTGACACGTTCGTCGATGCTGCCAATCATCTGTTGAGGCGGGTGTTGGCGCTGAATGAGTCATGGCACCTCCCGAACTGAAGAAACCTCCCCCTCAACAGCAGCTGGTGCCTCCCCGGGTACAAAAGGTACCGCTTGGGGTGACGGATCCCACGGCCCTCAAGTCGTCGAAGAAGAGGGATCGGGGCCGTTAGTCGTAGTAGAAGCCGCTCTTTGCAGCACAGCCAGTGGAGGTGATGCTGGGTCACCCAAGCCTTCAGCATCCTCGTCCTCATCATCAAAAAGAGGCTCACCAACCTCATGATCCCCTGCATGCACAAAACGAGAAGAAGGACAAACCATGGTCTCGTCGAAGGTGACATTGGATGCCTCCATGACTCGGTTAGTATCAAGGTTAAGTACACGATAAGCTCGAGTGTGAGTGCCATAACCCAAAAATACACCGTTAGAAGAATGAGACTCAAACTTGTCCAAGTTAACTTTCTTAAGTATAAAACAGTGGCAACCGAAAACTCTAAAATAACTCACTTTGGGCAGTTTTTCCAAACGCAACTCATAAGAAGTCTTTTTCAAGAAGCTCGGAGAAAAATGCGATTGCAAATGTAGCATGTAGTGCTCATAGCTTCGGCCCAATATCGCCTAGGAGTCCTATGCTCATCGAGCATCGTCCTAGCCATCTCTACATGGGTCCGATTCTTCCTTTCTACAACACCATTCTGAGGCGGTGTGTAGGGGGAGAAAATTGATGCTCTAACCCAAGGAGTTCAAAACTTCTCAAAATCCGAGTTTTTTTAACTCGGAACCATTATCACTTTTTTCTTACACTAACTATCTCGCATTGAGTTCAAAGGGAACTCATTCTGAAGACGCAAAATCAGATTGCGAGCAAAAGAGAAAGTCTCGTTTTCTCAGCTAAAAGAAAACCCACGAATATCTCGAAAAGTCGTCAACAACAACAGCACATACCACTCCTCCCAACCGCTCACCCGAGCCGGACCAACAAGGTCCATGTGCAAAAGCTCTCCAGGGCGCTTAGTCATGACCTGAGTCACCGGATGGTGGGGAGCAGCAACCATCTTCCCATGTCTACAAGAATGGCAAACAAGATCCTTCTCCATGCACAACTTGGGCAATCCTCAGATTAGGCCAAGTGAACTAAGTCTTGCAAGCAAGTGGAAGCTCAAATGTCCTAGTCTCCTATGCCACTTCCAAAGATCAGAGGAGGAAGGTCTAGCCAAAAGACAACGAGAAACTCCAAACGACTCCGAGAAATCCGCACGAAAGACTTTCCCAAATGGCGAAATCCCACAAACGAGATTGCCCTGAGGATCCAAAGCACGACTGAGATTCGGCTTAAAACGAATCTCATAGTCGTCATCAAAGAGTTGCAAAACAGAAAGAAGGTTAAAATGCAAGTTAGAGACAAGAGCAACATCGCGCAACACAAAGTGCTCATTAACTCGCACCGACCCATGAACAACACTCTACCTTTGCTATTATTGCCAAAGGTGATAAACTCCTTTCCGGCGACCGGACTAAGACTGGAGAACCACTTGGCGTTTCCGGTCATGTGCCTCGAGCAACCGGAATCCACCAACCAAACGTTCTCCAATCGTTTTACCTATATCAATAAAAACACATAGGGTGAGCATACGGTCCAACACTGGGGTTAGTGAAGTACGGGGAATACCAGTGTTGTCGCCGGTAAAATCAATGGAGTGGGGAGCATCAGTGAACCCTAAGAGAGCTATTAGGTGGGCTGGTTTGGCCGGAGAAGCTCCGGTGGAGCTCGACCACGTGCGTGGCCATGGCGGCGTCCTGGCGCTCGGAGGTCGGGTGAGAGAGAGAGACTAAGGGCGGTAGAGACCTTGCGGAGGCGTGTTCTCACCGTGCCTTGGCGTGACGAAGCTCAACGGTGAAGATGGGGCTCGGCGAAGGGTTGGTTGACGCGGAACGACGGCGGGCACTCTCCAGTGTCGGTGACGGCCGAAGAGGGGCACGGCGTGTTCCGGCGTCCACGGGGCTTGGCTGGTGGTGCGGGCGTGCGCACCGGGTGTTCGAGAGGGAGGCGGAGCAATGTGCGAGAGGAATCGGATGATGGGGCTCGGGTGTGGCCGGAACAGCGAGGGTGCCCTTGCGGTGGCGGGGGCGCTCTCGGTGGCGTTCACGTGCGAGAGCAAGAAAGGGAGAGAGAGAGCTGGCGAGCGCGACGGAGTGCAAGTGGCGGGTGGAAGAGAGAGGAGTGCGGGAGGCTTGGTTTTGCCCTCGGGCTTGGCCGGACGGCAGTCGTGGCGGGGCCCGGCGCGCGAGCGGGCGAGAGGCGGGGCGCGTCGGCGAGGCGGCTCGGCAGGCGAGGCGGCGAGGGAGAGGGCAAGCAAGATTGCTTGCGTGACCGAGCGGGGAAGATCGGGAGGTGATAGGCGGGAGCAGGCAGGGAGGAGCGGCCACGCGGCGGCTCGGCCGGCGAACGGCGCGGCCGTGTCAGGTTTACCGGCGCATCGTGCGCGGCGAGCGCGCGCCGGAGCAGCGCGGCGCGGCGGGCTGGCGGACGCGGGCACGAGCAGGCCGAAAGGCCAGATGGGCCAAAGGGTAGCGCGGGAAGGAAACCTTTTTCCTTTTCTTTTTCAAAAACTTTTTTCAAACTTTGACCATTCAAAAACTTTTCAAAAACTCAAAACTAGGCTTTGACCCAAAAATAAAAGTTGCTCAAAATAATTTTCTCTATAACTTTCATATAAGACACTTTTGCTGAAAATCATCTTCACAACCTCACATAAATAAAGCTACTTTTTGAACCATAAATCATTTGTTCTCAAATTTTAGTTATCAACCACTTTGAACTAGGTCAAGGTATCAATATGAAAGGGTTATTCTCCTCATCCTCTATTTTATAAAATTGTTTGGCCAAAACACAAATCCATTTGAACAACCAAGTCTTATAGAAATCGAAATCCAAATAAACAAACAAAACAAAAAGCTCTTTCATGCACATGAAATGATGCAATGCATTGCTTATGCATTTTAGTAGCTAAATGTAGTTTCTAATGCAGTGGTTGACACTAGGGTGTCACAGCCCTTCCCCCCTTAAAGAAATCTCGTCCCGAGATTTGAGTTACGTACCATTTCTTAACAAAAGCGGGGTAATTTACGCGCAAGTATTCTTCGGTTTCCCAAGTTGCATCATTGGGTCCGTGATTGCTCCAGAGAATCTTGTAAGTCTTCACTTCACGATTGCGAGTTTCTCTAGTCTTGGTATCTAGTATCTCCTGAGGTTGTTCATAGTATTCCAGATCTGATCTGATAGTGACATCCGGGATCTGAACTTCTTCCCGTTCAGGTACTCGAAGACACTTCTTCAACTGGGATACATGGAACACGGGAAAGACTGTGCTCATCTCTGGAGGTAACTGCACTTCGTAGGCTACTTCTCCCTTTCTGGCTTTGATCTGATATGGTCCTACATATCGGGGTGCGAACTTTTTCTTAATTCCAAAACGTTGGACCTTTCTCATGGGTGAGACCTCAAGGTAGACATAATCTCCTACTTGGAATTCCAGGGGTCTCCTTCGTGTATGAGCATAACTTTTCTGTCGTGACTGTGCTGCCTTGATATGTTGTTGTACGGTTTGCACGATCTCCTTGGCATCCTTTACGTAATCTGACCATAAAATCCTCGATCTCCTGATTCACCCAATTTACCGGGGTTCTGCATCTTCGTCCATATAAAACTTCAAACGGTGCCATCTTTATACTTTCCTGATAGCTATTTTTATATGAGAACTCAGCGAGGGGTAACCACTTCTCCCATGATTCTCCTGAGGATAAAACACAAGCACTGAGGATATCTTCCAAAATTTGATTCACTCTTTCTGTTTGTCCTGCGGTTTGTGGGTGATAAGCGGAACTTCTTACCAACTTGGTCCCTAGCTCCTTGTGCAACTGTTCCCAAAAACGCGCTATGAACTGGGGTCCTCTATCAAAAACAATCCTCTTAGGAATTCCATGTAACCTTAAGATGTTCTGAATGTACAAGTCCGCATATTGATGCGGCCGATGGGTAGTCTTGACTGGTATGAAGTGAGCTACTTTGGATAACCGATCCACAATAACCCAGATAGAATCATGTCCTTTTTGAGTGGTTGGAAGACCTGTGATGAAATCCATGCTAATCTCTTCCCATTTCCATTCTGGGATTGACAAAGGTTGTAACAATCCGGCAGGTCTCAAGTGTATAGCCTTTATCCTGCAGCAAGTATCGCACTTTGCGACATAAGCTGCAACCTCTTTCTTCATCTTTGACCACCAAAACCTTGTCCTCAAATCTTGGTACATCTTACTGCTTCCCGGATGGATAGACAACTTTGAATTGTGAGCTTCATTCAGAATTCTTTCTTTCAGCTCTGTGTTCTTGGGAACAACCAACCTTTGATTATACCATAAAATTCCTTGTTCATCTGTTCTGAAATTCAACAAACCATTGGTTTCCAACCTTTTCTTGATCTGGCAGATCTCTTCATCGGTCTTTTGTCCTTCAATGATATCACTTTCTAGAGTGCACTCTTCTGATCTTGATCTGATGGTAACCTGATCTCAAGTCGATCTTGATCTGATATCACTTTCTAGAGTGCACTTTCTAGAGTGTTGTCTTTGGTATGTCCTCTCTTCTGATCTTGATATGATGGTAACCTGATCTCAAGTCGATCTTGGAGAACACTTTTTCCTTTGATAACTGATCGAACAAGACGTCAATTAGGGGTAAGGGGTATTTGTTCTTTATAGTTACTGCATTAAGCGGTCTGTAGTCCACACACCTCCTTAACGTTTTGTCCTTCTTTTTCACGAAGATGGCGGGACATCCCCAAGGTGATGAACTAGGGCGTATCAAACCCTTATCCAAAAGCTCTTGCAACTGAGTCTTAAGCTCTGCCAACTCGTTAGTCGGCATCCTATACGGCCTCCGAGAAATAGGTGTCGTTCCAGGAATCAACTCTATAGCAAACTCCACATCCCTATCCGGTGGTAGTCCTGGCAACTCATCAGGGAAGACATCTGGGAACTCACACACTACGGGGATCTCTGCTATCTGCTTTGCTGTGATATTGAACAACACTCCGATCTCATGGGGGGTTTGGGGTAACTTGAAATGAAAAGAAGACCCATTCCGGGGACTAACAATGGAAACTACTCGCTCTGCGATTGTTGGTATTTCTTAGCGTCGCTACTAAGAATAGAGTTTTAATCTATCCCCGGCAACGGCGCCAGAAACGCTTGTTGACACTTCTGAGCACAACAACTAGAACTAGACTATGGAGCCTAACCCCAGCAACGGCGCCACAAGTGTCTTGGTGGAAAAACTATTGACTATTGGATAGTTCCGCAAGCACACAGAAAATACCGATGTAGCACTTCACCCGGGAGTATTCCAAGGTATCGTTATTTATTTTATCCCAAAGGAAAGCAAGCTAGGAAAGATGTAGAGAGAGGAAAGATAGATCCTTTAGTCTTACTATAATCTATTATCAATTAGAGAAGCAAAAGGGTATAAGTGGATATAATGGAGGATAGATAAATAAGATAAATAAGTTAAGCAAAAAGTATATGATATGAAAGATAAATTTAGTACAGTTAGCTAGGTGGGATGACAACGAGTGAGTATAAAGTACTCCTATGTTTCTACCTTTACTCCTATGAACTAATCCTAGTTAAATAGATGACTTGACTAGATTGATACCGTGCTACTTGTGTGAGAGGGATAAACGAGAGAGTAAAGCGATAGAAGGTTGTTCACCTAGCCCCGTACTCAAGCGGATATTTGGCTTATGGATGCCTTACCTTTTAAGAACTAGCCTGAGTTCACGTGAGGGGATCTAGGTAGCCAGGCAAAATCTGTCACCTTTGGCCCATGCGCCCCTACTGTCCGTGCAAGCCAGCGGTAGTCAAAGATAAGATGAAGTATGAGCACCACGCTCACACTTATCTACACCTTTAGCTATCGATCAAAATAGCTAAAGCACCTATCCTAAGATAGGACGATGACGCACCACAAGAAGCTATTTAAAGGAAATCAATCTAACTAGGACAACTATAGAACTAAGATAAGCACACAACAAGACTATATAAATATAGACTTGCACTAAGTAAATACTTAAATAAATACTTGGAAAGTAAATACTTAAGCAAATGCAAAGTAAGTAAAGAAAGAATAATATTAATAAATACTAAAGTCTTACAAAAAGAAGAAAGATACAAGGGCTATACCAGACTCCTAGAAGACGACTACAGAGACCCGAGCTTCGCCCGACATCGACTCTAACTCCACTCGAGAATAACTACTATACTCTTGCTTGATCTCACTGAGAGTGGAGATGTGTGAGATATCTGGGGTGTGTTGAATGAGAGGGTGAAGGCCTCTATTTATAGTGGAGGTGGAGTAGGGGCTACTCCGGTGCCACGTCAGTGATCCGCGTGATCCTTCTCTCTTCACCCTTGGATCCACCGCCATAGCAACCGACCTTGATGAATGGCTTGGATATTCTTCACGTGTCAAACATGCATTTTGCCACCGACTTGGATGAGGGTCGCCATGGGGTCGGCCGACCCCTGTCCCTGACATGTGGGCCCGGGGTACACCTTCTAGAAGGTGCTGATGTCATCCTAATGAATAGTGTTGTTGGGTCCCACCAAGGGGGTCGGACGACCCCCCCTATGACAGGGGCTGGCCCACCTTCTTCTCCCTTGGTGACCCCACATGTCATGGAGCAAGTCTTGTGAAGTTGGTTGCATTTGGTTTTCGGTGTGGACCCATGAATCATGTGCTTCTCATCTTGCACCATTGAGCAAAAGCACATGTGATCCAATGGGTTGATATTGGCTTGAACATGCTTCTCTTGGATCATGCCATGTCACCATGGTCGAGGTGGCCCAAAGGTGGGGTCGCCCGACCCCCTTGGTGGGCCCCTAGCCTCATTTTGTTCATTTTGCCATCTCCTACAAGTTCACAAGCTAAGAGTACAAGTGGAACTTATTAGTGATAAATATGCTCATGATATGCTATTCTTCCTTGAAACCGAGGCCTGTTGACGGTATTTTGATAAGGTAAAACATGCTATAACTTCCGTCAACAAGATCCCCCAGCTTAACCTTTGCTCGTCCCGAGCAAACAATCAAACTTGGCCTCGGTGGATCAGTATTGTTACTATGCATCACATTTCAAGAGTACCATGTTCACAACAAAGTTCTTCTCTTTGAATGGAAAATTAGCTATGTAAATCACCCATATTACCTTAGTACTCTATGGGGCTTATGGCTTTTCCTTTGTCTTAGGTGGTTGAAAGATAGAACAGTTTGAATTGAGCACTAACTTTCTTGTTTTTAGCAAGTTTCATACCGGGGGTTTTGCAATATTTTTCAAAAGAAGACTTAATGTTCCTCATATGGTTCTCTCATGTCGCTCAAATGGTGTATGATTCCTCACCAAGGCATATGATAAGTGTTGCCTTTATTTCATCCTACTTCTAAACAGGCTTATGTGTAGCTCAAGGTAGAGATGAAAGAACATGCATACTTACTTGCATTTTTGTTGCGAAGTCAAAGCTCGGATCCTTGAAGAGAAGTGTCATACTCCCAGATCAAGATGTGCAAGTGTGTGGTGTATGGTGGACTAGATTGCTTCTTTATTTGATAAGATCTATCTCTCTATTTTCTTTTTCTCTTTTCTAATGAGACATGGCTAGCATTTTTCTTCTTTTTTTTGTTTTTTTTTCATGGACTTTCACTTGTCCATCTTTTTTTTCATCTTTATTTTGCCTAGCCTTTTGAGTCTCATCTACTAAATAATTGAGAGAGATTTCCTAACACTTGGAGTATGAAGCAACCTATTTGGTGGAAATGAAAGGCATGTTTTTGCGTACTTCCAGTGTAGAAGCAACATGTATATGAGGTGTGTACGTGATCTTGATCTTAGGAGCATGAAAAGTCTCTTAACAAGGGTCAACAAGACTTGACAACACTCAATACAAAGCAAATAGCCTATGTAGAAGGTTTGTAAACATGTAAAGCATATATGGTTGTGGTAGGAATTTATCACCATTGAGGAACAATTAAGATTTTGATCATTTTAAGAATAAATTCTCCGGTAATCTATCATGCTTAGAACAATATATATAGCAGCTCTTGTCTCACTATATCATGTCTCACAACAACTTAGACTTAGTTCTAGCACTTGCAACCCACAAAGTTTTAGGTTCATGATGGTTTAAATGAGCTAAGTAATCCATACTTAGAGAAATACTAAGTTGTAAACTAGGCACTAGAGAAACATTAGCAAGGCAACTAGTCATCATTTCCATGGGGAAGATAGCCATATATGAGACATATGTGCTAAGGGGAATACTAAGCAAATATTTTTGGTATTTCTTTTTTTGCAATGAGAAAACTAATTGAAACGTAAATAACTTAAGATATAGGACTTACCTTGGTGGGGGAGAGGATCTCTCCCAAGCTTGGTTTGCCTACTGTGGTGGTGGATAATGCTGGTACCACCCGGCCAACGTCGTGCTTCTTCTTCTTGAATGGCCCGCAGGAGTTGGGCGTTTGTTGTGCAAGAAGCAATGTTGCCTCTTGTTCGATGTTCATCGCACCCATGTTGTCTATGAGCTCGTCCATCGGCGTCCTTTGATGTTGCCTTCCTCTACCCCGTGGGCGAGGAGTGTCCTGTGAGAGCGAGGAGGCCTCCCCAAGGACCCTGAAATGTCCATAGAGGCTGCCTCATCTCCCTCCTCAACTTCTTCAGCCTGATGTGAAGGTCCTCCTTGTTCCATTCGAGTAGCACGGGACGCTCTCCTTGTCCTCCTGCTAGTACCTGCAACTTTTGGGGCTCTTTCTCGGGGTCCAAATCAAAGGTTAGCGTACGAAGCGCATACAATCGAAGTCCCTCACAGGGGAGAGTGATTTCGACTGTATGGCGTGGATAAATCATTATTAGTTCACCCTTGGGACCCCTTTTTAGTACATCGCAACCAATAAATACATTTTCTTCCAAAACATCTTCACGTTTTAATGTACTCAAAAGTTTGGGATTCTAGTGCACCCAAAGCTTCGGCTATGCGTGTGATGAATGATGTGAAGTATATGGTTTCCTAGGCTTTATGTAGCTAAGCCAATAGTTCACTAGCATTTTAACAGGTGAAACTTTAACTTTGCTAACCATGGCATAGAGTAGTTTCAGCTCATCATCACTTACCAAAGCTCCTCTCATGCCAGGGAAGAGAGTGGTGAACAGCCAGTAGTAGTGCATGAAACGTAAGGTTGGGTTATGAATTTTGTGTGGTGAGGGGTTGGAACAATCACTAGAGCCAGTAATGGCATACCAGAAAGCATTCTTGTCATAATGAAAAGCATGGTCTACATCAAGATGGCAAGAGTGATCAAATCCTAAAGCAGTGTTTAATGTGCTCCAAGTCAAGTCATATTCCATCCCAAACATTCGAAATGCTACCCCATCATTATTCACTTTTAGCGTGCATAAAAACTCAATGGTTAGGTTCTCTATGCCAAATTCAAGAATTTCAAAGAATCCTCCCCAACCAATGGTATTGAAAATAGCATAAAATTCTGAATCCATACCTGTTTCTTGCAAGAGGGCCGGATCAATGATACTTGTGTGTGAGAACTACACTCACTAAGAGTGAAGAATTTCCCCATCTCTTCAGCATTTAGCCTGAGGCCACTCTCGGTCTCCATTACTCTAGCCGGGGGAATGAAGGGTACTAGCTCACTTCTTTCCACCTCTCTCCTCTCATGAGCACTAGCATGGTGAGGTTCTTGGGAAGAACTCTCACCCTTGTTGGACTTTTTGAAACGGGAGGCAAGCAACTTCTTCATCTTACTACAAGATAAGCTACCAAGCTTCTACCACTACTATGAAATAGGGACTATTTTTGGTTTTTTTTTTTGGTTTTGGATGGCTACTACTAAGCTAAGCTTGAGAATGAACTTGCAACTAAGGAAGGAAAGGAAGAACTTGTGAGCTCGAGATGGTTCTGGTGGTTTTGGTGTGGAGTTGAGCTCACAATGCAAGGGTATATATAGGGGGAGAAGGGCATCTGATGTCTCCCACAACATGGATCGGCCGACCCCCTTCTTGGCACTTTCAAATTTGCTTTTGCTTTAGCCAGGGGACATGTCTAAAGTGAGAAAACATCTTTCAGGATTGGCCAACACATGGGTCGGCCGACCCCCTACATGTCCCCTCAAACTTTAAACTTTGTGTCATCATGTGTCTAGTAAAGATGCAACTATGTTTGGTCCAAAGTTGACACAATTTTAGAGATTCCCTTGCCTAGTGTTTGGTGAAAGAGAAAAGATGAATGGCCAAAGTGGAGACATGTCTAAAGTGATTCCCATGGACCATGAGAGCACTAAGACATGCCTTTGGCTGGTTGTTGTGGTCCCATGAGCATCCAACATAAAGAGGAACATCTCATGCTTAAAGAGTAAAGCAAAGGACCATTTCTTTTCAGATGTTGGCTTTGTTGATATGCATGATGTTTATGAGCATACTGAGTGGAATGCAGCAGGGTGCAGGAGGGTACCAGGTGGGATCGGCCGATCCCACCTTGGATGCTCCTTGAGCACCAAAGTGTTGTGTCATACTCAGGGTACTAAGCCAAGATAGAGCATGTGCCAGTGGGCCCACTGGTGGGGTCGGCCGACCCCACCTTGGGGTGGTCCCCGGCTCAAAGTGTTGCAAGTTATTGTCAAGGTGTTACTAGCATGAAAATTTATTTTGTCAAATGAAATATGCAGAATTAACTAAGTATGCAATTGAAGGAAAATGCAAAAATTGAAATGCATGAAAAATTAAATATGAGATAACTACTGATTTACCTTATCAGCAAGGGCTCCATGTTTCAGGTCCGTAGAGCAGGACCTCTCCGTCTTGTCATTCATTGGGTGCTTCGTTGGTCCCGGAGATGGAGACCGTGGTTGCACCTCGTCGGCGAGTTCTTCTTTTACTTCGGCTTTGTTGGCCGACTCGCTCTTTTTCTTGTTCCTACGGCGTGGGTGACGACGACGATGTTTGTTGTCTCGAGGTTCTTTGTCCTTCACCTGTATGTTAGCTTTATAACAATGTTGAATGGACACTTTACCTTATATTCCGGGAATTGGAGGTGAAGTTGGCCGGATCCCACATAGATGATGGCGTTAACCGTATTGAGGAACGGCCTTCCCAGGATGATCGCGACGTCTACATTGGATCCCATGTCCAATATAAGGAAATCGACGGGGACGTAGCTGTTTTGGACTTTGATGAGGATGTCCGTTGCTAGTCCCTCGGGGAACCGTAGCGTCTGATCGGCCAGCTGCAAACGAACAAATGTAGGGAGCAAAGGTCCCCCTAGTAAGTTATCATATGTTACCTTGGACATGATGTTGACACTCGATCCAAGGTCGCAGAAGGCGTCGTGGAAGACTTGTGGTCCAATCTGGCAGGTGATGGTCGGCAGGCCTGGATCTTCCTTCTTGGTGATGAAGGGTGGATCAAGTAGATAACCCCAGTTTGACCGGAGCGGAGGCTTACCGTACCTCGTAGTAACTAATTTAACACCCTCTATTGGATCCTCAGGTTTCCCGGGATCTTACCTTGCTCGTAGGATGGGACAGCTGCTGCTAATTGAGCTAATTGTGTTTCTAGCATTTTATTAAAACTCAATTGATTTTTCATAGCAGAATTAAAGCTATCCATTTTCTCATTTATATTTTCAAGAGTCTTATCATTAGCCATCATCTTTTTATTAATACTATCATTTATTTTAGATTGGCCTAAGACAAGATCTCTTAAAGAAGGTTGGTTATTATAAGAATTATTGAAATTATTGCTATAACCGTTACCTTGATTTTGGTAGAAGGGGCGCGAATTCCATCCTTGTTGTTGTTGTTGGGGCCGGTACCCGTTGTTGTTGGCGTTGTTGATGAAGCTCACTTCCTCCTTCGTCTCGGGACAATTATTTCCCGAATGGTCATTGCCTCCGCATACCTCGCACCAATGGTCAGCTTCGACGGCTCGTGCGGTTGCATAAGGTTGAACGACCTCTTGTTCCCTCTTGGAACTTTCTTCTACTTTCTTCATAGGAGGTCCATCTTCGCGCAGAGCATGTCCACCTCATTGAGAGCATGAACACCTCTCTTCTTCGGCTGAAGACGTTCCTCATTCAACCTTGGTTGGTAACCATCTTCTCTATGAGGTCCTTGGCATCTCTCACATTGTGTTGTAAGAATGCCCCTCCAGCGGCTGCATCTAGGTGACTACGGGCCATACCGGTCAGGCCATGGTAGAAACCTTGGATAATGAGCCACTCCTCTATCCCATGATGAGGACAGGCGCGAATGTACTCTTGTAGACGTTCCCATGCTTCGGGAATCGTCTCATCAGCTTGTTGCTGGAAGCTGGAAATCTTTCCACGAAGGGCGCTGGTCTTGCCCATGGGAAGAACTTCTTGAGAAACGCATTGGCGCACTCCTCCCAAGTGTTGGCTTCACTCTTGTTGGCGTAGAACCATTGCTTCGCCTTTCCCAATAACGAGAATGGGAAAAGACGAAGACGGATGGCGTCTGCAGACACATTCTTCATAGTGAAGGTACCACATACCTCCAAGAAGTGTTGGAGATGGGCGTTGGCATCCTCATGCGGCTTCCCACAGAATGGATTGGCTTGCACCATGTTGATGAGAGCCGGCTTGAGCTCGAAAGTCGCATCCCCTAAGTTAAGCTGCGGACCCGTGGCGACATTGTCGACCGACGGCGCAGAGTACTCGGAGATGGTCTTTTGGGCCATGGCTTCTCTTCTAGCTGGTGCAGAAACTTCCTCCTCGAACGGATTCTGGTTCGAGATGAACCTCTGAGGTGGAACTTGACGAAGTCTAGTCCTCCTCAACAACTGCTCGGATTTTCAACGAAGTTTGACGGCAGTTGGAAACCGCTCATACACCTACTAGTTTCACGATAACGAAAAGAAACTAGACAGGTGAGGGGTTAGCCCCTATACTAATTGATAACTAATATATAGCAGACTCCGGATTCACTCTCTCTAAACTCCTAGGTGGTTGCTTCCCCCGGCAACGGTGCCAGAAATGCTTGTTGGTATTTCTTAGTGTCGCTACTAAGAATAGAGTTTTAATCTATCCCCGGCAACGGCGCTAGAAACGCTTGTTGACACTTCTTAGCGCAACCACTAGAACTAGACTATGGAGCCTAACCCCAGCAACGGCGCCAGAAGTGTCTTGGTGGTAAAACTATTGACTATTGGATAGTTCCGCAAGCGCACAGAAAATACCGATGTAGCACTTCACCCGGGAGTATTCCAAGGTATCATTATTATTTTATCCCAAAGGAAAGCAAGCTAGGAAAGATGTAGAGAGAGGAAAGATAGATCCTTTAGTCTTACTATAATCTATTATCAATTAGAGAAGCAAAAGGGTATAAGTGGATATAATGGAGGATAGATAGATAAGATAAATAAGTTAAGCAAAAAGTATATGATATGAAAGATAACTTTAGTAGAGTTAGCTAGGTGGGAGGACAACGAGTGAGTATAAAGTACTCCTATGTTTCTACCTTTACTCCTATGAACTAATCCTAATTACATAGATGACTTAACTAGATTGATGCCTTGCTACTTGTGTGAGAGGGATAAACGAGAGAGTAAAGCGATAGAAGGTTGTTCACCTAACCCAGTACTCAAGCGGATATTGGCTTATGGACGCCTTACCTTTTAAGAACTAGCCTGAGTTCACGTGAGGGGATCTAGGTAGCCAGGCAAAATCTGTCACCTTTTGCCCATGCGCCCCTACTGTCCGTGCAAGCCAGCGGTAGTCAAAGATAAGATGAAGTATGAGCACCACGCTCACACTTATCTACACCTTTAGCTATCGATCAAAATAGCTAAAGCCCCTATCCTAAGATAGGACGATGACGCACACACAAGAAGCTATTTAAAGGAAATCAATCTAACTAGGACAACTATAGAACTAAGATAAGCACACAACAAGACTATATAAATATAGACTTGCACTAAGTAAATACTTAAATAAATACTTGAAAGTAAATACTTAAGTAAATGCAAAGTAGTAAATTAAAGAAAGAATAATATATTAAATAAATAAAGTCTTACAAAAGAAGAAAGATACAAGGGCTATAGCAGACTCCCAGAAGACGACTCCGGAGACCCGAGCTTCGCCCGACTCGACTCTAACTCCCACTCTAGACTAACTACTACTACTCTTGCTTGATCTCACTTGAGAGTGGAGATGTGTGAGATATCTTGGGGTGTGTTGAATGAGAGGGTGATGGCCTCTATTTATAGTGGAGGTGGAGTAGGGGCTACTCCGGTGCCACGTCAGCGATCCGCGTGATCCTTCTCTCTTCACCCTTGGATCCACCGCCATAGCAACCGACCTTGATGAATGGCTTGTAGATATTCTTCACGTGTCAAACATGCATTTTGCCACCGACTTGGATGAGGGTCACCATGGGGTCGGCTGACCCCTGTCCTGACATGTGGGCCCGGGGTACACTTCTAGAAGGTGCTGATGTCATCCTAATGAATAGTGTTGTTGGGTCCCACCAAGGGGGGGTTGGCCGACCCCCCTATGATAGGGCTGGCCCACCTTCTTCTCTCCCTTGGTGACCCCACATGTCATGGAGCAAATCTTGTGAAGTTGGTTGCATTTGGTTTTCGGTGTGGACCCATGAATCCATGTGCTTCTCATCTTGCACCATTGAGCAAAAGCACATGCTTGATCCAATGGTTGATATTGGCTTGAACATGCTTCTCTTGGACATGCCATGTCACCATGGCCGAGGTGGCCCAAAGGTGGGGTCGCCCGACCCCTTGGTGGGCCCCTGGCCTCATTTTGTTCATTTTGCCATCTCCTACAAGTTCAAACCTAAGAGTACAAGTGGAACTTATTAGTGACAAATATGCTCATGATATGCTATTCTTCCTTGAAACCGAGGCCTGTTGACGGTATTTTGATAAGGTCAAACATGCTATTACTTCCGTCAACAGCGATGTCAAGATTGACCTTCCAGAGTTTCATCGAACCCATACCCAAGATTACATCCAGACCTAGACAAGGGAGGTATGGGATCCACTATGGCCTGTTTATCCCCAAAAGTCATTTCCACTCATCTAGCCATTTTACGGTCGGAGAGAACAGCTCCAGCTGAACTTATCTGATATCCCCGATCCAACTCTACTAACTCGAGATTACTTCTTATAGCAAAATTCTCGCTTATGAAAGAATGCGATGCTCCCGAATCAAACAACACAACTGCAGGGGATTGGTTAACAAGGAACGTACCAGAAGTGACAGGTTCTCCTTCTGGCACTTCTTCAACGGTGGTGTAATGCACATGACCTGTGCGAGGTTGAGGCTGGGTGTACTACTTCTTTGGCCGAGGGCACTGACGTGACAGGTGTCCAGTCTGACCGCAGTTGTAGCACGGTCCGATCACATACGGGGTCTTGGGACCTCCTGAACCTCCTACCTTTGCCTTGTTCTGGAAACTCGGGCCGGAGCGGTTGTTAGTTATCTTCCCCTTGCGGGGGACGGAAACCTTCTCCTGCAACTGGCGGGCGATACGGGGTGCGTGCTCCGAAAGGGTTCCTCTGTTGAGACGAACCTCCCTCGTTTGCACGACGACGGTTTTCTGTCGCCAGCCTGCTGTCATTAGCCTCTTGGTTCAGCCAGTCACTGACAAAGTCACTAAAGGTGGTACGGTGACTGTTTCACATCTTGGAGAGCATGGTGGCACTCATGCCACGCTTGAATCTTACGATCTTCTTGGATTCCGTGTTGACAAAATCTGGGGCATAGCGAGACAGGTTGTTGAAACTATGGAGGTATTCTGACATGGACCTGGTTCCCTGGGATAGCCTCATGAACTCAGTGACCTTCATTTCCATCAAACCACTGGGGATGTAGTGGTTGCGCATAGCAGTAGAGAATTGCTCCCAAGTGACCGGTGCATTAGCTGGCAAGGATGCACGGTACTGGGACCACCACAAACCTGCGGGTCCTTCTAACATGTGCGCGGCATATTCCGCTTTAAGCTCTTTAGTTAAGCAGAGCAGACGGAACTTCTGAGTGATGGAGTTCAGCCACTCATCTGCTTCAAGCGGTTCGGTGACTACCTTGAACACGGAAGGACGAGTGTCCAAGAAGTCAGGGTACGAGCTGTACTGATTGGGCTCTGGTCCTTGACGCTGCTGATGCTGCTGCGCAGTGTTGTTAGCGATGTTGCGGAGGGTGGCCTCCACATGCCTTTGCATCTCTTCCATGTTCCTCTGACTACCCAGAAATTGACTGAAAAACACTTCCGGCGTCATCGGTGGGGGTGGTGGCAGGTTCTCCTCCTGTCCAGACCCCTATCCACGTTGGCTGCGTGTGTGTGCCGGCATCTGCATGTCCCATTAAAAAGCAACCATTAGGTGATGTCACATTGATCATGAATAAATACTGCGCTGTACATAATTCGAAAATTTAGCACACGACCAAGTATAAGTACTCATTTCCATACAACATCACAGAATAATTGCTAGAAAATAAGATATGCAAACGACGGAATTCCATAAAAGGTGCCAGATCAAAGCCTGGACTTGGTTCAAAAGCCATACATGTCATCATACAGCTTAAACATAAAACCAACACATGTTCGGGTGTTACATTATCAGCGAGCATGCTCAAGCTATACAAAAGAAAACGACTCCTAGTGAAACTAACGCTCAGGCGTCTCCAGCGGCAGATGCGGCATCCTCCTCATCAGCGTCCATCATCGGCTCGACGTGTGGTCCTCGTCGTCCGAAGAAGGCTCTGGACCAAGCACTACCCCATCCTGGGGCTCCTGGGCCTCATCTGCAGGGGCCTCGTCGGCTGCTGGGGCGGCGGCCTCCTGTGCGGCGTGAGCGGCGTGATGCATCTGGTGAACTGCTCATGGAGCTGGTTGATGTAGGCCTGCTGGTGATGTATCTGCTGTATCAGTTGATGGGCGCCTTCTCTGAGCTAGTCAAGCGTTGTGCGGGCCTCGTCTCACTGAAAGGATGTCGTCAGGTACATCTGCTCAGCGAGGGTCCTGGCGGTGGTCTCTGCAACTGCGGTGGCACGTGCATCGTCACGCTCGAGAGTGATCTGATTGATCTTTTCCTGAAGACGGGCTACCTCGGCGTCAAACTCTTCCTGCAGCTTTCTCTTGCTCTGGTTGGTGACGGTGAGGGTAAAGGACACGCTCTCTAGGCTGCGCTCTAAACTCTCACATACACCCATCAAAGCTCCGGTGGCGCTCATCACGGACGTCTCGCAGTAAAACCTCTCTTCCGCACCTCCTGTCAGAACCGACTCCAAAGTGTGCCTCCAACGCAATGGAAAAAGTGACCCACGAGGGAACACTCCTACCATAGCACTAGCAAGGTCGGTGGGGAAACGGGCGATGATGTCCTTCAACACTAGACAAGCTGCCATGTTAGCTCCATCCTTAGCACAACTGCCTCTGGTGATCTCTGTCCATCCTGTCCAGTGGGGCTTGGCAGGCAAGGCTTTGACCTTGATCTGTACCATCACCAACGAGTCCTTCCCATAGATCTCCTTCTGCCATGAGTACCTGGGCTTCTGTCCTTCCTCGTATCCCACTGCCTGCAGAATCCTCCAAAGGATGGTGGGCAGTCCGAAGTAAGAGAAGAACGTGTTCTTGGTCAGCTTCGTGGCCAAACGGTGACGTGGAACTCCTCTGCCTCCGGTGGCCTTGCGAGCAGTCAACTTAGTCCGGGCCATCTGTAGAAACAAAAGGGTTTCGATCTCGCGTGAGACGCATATTAAGTTGGCAAGTTTTATGGAAAGGAGACAACTTTTAATTAAGGGGAGGTAATGTAAATGCAAGAATGTAGACATGATGCATGATCGTACTTATGTTCTCACTTACTAATATGACTCGTAAGTCCTAACGTTCTTCGGTGGTGGCAAAAACGATCTCTCATGCGTTATCTACTCGTTCTACTCGATCACGTAGTTAGTGTACCTGCAGAAGATTCATTTCAGCCCAAAGCAAATCCCAATGGTAAAAATAACGGAGTATTGGTTCATATGCACAAAATACATAGAAGCCAACACTAAACACCGTGCACACAATCCAGAAAACATACCCAAAACATTGATACCCTCGTATATGTTTGCGTGGAGCTCGCACATACTTGGTATAAGAACTCTCACCTAGAACGACGGTTGGACGGTCATGCTCTCATATCTTACAAAATCATTTTATGCAAGTTTTGCGATCGACGCATTCTCTTTTCCCTCGAGAATGGACCAGCAAATAAAGATCCAGCATGAAGCAAACCCTGAACCCTGTTAGTGTTAAGCCACCTGAATCCTATGTAGGGCTTAAGGACAAGACTGGGCACACTTAATAAAAGAAAATAGTTTTGCAAATAGTTTGAAATACCCATTTTAGTTTGAAAATAGCTCCTTTCGGACGCAATCACTGAACCATGCTCCGATACCAGATAGCTGTGACGGACGAACCGTCCTGATTATAAGAGCTCAAGTACCGTCTTAGTCAAATTCGTCTGACATCGACCCGTACTTGAATCCATATAACCCCGGTAGTCCAGAAATCTCGAAGGATTTCAAACATTACAACATACAGGATAGCATCGTTCAAGTATTACATTCATAAGGATACATCACAGATAAACGAAACGAATTTTAAACATCAGAGTGCGGAATAAAGAGTTATTACAATACTGAGTTAAAAAGTGCGGTAGTGAGTGAAATAAGTTTTGAAATACGACCACCACACACGCGGTCCAAATAAAACATTGTCTGATAACCCAACTCAACTCAACTCACTCCTCCTTTTTCAGACAATGTGCAACCAACAGTCTTAGTCCAGCAAAAGAAAAGGGGAAGCTTCTGGACGACCCTGCCCTGGGCCTACTCCTCGTCACCCTCCACCGGGTAGAGGCAGTGCTTACAATAGCCATTGTACACCTGGGCATCTGCAACAAACGGGATAAACCCTGAGTACAGGAATGTACTCAGCTAGACTTACCCGTCCAACTGAAAATAAAGACACCAAGGGTATGCACGGCTTTTTGGTGGAGTTGGGATCATTTAGTTGCGGAAAGCTCAAATTAAGAGATGGAATATTTAATGATACCAGTGAGCAGTCAAGTTTTAGAGACCTACCTCTTAATCTAGGTTTGCACCTGGACTATTTACATACACTTGAGTCTAATCAATCAATAATATAACCATATCCAGTTGACTTTAACCACATTCTTTAGTTGAACCTTAATCATCGCATGGAGTTGTATCGTGGTGAAGCTCGCCATAGTTTCCCTCTAACCGGGGGAGACGGCGATTCGAATCGAATTCCAAACCAGCTGGTGAAAGACCTTTAATACCAACCCACACATTCCCCGTCGGGTCCATGCATTGGGTAACCGCTCGATGCTTGTTCGTGGTGGTAATCGTCGCGGTTCACGCACGGACCACCCAATTAGAACTATACGATGGCCATTCCGAGGCAGACCGTGTTTCCATACTACAGGATGCGACACGGGTTGAGACCAGCCCGAACAGCGTCTAACCGGCTTTGGGGTCGATGATTACAGCACCGACATATCCCTAAGTAAAAGGGCGCGTTCAAGAATGATCGAGGGTCAACATCGATACAAACCTACACGGTCCAACGGACGGACTGCCCCAAGTTTCCAAACTTGTGCCTTGCCTTCGAGTTGACCGTATTTTATTACTACTCAGGTCTTTTCCACGATAGCAGATATAGCCAACCGTGATCCGGTAAATACCCACCAGGAGTATTACGGGAACAACCTTAACTACTACTTTTATTAAGCAGGCTAAGCAATTCTACATATAAATAAACAGGGTATTCAAGGCAGGTATAACCAATAATTCAAGGAATGGTAATGCAACAATTAGGATCCAATCAAACCTATACCTAATGCATCACAATATAAAATACTCAAATAGATTAAATTGTAAATACTGGGAGACTTAGAATGCTCCGGGGCTTGCCTTGGGAGAAGACTGAGGCCTCGTGAGCGGGGCACTCAGGCAGGTTAGTTTCTTGCACGGGATTGGCCTCCTCGGTCTGGGGCAGCTCCGGGATCTCCTGCTCGACGCTTGCTTCTGGCTCCTGGCTGGGCTCCGGGACTGTCGATCCTATTGCAATGCGGTGGATAATAACAAATAAATAAATAAAAAAAGTGCGGTGCGAAGTATGGTGGTATGAATGCGAACATTTCTTGCAACCAACAGAACCAACTTGTTGAACTACTTTTGACATTGAGGAAAAACACTTAATTACCACATAAAACAAAACTATTATTTCAACTATTTCCTATTTAATAATTCAAAAGAAACTCAGGTTTGAACTGCAAGTACATTTTTATGAACTCAAAAAAATCCACAAAAATTCCAGAAGGTAACTAACACTAACTGGACTTCACTGAACAAATTAAAGCAAGAAGAAATAAAATACAGAACAACAGATACCAAAAGATGAAATAAACTGCTCAAAAGGTGCTTTGAACTAACTTTCCACTAAAAAGTGTAAACAGCAGATTTCATATTTTTCCTAGCTTCATCTACTCATAAACACTCTACTGTAGAAAATTTGTTGTCAGAGCATAAACACATAAACCTACACAAAATAAACAAATTTACTCCAGATTAAAACCATTTGAACTACAACCCTACTGGAAAAGGGTGACAACCTCATTTTCCTATTTCCCCTGGTTCTATTCCACATATCATATTTGTCAGAACATTCTATGATCAGAAATATATATTCTTTTCTACAAGAATTTCCTAAGAAAACACAGAGAAAAGCACATTTGTACAGCAACTTCACATTTTTCCATATAATAACCTATGCATAGCGTTTTCTCAGCTTAAGCAGGGCATACAGAGGCTACACAAATTTTCCCATATTTTATTTTTACATATAAATCACCTTAACAATTATTCCAAGAAAAACAGCCAAAAAGGACTTTAAGCCTAAACAGATACTTTTCTACATAAACAGTGCCTCATACATTTTTCACAGATACATAACATGATAAGAAACCTTCACAAATTTTGCCATGAATTAACTCAATCAGGAAACCTATAAACTCATTATTTAAACAAAAGCACATAAACTGAATTATAATAAAAACAGTATAATAAACTTCCACCAAAAATACTTTCATATTTTTCCATGATAGATCTACTCATGAACAAGCTACCAAAACTGAAAGCACCTCATTTGGATCATTAAAACGTGCTACACAAAAATAACAAGCTTTTTTGGGAAATAAACAAAAGGAAAAACATTTAACTTTTCCCCGGCCCGGCTTCCGTGGACTCGGTCCATAGACTGTGTGTGGCTGACATGCGGGGCCCGTGGGTCAACGGGGCCCATCGGTCAGAGAGAGCAGAGCAGGGGAAGGGGTTTGACCGCGGCTTGCTCGCCGACGGCGAGGTCGCTGGCGGTGAGGCTAGGTTCGACACGTTCTCCTTGACGAGGCGGTTCGGGTCGTGGTTTTGGTTGGGCCAGCGCGCGGCCGTAGCTCGCGGCGGGTGAGCGATGGCGGACGGCGGTGGCGGGAGTGCTCGGCTACGCCGTTTCCAGCGGTCGCCGGTAAAATCAATGGAGTGGGGAGCATCAGTAAACCCTAAGAGAGCTATTAGGTGGGCTGGTTTGGCCGGAGAAGCTCCGGTGGAGCTCGACCACGTGCGCGGCCATGGCGGCGTCCATGGCGCTCGGTCGGGTGAGAGAGAGAGACTATAGGGCGGTAGAGACCCCGCGGAGGCGTGTTCTGACCGTGCCTTGGCGTGACGAAGCTCGACGGTGAAGATGGGGCTCGGCGGAGGTTTGATTGAAGCAGAACGGCGGCAGGCACTCTCCGGTGTCGGTGATGGCCGAAGAGGAGCACGGCGTGTTCCGACATCCATGGGGCTCGGCTGGTGGTGTGGGCGTGCGCACCGGGTGTTCGAGAGGGAGGCCGAGCAATGTGCGAGAGGAATCGGATGATGGGGCTTGGGTGTGGCCGGAACGGCGAGGGTTCCCTTGCGGTGGCGGGGGCGCTCTCGGTGGCGTTCACGTGCGAGAGCGAGGAAGGGAGAGAGAGAGCTGGCGAACGTGACAGAGTGCAAGTTGTAACAGAATCCACCAATTTGCACCAGATTAAGCACCGAGATCCTTGCTTGACGCAGGCTCATCAAGTACTTAAGCTCGTACAAACCCGGTAGTCCAGAAATCTCGAAGGATTTCAAATCATTTCAACATTCAGCTAAGATCGTACTAGTTCAATGACATGCCCACAAGTTATATCACAGTTGTACATAGTTCAAATACATCGGAGTTCCAAACAATATTACAAACCATAGTTTTGGATAGTAGCGGAAGCAACATAGACTTAAAACATAAGTTCGGGTTGTTCTTAATACAGTGCCATTAGTCTGACCAGGCCCACAAAAGCATCAAATAAGATAAGTGGTGACCATACCCCTGGTCTAATCCTCTCCCATAACCGGGTACAGGCAGTTCTCGCAGTAACCAAAGAAGCATTGGCCATCTGCAACAACAAGGAAATAAAACCCTGAGTACAAGAAGGTACTCAGCTAGACTTACCCGTCATAACCAGAAATAATGAGACTCCAAGGATCATGTAGGCTATATAGGTGGGGTTGGCTACATAAACTCTTTTGCATGAAAGCTTTTGTAAATAAAACTCATTTTATGGTGTTGGCAGTTGCTTTTAACCATTAATTCTACATTGCTAGATTTGCATCTGAACTAAAGCAAACACTTGAGTAATTAATCAAACAAGAGTGACTATTTCATCATTAGCCTTTCAGATTCAACATTATAACCACTTTTAGTTCCATAAGTTCTACGGGTGATGATCTACAGTCAACTGCTCACTGTCTAGGAGCGATGACGATTATAATCGATTCCTACCAGCTGGGGATAAAATGTCTCACACTCGCCCGACACAATCCGGCTACGGCAGTCGTAAGCTACCAGTCAGGAGATTCGAGAACACAACGCGCGGGACGGCCATGGGCCCTTCTACACGGGGGTTATCTCAGTGCCAGGTCGCTCAAGCTATAACTGCCCACGGTCATGCCAGGTCGATCAGGCCCTGCCTGCCCTCGGACCATGCCAGGTTGATCAGAATAGTTGCCCACGGTACAGATGAGGCCCTGGGTGTTAGGCGTCAACATCTCCGTCACTGGCTCGAATAACCTTACTCGGCTTCGCGGGAGGGGTACTCAGACCTACTCCGTTAAGTGATCGACGCATTCAATTTGACTGAAGGGACATTCTCGAACGGGTCCTAGGCGACACAGACGGGAGACTACTAGCACACAAGACCCATGTCCTGCTGCTCTTACATCCCGCCCGACCTCAGATTAATTATCCCATGGTTCTTCCCATGATAGCACAGGCTAATCATGATCAGTATCCACCTAATGCGGGAGACAGAAAATCACCCGAATTTTACCGATCTAAGCAGGGCTAAGCATATAACGAGCCTAGACCTAAACAGGGATAACAAGGTATAATTGTAGTTGGACAAGGATAAGTAATAATGCATCAACGGTAGCAATAAATTCCTATAACCTAATGCAACATTCATCATCAGGTTAATTGTAAGACATTTGCAAACCGTAGGAGTTAGAATGCTCCGGGGCTTGCCTTTCTCAGAGTCCGACGGACGGTGGTCGCGACACTCTGGTATATCATCGGTGTCGGTCCCTCCGGCCTCCTCGGTCAGCGCCTCTTCCTGGCTGGGTTCTTCCTGGGTCGACTGGTTCTGGGTCTCCTTCGTTGATCCTGTATGATGCATAACATGTATGAATAGGATGAATGCACATAGAATGCATATGTGATGCACATGATTAACAGCGATTAGGAGATAAGCACATGTCATCTACTGCATTCTCTTCAACAAGGTAGTCAACATCATCCAAATGTTTATAGAGGACTCTAACATCTAACCATCCACTTATTTCATAACCAACTTGTTAAGTTATATAATCACCACAACAAGACTTACTTAATGAATTTATTTTCCTCTTAATACTTTGCTGAAATAAATTGACTTAACCATGCTCACAACAGCAACCCATCCTAGACAGCTTCAGAAAAATCTACAAAAATTACCATAGATGAATACTATGCAGGAAAGTACACTATCAAAATTTTAGGCCATTTGGATTTAAACATTGTCCCCTATGGAAAAGACAAAAATTAGGGTGAAAAGGTGCTTTGAACTAAACATCCTAACAGAAAGTGTCAAACAACAGATTTCATATTTTTCTTTTAAACTTCTTAGCACAAGAGCAGTCTACAAAAATTATCAGGTTCATATTCATCATATTTTAATTACTACAAATTTCACAACAAAACAACATTTAATCATTTTAAATGCTACTGCCAAAATATTTCACAAAACAACTTCACATTATATTTTTCCCTGATACTACTCATCTACACAAGCCTAACAAAACTGGAATCACATTTTTCTGAGTTATACAGAATTAGTTATGCATTTTCCAAGTTAACAACAATTTCCTATACTAAATTAAACTGCATATAAAAGTATCACCAAAAATGCATTTAACATTTTTCACAGATAGATCTACTCATGCTTAACACAACAAAATTCGTTTCACAGGATTTGGACTTAAAATGAGCCTTGTACAAATTTTTTTGAAGCCTTTACATAAATTCTGGAAACTCATTTTAAAGAAAACCCTATCCTAAACGCTACGGACACCCGGAAAAAGGCACCCGCAGACACAAGCAAAAACGCTTCGCGCACCCGGCTATCCCGAGCGCTACTGCACTCATACTCCTCTCCTTCTCTCTCCTTCTCACTGCCAAATTGGACCCGCTGGTCAGTGACCCCACACGTCACCGGTCAATGGGCCCATGCGTCGGAGGCAGCGAGCTTCCGCCGGAGTTGACCGGCTCTAGCTCGCCGGTGGCAAGGTTTCCGGCGACACCAACCCTACCACTAGACTCACCAACGCGAGGCGGACACGTTCGGCTAGGTCGCTTGGCCAGAGCATCACCGGAGCAAGCTCGACCGCGGCAATGGCGGAGCGGCGGCGTGGCAGCCCTACGGTGCGGCCTTGCCCGGCTATTCCAAGGCTCGGCGGCGTGAGCATCAGCTCAAGCACTCCCTAAGCTACCTCCCTAGGCTACTATTGAGCCTCGCCGGCCTCGGCATTGCCCGGCGTCATGCACGGCGGCGGTCCGCGACGGACATGGCGGCGACACGGCTCTGTTCCGGCCGAAACAAAGCAAGAGAAGGGTCTCCATCTAGCCCTAAGCACCTACAGAGGTCGAGGAGGTGGGAACTGGGCTTGGTTTGAGATGGTTTGGCTGGAGATGGTCGGACCACGCTTTGGTCATGGCGGCGGCCATGGCGAGAACCCGAGGATGGCAATCGACGTTCTGCCGGATAGAGAGGAGAAGAGGGGAAACCAACCCTGGCTGATGAAAGAGGAGGTTAAGGCGGAGTGGTTGGCGGGAGGAATCGGGCGGCCGTGCGGTGAGAAGCGAGTAATCGCTCGCCGGAGTTCGACGGGCGGCGGCGGCGCTTTGCACTGGAGAAGATGGAGTGGGGCGGAGCGAGCGAGAGAGTGAGCGAGAGAGAGGGCTTCTGGCTTGCGAGCGCGAGTCGGAGAGGGGGCAAAAGGGAACGACGGGCTCGGTGCATTGCACCTGGCCGGTTCCCGTCGGTAGGGCTCCCAACCGGGCGCGGCGACGCCAGGAATCGGCGGCCAATGCGGCGAGCGCGCAGAGAGGGGGCAGCGCACGCGGGCGGTTTGGTCGGAATCTAGGGGCGGCGAGCGACGGTTTGAACGGCCTGGCAGGCGGGCCTTCGGCAGCAGCAGCTGCGGCGGCGAGCAGCGACAGCCAGCGGCGCGCGCGGGGAGGAAGAAGGGGGCTGACAGGTAGGCCCCACTGACAGGTTTAAACTAATGAGGTTTTGTTTAAAACTTTGATGCTCCATAACTCCCAAACTAAGCTGAATTAGGAAAAGGTCCTAAAAACAAAGTTGCTTAGAATTTTGCAAGGAATAAATCATCTATAAGGCTCATGTCCAAATTCTGCATAGAAAAAGAGTTTTAATTCTAATCTATTTTTCTAATGCAATAAATCACAATTTAAAAGCCTTTTCTGAGAAAGTACTTTTAAGCAAAGTTGTTTCTCTCATCAAGATCTACAACTTTGTTTTAAGGCACTAGGTCAGAAACAGAAAGCAAAACATGGATTCACTAGAGACTATGCAAGGACTTAAACACTCATACAAACAAATGCACATGAAATGATGAGATGCTATGCTCATGCTATGTCAAATTATGCATTTTAGGATTGCTTAACACCTAGGGTGTTATAGCCCTCCCCTCCTTAAAGAAATCTCGTCCCGAGATTTGAATTATGAACCATTTCTTATAAAAGTGTGGATACACCTCCTTTAGATAGTTGTCCGTTTCCCATGTAGCATCCCGATCATCTTGCTCACTCCACGATACCTTATACTGCTTTACTATTCTTCCACGAGTTGCTCTTTCTTTCTCATCAAGCACTCGACACGGTGTAACTGAGTAAGTAAGATCGGATTGCATCTTGATACAGGCTGGCGGTACCTCTTCTTCTGGCACTCGAAGACATTTCTTCAACTGCGAGACATGGAACACAGGAAATATAGCCTTCAAATGTTCTGGCAACTGTAGCTGATAAGCTACTTCTCCCCTTCTTTCCACAATTCTATAAGGTCCCACAAACCTTGGTGCTAACTTTCTTTTAACCCCAAAGCGCCTAACACCTTTCATAGGCGAAACCTTCAGGTAGACATAGTCACCAACATTGAATTCAAGTGGCCTCCTTCGTTTATCGACATAGCTTTTCTGTCGAGACTGTGCAGCTGCGATATGTTGCTGAATGATCCTAACTTGTTATTCTGCTTCTTTGACAAAGTCAATTCCATAGTACCTACGTTCTCCTGGTTCTACCCAGTTTATTGGTGTTCTGCATTTTCTCCCATATAGAGCTTCAAAAGGTGCCATCTGGATACTGTCTTGATAACTATTATTGTAAGCGAATTCTGCCATAGGTAACCATTTTCCCAAGAACCTTTCACTGATATTACGCAGGCTCTTAACATATCTTCTAACACTTGATTTATTCTTTCAGTTTGTCCTGACGTTTGCGGATGATAAGCTGAGCTTCGAACTAAATCCGTGCCGAACTCCTTTTGCAACTTCTCCCAAAACGGTGGAGTAAACTGCGGTCCTTGATCAGAAACTATAACCTTTGGTATCCCATGTAGTCGAACAATTTGACTCACATAGATCTCTGCATAGTCTGGTGCCTTATAGTTGGTTTTGACCGGGATAAAATTTGCTGTCTTGGTGAGATGATCCACAATTACCCAAATCGAGTCATTACCCTTTTGAGTGGTGGGCAAACCGGTGATAAAGTCCATGCTCACCTCTTCCCATTTCCATTCGGGTATAGCTAACGGCTGAAGCATTCCAGCTGGTTTCAAGTGAATAGCCTTCACTCGACAACATGTGTCACACCTAGCCACATAAGCAGCAATTTCCTTCTTCATTTTGGTCCACCAAAATCTGGGACGCAAGTCTTGATACATCTTCGCACTTCCAGGATGGATAGTTAACCTGGACAAATGCGCTTCATCCATGATTTGGTTTCTGAGTTCTCTATCTTTGGGTACCACTAGTCGTTGGTTGAACCAATGTGGATAAACTTCTTTCAGATGGCCCGTACCAAGCGTACCGCTCATAAGTCAGCTGGAGGCAAGAGGCCTAACTACGTCCTGGGACCATGGACTACCGAGGGATCGGTGGATTTCCTGGATGAGTTTGGCATGCCTACCATCCTTTGGAGGGTGCTGCACTTGGTCGGCTACCAGGAGGGTCAGGAGCCACAGTACGACTGACACCATGTACAGTTCTTAGAGGACCGCCACATGTACACAGTGGAGGTGGATGTGCCTAGTCGTGACGAGCAGGACCACGTGTGGTGTCGCCGTGTGTTTGCACTGCAAGGCAGGACCCCGTGGGATGGAGCTAACAGGGTTGCCTATATTGTTCTTCGGGACACTATGGATGATCACTCGGAGGTGGTTGCACAGGCCACTGCTAGCATCTTCTCGACAGCGGATCCCTACCAGTCAGTGTGGTGTCAGCCTGGAGCCACCGTGGTGGAGACCAGTTTGCTGGAGAGAGAGCACTGTGCGGACCAGCCGGGAGTGCTATGGCTGCACTCATGGCTACCTATGGGTGTTTGTTGCGCAGCTACGACCATTTGGACCACAATCTCAGTGAGGAGATGGCTGCACAACACCGGAGGCAGGAGGAGCACACTGCGGAGATAGACCGTCTCACGGCGGAATTGGCTCGTACGACTGTGGAGAGAGACCAGGCACTTCAGAGGGAGCAGGATACCGCACAGCAGCTTAGCGATCAGTAGGGGATGACGACTTTCTTGACCACGATCATGGCAGAGACCAAGGAGTCTCTTCATGGCATGTGTGTTGAGGGTACGCGCGCTACCGAGTAGAACAGGCTTCTGAGGCTTTGAGTCGGAGATCTTGAGCTACAGCTTCACCGCCTTCAGGACTACAATGATCGCCTGCATGAGGAGATCCATCGCCGAGAAAATGAGAGGAACCCCATCTTCCCTCAGGAGGACCCAGATCCTCGTGACTCTTCTAGTGGCTCTTCGGATGTGTCTAGCGAAGATGGTGATGATGGTGCTGCCAAGGAGTAGACTAGATACCATGTTGTAGTACTTAGCGATCTTTTGTTGTTGTTGCGAGTTAGATGTGATGTTGGGATGTGAATCTATGTGCACATGGTGCAAGACCTTTGGAAAGTCCCATATGTATGGGCATTATGGATGTGATGTTGACATCTGCATGTTATGATAATGAGCGATCTTATTATGTGATGTTGTGATGTGGACTGAAATTTATTATGCCTCTGTAATTGTTTGGCGAACTTGTTTTCCGAATAAATTCAGTATGACATGGTTTATTTTTCTCTACTAATACTGCAACATCACCTAATGGTCACTTGTTGCCACCATATGCAGATGACAACGACTCGCAGCGGAGCTGGCGATAGTGGTGGTAATGATGACAACAGAGACAACCGCAATCCACCACCTCCTCCACCAGCCACTCCGGAGCAACTCTTTGCTCAGTTTTTGGGAAGTCAACGTAATATCGAGGCACTGTTATGGTAGAACAAAGAGCGTGACAATCGACGCCCCGAGCTGAACCAGTATAGCTCATTCAAGGACTTTTTGGATACCAAGCCGCCTAGTTTCAAGGAAGCTACCGAACCTCTTGAAGCGGAAGAATGGTTGTATACCATAGAGCAGAAATTCCGTCTACTCAGACTCACAGAAGAGCTAAAGGCGGAGTATGCCGGGCATCAACATCAGGGACCGGCCAGGATATGGTGGGGACACCATCATACTACCTATCCTGCTCGTGCTCCTATCACCTGGGAAATTGTAACACCCCGGATTTTTAATTAATTAAAATAAACTAGAATTTAAGTAGGATATGGCCAAAACCGTAGATGGAGGAAAAATTCTAGCCAGATGTTTGTTGCATTCATGCCGATGCACAGTTTTATTGGGTGAAAAAGAATTTTATTAAACCTGTATAGGGCGAATCGGATTTATTCTATTTAGAAAACAAATAAAAAGATTTATGAAAATTTTACAAAATTTAAACTCAAAAGTTTATTTGAAAAACCTAGAACAATATTTCTTAAAACTTTTACAAAGTCGTTTGATTTCAAAACTGTTTTGATTTTGGCTTTCAAAGAAGTTTGCAAAGTTTGAGAAAAGAAAAGAGAAAACAAAAAGAGCAAAGGGCCTCACTTTACCCCTCTCTCCATTTCTTCCTTAGCCCGGCCCGCTTGCACTCCACTCCCTCCCCATTCTCTCCAGCTGGCCCAACTTCTTCTCCTCTCTCCCTCTCTCCTTCGGCCCGCTCTCGCTCAGTCGGCCAGCTCCGGCGGCCCATCACGAGCGCCCGCTCCAGCCCTCCCCTCCCTCTTCTCCCATTCGCCCGGCGCGGGCCTAGCAGGCTGCAAGCCCAGCAGCCGGCCGCTTCCTTGCTCCTCCCCACGCGGCCCGCTCCCTCCTCTCCCCCTCCCCTCTGTCGCTGACAAGCCCGTCCCACATGTCAGCTCCGGCCCCAACCTCCCGCGCCGAATCCCCGCACTGCACCCAACCCGGCGCCATCTACGCACTCGTTCCCGAGTCATCCTCCCCTCTCCGCTCGATCCGGGGACCGAGCCGCAGCCGCCACCCCTCATCTTCCCTTTTAACAGAAGCCGCGCGAGCTCCGCGTTTGCACACCGCGACCTACAAACCCTCCTCCGCACCCTAGCTCGCTCTAGCACCGCACGACCAAACCGCCGGGCGCCGCCACCCACCTCCCCATCGCTAGCCACCACAGAGCTCCCTGCTCTCCGAGCCGCCACCACCTGCTTCATCTTCCTCCTCCGTCAGCAACAGAGACGCGGGACAAGTCCACAACACCAACCCTCGGCACCTAACCGAGTTTTCAGCGCCGGTCGCCGTCATATTACCAGAGCGAGCTCAGATCACCGCCACCGTCTACCCTCCTCTCCGAGCCCCGAACGGCGACAAGCTTCCCGTCATCGCCCTCACGGTGAGCCTAGATGTCTTTTCCACCTCTCCCCGGTAACCTTGCCTTGCTCCACCGTACGACGCACTGCTCGCCCAGGCAGGCACCGAACGTTTCCCCCATGGCACCGCCGCGGGTCCGGCCCTCTCCGGCCCGTCTCAGGCACCGACAAGCCCTCCTCTGAGTTCGCTAGAAGCTCCTCTATCTTTCCCCATCTTCCCGAGATTTCTAGTGGCCTGTAGCGCGATCCCGGGCCACACCGTCCATGGCGCCGCCGCGTGGCTCATGGCACCGCCGTGCGCTCTTCGCCGGCGACCGCCTCCTCCCTCTCGCGCTCACCCTGGCCGTTCAGATCTCAACCAACGGCAGAGATTAGATCCCACCGTTCGAAGCGGTATAGACCGCGTCTACCAGTCCGTGGACCCTGTCCACCCCGCCCACGTTAGCAGTCCACCGTACACGCGACACACCAAGCCAACCCCCTTGCACCACGTGGCGCCATGTCAATGCCACATCAGCTCGGTCAGCGTCCACGCCGACCGGATCTGGTCGTTTTGCAAAATAGGCCTCATGTTTTCCTTGAATAAACCCGCAGTCTATTGTAACTGTGCGCTGAGTCTTGGGAATCTTGCAATAAGACCCCCGCACTTCTTGTTAATTAAGGTTCGGTCCTCAGATCGCTGCACACGCACTCCGCCCAGCTAGCGCTCACGGCCAACCCCGCGCCGCCACTTGGCAACCACGCACGCGCCAGCCGACCAGCCGCGCGACTTTTGCGCTTGAGCCCCTCCAGATAGGCCAAATGAACCCGCGGTCCACATCTTCTATTCCCTGTGTCTGTGTATTCTTTCCAAATAAACCCTGTACTTTATCCAAAATGAGGCCCGGTCCTGCGCCCTTTTCATTTTCTGTTTTATTTATTTTAAATCACAAAATGAGTTCTAACTATTTACAGTTTTGCCACTCAACTTCAAACGCTTATAACTTTCTCATTTTAACTCCGTTTTGACCCGTTCAAGTCGCGTTAGATTCGTATCGACAAGCTCTACGCGTTAGATCTATTTACGTTCTGTTTTATTACTGTTTGATGTACTGTTATTTATATGTTTGTTTGGGCCATGTGATGATGATTGATCCAGCGAGTGCGCGCTACGCGGAACCCCAGAATCCAGCCTTCGTCTCCGTTTATTCGACCCAGCCCGAAGGCAAGTGTCCTTGCTCATATTGCTTCCGTATTTATTTTATTTTAAGTTAGAGTAGTTAGATCCAGTAGTTGCATGCAGTGTCTTAATACTGAATCCCATGTTAAGGTTTACTAGAACTTGTTTATATTATCCTTGTCGCCTGTTTTGGGATGGTTTGGGTAGAAGTCATGCTTAGCCCTACTGTCTTGGGATGGGATGGTGGTTTAATAATAAACTTGATTAATGATCTATGGAACATGGACTGGTAATGAGTAGTATGGTGAGTAGGTAAATCCGGCAGGATGGACCGTGTGGTGGTTTTGTGCCGTGTGACTCGGCAGCTGCTTTTAGTTTTTGGTTCTGGGCTTGTGTTAGATTATCCTGCCTGGATCCCTGGGACCCGGTTCTCGAAGCCTGTAACCCGGCTTAACAGCGCAGCCATGAGATCTGGATGGGCCGGACCTGGCTAATTAATTAGTTTCCTCTAAGTTATGCTACACGGGGTTTGTTTAGTGGCTCAAGAGGGGTCCCTTGGGGTTGTTGACTTATGGACAGGGGAGAAACCTTAGAGTACGTGTAACACAGGCTTGGAGGGGCTTTGTAAAGGCCTTGCAGTGCAACCTGCTATGCACCTTGGCAGTGTTTAGCGTGACGGGATCTGCACGACTCATGGGTAACGATGTGCAACCTCTGTAGAGTGTAAAACTGATATATTAGCCGTGCTCACGGTCACGAGCGGCTTGGACTTCTTCGAGATTAGTTGGTGGGTTAAGTCTGGTTCGTTAGGGAAGCCTTATGTGGTCATTAGTCCCATATGACATGGGTACAGAGGCTTCTTCTACGCGGGTTACTGCTTGGTACGGGAGTGATTCCCAGGCTCGAGCACAGACCTGGAGTTATTACAGAAGGTAGCTCTCTATGTCGTGACATATGGACCTAATACACGTATGGGGACTCTTCGAATCGGACTTGTGGGTGGCCTGATGGACTTCAGGTGCGGTTTGCCTGATGGACTTCAGGTGTGGGTACTTGGTGCGACTCCAAGTGTGGTTGCTTGGTGTGACTCCAAGTGTTGGTTGCTCGGTGCGACTCCGAGTGTGGTTTGCTCGGTGCGACTCCGAGTGTGGTTACTGTTACAGATGGAGACTGTGGTCATTTCAGCCCTGCCCACAATATGAATATTATGCATTGCTAAAATTAAATCTAATACTAACTTAGGTGCACACCCAGTATACACGTAAACAGTATATGCACCCATCAAATGAAATACTCCCACAATTAAGTACATTCACATATACTTCACGTTCCAATACCAATCTAGCACACCCCTAGATCGGCGATTGTCCTATCATGCTCTTACTCACCTTACACTACCCATTCCTTACATCTACCCGCAATTAAATACCTTCGCTTGTACTCGTGCGCATACGGGTACAGGGCTCCAGTACCAAACTAGCTCTCCCCTAGACCAACGTATGTTTGGTCATGCTCTCACAACTCCCTCATTACCTTGGCGTAGAGGCAAATGGTCCATACATTACTATTCCAAGGAATAGCACCCATACAATTCCCTTGCCGTATGGACGACAGTATACAACAAAATTTAACATGATGCATTACCCCCAGAGTTAGTACTTAAATAGCCACCTAAAATCCTATTGGGCATAAGAACTTGATCACTAGCACACCTTAGTTTTATTCTTTAGGGTTTTCCAAATCCTATTGGGTTATTTTGATTCATACCATTATAATTTTTTGAGTTTGGAAATACGCCATTACAATTCATCTATTTGGAAAATTGCCATTATAATTCTATCTCTCATCCATCCATAACATTTTATACGCATCTCACATTCAAGGACCCACTGTCAGGCCATATCCCTACAGGAGTATGCTTACAGACCGTCGTATGCGTGGCGGAGCGACGGCGCTCTGCCGCGGCCTTCCTGCGTGGTGAACTGGTGATCTTGAATGCAGTCTTCACGGCCACGTCACACATCACGTGGATGTCGTCGGAGTCAGCGGGCGTTGGTGAGGAGCTCGGGGATGCGGCAGTCGCCAGAGGCGGCGACAGTCTTGAGGCCACGGATCGACTCGCCCACGAAGCTACGTGGCCATGTACGCGCCCACGAATCCTTCAACTTCAACTAGGTGAGCTCGGGCGTGGAGCGCGAGGACATGCCTGCATCAATCTAGGCAAGCTGGCCACGCCGCCTCTCCGTTCTCGTGAGGGAGCTGCGCACCTGTGGCTATCTACTTCTTGCTCGACATGCTCGTCGTCGAGGTACGCGGCGAGCTCCGCAAAACCAGCAGCGACCTGAGGAGACCTCTCGATGCGAACGAAGCTGTCGTCGAGCTCGTACATGGAGAAGGCGAAACGCGAACGT
Source organism: Coix lacryma-jobi var. lacryma-jobi (assembly GCA_009763385.1). Classification (NCBI taxonomy): domain Eukaryota; kingdom Viridiplantae; phylum Streptophyta; class Magnoliopsida; order Poales; family Poaceae; genus Coix; species Coix lacryma-jobi. Next base: position 98,661,096 of record CM019830.1, on the reverse strand, counting down.
AGAACTCCCCGGCACGCCGTAGAGGTAGAGCACCTCACCGTGGCCCAGCTCGCCCTCCGCGGCTCCGCCTTTGCCCCTTCGCGAGCACGAGCAGACTGAGCGCCACCGTGGTCGGGCGCTGGCGTCGACCTCCTCTCTCCTAGTCCAGCGTGCCACCGCGGCCACGATTCCCCGGTCAAGGTCGAGGTAGCCGCGACGACGCGCTCCTCCATTGAGGCTGGTCGCCGCTCCATCTCGCGGGCAGTGGGCCTGTACGCGTATTCCTGGACGTGTACATGCTTACAGTGGGTCCATGTTCGCTAGAGGTGTAGATAATGGTATGGATAGAGTAGAGATAGAATTATAATTGTACTTCACCAAATAGATGAATTTTAATGGCATATTTCCAAACTTGCAAAATTACAATGGTGTGGATCGAAAAAACCCAATCCTATTATAGCTATAAGTTGGCAAATACAACTTTATTCTTGTAAAAATACTGTTTTCAAATACCCCTATGAACAGTAACACTGAACTATGCTCCGATGTCAGCTGTAGCAGAACCGACCAATTTGCACCAGATTAAGCACCGAAATCTCCGCTTATCACAAAGATCATCAAGTACTTAAGCTCGTACAAACCCGGTAGTCCGGAAATCTCGAAGGATTTTAAATCATTTCAAAGGATTTCAAATCATTTCAACAACATCCAGCTAAGATCGTAATAGTTTAGTGAATATGCCCACAAGTTACATCACAGTTGCACATAGTTCAATACATCGGAGTACGAAACAATATTACAAACCATAGTTTTTAAGTAGTAGCGGAAGCAACATAGTCTTAAACATAAGTTTGGATTATTGTCAATACAGTGCCATCAGTCTGATCACGTCCACAAAAGCAACAGACGAGATAAGTGGTGAATATGCCCCTGGTCTAGTCATCTCCCGTAACCAGGTATAGGCAATTCTCACAGTAGCCATAGAAGCATTAGCCATCTGCAACAACAAGGGAATAAAACCCTAAGTACAAGAAGGTACTCAGCTAGACTTACCCGTCATAAACCAGAAATAATGAGACACCAAGGATCATGTAGGCTATATAGGTGGGGTTGGCTATACATGTTCTTTTTTTGCATGAAAGCTCTTTTGTAACTAAAACTTAACATAGGGTGTTGGCATTTGCTTTAATAATTAATTCTACTTTACTAGGTTTGCACCTAAACTAAAACAAGCACTTGACTAATTATTCAAGCAAGAATGACTATTTCATCAATAGCCTTTCAGATTCCATACCATAACCACATTTAATTCCATAAGTTTTACGGGCGATGATCTACAGTGAACTGCTCACTGTCCAGGAGCGATGGCGATTATAATCGATTCCTACCAGCCGGGGATAAAATGTCTCACACTCGATCGGCACATCCGGCTACGGCAGTCGTAAGCTACCAGTCAGGAGATTCGAGAACACAACACGCGGGACGACCATGGGCCCTTCTACACCGGGGGTTATCTCAGTGCTAGGTCGCTCAAGCTATAGCTGCCCACGGTCATGCCAGGTCGATCAGGCCCTGCCTGCCCTCGGACCATGCAAGGTTGTTCAGAATAGGTGCCCACGGTACAGCTGAGGCCCAGGGTGTTAGGCGTCAACATCTCCATCACCGGCTCGAATAACCTTACTCGGCTTCGCGGGAGGTACTCCGACCTACTCCGTTAAGTGATCGACGCGTTCAATTTGACTGAAGGGACATTCCTGAACGGGTTCTATGCGACACAGACGAGAGACTACTAGCACACAGAACCCATGTCCTGCTGCTCTTACATCCCGCCTCTGTCTCAAATTTATTATCACATGGTTATCTCCATGATAGCACAGGCTAATCATGATCAGTATCCACCTACTGTGGGAGACAGGAAATCACCCGACTTTTACCGGTCTAAGCAGGGCTAAGCATATAACGGGCCTACACCTAAACAGGGATATCAAGATAATAATTGCGGTGGACAAGGTATAGTAATAATGCATCAACGGTAGCAATCAATTCCTATAACCTAATGCAACAGTGATCATCCGGTTAATTATAAACGTTTGCAAACCATAGGAGTTAGAATGCTCCGGGGCTTGCCTTTCTCGAAGTCAGACGGACGGTGGTTGCGGCACTCGGGCAGTTCTTCGGCGTCGGTCCCTTCGGCTTCCTCGGTCAGAATCTCCTCCTGGTTCGGCCCTTCCTGCGACGGTTGGTTCGGGGTCTCTTCCGTTGATCCTGTATGACGCATAATGGGTATGAATAGGATGAATGCACATCGGATGCATATGTGATGCGACAGGACTAACAACAATCAGGAGATAAACACATGTCATCTACTGCATTCTCTTCATCAAGGTAGTCAACATTATCTTAATGTCTATAAAATACTTTAGCTTCTAATAACCATTCTACTTTCCTAATTACTCAATTAAGATACATAATTATCACAGCAGTACCCACTTAATTAATTTTATTCTTATCTAGTTACTTGCTGAAATAAACATATTTATTCATGCCTATAACAGCAACCTAACCTAACCAGCTTCAGAAAAATCTACAAAAATTACCCTAGGTTGACAACATGCAAAACAGTCCACTGCTAAAATTTTAAGCCATTTGGATTTAAACATTGTCCCCTATGAAAAAGACAAATACCATGATGAAAAGGTGCTTTGAACTACACATTATAACAGAAAGTGTCAAACAACAGATTTCATATTTTTCATCCAAACTTCTTAGTACAAGAGCAGTTTACAAAAATTATCAGGTTCATATTCATCATATTTTAATTACTACAAATTTTACAAGAAAACAGAATTTCACCATTTTAATTGCTACTGCAAAAGTATTTCACAGAACATCTCCATGTTATATTTTTCTCTGAAACTACTCATCTACACAAACCGAACAAAACTGGAATCACATTTTTCTGAGCTACATAGAATTAGTTATGCATTTTCCAAGTTAACAGCAATTCCCTAAATTAATTTAATCTGCACATAAAAGTATCACCAAAAATGCATTTAACATTTTTCATAGGTAGATCTGTTCATTCTTAACACAAAAAAATTTGTTTCACAGCATTTGGACTTAAAATGAGCCTTGTATGAATTTTGGAAGCCTTTAAACCATTTCTGCAAAACTGTTTTTAAGAAAACCTAACCTAAACTGCTATGGGTACCCCACTTCAACACCAATAGACACAGGGCAAAAATGCTAACTGCACCCGGCTATCCCGAGCGCCAACGTACCCAGACTTCTCTCCCTCTCCCTTTCCCTCACTGCCAGCGGGCCCCGCTGGTCAGGTGACCCCACTCGACGGTGGTCAACGGACCCACGCGACAGAGGCACACGGCTCCTGCCGGAGTTGACCGACGCTACCTCGCCAGCGGCGAGGTTTCTGGCGACACTAACAACATCGCTAGACTCACCTTCGCAAGGCTCGGTCGGCTAGGTCTCATGGCCAGAGCATCACCGGAGCAAGCTCGACGGCGGCAATGGCGGAGCGGCGGCACGGCAACACTACGGTGCGGCCGGTTGGCTATTCCGAGGCTGGGCGGCGTGAGCATCAGCTCCAGCACATCCTAAGCTATCTACCAAGGCTGCTAACGAGCCTTGCCAGCTTCAGCATTGCTCGGTGCCACACACGACGGCGGTCCGCGGCGGACATGGCCATGGCATGGCCCTGTTCCGGTCGAATCATGGCGAGAGAAGAGTCTCCATCTAACCCTAAACACCTACAGAGGTAGAGGAGGTGAGAACTGGGCTTGGTTGGAGATGGTTTGGCCACAAATGGCCGGACCAAGCTTTGGTCATGGCGGCGGCCATGGCGAGAACCCGAGGCTGACACTCGACGTTCTGCCGGCTAGAGAAGAGAAGAGGGAAAACCAACCCGTGCTGGTGTAAGAGGAGGGTTGGGCGGAGAGGTTGACAGGAGGAATCGGGCGGCGATGCTGTGAGCAGCGAGCAATCGCTCGCCGGAGTTCGGTGGGCGGCGGCGGCGCTGAGCTCTGGAGAAGATGTAGTGGTGGCAGGCGAGCGAGAGAGCGAGCAAGGAAGTGAGCTCCTGGCTTGCACGCGCAAAGCGGAGAGAAGGCAAAGGAGATGGAGGCTTGGTGCATTGCACCTGGCCACTTCCCGTCGGGGCGGCTCCCGACCGGGCGCGGCGGCGTCAGGCATCACCAGCCACGCGGCGGACAAGCAGAGGGCAACGGGGCGACGTGGCGAGTTCGGCGCAAACCACGGGCGGCGAAGTCGGTGGTTTGGCCGGCCGGTGGAGCGGTCTCGCGGCGGCGAGGCGGTTTCTGCCGGCGCGGAGGTGAGCGGCGCGCGCGCGGAGGGGGAAGAAGGGGCTGACAGGTGGGTCCCGCAGGGTTTAAACAAAAGAGGTTTTTCCCTAATTCTAATCTACTCCATAACTCTCAAACTAAGCCAAATTAAGAGAAGGTCCTAAAAGCAAAGTTTCTTAGAATTTTGCAAGGAACAATTCATATTTAAGGCTCAAGTCCAAATTCTTCTTTGAAAAAGAATTTTACTCCTAATCCATTTTTCTAATGCAAGAAATCACATTTAAAAACTTTTTCTGAGAAAGTGCTTTTAAGCAAAGTTGTTCCTTTCATCCAGATCTACAACTTTGGTTTAAGGCACTAGGTCAAAAACAGTAAGCAAAACATAGATACACTAGAGGCTAAACAGGGACTTAAACACTCATACACACAAATGCACATGAAATGATGAGATGCTATGCTCATGCTATGTCAAATTATGCATTTTAGGGTTGCTTAACACCTAGGGTGTTACAGCCCTCCCCTCCTTAAAGAAATCTCGTCCCGAGATTTGGATTACGAACCATTTCTTATAAAAGTGTGGATACACCTCCTTTAGATAGTCGTCCGTTTCCCAAGTAGCATCCCGATCATCTTGCTCACTCCAGAATACTTTGTATTGCTTCACTATTCTTCCGCGAGTTGCTCTTTCTTTTTCGTCAAGCACTCGGCACGGTTCCACTGAGTAAGTGAGATCGGATTGCAACTTGATACGTGCTGGCTGTACCTCTTCTTCCGACACTCAAAGACACTTCTTTAATTGCGAGACATGGAACATAGGAAATATAGCTTTCAGATGTTCTGGTAACTGTAGCTGATAAGCTACTTCTCCCCTCCTTTCCACAATCCTGTAAGGTCCCGCAAACCTTGGCGCTAACTTTCTTTTAACCCCAAAGCGCTTAACACCTTTCACAGGCGAAACTTTCAGGTAGACATAGTCACCGACGTTGAACTCAAGTGGTCTTCTTTGTTTATCAGCGTAGCTTTTCTGTCGAGACTGTGCAGCTGCCATATGCTGCTGAATGATTCTAACTTGTTCTTCTGCTTCTATGACAAAATCAATTCCATAGTACCGACGTTCTCCTGGTTCAACCCAACTTATTGGTGTTCTGCATCTTCTTCCATATAAAGCTTCAAAAGGCGCCATCTGAATACTCTCTTGATAACTGTTGTTGCAAGCAAACTCTGCCAAAGGCAACCATTTCTCCCAAGAACCTTTCGCTGATATTACACAGGCTCTTAACATATCTTCTAACACTTGATTTACTCTTTCAGTCTGTCCTGACGTTTGCGGATGATAGGCCGAGCTTCAGATTAAATCCTTGCCTAACTCCTTTTGCAATTTCTCCCAAAACGGTGCAGTGAACTGTGGTCCTCGATCTGAAATTATGACCTTTGGTACCCCATGGAGTCGAACAATTTGACTCATATAGATATCCGCATAATCTGGTGTTTTATAGTTGGTCTTGACCAGAATAAAATGTGTTGTCTTTGTAAGACGATCCACAACTACCCAAATTGAGTCATTTCCCTTTTGAGTAGTGGGCAACCCGGTGATAAAATCCATGCTCACCTCTTCCCACTTCCATTCGGGCATAGCTAATGGCTGAAGCATTCCGGCCGGTTTCAAGTGAATAGCCTTTACTCGACAACAGGTGTCACATCTAGCCACGTAAGCAGCAATTTCCTTCTTCATTTTAGTCCACCAAAATCTAGGACGTAAATCTTGATACATCTTCGCACTTCCAGGATGGATAGATAATCTAGACAAATGTGCTTCATCCATGATCCGGTTCCTGAGTTCTCTATCTTTAGGTACCACTAGACGCTGGTTGAACCATAGAACTCCATTGTCATCGACTCGAAAATGCTTATCAGATTCCGTTGCAACTTTGAGCCTTTCCTTGATATGATAGATCCCCTTGTCGGTTTTCTGCCCTTCTAAGATTTGATCCACTAATGCACTGTGTAACTCCAAATCATGTAGTACTGCAGGATGCATTAGAACGAAGTCATCTTCTGGTAGCAGCTTCATAGCATTACAATGCAATTTTTGACTCAAAGCATCGACCACGATATTTGCTTTTCCTGGATGATAGTGAATCTGTAGATTGTAATCCTTAATCAATTAAAGCCATCTTCTTTGCCTCATGTTCAATTCTGACTGAGTGAAGATATACTTCAGACTCTTGTGATCCCTGTACATATTACAGACATTTCCAAGCAAATAATGTCTCTAGATCTTCAGAGCGTGTACGACTGCAGCCAACTCCAAATCATCTGTCGGATAGATCACATCATGCTTCCTTAATTGCCGAGACGCATAAGCAATTACTCTGCCTTCTTGCATAAGAACACAACCTAAGCCAACCTTCGATGCATCACAAAAGACATCAAAGGGCTTCTCAATGCTTAGCTGAGCTAAAATAGGAGCAGTGGTCAACAGCTTCCGCAAGGTACGGAAAGCAGTTTCGCACTCCTCTGTCCATTCAAACTTTTGATTCTTCTGCAACAAACTTGTTATAGGTTTTGCAATCTTGGAGAAATCCGGAATGAATCGACGATAGTATCCTACTAAACCCAAGAAACTCCGAATCTCACCAACTGATGTAGGAGCCTTCCAATCTATTACTTCCTGCACTTTACTGGGGTCAACTGAGATTCCCTCTTCAGACAAAATGTGACCAAGGAAATGTACTTTCTTCATACAAAACTTGCACTTGCTAAACTTAGCATAGAGCTTATGCTCCCTGAGTCTAGACAAGACAATCCTCAAATGTTCTGTGTGATCTTCTGCATTTTCTAAATAGACCAAAATATCATCAATGAACACTACCACGAATTTGTCCAATTCTGGCATAAACATCGAGTTCATCAAACTCATGAAGTATGCTGGAGCATTTGTCAATCCAAAGGACATGACAAGATACTCATATAATCCATATCTGGTTGAGAAAGCAGTCTTTGGGATATCCTGCGGCCTAATCCGGATTTGATGATAACCTGACCTCAAATCAATCTTGGAAAACACCTTAGCTCTGGATAACTGGTCAAAGAGGATATCTATCCGCGGTAACGGATACTTATTCTTAACCGTCACGGCATTGAGCGGACGATAATCCACACACATGCGTAGTGACTTATCCTTCTTCTTGACAAACAAAGCTGGGCATCCCCATTATGACACACTAGGTTGAATGAACCCCTTGCCTAAGAGTTCCTTGATCTGGGTTTTGAGTTCTGCCAATTCATTGGTTGGCATACGATATGGTCTCCTAGAGATTGGTGCAGTCCCTGGTAACAACTCAAATGCAAATTCCACTGCTCTTTTGGGTGGTAACCCTGGTAATTCATCCGGGAAGACATCTGGGAAATCTATGACATCCGGAATTTTGGAGAGGTCTTCTATAGCAAGAGTGCAAGATAGGTCAACAAAATTGGCACCTCGAGGAAGAGATACACGCAGTTTGTTACCTGTCCGACTATTAGATAAGGTAAGAGTTCTGTTCGCAGTGTCTAACATCGCGCTCCACATGGTCATCCAACTCGTACCTAAGACTACATCCATACTTAGTCCAGGCAAAACCACTAAATTAGCTCCAAATTTACGCCCTCCAATTTCGATGGTTACATTACAAACCATCTGCCTAGATAACACGCTACTCCCAACGGAGCTCACGCGAAACCCATAATCCATTTCAGATATTTCTTGGTTATGCTTTTGTGCAAATGCCTTGCTCATAAAAGAATGTGATGATCCAGTATCAAACAAAACAACTGCAGGATGATGGTTCACGAGGCACATACCGGTAGTCAGGGGCTCTCCTGCACGAGCTTCTTCGGCAGTCATATTATGCAGACGCCCAGGGTAATTGGCCTGCTGCTTCTTTGGGTGTGGGCAATACCTCGCAAAATGTCCCTCTTGATTGCAGTTGAAGCATGGTCCACGAACTAGAGGCTTGCTTCCGGCTGAGCTGCCTTGACCCGCTCGAGTTTGATTTGCTGCTATCTTGTACGGTCGTTGACCACGTTGAGCTTGCTGCTGACCCTTCTTCTGAGGCGGCCTGAAATGAGCCCCAGGCGCTGGTGGTCGATACTGAGAACGCTGGGCTGGTGGTCCTCTAGGCTGGGATGGTCCAGACTCCAAGGTCCTCTTTCTAGACTTGCTTGCAGCATGCTTATTGTTATGATTCTCTTGGATCAAGCAGTCACTGATAAAGTCATTGAAGACGGTACGGGACGAAGTACCCACTGATTTTCCCATCTTGGTGCTTAGCCCTCTCTTGAAACTAGCTATCTTCTTAGCATCAGTGTCCACAAAGTCCGGAGCATAACGAGACAAAGAGTTGAATAGGTGATGGTACTCGGTAACAGATCGAGTTCCTTGTGTCAAGCTCATGAACTCTGCCACCTTCATCTGAGTCAAGCCTGACGGAATATAATGCCCTCGAACAGCTTCTGTGAAGATCCTCCAAGTGACAGGTGTACGGGCAGGATAGGTGGTGCGGTGATGTCCCCACCAGATTCCGGCCGGTCCTTGCAGCTGATGTGCAGCATATTCTGCCTTTAGCTCTTCTGTAAGCCTGAGCAGCCAAAATTTCTGCTCCATAGTATGCAGCCATTCCTCCGCTTCCAGAGGTTCGATAGCTTCCTTGAAGATCGGTGGTTTTGTATCCAGAAAATCCTTGAAAGAGCTGTACTGATTGGGCTCCGGGCGATGATTGCCATGCGCCAAATTCTCTCGCAGAAGTGCTTCAATGTTACGCTGACTCCCCAGAAACTGAGCAAAGAGTTGCTCGGTCGTGGGTGGTGGAGGAGGTGGTGGATTGCGGTTCTCTCTGTTATTATCATTACCACCACTACCGCCAGCTCCACTGCGAGTCATCATCATCTGCATGTATCGATAGCAATGATCATTAGGCGATGTTGCCGGTATCGTAGAGAACAATAAACCATGCCAACAGAAATTATTCGGAAAACGAATTCGCCAAACAATTGCAGAGGCATAATTAATTTCAATCCACATTGCAACATCACATAATAAAAGTGCTCATCACATAACATGCAAAAGCCAACATAACATCCATAGGTGCTCATACATATGGGACTTTTAACGGTCTCGCGCCACACGCGCACAGGTTCATAACACAACCTTACATTCGTCATGATAACCACAAAAGATCAAGCGCGAAGGACATGTGACAAAAGATCACCACGCGCTAACACTATCTAGTCTACTCCCTACCAGCACCATCATCATCGTCGTCGTCATCGTCCCTCGAGATATCTGAAGAACCACTGGACGAAGCACGAGGATCTGGGTATTCCTGAGGAAAAATGGGATTCCTCTCATTCTCGCGGCGATGGATCTCCTCATGTAGGCGGTCATTATAATCCTAGAGATGGTGAAGCTGTAACTCCAGGTCTCCCACCTGAAGCCTGAGAAGCTTGTTCTGCTCGGTCGCACGCATGCCCTCAAGACAAACACCTCGAAGTGACTCTTCAGTCTTAGCCATAATTGTAGATAGGAAGGTCATCATCCCTTGCTGATCACTAAGCTGCTATGCCATCTCCTGCTCCCTCTGACGAGCCTGGTCCCTCTCGACAGTCATGTGAGCTAGCTCCGTGGTGAGACGGTCTATCTCTGTAGCATGCTCCTTCTGACTCTGGTGATGTGCAGCTATCTCCTCATTGAGAATGCGGTCCAGGTGGTCGTAGCTACGTGACAAACACCCATAGGTAGCCATGAGTGCAGCCATAGCACTCCCAACTGGTCCTGCGCAGTGCTCTCGCTCCAGAGAACTGGCCTCATGTACAGTGGCACCTGGTTGACGCCACACCGACTAGTAAGGGTCTGCCGTAGGGAAGATGCTAGCAGTGGCTTGCGCGACCACCTCCGGGTGATCCTCCTTAATGTCACAAAGAATATTATAGGCAACCCTGTTAGCTCCATCCCACGGGGTCCTACCCTGCAGTGCGAACACCTGGCGACACCATACATGATCCTGCGGATCACGGCTGGGCACGTCCACCTCAACTGTGTACATATAGCGATCCTCAGAGTACTGAACATGATGCCAATCGTACTGCGGCTCCTGGCCCTCCTGGTATCCAACTAAGTGCAGCACCCGCTCCTGGCCCTCCTGGTATCCAACTAAGTGCAGCACCCTCCACAAAATGGTAGGCATGCCGAACTCGTCCAGAAAGTCTTCCGATCCCTCAGCAGTCTAGGGTCCCGACATGTAATTAGGCCTCTTGCCTCCAGTCGACTTACGGGTTGTGCGCTTGGTACGGGCCATCTGAAAGAAGTTTATCCACATAGTTTTTAATTAGTTGAGAACAACTTTTATTAGGAAAAACGGGACGGATAACATAAGAAAGGAAGTAAGATTAATGCAAAGTTGTATGATCATGATGCATGTGCGTAACATACGTCCTCAGTGTCTAACAATCTATCGGCTAGACGGTGGCATACAACGCTCACTCATAGCGTTAACTAAACATACTATACATTCGCAAGTTAGCGTACCTGCAGAAAATCATTTCAGCCCTGCCCACAGTATGAATATTATGCATTGCTGAAATTAAATCTAATACTAACTTAGGTGCACACCTAGTATACATGTAAGCAGTATGTGCACCCATCAAATGAAATACTCCCACAATTAAGTACCTTCACATATACTTGTGTGTAACAGGTATACGCTCCAATACCAATCTAGCACACCCCTAGATCGGCGATTGTCCGATTATGCTCTTACTCACCTTACACTACCCATTCCTTACATCTACCCGCAATTAAATACCTTCGCTTGTACTCATGCGCATACGGGTACAGGCTCCAGTACCAATCTAGCTCTCCCCTAGACCAACATATGTTTGGTCATACTCTCACAACTTACTTATTACCTTAGCGTAGAGGCAAATGGTCCATACATTACAATTCCAAGGAATAGCACCCATACAATTCCCTTGCCGTATGGACGACAGTATACAACAAAATTTAACATGATGCATTACCCCCAGAGTTAGTACTTAAATAGCCACCTAAAATCCTATTGGGCATAAGGACTTGATCACTGGCACACCTTAGTTTTATTCTTTAGGGTTTTCCAAATCCTACTATAGCTATAAGTTGGCAAATACAACTTTATTCTTGTAAAAATACTGTTTTCAAATACCCCTATGAACAGTAACACTGAACTATGCTCCGATGCCAGCTATAGCAGAACCGACCAATTTGCACCAGATTAAGCACCGAAATCTCCGCTTATCGCAAAGATCATCAAGTACTTAAGCTCGTACAAACCCGGTAGTCCGGAAATCTCGAAGGATTTCAAATCATTTCAACAACATCCAGCCAAGATCGTAATAGTTCAGCGAACATGCCCACAAGTTACATCACAGTTGCACATAGTTCAATACATCGGAGTACGAAACAATATTACAAACCATAGTTTTTAAGTAGTAGCGGAAGCAACATAGTCTTAAACATAAGTTTGGATTATTCTCAATACAGTGCCATTAGTCTCATCAGGTCCACAAAAGCAACAGACGAGATAAGTGGTGACCATGCCCCTGGTCTAGTCATCTCCCGTAACCGGGTATCGGCAATTCTCACAATAGCCATAGAAGCATTGGCGATCTGCAACAACAAGGGAATAAAACCCTGAGTACAAGAAGGTACTCAGCTAGACTTACCCGTCATAAACCAGAAATAATGAGACACCAAGGATCATGTAGGCTATATAGGTGGGGTTGGCTATACATATTGTGTTTTTGCATGAAAGCTCTTTTGTAAGTAAAACTTAACTTAGGGTGTTGGCATTCGCTTTTAATAATTAATTCTACTTTACTAGGTTTGCACCTAAACTAAAACAAGCACTTGACTAATTATTCAAGCAAGAATGACTATTTCATCAATATCCTTTTAGATTCCATACCATAACCATATTTAATTCCATAAGTTCTACGGGCGATGATCTACAGTCAACTGCTCACTGTCCACGAGCGATGGCGATTATAATTGATTCCTACCAGCTAGGGATAAAATGTCTCACACTCGCCCGACACATCCGGCTACGGCAGTCGTAAGCTACCAGTCAGGAGATTCGAGAACACAACACGCGGGACGGCCATGGGCCCTTCTACACCGGGGGTTATCTCAGTGCCAGGTCGCTCAAGCTATAGCTACCCATGGTCATGCCGGGTCGATCAGGCCTTGCCTGCCCTCGGACCATGCCAGGTTGTTCAGAATAGTTGCCCACGGTACAGTTGAGGCCCTGGGTGTTAGGCGTCAACATCTCCATCACCGGCTCGAATAACCTTACTCGGCTTCGCAGGAGGTACTCCGACCTACTCCGTTAATTGATCGATGCGTTCAATTTGACTGAAGGGACATTCCCGAATGGGTCCTATGCGACACAGATGGGAGACTACTAGCACACAGAACCCATGTCCTGCTGCTCTTACATCCCGCCTCCGTCTCAAATTAATTATCACATGGTTATCTCCATGATAGCACAGGCTAATCATGATCAGTATCCACCTACTGCGGGAGACAGGAAATCACCCGACTTTTACCGGTCTAAGCAGGGCTAAGCATATAACAGGCCTAGACCTAAACAGGGATATCAAGATAATAATTGTAGTGGACAAGGTATAGTAATAATGCATCAACAGTAGCAATCAATTCCTATAACCTAATGCAACAGTCATCATCCAGTTAATTATAGACGTTTGCAAACCATAGGAGTTAGAATGCTCCGGGGCTTGCCTTTCTCGAAGTCAGACGGACGGTGGTCGCGGCACTCGGGCAGTTCTTCGGCGTCGGTCCTTCCGGCTTCCTCGGTCAGAATCTCCTCCTGGTTCGGCTCTTCCTGCGACGGCTGGTTCGGGGTCTCTTCCGTTGATCCTGTATGATGCATAATGGGTATGAATAGGATGAATGCACATCGGATGCATATGTGATGCGACAGGACTAACAACAATCAGGAGATAAACACATGTCATCTACTGCATTCTCTTCATCAAGGTAGTAAACATTATCTTAATGTCTATAAAAGACTTTAGCTTCTAATAACCATTCAACTTTCCTAATTACTCAAATAAGATACATAATTATCACAGCAGTACCCACTTAATTAATTTTATTCTTATCTAGTTACTCACTGAAATAAACCTATTTATTCATGCCTATAAGAGCAACCTAACCTAAATAGCTTCAGAAAAATCTACAAAAAATACCCTAGGTTGACAACATGCAAAACAGTCCACTGCTAAAATTTTAAGCCATTTGGATTTAAACACTGTCCCCTATGAAAAAGACAAATACCACAATGAAAAGGTGCTTTGAACTACACATCATGTTGGAATCACACTTGCCCTACCTCCGCTTTAGCGCAGGGGTGTGGCGAAGGCAACCAATTGTTGAAAACACATGCGAGGGTACTGAAAGGTAAGTAACGAAGATATTTTTCTATTCCTCAAAAAATCTCGTCATTACATTGTTCATCCCATGGTATTTATAGGGAATACCAAGGGACACCAGACAAATTTCATTAGCGTACAAGAAAGATTCCTCAACATCACATGGCGGAAGGGCAAAACCGTACTAACATGGGCAGAGTGGAAACCCTAGCTCACTTTCTACCCGTCCGCCGCTACCTGGTTTGCGCGAACCTTCGCGGGAACGCGAAGGTTAATCTCTCAGCTCCGCCAGTTGCGAGGCCCACGTTCGCTTGCCATCCGTCCAGCTTAGCCCTCCTTGCGAAGGTGCGCGGTAAGCGCGAGGGCTGTTCCTTGTTCTCTTTACACCTCTTTCTTGCAAAAACCGTAAGATGACCCGAAGGTCGAAACAGTATCCGGGGGTTAGGTAAATGACCCGAGGGACTTAAAGAGTGACGAGGGTTTCCTCGAAGGAACGCAGGGCACCGCGAGGGTCGTTTCCAGGCTCAGCCTGTGCGACGTCACTGCCGAGGGTTCCTTCCCCCAACAGTAGCCCCTCGATGGCTTGGATCTAAAAATGATCGATCTTTAGGCCCAAGCAGCGCCTTTGTTTGGAAAAGAACAGTGTCCCTCGGCAGCGACGCCCGCGGCTGCTTGTGGGCCCGGCGTTGGTTTCTGCTTGTGGTGTTAGAGGTCCATTTTGTTTTTTGTGTCGCGGTTTTTTTTGGGGTCCGTGCTGATTTTGTCGGGCTGGATGGTTCGTGCCTTGTCCTATAAATATGTGGGGTTGGTGGATGTTCTGAATTTGTGCCATCCTTTTGCTATAGCCAACCTGTTGCTGCGATTTTCTTGTAGCGAGGGTTTGTTTTAGTTTGTTTGCGAAGGTTGAGTGAGTCGATCGTTGTGCGAAGTTTGAGTCAGCTAAAGAGATGGCTAGGTTGAAGCAGACTGCTGGTGTTGCATCTCCGTCCGGCACGGACGAGGGGATAACCTTTGAGTTTGGGCTTAGTCGTGTTTGTAACTCGGATTTTGCCTCGTACAACAGGCGAGGCTGGATCGAGGAGGGAAAGGCGAGGGCCAGCTCTGGAGAGACTGTGCCGAAGCCGGAGGCTGACGAAGTTGTTGTGTTTGAAGAGTTTTTTGAAGCAGGTCTGCGATTTCCAATGACTTCGTTCGTAACTTCGGTGCTTCAGCATATTAAACTGAAGTTCCATCAGCTGACGCCTTCGTGCTTTACGAAGTTGTCTATTTTCGTGTGGGCTTGTCGGTCTCAGGGCGTTGTTCCGCATGTCGAAGGTTTTGTGTGGACGCACCGCGTCCATATGCAGCCGAGGAAGATAACTGACAGCGAGGGTAGCGTTAGTTTTGGTCAGTTTGCTGTGTACACATTCTGCCATAGGGCTGGTTCAGAACTTCCGGTGCAAGCTCAGAAAAATAAGTGGGCGAGCGGGTGGTAGGAGCACTGGTTTTACTACAAGCTTGGTGGGGCTGCTGAGCTGTGTGGCGAGCTTCCACCCCTCGGTGATGTAAGCGCCGAGGCCTTGATGTCCGGAGAAGCACATGCGGCAGTTGACTGTTTGAGGGTTGTCGCTCGCTCTCAGTGTGCTCGCGACTTGGTAGAGGAGTACTGCTGCGCCAAGATTTGGCCACTCAACCGGAAACAAGTTTGGTTCGCGGTTGAGGATGTATCTGCCTATGAGGCGAGGGGTCTAAAGAGACCGAAGCTTGATTTGAACAAGATCTGGGAGAGTACTCTTAAGAAATTTCCTAGTCATGAAGCTGGCGTCGAGGCTATCCTGAAAAGGGTTCAACAAACTGTTGAAATCCTTGTCGAGAAGTTGTTGACCCTCGAGGTTAAGGCCATTCATGGTGCTGTGGGGAGCAGCGATCGAGTCAATAGGCTCTTTCACATGCTTGGGATTTCGTATCCTGATTAGCCCGCACCCTCGAGCGAGGATGCGCCGAAAAAGAGAAAACGCACATCTGCGGAGGATAAAGGGGTTGTCTCACGGCCGAAGAGGGGTCATGGTCGGGGCCGTGGCAGCGCTGGCGGCCGAACCAAAACGCTGGCGACGAAGGTTGCTATGGCATCGGGCGCCGCAGGTACTTCCTCTTCCTCGGCCGTCGTATCGGTGACGGGTGGCCGAGGTGTCACGAGGGTCGGAGGTCAAGTACCGCGCGTCGGCGGGATTGGAGCTCTGATCCATATTTCGGATGACGAGGGTGCCTCCGACGACGATGATAGGGAGGAAGAGAAAGAAATTGAGAAGGGGGCCGATTCTGAGTACGATTCATCTGATGAGGCTAGTGACACCTCCGACAACGAGGGCGACTCGAACGAAGAAGTTTCCATCGGTGATGACCGTGGCAAAGCGATTGTCTCGTCGAGCGCTGACGTTGAAAATGCCCGAAGTATTGATGAGATGCTGCGGGACCTCGAGCTTGAGAGCCTCGAGCGAGGGCTAGTGCCCGAGTTCGCAGGGTTGCACATTTGGGTTGATGGTTTTGAGGTGAGAGGTGAGCTTGAATCTGAACGAAATCCTGGTAAGAGGCCATATGGCGAAGCTAGCCGGTCTAGCCTTCCTTACTTTGCCAAGAAAGTTGGAGTTTCGGATCCGGCTACAGAGCTCTTCACGAGTCCGGACCTTCGAGAGTGCCATTTGCAATGCGCTCTAGAGGAAAGGCATTTTCTTGGGCGTGTGTTTGGTTGGGTTTGTGTGCCGGAAGCCGAGCTTCGATTAGTCAACCAACCGTTGGACGAGCTTCACGATGATATTGATGTTAAGTTGGCTGAGCTAATGCTTCTGTGTCGCTTTGCGTCGAAGGGCTGGTATAAATGATGATTTTTTAAGGAGACGGTTGGCCGAGGTTGAAAAAGAAAATAAAGACCTTCGGTGAAGCTTGGAAAACAAAGAAATTGAGCTTAAAGGAGCGTTGGAAAAAGTTAAGAAAACTCAAGAAGAAGCGCAGGTTGTTGTGGACCGTAACATTGAGCTGTTATCTGCCTGCCGTGATAAGGATAAAGATTTGATTTCTGCGAAGAGCCGCACAGAAGAACTAACCTCAGAATTCGCTTCGCGGTCAGAGGCTTGGCAGGAAAGCATGGGAAAATTAAGGGCAAGGTTGATACCTGCTTGACCGAAGCCGGCGGCTCTGCCGGGGAGTCGTTGCCCGCTGCTAATGTGGAGGCCTTCGAAGGTTGGATAAGTAACGAGCTTGATGTCTTTAGCTCATTGGTTGGTAATGTAGCCGACTTTGGGGGCCACGCCGGAGCTTTAGCGATGGCCGGTATAGTTCGCCAAGCAGACTGTGATCACCTTCGCAAGATCTGAAAGCCGAACCATGTTTTCCCAATGGTTGACGAGGTGCGAAAAATGAAGGTTGATGACGCGAAGGTCTGGAATTGTGCGATGCGCTTGCTTCGCAAATTCTGGATTGCTAGTGGAGGTCGTGCTCTTGCCTTCGAAGAGGCTACCGAAGCTACACGTCAGGTTTGTGGTATTGGTGTAAAGTTGGTTTTTGAGTTTATTTATGTGAGAAGTGTTGGCATTCATCTCTGTGTCCCCCTCTCCGTTTTTTCTTGTAGGCTCGGAGGGACGCGATGCCTTCGCTGTCTGCGACTGATGATGCTGCTGGTTGCTCTAAAGCCGCACCTACGCACGGTTCTGCGGATGCCCCTCCGGTAGAAGAGGCTCCCTCGACCGAAGTGGCTGCTGCTGCTGTGGTGTCTAGTATTGAAGAAACAGCTGAGGTCGAGGCAACTACTGTTGACCAAGCAACGACGGGGGCTGTTGCGACTGGCGAAGCTGAACGTGCCGCGACTATCGAGGTTGAGGTGGAGGAGCAAGAGGATGCCGAGCAGGTGTGAGGTGCAGGGGTGCTTTTCAAGAAGTTGTAATTTTGTAAAATTTTAGGTGTGGGAGGGGTTGGTGTAAAACAATAAGATTTTGTTTGACTGTTTGCCAATGCAGGTTCCTGATGGAACCATGCTTGAGGTGTTTGACGTGACACCTCTCACGTTAAATTATCAGGATACTTTTATATCTGGTGAATCGTGGGCTCGGGCGAAGTTCAAACACCCCTCGCTTTCTTTCGAACGTTTTTGGTGGTCGAAGTTGCGGAGGTATGATTTGAAGAACAGCCGATCGAGCCAAATTTGGCGTGACGCGGATTATATGGACCGGCAAGCTACGCGCTTTTTGTTTGGCTCTTCCTCTTCTTCTTCGCAACCCGTTGTTGATGATGACATTGATGAGAAAACGGCCTTGGACTATTTGTTTGGGCGTAGCAACCTTGATGTAGGTTCAGACGGTTGTATTGTAATTCCGAAGGAGGAACCTTCAGAGATGAATGATGTAGATCGATGGTATATGTACAGGGCGAGGGTGTTGCCCGGTGAATTGTCACTTGTGCCCGCGGCTCCTTTGCTGTGGGGATCTATTGTTCTGGTGGAGCTGAGGTTTGAAGAGGGTTACGAGGGTTGTGAAGATGTAATGTTCATTGAAAACGGCGAAGACTCTTTATAGCTTTGTACTTTTTAGATTAGGTTTACCATAGTTTGGTGTTTTGTACTTACAGGGAGAGTTGTAAGATAGATTGTTGGCCTTTTGTACCTTTTTTTGGAACTGATAAGGAAGATGACTTTTTACCTTCACTCAGTCTATGGCGGAGCTTGCGTTATTGCGCAATTAACATGCTTTGGAAAACATTGACGCTCCCCTTTATTTTAGCGAGGCTCGCTTAACGTCTATGTAAGATGATTAGGAAAAAACATCGATTTAGCGAGGCTCGCTTAACGTTTATGTAAGCTGATTAGGAAAAACAGTGACGCCCCCTTTTCTTTTAGCGACGCTCGCTTAACGTTTATGTAAGCTGATTAGGAAAAACAGCGACGCCCCCTTTTCTTTTAGCGAGGCTCGCTTAACGTTTATGTAAGATGATTAGGAAAAACAGCGATGCCCCCTTTTCTTTTAGCAAGACTCGCTTAACGTTTATGTAAGATGATTAGGAAAAACAGCGACGCCCCCTTTTCTTTTAGCAAGGCTCGCTTAACGTTTATGTAAGCTGATTAGGAAAAACAGCGACGCCCCCTTTTCTTTTAGCGAGGCTCGCTTAACGTTTATGTAAGCTGATCAGGAAAAACAGCGACGCCCCCTTTTCTTTTAGCGAGGCTCGCTTAACGCTTATGTAAGCTGATTAGGAAAAACAGCGACGCCCCCTTTTGTTTTAGCGAGGCTCACTTAACATTTATGTAAGCTGATTAGGAAAAACAGTGACGCCCCCTTTCCTTTTAACGAGGTTCGCTTAACGTTTATGTAAGCTGATTAGGAAAAACAGCGACGCCCAAGCGACGCCCCCTTTTCTTTTAGCAAGGCTCGCTTAACGTTTATGTAAGCTGATTAGGAAAAATAGCGACGCCCCCTTTTCTTTTAGTGAGGCTCGCTTAACGTTTAGGTAAGCTGATTAGGAAAAACAACGACGCCCCCTTTTCTTTTAACGAGGCTCGCTTAATGTTTACGTAAGCTGATTAGGAAAAACAGCGATGCCCCCTTTTCTTTTAGTGAGGCTCGCTTAACGTTTGTGTAAGCTGATTAGAAAAAACAGCGACGCCCCCTTTTCTTTTAGCGAGGCTCGCTTAACGTTTATGTAAGATGATAAGGAAAAACAAGTGTATGAAGCAAGCCGTTACGGTTGTCTACTAGTTGTAGGTGGGGATGGTGTTTGCCTTGCAAACCTCTGGCCTTTTCTGCGAGGGTGCTTTGTTTTTTTTTGACTTCGCGCCTCCCCTTATTTGAGGTGGAAGTGAAGTTTGTTCTGCAAGTCCTCGGTGTTTTTGCGAGGGTTCTTAAGTTTTCTTGACTTCGCGTCTCTCCTTTGCTGAAGTGGAGAAGTTGGCGTTACAAGCCTTTGGCGTTTCTGCGAGGGTTCTTATATTTTTTGGATTTCGCGCCTCCCCTTGTGTTGGGTGGAGGTAAAGTTTGCTTTACAAGCCCCTGACGTTTTTGCGAGTGTACTTGCATTTTTTTGGATTTCGTGCCTCCCCTTGTCTTAGGTGGAGGTGAAGTTTGCTCTACAAGCCCCTTGCGTTTTTTGCGAGAGTACTTGCATTTTTTGGACTTCGCGCCTCCCCTTGTCTTAGGTGGAGGTGAAGTCTGCTTTACAAGCCCCTGACGTTTTTGTGAGGGTAGTTGCATTTTTTGGACTTCGTGCCTCCCCTTGTCTTAGGTGGAGGTGAAGTTTGCTTTACAAGCCCTTGGCGTTTTTGCGAGGGTACTTGCATTTTTTGGACTTCGCGCCTCCCCTTGTCTTAGGTGGTGGTGAAGTTTGCTTTTTCCAAGTTTGCTTCGAAAAGATTTGTGTTTCGAAGCAATCTTCGGGGGTTTTCGTCGATTATAAGCACTCTTGATGGAGAGTTGCTTTTTTCGATGTTTATTGAGAAAAAATAACAATTTGGAGTTTTGCTTTTTTCGGGGGTTGATTGCTTGTATTAAGGATTTGGATGCTGCCTCGTTAAAAAACCTTACGCCCCTTCATAAGGAAAAAGAGTGCAGCTCCTTTGTTTTGGTTACAAGCATGGTACTGAAAAAGACGAAAAGGAAAAGAGCAAAATTACATGTTGCGAGAGCTCGCTAAGGCTCCACTATGGATAATATTTGCGAAGGTCGTCAACATTCTAGGTGTGAGGTAGGCGGTTTCCTTCTCTGTCAGAGAGGTGATAGGACCCAGGACGATTGCATTCTACTATCAGGTATGGTCCCGTCCATTTTGGCTGAAATTTTCTTGCCATGTTGGCGTTTTGTTTCTGAATGAGGACGAGGTCAACCTTCTTCAGTTCTTTGATTCTCACCTTTTTGTCTGTCCATTTTTTGTTTCTTCTTGATACTTGCGAAGGCTGTGCACTGCGTTGCATCTCGTTTCTTTGAGCAAATCTTTATCAAGCAGCTAGTTTTGTTTATCTGATTCGAGGGTTGTTCTGATTGAGGCATGTTTCAATTCTTCTGGTAACACAGCTTCTTCCCCAAACAGGAGCCTAAAGAGTGTGAATTTGGTAGCTCTGCATTCCGAAGTGTTATGGGACCAGGCGACAGAGGTTAGCTCTTCCGCCCACTTTCCCTTGGGCCTGCCTTGTAATTTTTTGGATATGGCTTGGAAAATTGTTGCATTAGCTCTTTCAACTAAGCCATTGGATTGAGGGTGCCGGACTGAGGCGAAGCACAAGATTGTTCCAATTTGAGCGCAAAATTCCTTGAAGACCTCGTGTTGACGGAAGTTATAGCATGTTTTACCTTATCAAAATACCGTCAACAGGCCTCGGTTTCAAGGAAGTATAGCATATCATGAGGATATTTATCACTAATAAGTTCCACTTGTACTCTTAGCTTGTGAACTTGTAGGAGATGGCAAAATGAACAAAATGAGGCCAGGTGGGCCCACCAAGGGGGTCGGACGACCCCAACTTGGTGGCCACCTCGGCCAGGGCGACATGGCACAATCCAAGAGAAGCATGCTCAGGCCAATATCAACCCTTGGATCAAACTTGTGCTTTTACTCAGTGGTGCAAGATGAGAAGCACATGGATTCATGGGGCCACACCGAAACAAATTGCAACCAACTTCACAAGACTTGCTCCATGACATGTGGGGTCACCAAGGGAGAGAAGAAGGTGGGCCAGCCCTGTCATAGGGGGGTCGGCCGACCCCCCTTGGTGGGCCCTAGCTACATTATTCAGCCTGGTGATGTCAGCACCTTCTAGAAGCAAAGTGGTGGGCCCACCTGTCATTGGCTGGGGTCGGCCGACCCCAGGGTGAATCCTATCCAATGTCGGTTGCTTGCACATGTTTCACACGTGAAGAAATCAAGGCCATCCATCCATGGCGGTTGTTATGGCGGTTTGATCCAATGGCCAAGGAAGGAGAGCACGCGGATCGCTGACGTGGCACCGGAGTAGCCGCTACTCCACCTCCAAGCTATAAATACCCCCCTAGAGCTCTTCATTTGTATGCATCCAAGGAGAGAAAGCCTACTTAGTAGCTTTAGTGTTAGAAGAGAGGGAAGAGAGTGAGGAGTTCCACGGAGGAGTCCCGGCCTGTCGGGAATCTTCTCCAAGGTGCGCCTCAGCGGATGCGATTCTTCTTGTAAGTGTTACATCTGAGTCCTTCTATTATTTAAAATTCTGGTCTGGTAATTTAAGTTTACAGTTCTTTTACTTGGAACACTGCTTTACTTTGTTGAAGTGCTCTAGGCCTAATAAGCTTAGCTTTAGAGTAGTAAGATTAGTGTAGACGTGGTGTCTAGGCTATATCTTGCCAGTGTGGACTTCTTGTCGCACTTGTGTAGACGCCTGGTGGTAGGGTGACAGACACAGCCAGTGCTTGGAGTTCCTCTCAAGTGTTGTAGGCAAGTTGAAAATAATAGTTGGGTAGCAGCATTGCCGCCTCAGTAGTTGTTAGGTGGAGAACCTTTTAATCAACTACTGTTTCGTCCTTCGCCCCCAGTAAGGAATGAGGTGGTAAACCTCAGTACTCTTAGAAAACCAGTACGAGATATTGATATTAGGAAGACCTCTCTATCCCAGTTATCATATACCCTTTGATCATCCTTTGACGACCCTACTTCTAGTTGATCCACTTCACGTTCCCTGTGGAAATACGATACCTGGAATACTCCCGGTGAAAGGCTACAATTGACTACCGTGCGCTTGCGGTATATCCGTTTGCCACTTCTGGTGTCAACAAGCATCTCTGGTGCCGCTGCCGGGGATTAGGCTCCATAGTCTAGTTCTAGTGGTTGCATTAAGAAGTGTCAACAAGCTTTTCTGGCGCCGTTGCCGGGGATAGATTAAAACTCTATTCTTAGTAGCGACGTTAAGAAATGCCAACAAGTCTTTCTGGCACCGTTGCCAGGGAATGGTAGCTGTGTTAGCTAGAACAAAGTCGTTAAAGTTATCGTAGTTTGATTAGAACTTTTATTTCATAAATCAATATGGATCAAACAACCCTTTTTGACTACGCTGCTCCATCGGGCGCTGAGTTGGAGCCGCCTAGTTCATCTCATGCCGTTTTGGCAGTTCGCTATGAGCTTCGCCCCATCCTCATAGCGATGGTTCAGGAGAACCCCTTTTCGGGAGAAGTAGATGAGAATCCTTATACCCACCTACGTGATTTCGAACAACTTTGTTCGTGTATTCACATCCAAGGGATGAGGCGAGTCACTCTTAAGTGGAAGCTATTTCCGTTCTTGTTAACGGGAAAAGCTAGACGCTGGTATACTCGCTACATTGGTAGTGTGAACGGAGAATGGGAGAAACTGCAAGCCATGTTCTGCTTAATGTACTTTCCCATATCCCGCATAGCTTGTCTTCGTAGAGATGTGCTAAACTTCAAACAAGACGAGAAGGAATCTCTAGGTGCGGCCTGGGCACGACTTACAGACTTAGCATCCTCTGGCCCAGATTTAGCTATAACCGAACCAACCCTTATGCAACATTTCTATCTCGGTCTTAGCCAAAACTCCTCACGATTCCTTGATTTAGCCTCTAAAGGAGCTTTCCTCCATTTACCCATTAGTGAAGGTAAGGAAGTCCTTGCGACCATTCTCAAGAACACCCCCTACACCGATGACCATGATGAAACTCTAGAGGAAGATCAAACTCCTTGGGACGAACCCATGACAGCTGAAACTCCATTACCTATACCCCAAGCTGTCAAACCTGAACTACAACCACCTACTCCTCCAAAGGAAGAAGTAATTCATCCTTTGGATTATCCTCTAAATATCGAGACAGATCTTTTCGCCGATTATGGCAATGTCTCGAAACAACTTGTGCAAAAGAGATCCACAGCCCGTAGAGCTCTTAATAACCACATGCCAACCCAGTTTGAGGCAAGTTACCTTAAGGCGACTGCTCAAGAGCTCATGTCTATTATGAGCAACAAATGGTTCAGGGAGGCTGAAGCATCATCAGATGTCGTTAAGCTTCTGTCATGTTTCACATCTATACCGTGTGCCATAAACAAGATGGCTGTAGATTCCCTCTATGATCCCGCTGTAGGAGTAAATTTAATGTCTAAATCATTGATGTTAACACTCCTAGGTGAGGAACCGCTAAACCCGACCAATAAATTCCTTAAGCTTCCTTCTGGAAGATTGGTCGAGAGTTGCGGGATTGCACAGAATATTTCTATCACAATTAACAAGGTTAGCTTCCTCGCAAACTTCTATGTCTTTGACGTAGACGAAGGCGACTTGTTAATTGGGCACCCACTCATGAGATTCATTGAGGGATTTCGTGAAGGGAGCCTTAAGGGTCACCTTGGGAAGGATCTAGATCTTTCAATTCCTTTTGCCGGCTCCGTTAATTCGATAGCCGAACCAAAACCCGAGCCTGATCCAATAGAGGAGGTGATGTCGGTATCTTCACTAGAAACTTCTCAACCCGATCTAGAAGAAGACGCCCATGACTTTATCCAAGAAGAAGACATTGATTTAGATGAACCGTTAGACTTGGATGAGTCTGAACCTCCACCAAAACCCTCTATAGAGCTTAAGCCACTTCCTTCTGGGCCTAAGTATGCCTTCCTTAATGGTGATAGAGAGACTCCCGTGATCATTAGTGATCAACTTACAACGGAAGAAGTTTCTAAACTCATCACCGTCCTAGAAAAGCACCGATCCGTCTTAGGATATTCGTTGCAAGATCTCATGGGAATTAGTCCCGCTCTTTGCACACATCGCATTCCGATCGAACTCGATGTTACACCTTCTAGGGAGCCACAAAGGAGGCTCAAGAATGCGATGAGAGAAGTAGTAAAGAAGGAGGTCTTGAAGCTCTTGCACGCGGGCATAATCTACCCTTTTCCAAACAGCGAGTGGGTCAGCCCCGTCCAAGTAGTTCCTAAGAAAGGAGGAATGACGGTCGTTAAAAATCAAAACAACGAATTGATTCCACAACGAACCGTCACGGGATGGAGAATGTGCATAGACTACCGAAAACTTAACAAGGCCACAAAGAAAGACCACTTTTCGTTGCCATTCATCGATGAGATGTTGGAACGGCTAGCCAAACATTCCTTATTTTGTTTCCTTGATGGGTATTCGGGGTACCATCAAATTGCAATCCATCCCGTTGACCAAAGTAAGACCACGTTCACATGCCCCTATGGGACATATGCATACAGGCGCATGTCATTTGGCCTGTGCAATGCCCCTGTTTCATTTCAGAGGTGCATGATGTCCATCTTCTCGGATATGATAGAAGAAATCATGGAAGTTTTCATGGACGACTTTTCAGTCTATGGAACAACCTTTGATCACTGCTTAGAGAATCTGGACCGTGTCTTACAACGTTGTCAAGAAAAGCACTTGATCTTGAACTGGGAGAAATGCCACTTCATGGTTCGAGAAGGGATAGTGGAATAGAGGT
The DNA here is from genome assembly GCA_009763385.1 of Coix lacryma-jobi var. lacryma-jobi. NCBI lineage: Eukaryota > Viridiplantae > Streptophyta > Magnoliopsida > Poales > Poaceae > Coix > Coix lacryma-jobi. The sequence goes on along the minus strand of CM019830.1, from coordinate 98,635,893 downwards.
AGATAGAGCTAAAATAGAAGTTATAGAACAGCTCCCACCTCCCACGAATGTTAAAGGCATTCGCAGTTTCCTTGGCCACGCCGGTTTTTATAGAATGTTTATAAAAGATTTTTCTCAAATTACTAGACCTTTAACAAACCTGCTAGCTAAACACGCACCCTTTGACTTTGACGACAGATGCTTAGACTCTTTTTACCATCTAAAGAAAGCACTTATCTCTGCACCAGTCATTCAACCCCCTGACTGGTCGCTACCTTTTGAGATAATGTGCGATGCTAGTGACTATGCTGTAGGAGTTGTCCTAGGACAGACCCAGGATAAGAAACACTATGCCATTTCCTATGCTACTAAAACGCTAATCGGACCACAGCTAAACTATGCAACAACAGAAAAAGAACTTTTAGCTGTGGTGTTTGCTATAGACAAGTTTAGATCTTACTTGGTAGGAGCCAAGGTGATCGTCTACACCGATCATGCAGCTCTGAAATACCTACTTACTAAGAAAGATGCTAAGCCTCGGCTAATAAGATGGATCCTACTCCTCCAAGAATTTGATATAGAAATTAAAGAAAAAAAGGGAGTAGAGAACTCTGTAGCCGACCACTTATCTAGAATGCAAACTGAGGATAAAAAGGACCTGCCCATCAATGACTATGTTTGGGACGACACAATCCTCAAAGTTTCAGACACCTACCCGTGGTATGCAAACATCATAAACTACATAGTCTCAGGCTACGTACCACCTGGAGTAGACAAAAAGAAGCTTATCAAGGAGAGCTCGGTGCATCTATGGGATGACCCGTATCTCTATAGAGTATGCCAAGACGGCATACTAAGAAGGTGTGTGCCCATGAACGAAGCAGTCAAGATCATGGAGAAGTGTCATGGAGCAGAGTATGGAGGCCATTATGGAACATTCCAAACCCATGTCAAGATTTGGCAAAGTGGATTCTATTGGCCTACCATGTATGAAGACACCAAGGACTTCGTGAAGAAGTGTGCAAGGTCTCAAAAACATGGGAACATCAATGCCCGTGATGCAATGCCACTCACAAACAACCTACAAGTAGAGCTGTTCGACGCCTGGGGAATTGACTACATGGGTCCTTTCCCCCTGTCTGAAGGTTGTGAGTATATTCTGGTGGCAGTAGATTACATATCCAAATGGGTTGAAGCCATGCCGTGCAAGTCAGCAGATTCGTTGCACGCAACGAAGATGTTCAAGGAAATAATATTCCCACGGTTTGGCACCCCAAGGTTAGTAATCAGCGATGGAGGAAGCCACTTCATTGACAGAAAGTTCCGACGCTACTTAACAAAAAGAGGGATAAGGCACAATATTGGAACACCTTATCACCCACAAACAAGCGGACAAGCAGAAACATCAAACAAGCAAATCAAGAATATTCTGCAAAAGACTGTCAATGAAATGGGGACAACATGGAGAAGCATGCTATCAGATGCACTGTGGGCATACAGGACCGCATACAAGACTCCAATTGGTATGACCCCATACCAACTTGTATACGGCAAGACATGCCATCTGCCCGTGGAATTGGAGCATAGAGCACACTGGGCAATAAAGAGATGGAATATGGATTTGCCCGCAGCTGGAAGAAATAGGAGAATGCAAATCTCTGAACTGGAAGAATGGAGAGAGAAGGCCTATCACAACGCTAGGATCTATAAAGAGAGAACCAAGAAATGGCATGACAAGAGGATCAAGCAAAAGGAGTTCCATCCGGGAGACAAGGTTCTTATGTTCAACTCAAGGATCAAGCTCTTTGGCCATGGAAAACCAAAAAGCAAATGGGAAGGACCATTCCTCGTGATCGATGCCGCAACGCATGGAGTTGTCATGCTTCAGGACACCGACGACAACATCTTTAAGGTAAATGGCCACCGTCTTAAAGTTTTTCATGAACATGATCCCGTAGAAAATGAAGTAGACATGGTAGAGTTCAAACTATACACAACCTAAAACGTACAAGTCTCTTCTCTTCATTGCTTGAACCAAATCCTAAAAGCTCCATGTTAGATTTACTTTGAATTTCCAAGTTTCATCTTAGATTTATTTCTTTTGAATTTCCCTTTTAAAATTCCATTGTATTTCCCTTCTTAGAGAATAAATAAAATATATCTCGTCTCTACTGTTGTGTTTGCCACCAGTAGAGCGCTCTCCATTTTACCTTTGCGTCATGTTCAGAGTTCATTTATGGAAACATTCAAGTGTGGGGGGGTCGGACGACCCCCAAATTTCATCATTGAACCACACTGAACTGCTGCACAGGCTGACACGCTGCAGTACACAAAACAGAGGTAAGCAAGGGGTCGGGCGACCCCCGTTCTCTTGAATTTTTGAAAAGTGTTTTTGCAGATGTAAAACTGAATGGAGGAAAAAGCAAATGGCAACGAAAACCACCATTTGGTGGGGTCGGCCGACCCCACCATGGTAACCTGGGCCCACCAGCTCACCTCTGCACAGTAAGCTCAACACTGTTGTCTGGTTCGTTTCCCCTTTTCTCCTCTCGATTCAAGCAGTTTCACAATCATTCCATATTCTGAATAAAATAAAATAAAATAAAAAGCTACAAAGTGACTTGAGTTATGATATGCTAAGAATGTTAATGATATAAAACCATGTTCTTACATATGTTTATACTCATGGGTAAACTAAATTAGGAAATCGTATTGACTATGTTGTTGTTAAAACTGAGATAAATCTTGGCTTAAGACTCAAACCTGTTTTTGTTTAAGGTTCCTAGAGATTTGTTTTTGAAAATATCTCAAAACCATAGTATCATTTACTCCTCTATAGTGAGAAATACCTACCAAAACCATACATATGCATACATGAGCAAAACCTTTTACACACATGCTACTTGTTTTTTGTCTTGAGTTTGGTCAAACCTTGTTGACCCTAGTCGAGAATTTTGTCATAATCCAAAGATCAAGATCACGTACACACCATCTACATATGCAACTTCTACACTGGAAGTATGCCTACACATGCCATTCATTTCCACTCTATAGATGCTCCGTACATTCAAGTTCTACAATATCTCTCTCTCTAACTCTGGTTAGTAAAAAGAGACATTAAGGCTAAGCAAAAGAAAAAGAAAAAAAAATGTGGACACATGAAGGTCCAGTATAAAAAAAATTGGACACATGAAGGTCCACTAAAAAATATGGACACATGAAGGTCCATTGTTGAAAAATGCTAGCCATGTCTCAAGGTAAAATAAAGTAGAGAGAGATTATATTAAAAGGAGCATTCTAATCCACATACTTTCCACACACATGCACATCTTGATCTAGGATTATGACATTCTTCTCCTTGGATCCTTGTTTTGACTTTACAATATATGCAAAACAAGTATGCTACTTTGTTTATCCCTACCAAGCTCCACATAAGCCTGATAGATTAGGATAAAACAAAAATAAGGCAATCACATGCTATGCCTTGGTGAGGAAACAAACACCTATAAGAGTGTATTGAGAGTACTATATGAGGAGTAAGCATGAACTATGAGTTTTCCTTTCAAACTGTCCTAAAAAACTCTAAGTACCAAGAAGAAGAATTCAGGGAGATGACTTTGCTTTGAGATTTGTTCCTTTTCTCAACATCTAAAGGATATATGATAGACAATACCACATAACCCATTTGTATAAACTATGTTAGGAATAATGCTTTATGATCATTATCATTTTAAGTATGTAATAATCACTTGTTCACTTTCTCTAACCTTTACTCGAGGACGAGCAAAGATTCAAGTGTGGGGGATCTTGTTGACGGAAGTTATAGCATGTTTTACCTTATCAAAATACCGTCAACAGGCCTCGGTTTCAAGGAAGTATAGCATATCATGAGGATATTTATCACTAATAAGTTCCACTTGTACTCTTAGCTTGTGAACTTGTAGGAGATGGCAAAATGAACAAAATGAGGCCAGGTGGGCCCACCAAGGGGGTCGGCCGACCCCACCTTGGTGGCCACCTCGGCCAGGGTGACATGGCACGATCCAAGAGAAGCATGCTTAGGCCAATATCAACCCTTGGATCAAACATGTGCTTTTACTCAATGGTGCAAGATGAGAAGCACATGGATTCATGGGTCCACACCGAAACCAAATGCAACCAACTTCACAAGACTTGCTCCATGACATGTGGGGTCACCAAGGGAGAGAAGAAGGTGGTCCAGCCCTGTCATAGGGGGTCGGCCGACCCCCCCCCCTTGGTGGGCCCTGGCTACACTATTTAGCCTGGTGATGTCAGCACCTTCTAGAAGCAAAGTGGTCGGCCCACCTGTCATTGGCTGGGGTCGGCCGACCCCAGTGTGAATCCCATCCAATGTCGGTTGCTGGCACATGTTTCACACGTGAAGAAATCAAGGCCATCCATCCATGGCGGTTGTTATGGCGGTTTGATCCAATGGCCAAGGAAGGAGAGCACACGGATCACTGACGTGGCACCGGAGTAGCCGCTAGTCCACCTCCAAGCTATAAATACCCCCCTAGAGCTCTTCATTTGTATGCATCCAAGGAGAGAAAGCCTACTTAGTAGCTTTAGTGTTAGAAGAGACGGAACGGAGTGAGGAGTTCCATGGAGGAGTCCCGGCCTGTCGGGAATCTTCTCCAAGGTGCGCCTCAGCGGATGCAATTCTTCTTGTATGTGTTACATCTGAGTCCTTCTAGTATTTAATATTCTGGTCTGGTAATTTAAGTTGACAGTTCTTTTACTTGGCACATTGCTATACTTTGTTGAAGTGCTCTAGGCCTAATAAGCTTAGCTTTAGAGTAGTAAGATTAGTGTAGACGTGGTGTCTAGGCTATATCTTACCAGTGTGGACTTCTTGTCGCACTTGTGTAGACGCCTGGTGGTAGGGTGACAGACACAGCCAGTGCTTGGAGTTCCTCTCAAGTGTTGTAGGCAAGTTGAAAATAATAGTTGGGTAGCAGCATTGCCGCCTCAGTAGTTGTTAGGTGGAGAACCTTTTAATCAACTACTGTTTCGTCCTTCGCCCCCAGTAAGGAATGAGGTGGTAAACCTCAGTACTCTTAGAAAACCAGTACGAGATATTGATATTAGGAAGACCTCTCTATCCCAGTTATCATATACCCTTTGATCATCCTTTGACGACCCTACTTCTAGTTGATCCACTTCACGTTCCCTGTGGAAATACGATACCTGGAATACTCCCGGTGAAAGGCTACAATTGACTACCGTGCGCTTGCGGTATATCCGTTTGCCACTTCTGGTGTCAACAAGCATCTCTGGTGCCGTTGCCGGGGATTAGGCTCCATAGTCTAGTTCTAGTGGTTGCATTAAGAAGTGTCAACACCTCGCTGTCAAACTGAGTGCCATTGTGGACGGTTAGGTGTTTGGGAACTCTGAATCGACAAACTATTTGCTGCCAGAAGAATTTTTTCACGGCTAAAGAGGTGATAGAAACCAACAGTCTAGTCTCAATCCACTTCGTGAAGTAATCCATAGCTACCACCGCGTAGCGGAGGTTTCCTGGAGCTGTTGGTAGAGGACCAACGAGGTCCATTGCCCATCTATGCAAGGGCCATGTTGGGCATATCAGAGTTGTTGGGGCTCCTAGGGCGTTTTGTGTTTTTGCTGTTAGTTGGCAACCCTCGCAACATTTGACGATATCTTCTGCATCTCTTAATGTTGTTGGCCAATAGAAGCCTTGACAGAAAGCTTTTCCAACTAGTGCCATCGGGCCGTTATGTGAACCGCAGATACCTTCATGAATGAGTTTGAGAATATCCTTTCCTTGATCCTGTGACACGCATTTCTGCCATGGCGAGGTCACCGACGCTTTGAACAAAATGTTGTCCACTATTTTGTACCCTCGAGTTCTTTGTTTAAGTCTATTTTCTTCCTCTTTGGAATCGGGCTCATGCAACCCGTTGATGTAGGCCATGATTGGGGCTCTCCAATCTTCGCTTTGAATTGCGTTGATCAGCTTCGCTGTTTTCTCAGAAGCTTCGATGGCTGATTGTGTTGCTGCTTCATAGAAAACGTCTAGCGGCAACTGTAGTTGTTGTGCTGCCGCTTTGGCCAGATTGTCTGCCTCGCTGTTCTCCGACCTCGGTATTGCTTTCACTGTTATGCCGAGGAAGAAAGATTCTAACTTTCGGACATATTGTAAGTATTTGTGTAGCTCTGGATCTTTTGCTTTGTAATTTTTCTCAATATGACCCGCGATGACTTGGGAGTCTATGTTAATGACCGCCCTTCGGACTGATAATGCTCGAAGCCTTGAAAGTGCCAGTATTACAGCTTCATATTTTGCGGAATTGTTTGTGCACTTGAAGTCGAGTCTTTTTGCGTATCGTAGCTTCGATTCAGATGGCGAAACTAGGATAGCCGAGGCTCCTGCTCCAGCTGCTCCCCAGGCTCTGTCGACGTACATTGTCCAAAATGGATCTTTTTTGACTCCATCTCTGCGAGGGTCTAGAGTCCATTCGGCTATGAAAACTGCTAGGGCCTATGATTTGATTGTTGTTCTACCCACGAAGGTTATGGTGTAGCTGTTCAATTCGACTGCCCATTTTGCTATTCTGCCGACTGCCTCATTATTCTTGAAAATGGTTTTGAGGGGGTATGCTGAAGGTATATGGATCTCGTGTGCGTGGAAATAATGTTTTAGCTTTCTTGACGCCATGACCACGGCGTACGCTATCTTCTCGAGCTCTGAGTAGTTTCGTTTGGGACCCTCGAGAGTTTCTGATACATAGTAGATTGGGGCCTGCCTGGTTCTGTTGTTTTCATGCAACTCTTTGATCAGTACTGCGCTGGCTGCATGAGGCAAGGCTGCGACGTACAGCAGTAGCATGTCCCCTTTGCTAGGGCTGGTTAAGACGGTCAAGTTGGTGAGATACTTTTTCAGATCCTCGAAAGCTTTCTACTGCCGAAGTCCCTAATTGAATGGAGCAGTGCTTCTCAAAGTTTCAAAGAAAGGTAATCCTCGCTCAGCTGATCTGGAGATGAATCGGCTGAGTGCTGCTAAGCGGCCAAACAAACGTTGAGCTGCTTTTTTTGTTGTCGGGGGTTCCATATTAATGATGGCATCAATCTTCTCGGGGTTGGCTTCGATTCCCCTTGCTGAGTCAATGCAACCTAGCAGTTTTCCTTCGCTTACCCCGAAGACACATTTTTCGGGGTTTAGTTTCAATCCGGCTGACCGAAGGTTATTGAAAACTCTTTGCCAAGTCTGGTATGTGGTTTTCTTTTTGTTCACTTTGAACGATCAAATCATCGACGTAGGCAAAGATGGCATGTTCATCTTTGAAGACTTTGGATGTCATGCGAGAGAAGGTAGATCCTGCGTTTCTCAAGCCTTCTGCCATTCTTCGAAAGCAATAGGTGCCCGAAGGTGTGATGAAGCTTGTTTTCTCTTCGTCTTCTTCATTCATCCAGATTTGATGGTACCCCAAAAAACAGTCGAGGAGAGAAAGCATTTGGCAACCGGCTGCTCTGTCGACCAAGGTGCTTATGTTGGGTAGGGGAAAGTCATCCTTCGGGCAACCTTTGTTTAAGCACATGAAGTCTACGCACATTCTCCATTTTTTGTTCTTCTTCTGGACTAAAACCACGTTTGAGAGCCATGTTGGATATTTGACTGGGCGGATGACCCTTGCATCCAAGAGTCTTTTTACTTCTACCCTCGCTGCCTCTTTCCTTTTTTCTGACATTTTGCGGAGCTTTTGCTTAACTGGGCGATAACCGTGCTTTATGTTTAGGCTATGTTCGATCAAAGTTCTATTGACCCCCTTGAGGTCCTCTGCAGACCAAGCGAAGGTGTCGGAGTTTTCTCCGAGGAAACGAACGAGGTTGTTTTCTGACTGGGGGTCTAAGCTGGCTGAGATGAATACCTTTCTTTCGGAGCTGCCCTCAAAGAGTTGGACTTGTTTGGTTTCTTCTTTGGGTGATGCTCTTTTTTGGTCACTGATTTCTTCAGCTTCGCTTTGAAGCTTTGATACTTGATGGTTTGTTAAATTGTGCACATTGCGTTGCCCAGGTGCTACTGTTCCTTCGGCGGCTCTTGCAATGTCTTGATCTCCGTATACTACAACGACCCCCTTTGGGGCAGGAAGCTTCATGCATAGGTATGCAGGACGGATGACGGCGTTGAAGGCATTGGTGACCCGTCGGCCAAATATTGCATTGTAAGGATAAAACATGTCAACCACGTCGAAGGTTATGTGCTCTGTTCTACAGTTCACTTGGTCTCCGAAGGTTACTGGCAAAGATATTTTCCCAATAGCTCTTACTTGTTGACCGCCGAAACCATATAGGGGGTTGCCAGCAGGTTGTAGGAGGTTTCTGTCAAGCTTCATGCTATCGAAGGTTGTGGCAAACAGGATGTCTGCGAAGCTTCCTGTGTCGACCAGGATTTTGGTGACTGTCCACCCTGCTAGATTAGTTTTGATCACCATAGCGTCAGTGTGAGGGTAGTCCCTTAACTTCATGTCACAGGAATCGAAGGTTATTGGGATATGAGACCATCGTCCAAATTTGTGCGGTCCTTCGACGGCTACGTGGTGTACTCTTCTAGCATGTTCTTTCCTTTGCCTTTTGTTACCGTGATCTTCGTTGGAGCCCCTGGTGATGGCAAGTATTACACCGAAGGTTGATGTTGGGTTGTTGATGGTTGTCTGGGTTGGGGCTTCAGATTTGACAGGTTGGGGGCTGGCAGTGCTGATATTGGTGGTGGTGGTGGTAAAGCGTTGCTCGCTTGTTGGTTGATTTGGGTTTGAGGGGTTGTTGGGTATGTGACAGTATATGGTGTGTTTTGTCATTGAGGGATGGAGGTTGGTTGATATGAGGTGTGGTTGTAGTGTGGGTGATGAGTGTAGAATGGTTGATGCAAGGGTAAGCCGTAGTTTATTGCGGTGTACTGGTATGGAGGATGAGTTGGGTTGTAGTTTGGCTTTCTGGTGTGATTGATTGTTTGGTTTTCTGCCGATGTGGGTCTTTTGGATTCCTGGTACTCTTTTCCCTTAGCGAAGCACTCGCATTGTTTGGTGGTGTGCCCTTTTCCTGGACCACAGAAATGACTACATTTTGGCGGGGTCCTTCTGTTGGTTTCTTTGGTCAGGCGGAGGTGGGAATCCTTGAGGATTTTGGTTGCCCGAAGGCTGAGTGCCCCTTCTCTGATCTTTGAGTGGATTTGCCTTGTTGATTGCGCCAATGTTACTTTGATCTTGGCGAGGGTTGTTTTCTCTCAGTTGCGGCCGCAACTGTGGTTTCTGCTGGGACCTTCGAGGGTCGGACTTTGCCCTGAAATCCATGTCCGCTCTATAGTATCTCTCTATTGTCTCGTGTAGTTCTTCAACTGTGTTTGTCGGCTTCCTAGCAAACTTCGAGGAGCAGGGTCCTGGGCACAGACTGCTTACGGCTGCGAGGATTACGGCTTTGTCAGATATCCCAGAAGTTCTTGCTCTGATTTGGATGAACCTTCGCCAGTAATCTTGTAGTGGTTCACGCTCTTCTTGTTTGCAGTTGAGCAGGTCAATAGGATTTGATGGGGCTGCTGTGATACCTTTGAAGTTTATGCAGAGTATGTCTCTGAGATTGGCCCAAGAATCCACAGTTCTGGGGCAGAGATTGCTGTACCAAGTCTGGGCGATGTCGCGAAGTATAATTACGAAGGACTTCGCCATTGTTGATTCATCTCCCCCAGCTGTGGCCACTGCCGCTTCATAGCTCATTATGAATTGGCGAGGGTTAGTGAGTCCATCATAACGGGGCAGATTTTGTGGATTGTAGCATGGTTGCCAGGGTTGGGTTTGCAGTATTTGGGAGAGTGGTGATCTTGGGTCGTAGGACATCTGGTGTTGTTGGGCCCTTCGCTGGATGCGAAGGTTTGGCTCTTGCTCTTCTGGGTAAAGTTGGCAAAAATTTGGTGGGGGTGGGGGTGGTTGACGGACGTTGCCCTGACCCAACTCTTCATTCCCCTCTTGAAGTGGCGGCATTTCTCTATTGTTCCAACTCTCGGCTTCGGCCTCAGCTGCCGCGAGAGACTCCTTCATTCGGCGAAGCTGTTACCTTGCTTCATCCTCCCTTGCCTGACGGCGCGCAGCCGGTTGTGCCTTTCGAGCTGGTCTAGGCGCCTTTTCTTTTCTTGCAATTCGGCTTGAAGCCTATCCAAAGCCTTGAGGCCCAACTCTTCTTCATCTCCTCTTCCACCTTGTCCGGAGGTGTTGAAGGACCGAGAATGCAACTAGAAAGCGACCAGAGGGAGGTGAATGGGAGCTTCAAAATTCCTTTCGGAAACTTGTCGCCACTGTCCCGAGAATCACCCCAAGAGCAAACCTAGAGCTTAAGTAATGTCGACGACCCTAGAGGTAGGGTGGATGCTTCCAAGAAGCACAGCGGGACACTACACGACTCTAGAAACCCAAAGCAAAACCCCAAAACCAAATCAAAGATCGCACGAACAAACGGCGAACGAAACAGTGCACAACTGTGTGCATCGGACGCTGGCAGCGTCCGATGGCAAAGCACTGGACGCGTCCGATGCAAACAGGACCTCTCTGGAACCTTACTGGACATGCATCAGACGCTGCTACAGTGAAACCCTAGCGTCCGATGCTTGACCCCCGATGCGTCCGATGGCAACGGACGCTCCGATGGTCAGTGTCCGATGCTCCTCTAAAAGCACTGTCAGACGACACGTGGCACCGGACGCTCCGATGGAAGAGACTCAACGTCCGATGCTCAAGAACACAGCGTCCGATGGTCCCGATACTGCACTGTTCTTCCGCGAAATCCACTCGATCTCCTCCGAATCAAAAGCCCTAAGGCTCAGACTTGGTATGGGGAGTTTCAAGGAGGTTAGTGAGCTATCCCATGGGAACCATGGCTCGCATCTAACTCCAAATCGATGGATTGGAAGAAATCGGGACTAAAGGGGCAAAACCGATCCAAAATGAAAATCAACCGATCTACTAGGTCGTGAGGTTAGGGATGAATTCCTTCGGTGGAAAGTAGTGCCTCACGATCTAGAACAACTTGGTTCAAACGGATTTGCAAAAGACATACCAAGCAAAGAGATCGATCGACGGGAAAAACATGGAGAAAAGCTATCCGCGTAGAACACGAACAAAATGCGAATCACAACCATGAATCTGCAACCGTGTGGCTACCACACGCTACAATAGTGAGATTACGGTCTCACTTCCTCAAAATCTCACGGGCACAGAGGTATTGTTCTCTTCTCTGTGGATCTCAGTTTCCTACAGCAGGGAACGGGAGAGCAGGAAAACCCTAGAAGTGAAAGAGCAAATGACTGAGATAGAATGGGAGGAGGGTGTCTCCCTCTACTTATCCTAATTCCAATTCCTACTCTACCCCTCACTAATTACAGAGCGAACTAGCTAAACCCTAGGGTTATTCTGGACCAACTCGAAGATAGCTGTGATCCGACGGCCACGCCCGCACAACTGGTAGCGTTGCCTCGACGCAACCTCACCGATTGCCGCCACGTGCCGCCTCCGCTCTGCTCGTCCTTTTCCCGGACTTTGCACCCCCGGTTTTGTGGCCGTAACCGGGAAACCAGGCCTTCACGATCAGCCCTCGGTTTTGAGGCCCAAACTGGGAAACCAGCCAGCCAATGCCTGAGTTTTGTGGCCCAAACTCAGATACCCGCCAGCGCCCAGGTTTTGAGGCCCAAACCTGGAAACCGTCCTCAGCCCGAGTTTTGTGGCCCAAACTCGGCAAACCCGTAGCACCCCCAGGTTTTGTGGCCCAAACCTGGAAACCGTCCACCTGGTGGTTTTTCTGTGGCTCAACCACCAAACCGGAGCTGTAGAAGGGATGCACCACCCGTGCACCCCGTCCACCGATACGTGTTCCCAAGTCCTCGACCCGAGCAACACCATGCTGAAAGTCCTTGTTTGGTTTTAGATAATTGATGTCACCTAGAGTACTAACCTTGTCATGAAGTGTTTATGAGCTAGGTTGGTACACACCAAGTGCGGGAGCTAGATGATGATCATGGTATTGGTGGTGATGACCAAAAGATGGATCAAGTGCTCCACATTTGGAAAGAGAAGAAGAGAAAAGCAAAACCCCTATGGAGATCAAGGCAAAGGTATAAATAGGGATTTTGTTTTGGCACTCAAGACACCATAGAGGGTGTGAGTGTGTTTAGGATAGATAGCCGTACTATCAAGAGGGGACTATCTCGGTGATCGCGGTTATCAAGTGCCACTAGGTAATTTCATACATGCATATGCATTAGGACCTAGTGTGCTAACATATAATCCTTTGGAAATTATTTGGAAAATGCTAACACACATGCACATGATGATGTACACTTGTTGGTGTTAGCACTTTTGCAAAGGAGAAAGGGTTGGAAGTGTTTTGGATCAACACAGAGAAAAAAACAAAGTTTTCTGTGTGTGGTCGGTAGTACCGCCAAGGGGTCGGTAGTACCGCCCAAGGGGGCTGCTTGCAATGCTCTCTGTGTTGAGTCTGAAATGGCCTGGCGGTAGTACCGCCATAACCTCGGTACTAACGCCGGCGGTGGTACCGACCAGAGGGTCGGTGGTACCGTGGCCCTAAAGGGTTTCGCGAGGCTCCCTGTGTAGATTTGAAAATGGCCTGGCGGTAGTACTGCCATAACCTCGGTACTACCGCCCGCGGTGGTACCGACGCAAGGTCGGTAGTAACTTGTTTTTCGCAGAAGCTCTCTGTTTGCGGCCGATTTTGGCCTGGCGGTAGTACCGCCATAACCTCGGTACTACCGACCGTCGGTAGTACCGACCAGGAGTCGGTTGTTCGTTTTGGTCAACGCTGTGTGCAACGGTCATAAGTTGTGCCGTTGGTTGTACCGGGCCTTGTGGTCGGTAGTACCGACCTGGCGTCGGTAGTACCGACCGCAGGCGCAGAAGCTCGGGAAAAAGGGGGAACGACTTGCTGTCTTCTTCCCCCTCTTATAAATAGTTGGTGGCCGGCTAGTGGGGCTTTCTTCTTGACTTTCTAACCTCTTGAACATCCTCTTGAGCAAGATCTACTCCCTCCCACTCATCTCCTTGCTTGATAGCGTGAATCTAAGTGAGATCGAGTGGATCCAAGTGCATTTGCTTGTGAGTTTGCATCTAGTGGCACTTGGGGATTGTTGTTGCTGCGGGTATTCTCTTTACTCTTGGTGGTTGCCGCCACCTAGATGGCTTGGAGCAGCGGAGGAGTTTTGGCACGAGTGGTGATTGTTCGTGGCCATCTCCCTGTGATTTGTGAGGGGTATTGTGCCTTCCCCGGCGAAGAGCCAAAAGGTAACTCTAGTAAATTGCGCGTGTCATTGAGTTACCTCCATTGTGGGTCGGTTCTTGTGGCGCTCAAGTGTTGAGCTAGGTTTGTGAACACCTATTAGCCACCGAACCACCAAGTGGTTGGTCGACACAACGGGGAGTAGCGTGCCGGCAAGCACGTGAACCTCGGGAGAAAATCTTTGTGTCTCTTGCCTCTTTGTACTTCTCCCGAAGTTTCTTGGTTTTCTTATTGTGATTGATTGTCTCTTCCCGGTGTCGGTACATCTCTCTATCCTTGCATTACTTTTGTTATCACTTGTGTATAGATATTTGTTGCTAGAAGTAGCTCTCTAATTAGAAGTAATTATTTCTTGCTAACTCATTATTTTAGAGAGTAGTAACATATATTTTTGTGTGACATAGTGATTATAGGTTACTAGAATTGTTGGATAGGTGGCTTGCAACACTTAGTAGAGCTAGAGCAAAAAGCTTCGCTTTGTAATTGTCTAACTAGTTGCTTTAAGTGTTTTGAAGAATTTTTATTAGGCTATTCACCCCCCCCCCCTCTAGCCATTTAGAACCTTTCACATGCCCCGCAAGTCTTCACTCGTCGCTGTCCCAGGCTGTCAGCCACCACAGCTGATCCTCAGGCCACCGGTCCCTCAGTCCAAGCCTCACGTCCGCCCTTCACCGCTCCCGGTCCGTCGGCACGGCACGTCTCTACTTGACCTTCACCTTGCCTTCGATCACTGTCTCCGTGCTCGACACCTGCACAACACAAGCCAAAGAACATGCGATCAAACCCGTTGACAATCACTCATCACTCGAGACTCGGCATACACCCATGAATCCGCAATCTCCCCCTTGATGAGTGCATTGTCAACTACACACACAAATCATAATAGAATAGAGGAAGGAAGGAAGAAGGAGAGAGAACTCGACCAAATGACCCAAAAGCATAGCAAGGCCGAAGAAGGTCAAGTGGAAAGAGCAAGACAACTTGGTCCCCAAAGACATGGGCAACGGCTCGACGGAACCAAGCAAAGCAAAACTAGCCCTCAAGAAGAGGTAGAACAGGCTCAACACCGCTAGCAGATACCAATTGAGAAATCGAAGCAAATGCTAGTCCCTCAAGACAGAGGCATAGAGGCTCAACACGACTAGCAGAGAAAGCTTGATACAAAAACCTTATGGTCATCAGAAAGAAAAAGAAGCGAACTCCCCCTCAAATAGTGCACACAACCAGGAAGACTCCCCTTAGTTCAACTCGGAAGGCACATGAATACAAGATTAATTTTCTCCCCCTTAGTTAATCTTTTGGAGAACACATGATTTGTCAAATTTCTCCCCCTTAGTTGAAAATGCACTTATCAAGTAAAAGTTCTCCCCCTTAGAGAATGCACCACCAAATGTGCCAACAAGCAAATTTCTTCCCCCTTTCAATATGCATATGAGTCAAAATGCAAGTTAGCAGCTTCAGGATTATAGTCAAGAGAATGCAAAGATGCTCTACAAAGTCTGAATCCGATGACTCAACTACATCCATAGCAAGCTAGCAAAGGCTCAAACTGATCACCAAATACGAAATGTGATCAAGCGAGCAAAGTGAGCAGTTTTTAGCGAAAAGGGTATTGACCACCAAAATAGCACTACATGTATAGACATGAACTCAGGCAAGTGCTAAGCATGTATACAAGGTGAACTACCACTAGCAAAGTTCAATCATCATGCAATAGAATGAAACATACACTTGTGAATTCAAATTTTAATCGGAGTTGCAGCGGTGAAATTTCATAGGTTCAAATATCAGCATATGATTGCGAGAGGTTGAAAGCTTGTCATTGCCTAACTTTTCAACCGAGCTAACCCTATGCAAAAGCAATCAGAAGCTTGAAACATCGGTTTCGGTCATACACTACACGGCTCAAGTTTAACTCAAATGTGCAATGAGAAATAGTCTCGATACCGTGATGTGTTGACAAGCAATCCCATCTCGATCTTTTTCAATTCACTTAGCACGTGGTTCAAATTTTAAACAGAATATGAACATACCAAGCAAGTGAATGACTCAGAACTAGAGACATAGCAACCTAGCATATATGAAAAGCACGAGTGAATTCAACACATCCTACACATGCTAGTTGCACATCTCAATGGTGAACATTTTCAGATTTTAAGTTCATTAAGCAGGTTTACCATTCAAAAATAGCTCAGCTCACAACATGTATCAGTGATCAGAAAGAGCATAAGCTACATGCATCAACATAAAGCATTGGAGCATACTAAACAGAGCATAATTACATTCTAAAGAATATATACATGAAGCTCAGAATGTAATAGCGTATGCTGAAAAGCAAAAGAAAACAAAGACAAACGAAAAAAGTCAGTCTATAGTATACAAACCAAAATGTTTCCCCGATCTAAAAGGGGAAGCACACACCAAGCTCACCTCTCAACCGCTTAAAGGTTGATTGGTCCAAAGGCTTGGTGAAAATATCAGCCAACTGATGATGAGTATCGACATGGCGAAGGTCGATATCACCCTTCTCAAAATGGTCTCTCAAAAAATGAAAGCGCACATCAATGTGTTTGGTCTTCGAGTGAAGCACGGGGTTCTTAGCAACGCTAATAGCACTCGTGCTGTCACAAAGCAAAGGAACGCGAGTAAAGCTCAGACCAAAATCACGCAAAGTGGCCATCATCCAAAGCAACGGAGAACAGCAGCTAGCCGCAGCAACATATTCAGGCTCTGTGGTAGACTGAGCGACACTAGACTGCTTGCGCGAAGACCAAGATACAAGAGAAGAACCAATAAACTGGCAAGTCCCAGAAGTGGACTTGCGCTCAACTCGGCAACCAGCAAAATTGGCATCGGAATAACCGCAAAGGAAGAGGGTGGAGGAAGCTGAATACCAAATCCCGAACTCAGGTGTGAAATGAAGGCACCTCATAATGCGCTTCACCGCTTGACGGTGAGAAGTGTGTGGCGATGCCTGAAAGCGCGCGCACAGACACACCACGAACTGGATGTCTGGGCGTGTCGCCGTCAGGTAGAGCAGCGACCCGATCATGCTTCGGTACTCCTTCTGGTTCATAGCTTCTCCATCCTTGTCCGCATCCAGGGCCGTAGTGGTCGACATGGGTGTTGGAAGAGGCTTGGCCTCACCCATATCGAGCCTCTTCAGCAAGTCTTTTGTGTACTTGCCCTGGTGCACAAACGTCCCTTCTCGGGATTGCTTAATTTGCAACCCAAGAAAGAATGTCAGCTCGCCCATCATACTCATCTCAAACTCCCTGCTCATAGTATCTACAAACTTGGCAACCAAAGCGTGAGAAGAACCACCAAAAATGATATCATCCACGTAAATCTGGACCAAGAGAGTGTCTTTGCCTTGCTTAAGGAGAAAGAGCGTTTTATCCACACATCCCATTTTAAAACCCTTAGCAAGCAAAAAGGTTTTCAACCTATCATACCAGGCTCTAGGGGCTTGTTTCAAACCATATAAGGCTTTGTGGAGTTTAAAAACATGGTCTGGAAACTTGGGATTTTCAAAACCATGGGGTTGTTCAACATACACCTCTTCTTCTATGTAGCCGTTTAAGAAGGAGCTCTTGACATCCATTTGAAAAAGTTTGAAACCTTTGGATGCAGCAAAAGCCAAGAGTATCCTTAAAGCCTCCAAACGAGCTACAGGAGCAAAAGTCTCCTCAAAGTCTATCCCCTCCTTCTGACTATAACCCTTCGCTACAAGTCTGGCCTTGTTCCTCACAATGTGGCCATCCTCTCCTTGTTTGGTTTTGAAAACCCATTTTGTCCCAATAGGATTACAGTCTGGAGGAGGTGGAACCAAAACCCAAACCCGATTTCGATCAAAATTCTCTAACTCCTCATGCATGGCATTGACCCAATCCAGATCCGTCAAAGCGTGTCCAACATCTCGGGGTTCCAAATCAGCAACAAATGCAGAATGAGCAAAGTGAGAGATATGTTGTGACCTGGACCGAGTGACACATTCGTTAATGCCGCCGATCATCTGCTGAGGGGGTGTTGGCGCTGAATGTGTCGTGGCGCCTCCCGAGCAGAAGTGATCTCCCCCTCAACAGCAGCTGGTGCCTCCCCGGGTACAAAAGGTACCGCTCGGGGTGGTGGATCCCACGGCCCCCAAGAAGAAGAGGTGTCGGGGCCGTGAGTCGTAGTAGAAGCCGCTCTTTGTGGCTCAGCAGGTGGAGGTGATGCTGGGTCACCTATGCTTTCAGCATCCTCATCCTCATCATCAAAAAGGGGCTCGCCAACCTCATGATCACTTGCACGCTCAAAACGAGAAGAAGGACAAACCATGGTCTCGTCGAAGGTGACATCAGATGTCTCCATGACTCGGTTAGTATCAAGGTTAAGTACACGATATGTGCGTGTGTGAGTGCCATAACCCAAAAATACACTGTCAGAAGAGCGAGACTCAAATTTGTCCAGGTTGCCTTTCTTAAGTATAAAACAGTGGCAACCAAAAACTCTAAAATAACTCACCCTAGGTTGTCTTCCAAAACGCAACTCATAAGAGGTCTTTTTCAAGAAAGCTCGGAGAAAATGCGATTGGAAATATAGCATGCAGTGTTCATAGCTTCGGCCCAATATCGCCTAGGAGTCCTATGCTCATCGAGCATCATCCTGGCCATCTCTACAAGGGTCTAATTCTTCCTTTCTACAACACCATTCTGAGGCGGTGTGTAGGGAGAAGAAAACTGATGCTCTAAACCCAAAGAGTTACAGAACTTCTCAAAATCCGAATTCTTGAATTCGGAACCATTATCACTCCTAATAGCTCGCATTGAGTTCAAAGGAAACTCATTCTGAAGACGCAAAATCAGATTGCAAGCAAAAGAGAAAGTCTCAGTTTTCTCAGCTAAAAAGAAAACCCACGAATATCTCGAGAAGTCATCACCAACAACAAGCACGTACCACTTCCCCCCAACCGAGCTCACCCGAGCCGGACCAACAAGGTCCATGTGCAAAAGCTCACCAGGGCGTTGTGTCATGACCTGAGTCACTGGATGGTGAGGAGCGGCAACCATCTTCCCATGTCTACAAGAATGGCAAACAAGGTCCTTTTCCATTGACAACTTGGGCAATCCTCAGATTAGGCCAAGTGAGCTAAGCCTTGTAAGCAAGTCGAAGCTTAGATGGCCGAGCCTCCTATGCCACTTCCAAAGATTAGAGGACGAAGGACTAGCCAAAAGACAGCGGGAAATACCAAATGACTCTAAGAAATTCGCACGAAAGACTTTCCCAAAGGGCGAAATCAAACAAACAAGATTGCCCTGAGGATCTAAAATGCGACAGAGATTCGGTTTAAAACGAATCTCATAGTCATCATCAAAAAGTTGCAAAACAGAAAGAAGGTTAAAATGCAAGTTAGAAACAAGAGCAAGATCATGCAACACAAAGTGCTCATTAACTCGCACCGACCCACGAGACAACACCTTACCTTTACTATTGTCGCCGAAGGTGATGAACTCCTTTCCGGCAATAGGACTAAGACTGGAGAACCATTTGGCATTTCCGGTCATATGCCTTGAGCAACCGGAATCCACCAACCAAATGTCCTCCAATCGTTTCACCTACATCAGTAAAAAGACATAGGGTGAGCATACGGTCCAACACTGGGGTTAGTGAAGTAGGAAGAGTACCAGTGTTGGGCCAGCTGCTCAAAAGAACGATCTGTATAAAAACCATTCCTAGCACGCCTACAGGGAAAGCGATCACCACGCACAGGAAAACGTGGTCCGCTAAGGAAAGAGCGTCCATCGCGATAGTCAAAACGCGGTGGAGGGAAACGCTCGACAAAGCCTCCGCCATGGGGTCTGTATCCTGCAAAGTCAGGACCCCGTCGGGCAACACCTCCCTGACGCCTAGGACCTTGAGGTGCTGCACCTCTAGGCCTAGCAGCTCTCCTCGGAGCTCTCCTCTAAACATCCGGCACATGTACATCATGGAAAGGATGGTACATGTCCGCATTGTTCATCTCCCTGGCACGACGCTCCTCTCTCTTGCGCCGAAAGTAGAACTCACCCAAGTGTCCATCTCTCCCACAGTACTCACAATGATACCTCACCGCTCTCATAGGGGGTTGTTGGTACTCACGGTTGTGGGTTTGGATCACTTTGCCCTTCTGTGGCATAAGCTCCTCTTGGATAGGTGGCATTGTATCAAGTTTGTTTCTGAGGTGGTTTGGTTTGGGAGCCCATTGCTGTTTCTTGGGCGGAGCTCGTGGAGGTTCATCAAACACACCATCCTTGGTGTTAGGCTTGAGAGGCTCTTTGGGTGGAAGCTTGGTAAGCTTGGGAGTAGTGGTGGAGTTGGGCTTCTCACTCGGGTTAAGACCACTTGACTCTCCAATTTTGCCAAAAGAAGAAACGTCAACACCCAGAGCAAAACCTACACCTGGACCTCCAGCAGCTCGCTTAAACTGAGCAATCATCATCCCAAGCTGCGGCTCATTACATGACACCCATGACAAGATGGTCCAAAGGTATGTGTTTTCTTCCTCGGTTTGCATCTTGCCATGCTTCACATTAGCAATCTCTATCTCCAAACCTGCACACAAAACGCACCTAGCCATACAAGTGTTATCCGAGCTGGCCTTCTCAAGAGACACAATCTTGGCATTCTTCTCTGCCAACTTGGATTGCAAGCCCGCACAAGACTTGCACGCACCCAACAACACGGATCTAGCTCGGAGCTCATCTACCTCTCCAACCAAAGCAGCATACTTACCTCTCAAAGTGAGAAGGTCAGTCATGTGCTTGGTGCACATCTCACACTCAGCCTCCTCAGAAACGACCACGGTGGACCTAGCAAACTCAAGCTCCTTCACCGTGTCCTCCCACTTGTTGACGGTCCTCAAACACCCGTTTTACCATCAACATTTGACCCTAAAGTCCACCAAAAAGGCATGAAATTTAGTCAAATAGGTTTCAAACTAATCAAATTCCACATGTCCATAGAATTTTATTTGAATGCAGGATTGGAACCAAATTTGGACATATGGACCCACCAGAGGCCAAGCCCACTCAGCAGGGCCCAAATGGGCCTAAGGGGGGTGGCGCCCGCCACACCTAGGTGGCGCCCGTCACCTCTAAGTGGCGCCCGCCACTTGGGTTGGCCCAAGTGCCACTCCCTGCCACGTCATCGATCCGTGTGACCTCCCCAAGGCCAAATCCTGGCCCTTGGTCACTAGGTCAGTGGCATCGGACGGCTCAGGGAGGAGTGGCGTGGATCAAGGCTGAAAGTCGGTTGCTAGGACATGCAACCGACCTCCAAACCGCCTTGGACAACCACCTGGATGCCGTTGAAGCAGAGGCAGTTCATCCGACGGCCAGGGGACTGGCGGCCGCCAGTAGGGGGTGGCGCCCGCCACCTGACCTAACCCTAGGTCGGTTGGCTGCCCCCTATAAGAACCCCCCTCACTCACTTGGGCAATAAATACCCCTCGTAGGCATCACTTCATTCACACCCAGGATATCCCTCATATCCCACACTTCCAAGAGAAGCAAGTGAGAGTTAGGTTAGAAGCTTAGAGAGCTTAGGCAAGTAGGTAGCTAGTAGAGCAAGGCATCTTCGCCCTCGCGGTAGCGCTGCCCAAGGCTTAGCTCAAGAGTAGAGGCATGCGAGTGATCGGTTCTGGAGCTGGGAAGAGTCTTCCTTCATCTCCAGTTCAGGTTTTGCTCTTGTTACTCAAGCATTTACTATATTCTAGTTCATCATTTCAAGTATTACTTTATTCTACTTATCAGTATTGAGTGGTATACTTGATTGATTGCTTGAGTGCCTAGTTATCCTACAGTTCAATTCACTTAGCCATAGTAGTTAATCTCTAGTGAGCTTAGTGTTTGATCTTTGCCAATAGGTTGCTTAGTTAGTTTAGTGTTTATCTTATTAATTAAAGTATTTGCTCTGACGTCCGCAAGGGTGTCTCTATTCAAAGCTAGGGTAGAGATAGTTAGAATATAATTAAGCGTGGTGCTTAGTTATAGACTTACCTTCAGATACGGCTAGACCCCCGGATAGCTGTGGTAGCAAGCAGGTGGTGACAGCCCTGTGCGCCTTGAATTCCACCATGTAGTTGGCCCAGTTTAACAGTAAGGCTCGTTGTGCTAGCGTTCAACCTAAGTAAGTGGTAAAGGCTAGTACGCCTCGATACTTGACAAGATAGGAATAAAACTTTACTCAACTTAGTTGCTTTATTGTCTTTTGCCTGCCTTGCTTCGTAACTATCTCGCTTCGTAGTTATCTTGCTTTGTAGTTATCTAGGATTAGTTATTAGTTAGTAGTTAGTTATCCTTAGTTATCATATTTCCCTTCAACTATCTATCTATCTAGTTATCCACCTTACCTTAGCCATTCATTTCATCCTTACCTATCCACCCATATATTCTTTGTAGCCTTTCATCTTCCCTTCTCCCCTTTTCCTTTTTCTTATTTCTTCGACTCTCATCCCCTCCTTGACTCAACTCATACACCACCCTAGCCTTTCCTTGGGATCAAATAAATCGACACCTGGTACTCCCAGGCGAAGTGCTACTACGATAGTTCTGTGCGCTTGCAGAATCTCCTCCTGGTAGATTGCATTTTCGCTAGCTAGCTCCTACTAGTTTCGGGATTGACAACCCCGCTTGGCATTAGTAGATAGCTACTTTAGTTACCCTATCCTAGGTGTAGCTAAGAACTACCAACAAGCATTTCTGGCACCGTTGCCGGGGATAGATTCCATAGTCTACTCCTAGTGACGACGTTAGCAAGTGTCAACACCACTTCTGCCTAAACTCCTTGCGCTCTCTAGCAACACGTCTAAGCAGCTTATCTTCACTAAGAAGCGCAGCAGTAAGTTTCTCGACCTCAGCAGAAAGCTCATCAGGGGTCTGCGATACCTGGGAGGAGTCATCGTCGTCGTCGTGAGGGATGTCCTCCAGCTTGCCGTCGACCTCGTCACCAAGGGCCATGGTGCAGAAACCCTCGTCGTCGGTGAAGAAGCAGAGGCCGTTCAGATTATCCTCGATCCTCTTCTTCTTCTCGGACTCGTCATCGCTTGAGCAAGCGGAGTCGTCATCCGAGCCGTTGACGTCGCTGAGCGTGGCAAAGAATGCACGCTGCTCAGCCTGGGCCTTCTCCAAGTACTTCTTGATGTACTCCTTGTCGAAGCCGCCCCTCCGCTTGTGCCTCGCGGGGACATACTTCTCCTTGCGCTTGCCGGAGTCATACTTGTGCCCATGATCGCCCTTCCCAGATTGCTTGTTCTTCTTGGGACAGTTGGCGATGAAGTGGTCGGGATCGCCGCACTCAAAGCATCCTGAGCGTCCTCCTCCGCGGTGACGGTTCATGCGGTTGTTGTGGAACCGCGAGAACTGGTTGGCAAGCAAAGCCAACTCGTCATCCCCCAACGACTCAAGCTGCTCCTCTGTGACAGAAAAGAGTGAAGAGAGTGCAAATCCTCCAGAGGCGATAGCAGAAGAGCCAGAAACCAAAGTCATAGTCGAGCCAGAAGGATTTTCATAAGAAGCCCTCGACATGGCATCAGTCTCACTAGACTTGAGCTTACTAAAGAGCTCGTCGCATGTGAGGGTCTCATAGTTAGACGATTCGATGATCGCTTGGACCTTTGAGTCCCACACCGACCGATCGAGAGTATGCAAAAGCTTCAAAGCTCTCTCATGATCGTTGAAAGGCAATAGCTCCTTGTTCGCTCTCATCTTGTTGACAATAACCTGAAAGTGAGCGAATAAACTCTCTATGCTCTCACCAGGCATATGTCTAAAGTTCTCATACTCCCGTTTGTGCGACTCGTAGAGACGGGATTTTACTTGAGTGGTTCCCTCATGGAAGCGCATGAGGGTCGCCCAAATCTCACGAGTTCTGGGGAGGTGAGAAACGCGATCAAACTCAGACATGCTCAAACAGGAGAAAAGAGCGTTACGCGCTCGGCTATTGGCATCGTGTTCATCGATCTGAATCTGAGTGACACGAGCAACCAAGACAACGTAATCGTCCTTGTTGCAAATCTCCCAAACAGAAGAGCCCATGCTCTGGAGATAGGCCGACATACGTATCTTCCAATACGCATAGTTCGTCCCATAGAAAAACGGCGGTTTGCCCACGCCGCGATCCATGTCGCCTTCGGTGGATGTGGAACCGGCTAAGGTGGAAGATCATTAACCTGCTCCGATACCAATTGAAGAACCGAGAATGCAACCAGAAAGCGACCAGAGGGGGGTGAATGGGAGCTTCAAAATTCCTTTCGGAAACTTGTCGCCACTGTCCCGAGAATCACCCCAAGAGCAAACCTAGAGCTTAAGTAATGTCCACGACCCTAGAGGTAGGGTGGATGCTTCCAAGAAGCACAGCGGGACACTACACGACTCTAGAAACCCAAAGCAGAACCCCAAAACCAAATCCGAGATCGCACGAACAAACGACGAACGAAACAGTGCACAGCTGTGTGCATCGGACGCTGGCAGCGTCCGATGGCAAAGCACCGGATGCGTCCGATGCAAACAGGACCTCTCTGGAACCTTACTGGACAGGCATCAGACGCTGCTACAGTGAAACCCTAGCATCCGATGCTTGACCCCCGGCGCGTTTGATGGCAACGGACGCTCTGATGGTCAGCGTCCGATGCTCCTTTAAAAGCACTGTCAGACGACACGTGGCACCGGACGCTCCGATGAAAGAGACTCAGCGTCCGATGCTCAAGTACACAGCGTCCGACGGTCCCGATACTGCACTGTTCTTCCGCGAAATCCACTCGATCTCCTCTGAATCAAAAGCCCTAAGGGACTTGGTATGAGGAGTTTCAAGGAGGTTAGTGAGCTATCCCATGGGAATCATGGCTCGCATCTAACTCTAAATCGATGGATTGGAAGAAATCAGGACTAAAGGGGCAAAACCGATCCAAAACGAAAATCAACCGATCTACTAGGTCGTGAGGTTAGGGATGAATTCCTTCGGTGGAAAGTAGTGCCTCACGATCTAGAACAACTTGGTTCAAACGGATTTGCAAAAGACGTACCAAGCAAAGAGATCGATCGACGAGAAAAACGTGGAGAAAAGCAATCCACGAAGAACACGAACAAAATGCGAATCACAACCACGAATCTGCAACCGTGTGGCTACCACACGCTACAATAGTGAGATTACGGTCTCACTTCCTCAAAATCTCATGGGCACAGAGGTATTGTTCTCTTCTCTATGGATCTCAGTTTGCTACAGCAGGGAACGGGAGAGCAGGAAAACCCTAGAAGTGAAAGAGCAAATGACTGAGATAGAATGGGAGGAGGGTGTCTCCCTCTACTTATCCTAATTCCAATTCCTACTCTACCCCTCACTAATTACAGAGCGAACCAGCTAAACCCTAGGGTTATTCTGGACCAACCCGAAGATAGCTGTGATCCGACGGCCACGCCCGCACAACTGGTAGCGTTGCCTCGACGCAACCTCACCGATTGCTGCCACGTGCCGCCTCCACTCTGCTCGTCCTTTTCCCGGACTTCACACCCCCGGTTTTGTGGCCGAAACCGGGAAACCAGTCCTTCACGATCAGCCCCGGTTTTGAGGCCCAAACCGGGAAACCAGCCAGCCAACGCCTGAGTTTTGTGGCCCAAACTCAGAAACCCGCCAGCGCCCAGGTTTTGAGGCCCAAACCCGGAAATCGTCCTTAGCCCGAGTTTTGTGGCCCAAACTCGGCAAACCCGTAGCACCCCCAGGTTTTGTGGCCCAAACCAGGAAACCATCCACCTGGTGGTTTTTCTGTGGCTCAACCACCGGAGCTGTAGAAGGGATGCACCGCCCGTGCACCCCGTCCACCGACACGTGTCCCCAAGTCCTCGACCCGAGCAACACCATGCCCCGCAAGTCTTCTCTCGTCGCTGTCCCAGGCTGTCAGCCACCACAGCTGATCCTCAGGCCACCGGTCCATCAGTCCAAGCCTCACATCCGCCCTTCACTGCTCCCGGTCCATCGGCACGGCACGTCTCTACTTGACCTTCACCTTGCCTTCGATCACTGTCTCCGTGCTCGACACCTGCACAACACAAGCCAAAGAACATGCGATCAAACCCGTTGGCAATCACTCATCACTCGAGACTCGGCATACACCCATGTATCCGCAGGTGTGCGGGTGTGGGTGTGATACTAGTCGAGTGTGAGTGTCCGGGACCTCCGTCCCTAGAGTAACTTCTTCTTCTCCCGAGGGTTCCACATTTTCTTCCACGGGTTGAACCGTCTCCGTGGCCTCTCTGGTTGTGCGGTGGTCTCTGATTGAGGATGCTCTTCTGTTTCCGGCCATCACGAACTCCGGTCCCCACGGTCGGCGCCAAACTGTTGGAATCACACTTGCCCTACCTCCGCTTTAGCGCAGGGGTGTGGCGAAGGCAACCAACTGTCGAAAACGCAAGCGAGGGTACTGAAAGGTAAGTAACAGAGATATTTTTCTATTCCTCAAAAAATCTCGTCATTACACTGTTCATCCCATGGTATTTATAGGGAATACCAAGGGACACCAGACAAATTACATTAGGGTACAAGAAAGATTCCTCAGCATCACATGGCGGAAGGGCAAAACCGTACTAACACGGGCAGAGTGGAAACCCTAGCTCACTTTCTACCCGTCCGCCACCACCTGGTTTGTGTGAACCTTTGCGGGAACGCGAAGGTTAATCTCTCAGCTCCACAAGTTGCGAGGCCCGCGTTCGCTTGCCATCCGTCCAGCTTAGCCCTCCTTGCGAAGGTGCGCGGTAAGCGCGAGGGCTGTTCCTTGTTCTCTTTACGCCTATTTCCTGCAAGAACCGTAAGATGACCCGAAGGTCGAAACAGTATCCGGGGGTTAGGTAAATGACCCGAGGGACTTAAAGAGTGACGAGGGTTTCCTCGAAGGAACGCAGGGCACCGCGAGGGTCGTTTCTAGGCTCAGCCTGCGCGACGTCACTGTCGAGGGTTCCTTCCCCCAACACATCATAACAGAAAGTGTCAAATAACAAATTTTATATTTTTCTTCTAAACTTCTTAGTACAAGAGCAGTTTACAAAATTTATCAGGTTCATATTCATCATATTTTAGTTACTACAAATTTTACAAGAAAACAACATTTCACCATTTTAATTACTACTGCAAAAGTATTTCACAAAACATCTCCATGTTATATTTTTCCCTGAAACTACTCATCTACG
The DNA here is from genome assembly GCA_009763385.1 of Coix lacryma-jobi var. lacryma-jobi. NCBI lineage: Eukaryota > Viridiplantae > Streptophyta > Magnoliopsida > Poales > Poaceae > Coix > Coix lacryma-jobi. The sequence continues at coordinate 98,609,410 of CM019830.1, read as the reverse complement.
CAAACCTAACAAAACTGGAATCACATTTTTTTGAGCTACACAGAATTAGTTATGCAAGTATCACCAAAAATGCATTTAACATTTTTCACAGGTAGATCTGTTCATTCTTAACACAACAAAATTTGTTTCACATCATTTGGACTTAAAATGAGCCTTGCATGAATTTTTGAAGCCTTTAAACTATTTCTGCAAAACTGTTTTTAAGAAAACCTAACCTAAACTGCTATGGGTACCCCACTTCAACACCAACAGACATAGGGCAAAAACGCTAACTGCACCTGGCTATCCCGAGCGCCAATGTACCCAGACTTCTCTCCCTCTCCCTTTCCCTCACTGTCAGCGGGCCCCGCTGGTCAGGTGACCCCACTCGACGGTGGTCAACGAAGCCACGCGACAAAGGCACACGGCTCACGCCGGAGTTGACCGGCGCTACCTCGCCAGCGGCGAGGTTTCCGGCGACACTAAAAACATGGCTAGACTCACCTTCGCAAGGCGGACACGGTCGGCTAGGTCTCATGGCCAGAGCATCACCGGAGCAAGCTCGACGGCGGCAATGGCGGAGCGGCGGCGCGGCAACACGACAGTGCGGCCTTGCGTGGCTATTCTGAGGCTCGGTGGCGTGAGCATCAGCTCCAGCACACCCTAAGCTATCTACCAAGGCTGCTAACGAGCCTTGCCGGCTTCGGCATTGCCCGGCGCCACACACGGCAGCGGTCCGCGGCGGACATGGCCATGGCATGGCCCTGTTCCGGTTGAATCATGGCGAGAGAAGAGTCGCCATCTAACCCTAAACACCTACAGAGGTAGAGGAGGTGAGAACTGGGCTTGGTTGGAAATGGTTTGGCCGGAAATGGCCGGATCAAGCTTTGGTCATGGCGGCGGCCATGGCGAGAACCCGAGGTTGACACTCGACGTTCTGCTGGCTAGAGAAGAGAAGAGGGGAAACCAACCCGTGCTAGTGTAAGAGGAGGTTTGGGCAGAGAGGTTGACAGGAGGAATCGGGCGGCGGTGCTGTGAGCAGCGAGCAATCGCTCGGCGGAGTTCGGCGGGCGGCAGCGGCGCTGAGCTCTGGAGAAGATGTAGTGGTGGCAGGCGACCAAGAGAGCGAGCAAGGAAGTGAGCTCCTGGCTTCCACGCGCAAAGCGGAGAGAAGGCAAAGGAGATGGAGGCTTGGTGCGTTGCACCTGGCCACTTCCCGTCGGGGCGGCTCCTGACCGGGCGCGGCGGCGTCAGACATCACCGGCCACGCGGCGGGCAAGCAGAGGGCAACGGGGCAACGTGGCGAGTTCGGCGCAAACAACGGGCGGCGAAGTCGGTGGTTTGGCCGACCAGTGGAGCGGTCTCGCGGTGGCGAGGCGGTTTCTGCCGGCGCGGAGGTGAGTGGCGCGCGCGGGTAGGGGGAAGAAGGGGCTGACAGGTGGGTCCCGCAGGGTTTAAACAAAAGAGGTTTTTCCCTAATTCTAATCTGCTCCATAACTCTCAAACTATGCCAAATTAAGAGAGGGTCCTAAAAGAAAAGTTGCTTAGAATTTTGCAAGAAACAATTTATCTTTAAGGCTCAAGTCCAAATTCAGCTTAAAAAAAGAATTTTACTCTTAATCCATTTTTCTAATGCAAGAAATCACATTTTAAAAACTTTTTCTGAGAAAGTGCTTTTAAGCAAAGTTGTTCCTTTCATCCAGATCTACAACTTTGGTTTAAGGCACTAGGTCAGAAACAGTAAGCAAAACATAGATACACTAGAGGCTAAATTGGGACTTAAACACTCATACACACAAATGCACATGAAATGATGAGATGCTATGCTCATGCTATGTCAAATTATGCATTTTAGGGTTGCTTAACACCTAGGGTTTTACAATCTCGTACCGCTTTCAATGGCTTTATCAGTGATTGTCTGACTCAAGAGAATCACAATAACAAGCGTGCAGCGGGCAAGGCCCGAAAGAGAACTTTGGAATCTGGACCATCTCAACCTAAGGACCAGCTCAGCGTTCCCAGTATCGTCCACCAGTGTCGGGGGCTCGTTTCATGCCACCCTAGAAGAAAAATCAGCAACAATACCAGTGTAACCAGAAGCCGTACAAGGTGGCGACAGCGCAAGCTCGAGTTGGCCAAGGGAATTCCACAGGGGGCAAGCCCATTGCTCGTGGACCGTGCTTCAATTGCAATCAAGAGGGGCACTTCGCAAGATATTGCCCACACCCGAAGAAGCAGCAGGCTAACTACCCCACGTGTCAGCATCACATGTCGGTTGAAGAAGCTCGTGCAGGAGAACCCATGACTGTTGGTACGTGTCTTGTTAACCATCATCCTGCAGTTGTTTTGTTTGATACTAGATCATTGCATTCCTTTATGAGCAAAGCATTTGCACAGAAAGACAATCAAGAAATGTCTGAAATGGATTATGGGTTTCGTGTGAGCTCCGTGGGAAGTAGTGTATTATCCAGACAGATGGTTTGTAATGTGACCATCGAGATTGGAGGGCACAAGTTTGGAGCCAATTTAGTAGTTTTGCCCGGACTAAGCTTGGATGTAGTCTTAGGTATGACGTGGATGAGTATGTGGAACGCGGTTTTAGACACTGCTAAAAGAACTCTTACCTTATTTGATGGGCGAACAAGTGACAAACTTCGTGTATCTCTTCCCCGAGGTTCCGATTTTGTTGTCTTATCTTGCACTCTTACCATAGAAGATCTTTCCAAAATTCCAGTTGTCCGAGATTTTCCAGATGTCTTTCCTGATGAGTTACCAGGGTTACCACCTAAGAGGGCTGTGGAGTTTGCAATTCAGTTGTTACCAGGAACAACACCAATTTCAAGAAGACCGTACCGTATGCCGCCCAATGAGCTAGCAGAACTCGAGACACAAATCAAGGAACTTTTAGGCAAGGGGTTCATTCAACCTAGCATATCGGAATGGGTGGTCCAGCCTTGTTTGTTAAGAAGAAGGATAAGTCACTACGGATGTGGGTGGATTATCATCCACTTAATGCCGTGACCGTCAAGAACAAGTATCCGTTGCCGCGGATAGACATTTTGTTTGACCAGTTGTCCAGAGCTAAAGTGTTTTCCAAGATTGATTTGATGTCAGGTTATCATCAGATCAGGATTCGACCACGAGATATCCCGAAGACCGCTTTCTCATCCAGATATGGGTTATATGAGTACCTTGTCATGTCCTTTGGATTGACCAATTCTCCCGCATATTTTATGAGCACGATGAACTCAGTTTTCATGCCAGAATTGGATAAGTTCGTGGTAGTGTTTATTGATGATATTCTAGTATATTCTGAGAACCAAGAAGACCATGCGGAACACTTGAGAGTTGTTTCGACTAGGCATCGAGAGCATAAACTCTATGCTAAGTTTAGCAAGTGTGAGTTTTGGATGAAGAAAGTACATTTCCTTGGCCATATCTTATCAGAAGAAGAAATCTCAGTGGATCCTAGCAAAGTACAGGAAGTAATGGATTGGAAAGCTCCTACATCCATTGGAGAGATTTGAAGCTTTCTTGGTTTAGCAGGTTACTATCACCGTTTCATTCCTGACTTCTCCAAAATTGCAAAGCCTATGACAAGCTTGTTGCAGAAGAATCAAAAGCTCGAATGGATAGAGGAGTGTGAAACCGCTTTCCGTACCTTGCGGAAGCTATTGACCACTGCTCCTGTTTTGGCTCAACCGGACATTGAAAAGCCTTTTGATGTCTTTTGTGATGCATTGAAAGTTGGGTTAGGTTGTGTCCTCATGCAAGAAGCGAGAGTGATCACTTATGCTTCTCGTCAGTTAAGGAAACATGAGGTGAATTATCCTACACATGATTTGGAATTAGCTGCAGTTGTGCATGCTCTGAAGATTTGGAGACATTACTTGCTTGGCAACGTCTGCAATATGTATACGGACCACAAATGTCTCAAGTATATCTTCACGCAACCTGAGTTAAATATGAGGCAGAGAATATGGCTTGAATTAATCAAGGATTATAATCTGCAGATTCACTATCACCCAGGAAAGGCAAATGTAGTTACCGACACTTTGAGTCAAAAATCGAATTGCAACGCTTTGAAGCTAATACCAGAAGATGAGTTTAGTTTGATGCATCCTGCAATTCTGTACAACATTGAACTGCGTAGCACATTAGTTAACCAAATCTTCGAAGGGCAGAAAACAGATAACGGGATCTATCATATCAAAGAGAAGATAAAGGCTACAACTGAACCAGTGAAACAATTTCAAGTTGATGACAATGGAGTTCTATGGTTTGACAAGCGCTTAGTAGTTCCTAAGGATAGAGAACTCAGAAATCGAATTATGGATGAAGTGCATTTGTCCAGATTATCCATTCATCCTGGTAGTACCAAAATGTATCAAGACCTGCATCCAAGATTTTGGTGGACCAAAATGAAGAAAGAAATTGCTGCTTATGTGGCGAGATGCGATACCTGTTGTCGGCTAAAGGCCATTCACTTAAAGCCAGCCGGAATGCTCCAACCGCTATCAGTACCTGAGTGGAAATGGGAAGAAGTGACTATGGATTTTATAACGGGGTTACCAGCTACTCAGAAAGGAAATGATTCAATTTGGGTAGTCGTGGATCATCTTACCAAGACTGCATATTTTATTCTAGTCAAGACCTGTTATCGAGCACCAGATTATGTAGACATTTATATAAGTCAGATTGTTCGACTTCATGGCATACCAAAAACTATAGTCACGGATCGAAGCTCACAGTTTACCGCACCGTTCTGGGAGAAACTGCAAAAGGAGTTAGGTACAGAGCTAGTCCGTAGTTCGGCCTATCATCCCCAAACATCAGGACAAATAAAGAGAGTAAACCAAGTGCTAGAAGATATGTTGAGAGCCTACGTTATATCAGCAAAAGGTTATTGGGAGAAATGGTTACCTTTAGCAGAATTCTCATATAACAATAGTTACCAAGAGAGCATTCAGATGACACCTTTTGAAGCTCTGTATGGTAGAAAATGCAGGACACCGGTAAAATGGGTTGAACCAGGAGAGCGTCGATATTATGGAATTGATTTCATTCAAGAAGGAGAAGAACAAGTTAGAAAAATTCAACAACATATGGCCGCAGCATAATCTCGACAGAAGAGCTATGCAGATAAACGTAGAAGACCACTTGAATTCAGTGAAGGTGATTACGTTTACTTGAAAGTTTCACCTGGAAGGGTGTCAAACATTTTGGAGTTAAAAGAATGTTGGCACCAAAATTTGTGGGCCGTACCGGATTCTGGAAAGGAGGGGAAGGGTAGCTTATCAACTACAGTTACCTGAACATTTGAAAGCTATATTCCCTGTATTCCATGTGTCACAACTGAAGAGATGTCTTCGAGTACCTGAAGAAGAAGTACAACTAGCCAACATCAAGTTGCAATCTGATCTCACTTACTTCGTGCAACCGCACCGAGTGCTTGATGAAAAGAAAGAGTGACTCACTGGAAAATAATTAAGCAATACAAGGTAACTTGGTGTGAGCAAGATGATCGGGATGCCACTTGGGAAACCGATGACTATCTAAAGGAGGTTTACCCACACTTTTATAAGAAATGGTTAGTAACTCAAATCTCAGGACGAGATTTCTTTAAGGAGGGGAGGGCTGTAACACCCCTGGTGTTAAGCAACCCTAAATACATAATTTCATGTGCATCTTGTGTGGTGTTATGTTTAAGTCCTTCACTAGATCTCTAGTATAGATACTAGATGCTTTGTTTTCCTGACCAATTGCCTTAAACCAAAGTTGTTGATCTTGGCAAAAGGAACAACTTTGCTTAAAAGTACTTTTTCAGAAAACGTCATTTAGTATTTAATTATTGCATTAGAAAATTAGGCTAGAAGTGAAATTCAATTTTCCAGGCAGAATTTGGACTTGAGTCTTAAAGATGAATTGTTCCTTGGGAAATTCTAAGCAACTTTGCTTTTAGGATCTTTTCCTAATTCGGCTTAGTTTGGGAGATAAAAATCAGGGAAGAAAATGGACAAAACCTCCTTTGTTTAAACCCTAGCGGGACCCACCTGTCAGCCCCTTCTTCCCGTTCCTCCCGCGCACATCGTACGCCAGTGCCGCTCGCTGCTGTCGACTGTTCGCTTGCTCGAACAGCGAGCACGGGAATCGCCCGCTCAGCAACCGCCGCTTCCACTCCCCCGACATGCCTCCTACCCCTTCCTGCCTCGCTGCCGCGTGGCCGCCGAGCACCGGCCCGCCGTCATGTCGGTCGGAACAGCGAGACGGAACCCGTCCGGGTTCATTGAACCCTCGAACGCGCCCGCCTTCGCCTCCACTTCCCCTTGCTTACACAACCAAAGCCACTCACTCGCTCACGCCCTCTGCCTATCTTCTTCCCCACCGCACCACCGCCATATCCGCCGAGTTTCACCGAGCGATTACTCGGCAACCAACGCACCACCGTTCGATTCCTTCCGCCAACCTTTCCGCCTTGACATCCTTTATCGATTGCACGGGTTGGTTTCCCCTCTTTCTTGCCCTAGCCGGCGGAACAACGAATGCCGTCCTCGGCCATCCGCCATGTCCACCGCCATGACCTTTACATGGCCCAGTCATCTCTGGCCAAACCGTCTCAAACCAAGCCTCGTTCTAGCCTTCCTCACCTCCGCTGAAGCTTAAGGCTAGATGGAGAGCCCCTAGCGCCATAGTTTCTCCGGAACTCGACTTTGCCACGGCAATGTCCGCCGTGGACCGCCGCCGTGCGTGGCACCGACTCATGCCGGGGTTGGCATGGCTCGTGCACCGCACCAATAGGTTGCTTAGGGTCCGCTGCAACTCGTGCTCACCTTACCGAGCCTCGGAGTAGCCGGGAAGAACCTCGCCGTCGCGTCGCAGCGCCGCCGCTCTGCCGTGGCCGCCGTCGAGCTTGCTCCGGTGATCCTCTAGCGTGGGAACCTGGCCGACGGTGTCCGCCTCGCGAAGACAAGTCTAGAGGTAGGTTTGGTGTCACCGAAAACCTCGCCGCCGGCGAGCTAGGGACGGTCAACGCCGTCGGGGGTGAAGCACCGCCGACACGCGGGCCCGGTTGACCGGGTGGCGTGCGTCGCGTGACCAGTGGGCCCCACTGGCAGAAAGAGTGAGAGGGAGGGAGAAAGGTCTGTGCGCAATAGGGTTCAAGAAAGCCGGGTGTGAGTAGTGTTTAGGTCTGTGTCTCTGGGTGTGTTAACCCGGTTGTCCGTAGTGTTTTAGATCAAGTTTTCTTTATTTAGTTTTCCAGAAATAGTTTAAATGCTTCTAAAATTCATATAAGGCTCATTTTAAGTCCAAATAATGTGAAACAAATTTTATTGTGCTAGAAATGAATGGATCTTCCTGTTAAAAATATTAGATGCATAGTTTGTGATACTTTTTATATGCAGTTTTATTTAATCAAGTAAATGGCTATTAATTTGGAAAATACATAACTAATTCTATATAACTCAGAAAAATGTGATTCCAATTTTGTTAGGTGCGTCTCACTGAGTAGTACGTAGGAAAAAAATAATATATGTGTGTTTTCTGGAAAATGTTGGTTGTAGGATTTAAAGTTGCTAAATGCTATTTTCTTCTTATAATTTTAATAAATAGAAATTCTTAGATTCTGGGGTTGGTAATTTTTGTACAGTTATGTTAGAGTGTGAAGTTGCCATGAAAATTATTAGGTTGATCTATTTTGACAGTTAGTAGTACAAACTATGAAAAGTGCTTGATTTATGGTTTAATAGGGTTAATTTTTATTGCATGATAAGTTTACTGTCTTGGGCCGAAATTTTTATGGTAGTCTAGTTTAGGTCTATAGTAGCCTGTGTAAAAATGTGGTAATTTTCTGAGATCATTTCCATATGGTGGTAGTTATAACCTGTTCAATATGGTAGTCATTTAAAAAGGATAAAAGGGAATAGATAAAGTAGGATCATATAAGTTAAGTGGGTTCAATAGTGTTAAGTATGTTGTTCAGCTGTTGTAGGAAAGTCAAATTAATCACTAGGTTGTAGGGTATTGGCAAGGTAGTTAGTGGTCAACTGGATGATGTTGACTATCTTGTGGAAGAGAATGCAGTAGATGACATGTGCTTATCTCCTGAATTGTCCTTTATTCATGTTGCACCGCATAAGCATCCTATGTGCATTCATCATATTTATACCTACAATGCACCATACAGGATCGCTAGAGGAGAAACATAACTCGCTGCAGTCGGAGGAACAGATTCTGGAGGAAACCCTGCTCGAGAGGACCAAGGAAGACGACGGAGAGTTACCCGAGTGTCAAGACCACCGGTCGTCTGACTTCGAGAGAGGCAAGCCCCGGAGCATTTAACTCCCCATGTTTGCAAATTACTTACAAATTAACCTGCTATGTTTGTTGCATTAGGTTATAGGAGTTGATTGCTACCGTTGTTGCATTATTACTATAACTTGTCCAATGAAGTAATCTTGATATCCCTGCTTAGGTCTAGGCTCGTTTATATGCTTAGCCTGCTTAGACCGGTAAAAGTCGGGTGATTTCCTGTCTCCCGCATATAGGTGGATGCTGATCATGATTAGCCTAGTGCTATCGTGGAATAACCAAGTGATAATGAATTGGAGACCGGACGAGATGTAGGAGCAGCAGGACATGGGTTCTGCGTGCTAGTAGTCTTCCGTCTGTGTCGCATAGGACCCGTTCGGGAAGCGCACCTCAGTCAAATTGAATGCGTCAATCACTTAATGGAGTAGGTCGGGGTACCTCCCGTGATGCCGAGTAAGGTTATTCGAGCCGGTGATGGAGATGTTGATGCCTAACACCTAGGGCCTCAGATGTACCGTGGGCAACTATTCTGAGCAACCTGGCAAGGTCCGTGGACAGGCGAGGCCTGATTGACCTGGCATGACAGTGGGTAGTTATAGCTTGAGCAACCTGGCACTGAGATAACCCCGGTGTAGAAGGGCCCATTGCTGGCAGCTCACGACTGTCGTAGCTAGACGTGTCGGGCGAGTGTGCGACACCTTATCCCTAGATGGGTAGGAATCAATTATAATCGCCATCGCTCCTGTACAGTGAGCAAATGATTGGCATGTGTTACCATAGAACTTATGGAACTAAAGATGGTTATGATGTTGAATCTGAAAGGCTATTGATGAAATAGTCACTCTTGCTTGATTAAGTAGTCAAGTGCTTGTTATAGATCAGGTGCAAATCTAGTTAATCAGGATTAATTTTAAAAGTGATTGCCAACATCAAAAAAAATTTGTGCTTTACTCACAAAAGAGTTTTCATGCAAATGGTATGTCTAGCCAACCCTAGATATAGCCTTCATGATCCTTGGTGTCTCATTATTTCTGATTTATGACGGGTAAGTCCAGCTGAGTACCTTCTTGTACTCAGGGTTTTATCCCCTTGTTGTTGCAGATGGACAGAGCTTCTATGGCTACTGTTAGAACTGCCTGTACCCCGTCACGAGTGATGACTAGACCATGAGCACGGTCGTTTCTTATCCTTCCCTGGTGGTTTTGTGGACACGATCAGGTTGATGGCACCGTATTATGAACAAACTGAACTTGTGTTTCCAAAACTTATGTTGCTTCCGCTACTTTATCAAACTATGGTTTGTAATTTTGTTTCGTACTCCAATGGATTTAAACTATGTTTGAACTGTGATGTAACTTGTGGACATGTATGCTAAACTTATTACGATCTTGGCTGATGTTGAATGTTTGAAATCCTTCGAGATTTCCAGACTACCGGGTTTCTACGAGCTTAAGTACATGGTAATCTTTGTGAAAGCGGAGGTTTCTGTGCTTCATCTGGTATAAATTGGTCGGTTCTGTCATACATTCTCTAGCCTTCGCTTAGGTTTTCCATCATACCCCGCTACCTGTGATCCATAGAGTGAGTGACAATACCTCTGTGTACTTGAGATTTTTAGGAAACGAGATCGTAATCTCATTGTTGTCTCATGGGTTCGAGACACGGCTAAAATCGAGATCGATTCGCACTTTGTTCGTGGGTCCAAGAGATGGTTTTCGATTTTGCTTGAATCCACTTGTGCTAGATCGTGAGGCAGGAATTCCTCTCTAACCTCACAAGCTAACAGATCGATCGGTTTTTTTGTTGGATCGCTTTTCATCTCCTTTCCCCCGAATTTCTTCGATTCATCGATTTGGAGATAGGTTCGAGCCATGATCTCTTAGGAGTAGCTCACTATCCTCTTTGTGACTCCCCTCACCGACTGTGAGCCATAGTGGTTTCAATTTGAGGGAGATCGAGTCAAATCGGTGACAGCACGGTTTCGGGGTGACCGGACTGAACGCTCCCTGGTGAGTCCGATCGTAGAATGTCTCGCTGATCAGTTCTGCGAGAAGTTGACCAGATGCACTTGTTTTGGAGGACCGAAAGTGCTACACAAAGGCGACCAGAGGGGGGGGGGTGAATTTCAGAAACCTTTAGCCACTGTCCCGAGAATCAACCCCAAGAGCAAACCTAGAGCTTGATAGTGTCCACGACCCTTGATGTAGGGTGGATGCTTCCAAGAAGCACAGCGAGACACTAGACAACTCTAGAAACCCAACGCAAGAGCCATAAATCAAAACCGACAATGAACGAATGAACTCCGGACAAAAGTGTGCTGATCAGCACTGACCGGACTCACTGGAGCGTCCGGTCAGTTGGGATCGGACGCGTCCAGTGCACTCAAGAGCGTTCTCGAAGCTTTCTGAGTTGGACCGGACTCACGAGTCAGAGCGTCCGGTCACGGTGAGAGAGCGTTCGATCAACACTGACAGAAGACGGTGAACAATGCAAAGAGTTCGTCTGGTTAGTTGATCTCAAAAGATTCTGATCGATCTCGCTGAGAAATCTCACGTGGCATTCAACGATCGGACTCACCAGTCAGAGTTCGATCACCCCGATGCCAGAGTCCGATCACCCTGAATTTGCACAGTTCGTCCACCGATTCGACTCGATCTCACCCAAAACAAAACCTCTAGGGTTCAAACTTGGTGAGAAGAGTCACGAGGAGGATAATGAGCTACTCCTACGAGATCATGGCTTGAACCTGTATCCAAATCGATGAATCAAAGAAATTCGGGGGAAGAGAAGAGAAAAGTTGATCCAAAATGAAAATCTGATCGATCTACTTGTTCGTGAGGTTTGAGTTGAATTCCTTCGGTGGAAATGATCCCCTCATAACAAAGAACAAGTTGTTTCAAATGGATTCGAGAAAGATGCAGTGAGGAGGGAGATTGACCAACGGGAAATTCGTGGAGAAAAGCAAATCGCGAAGAACAAGTTCAAAACGCGAATCACAACCACGAATTGCAACCGTGTGGCTACCACACGAGACAATGGTGAGATTATGGTCTCACTTCCTCAAAATCTTGGGAACACAGAGGTATGATTAGCCGTCTCTGTGGATCTCAGTAGCTATAGCAGAGATGGGAGAGCAGGAAACCCTAAGTACAAAATAGCAATGGCTGAGATAGTCTGGAGGGAGGGGTGACCTCTCCTTATATAGCCTAAACAATTATTCCCCTTCTACCCTTACAACTAATGAGCGGGCAGGCTAACCCTAGTGGTATTCCTGACCAACTCAAAGTGTAGTCAATCCGACGGCCATGCCCGCACATCTGGTAGCTTCGCCTCGACACGACCTCACCTAATGCCACCACGTGCCGCCACCGCTATGCTCATCCTTGTCACGGATCTCGCCCCCGGTTTTGAGGCCGAAACCGGGAAACCAGCCTTCAAGTCCTCCCCCCGGTTTTGAGGCCAAAACTGGGAAACCCGACGTCCATCGCCTGAGTTTTGTGGCCCAAACTAAAAAACCCGCCAGCGCCCAGGTTTTGAGGCCCAAACCTGGAAACTGTCCTCAGCCCGAGTTTTGTGGCCCAAATTAGGAAATCGGCCGCACCCAGGTTTTGTGGCCCAAACCTGGAAACCGTCCACCGATGGTTTTTCTGTGGCTCAACCACCAAACCGACACTGAAGAGGGGATGCACCGCCCGTGCACCCCGTCCACTGACACGTGTCCCCAGGTCCTCGACCTGTGCCACACCGTGCCCCGCAAGTCTCCGCTCGTCGCTGTCCCAAGCTGTCAGCCACCACAGTTGATCCTCGGGCCACCGGTCCCTCAGTCCAAGCCTCACGTCCGCCCTTCACTGCTTCGGGTCCATCGGCACGACACGTCTCTACTTGACCTTCACCTTGCCTTTGATCACTGTCTCCGTGCTCGACACCTGCACAACACAAGCCAAAGAACATGCGCATCAAACCAGTTGACAATCACTCATCACTCAATATCCGGCATACACCCATGTATTCGCCATCTCCCCCTTGATGAGTGCATTGTCAACTACCAACACAAATCATATGAATGTAGAAGATAGAAGAAGAAGGAAGAGTAGAGAGCTCTTCCAAATGACCCAGAAGCATAAAAAAGCCGAAAGAAGGTCAAGTGGAGAAGCAAAACAACTTGGTCCCCAAAGACATGGGCAACGGCTTGATGCAACCAAGCAAAGCAAAGCTAGCCCTCAAGAAGAGGTAGAACAGGCTCAACACCGCTAGTGAGAAAACTTGATACCAACTGAAAAGGCAAGAAAGCTCAATACAAGTTGAAACAAAAACAACTGAAAAGCACATCAGAACGCAAAACTGCTAGTCCCTCAAGATAGAGGCACAGAGGCTCACTTAAGGTAGAGGCACAGAGGCTCAACACAACTAGCAGAAAAGCTCTGAAATAATTGAAAAATGCTCTCAGCAAACTCCCCCTTCAACAATTCACACAACTAAGATTCAACTAAGATATGAATTGACAATTTTCTCCCCCTTAGTTGATAATGCACTATCAAGAAGATTTCTCCCCTTCAAATGCATATGAGTCAAAAATGCAAGTTATCAGCTTCAGGAATATAGTCGATAGAATGAAAAGATGCTCTAAAGATTGTTGATCCGACAACTCAATAATAAGCATCAATGCTAGCAAAGGCTCAAACTGATCACTAAATATGAAATATGAATATATGAGCAATGTGAGCAGTTTTAAGCCATTCAGAAAGGGGTTTCACCATCGAAATAGCACCAAGCATGTATATACAGGAAGTCAAACAAGTGCTAAACATGTATACAAGGTGAACTACCCCTAGCAAAGTTCAATCATCTTGCTATAGAATGAAACATAGACTTGTGTTTTCAAATTTTATAGAGTTACAGCGGTGATGATACACAAGTTTAAAATTTCAGCATGTGACTGCGAGAGGTTGAAAGCTTGTCATTGCCTAACTTTTCAACCGAGCTAAGCCTGTGCAACAGCAATCAGAAGCTTAAAGCAATGGTTTCCATCTTACACTACACGGCTCATGTTTAACTCAATGTGCATTTAGAAACAGTCTCGATACCGTGATGTGTTGACAAGCAATCCCATCTCGATCTTTCCAATTTACTTAACTTGGTTCAATTTTAAAACAGAATAATAACGTACCAAGCAAGTGAATGTCTCAGGACTAGAGACATAGCAACCTAGCATATATGAAAAGCACAAGTGATTTCAACACATTCAGAGACATGCTAGTTGCCAACCTCAATGGTGAACAGTTTCAAATTTTAAGTTCACTAGGCATATTCACCATTCAGAAAATAGCTCAGCTCACAACTTGTATCAGTGATAAAAAAGAGCCTAAGCTACAAGCATCATCATATAGCATCGGAGCATGCTAGACAAAGCATAGATTCACTCTAAGGAATATAGTCATGAAGCTCGAAAATGCAAAGATGCATGATGCAATGCGAAAACTAAACTATCAAGAATGAAAACAAAGATGAAGATAAACAGTTAGTCTATGATACAATAGACAAAATGTTTCCCCCATCTAAAAGGGAAAACACGCACCAAGCTCACCTCTCAACCTATTAAAGGTTGATTGGTCCAAAGGCTTGGTAAAGATATCGCCCAATTGATTATGAGTATCGACATGGCGAAGGTCGTTATCACCCTTCTCAAAATGGTCTCACAGAAAATGAAAGCGCACATCTATGTGTTTGGTCTTAGAATGCAGCACGGGGTTCTTAGCAACGCTAATCTCACTCGTGCTGTCACAAAGCAAAGGAACTCGAGAAAAGCTCAGACCAAAATCATGCAAAGTGGCCATCATCCAAAGCAACTAGGAACAACAGCTAGCCGCAGCAACATACTCAGCCTCTGTAGTAGACTGGGCGACACTAGACTGCTTGATAGAAGACCAAGATACAAGAGAAGAACCCAAAAACTGACAAGTCCCAGAAGTGGACTTGTGCTCAACTCGGCAACCAGCAAAATCGGCATCAGAATAACCGCAAAGGGAGAGGGTGGAGAAAGCAGAATACCAAATCCCGAACTCAGGTGTGAAATGAAGGTACCTCATAATGCGCTTGACCGCCTGACGGTGAGAGATGCGCGGAGACGCCTAAAAGCGTGCCCAAAGACACACCGCGAACTGAATGTCCGGGCGTGTCGCCGTTAGGTACAGCAGCGACCCGATCATACTCCGGTACTCCTTTTGGTCCACAACTTCTGCATCCTTGTCCGCATCCAAGGCCGTCGTTGTGGACATGGGTGTTGGAAGAGGCTTGGCCTCACCCATATCGAACTTCTTCAGGATGTCCTTGGTGTACTTGCCCTGGTGCATAAACGTCCCCTCTCGGGATTGCTTGATTTGCAACCCGAGAAAGAATGTCATCTCGTCCATCATACTCATCTCAAACTCCCTGCTCATAAGATCTGCAAACTTGGCAACCACAGCGTGAGAAGAACCACTGAAAATGATATCATCCACGTAAATCTGAACCAAGAGAGTGTCATTGCCTTGCTTGAGGAGAAAGAGCGTTTTATCCACACATCCCATTTTAAAACCCTTAGCAAGCAAAAAGGTTTTCAACCTATCATACCAGGCTCTAGGGGCTTGTTTCAAACCATAAATAGCTTTGTGAAGTTTAAAAACATGGTTTGGAAACTTGGGATTTTCCAAACCGGGGGGTTGTTTCACATACACCTCTTCTTCTATGTAGTCATTTAAGAAGGCACTCTTGACATTCATTTGAAAAAGATTAAACCCTTTGGATGCAGCAAAAGCCAAGAGTATCCTAATTGCCTCCAAGCGAGCTACAGGAACAAAAGTCTCCTCATAGTCTATCCCCTCCTTCTGACAATACCCCTGGGCTACAAGACTGGCCTTGTTTCTCACAATGTGGTCATCCTCTCCTTGTTTGTTTTTGAAAACCCATTTTGTCCCAATAGGATTACAGTCTGGAAGAGGTGGAACCAAAACCCAAACCCGATTTCTCTCAAAATTTTCTAACTCCTCATGCATGGCATTGACCCAATCCGGATCAGATAAAGCGTGTCCAACATCTCGGGGTTCAAAATCAGCAACAAATGCAGAATGAGCAAAGTGAGAGATTTGTTGTGACCTTGACCGAGTGACACGCTCGTCGATGCTGCCGATCATCTGTTGAGGTGGGTGTTGGCGCTGAATGTGTTGTGGCGCCTCCCGAGCTGAAGAACCTCCCCCTCAACAGCAGCTGGTGCCTCCTCGGGTACAAATGGTACAGCCCAAGGTGGCGGATCCCACGGCCCCAAGTAGTCGACGAAGAGGGGTTGGGGCCATGAGTCATCGTAGTAGAAGCCGATCCTAGCGGCACAGCAGGTGGAGGTGGTGTTGGGTCATCCATCCCTTCAGCACCTTATTCCTCGTCATCAAAAAGAGGTTCGCCTACCTCGTGATCACCTGCACGCTAAAATCTAGAAGAAGGACAAACCATGGTCTCGTCGATGGTGACATCGGATGTCTCTATGACTCGGTTAGTATCAAGGTTAAGTATACGATATGCACGAGTATGAGTGCCATAACCCAAACATACACCGTCAGAAGAACGAGACTCAAACTTGTCCAAGTTGCCCTTTTTGAGTATAAAACAATGCAACCAAAAACTCTAAAATAACTCACTTTGGGTTGTCTTCCAAAACACAACTCATAAGAAGTCCTTTTCAAGAATGCTAGGAGAAAAATGCAATTGGAAATATAGCATGCAGTGTTCATAGCCTCGGCCCAATACCGCCTAGGAGTCCTATGCTCATCGAGCATCATCTTGGCCATCTCAACAAGTGTCTGATTCTTCCTCTCTACCACACCATTTTGTGGCGGTGTGTAGGGGGAAGAAAACTGATGCTCCAAACCCAAAGAGTCACAAAACTTCTCAAAGTCCGAGTTCCTGAACTCGGTGCCATTATCACTACGAATAGCTCGCATCGAGTTCTTAGGGAACTCGTTTTGAAGACGCAAAATCAGATTGCGAGCAAAAGAGAAGGTCTCAGTTTTCTCTGCTAAAAAGAAAAACCCATGAATATCTCAAAAAGTCATCAACAACAACAAGCACATACCACTTCCCACCAACCGAGCTCACCCGAGCCGGATCAACGAGGTCCATATGCAAAAGCTCTCTAGGGCACTTGGTCATAACTTGGTTCACAGGATGATGGGGAGCAGCAACCATTTCCCATGTCTACAAGAATGGCAAACAATATCCTTCTCCATGTGTAACTTGGGCAATCCTCGGATTAAGCCAAGTGAACTAAGCCTTGCAAGCAAGTCGAAGCTCAAATGACCAAGTCTCATAAGCCACTTCCAAAGATCAGAAGAAGGTCCAGCCACAAGACAACGAGAAATGCCAAAAGACTCTGAGAAATTCGCACGAAAGACTTTCCCAAAGGGCGAAATCAAACATACAAGATTGCCCTGAGGATCTAAAATGCGACTGAGATTCGGTTTAAAACGAATCTCATAGTCATCATCAAAAAGTTGTGAAACAGAAAGAAGGTTAAAATGCAAGTTAGAAACAAGAGCAACATCACGCAACACAAAGTGCTCATTAACTCGCACCGACCCACGAGACAACACTTTAACTTTGCTATTGTCGCCGAAGGTGATAAACTCCTTTCAGGCAACAGGACTAAGACTGGAGAACCACTTGGCATTTCCGGTCATGTGCCTTGAACATCCGGAATCCACCAACCAAATGTCCTCCAATCATTTTACCTACATCAATAAAAAGACATAGGGTGAGCAAATGGGCCAACACTGGGGTGAGTAAAATGGGAAGAATACCAGTGTTGGGCCGGCTGCTCAAAAGAAGGGTTAGTAGAAAAACCATTCCTAGCACGCCTATGGGGAAAGCGATCACCACGCAGAGGAAAACGTGGTCCGCTAAAGGAAGAGCGTCCATCGCGATACTCAAAACGCGGTGGAGGGTAACGCTCAACAAAGCCACTGCCACGGGGTCCATATCCTGCAAAGCTAGGATCCCACCGGGCATGACCTCCCTAAGGCCTAGGACCTTGAGGCATTAGACCTCTAGGCCTAGCTGCTCTCCTTTAAATATTCGGCACATGTACATCATGGAAAGGAAGGTACATGTCCGCATTGTTCATCTCCCTTGCACGACACTCCTCTCTCTTGTGTCGAAAGCAAAACTCCCTCAAGTGTCCATCTCTCCAATAGTGCTCACAATGGCACCTCACCGCTCTCATAGGTGGTTGTTGGTACTCACGGTAGTCGGTGTGGATCACTTTGCCCTTCTGTGGCATGAGCTCCTCCTGGATAGGTGGCATGGTGTCTAGCTTGTTTTTCAGGTGGTTGGGCTTAGGAGACCACACTTGTTTCTTTGGTGGAGCTCTTGGAGGTTCCTCATACACTCCATCTTTGGTGTTAGGCTTGAGAGGCTCTTTGGGTGAAATCTTGGTGAGTTTGGGAGTAGTGGTGGAGTTGGGCTTCTCACTCGGGTTAAGACCACTAAATTCTCCAACCTTGCCAAACGAGGCAGCACTCTCCAAACCCTGAGCAAAACCTACACATGGACCTCCTGCAGCACGCTTGAATTGGGCAATCATCATCCCAAGCTGCGGCTCACCATAAGACACCCATGACAAGATGGTCCGAAGGTATGTGTTTTCTTCCTCGGTTTGCATCTTGTCATGCTTCACATTGGCTATCTCCATCTCCAAGCCCTCACACAAAGCACACCTAGACACACAAGTGCTATCCGAGCTGGCCTTCTCAAGAGACACAATCTTGGTATTCTTCTCTGCCAACTCGGATTGCAAGCCTGCACAAGACTTGCACGCACCCAGCAACGCGGGTCTAGCCCGAAGCTCATCCACCTCTCTAACCAAAGCGGCATACTTCCCTCATAAAGTGAGAAGGTCAGTGTTGATGGAAGTTATAGCATGTTTTACCTTATCAAAATACCGTCAACAGACCTCGGTTTCAAGGAAGAATAGCATATCATGAGCATATTTATCACTAATAAGTTCCACTTGTACTCTTAGCTTGTGAACTTGTAGGAGATGGCAAAATGAACAAAACGAGGCTAGGTGGGCCCACCAAGGGGGTCGGCCGACCACACCTTTGGGCCACCTCGGCCATGGTGACATGGCATGATCCAAGAGAAGCATGTTCAAGTCAATATCAACCATTGGATCAAACATGTGCTTTTGCTCAATGGTGGAAGATGAGAAGCACATGGATTCATGGGTCCACACCGAAAACCAAATGCAACCAACTTCACAAGACTTGCTCCATGACATGTGGGGTCACCAAGGGAGAGAAGGTGGTGGGCCCAGCCCTATCATAGGGGGGGTCGGCCGACCCCCCCTTGGTGGGGCCCATCTCCACTATTTATCAGGATGACATCATCACCTTCTAGAAGATGTACCTTGGGCCCACATGTCATAGAGGGGGGTCGGCCGACCCCATGGTGACCCTCATCCAAGTCGGTGGCAAAGTGCATGTTTCACACGTGAAGAATATCCATGCCATTCATCCAAGGTCGGTTGCTACGACGGTGGATCCAAGGGTGAAGAGAGGAGGATCACGCGGATCGCTGACGTGGCGCCAGAGTAGCCCCTACTCCACCTCCACTATAAATAGAGGCCTCCACCCTCTCATTCTACACATCTCACAAGAGATATCTCACACATCTCACAACACATATCTCCACTCTCATGTGAGATCAAGCAAGAGTAGTAGTAGTTAGTCTAGTAGTGGGAGTTAGAGTTGAGTTGGGCGAAGCTCGGGTCTCCGGAGTCATCTTCTGGGAGTCTGGTATAGCCCTTCTATCTTTCTTCTTTTGTAGGACTTTATTTATATAATATATTATTCTTTCTTTACTTTACTTTGCATTTACTTAAGTATTTCCTTTCCAAGTATTTATTTAAGTATTTACTTAGTGCAAGTCTATATTTATAGTCTTGTTGTGTGCTTATCTTAGTTCTATAGTTGTCTTAGTTAGATTGATTTCCTTTAAATAGCTTCTTGTGTGTGCGTCATCGTCCTATCTTAGGATAGGGGCCTTAGCTATTTTGATCGATAGCTAAAGGTGTAGATAAGTGTGAGCGTGGTGCTCATACTTCATCTTATCTTTGACTACCGCTGGCTTGCACGAAATGTAGGAGCGCATGGGCAAAAGGTGACAGATTTTGCCTGGCTACCTAGATCCCCTCACGTGAAATCAAGCTAGTTTTTAAAAGGTAAGGCGTCCATAAGCCAAATATCCGCTTGTGTACTGGGTTAGGTTAACAACCTTCTATCGCTTTACTCTCTTGTTTATCCCTCTCACACAAGTAGCAAGGCGTCAATCTAGTTAAGTCATCTATTTAATTAGGATTAGTTCATAGGAGTAAAGGTAGAAACATAGGAGTACTTTATACTCGCTCGTTGTCCTCCCACCTAGCTAACTCTACTAAAGTTATCTTTCATATCATATACTCTTTGCTTAACTTATTTATCTTATCTATCTATCCTCCCTTATATCCACTTATCCCCTTTTGCTTCTCTAATTGATAATAGATTATAGTAAGGCTAAAGGATCTATCTTTCCTCTCTCTACATCTTTCCTAGCTTGCTTTCCTTTGGGATAAAATAAATAACGATACCTTGGAATACTCCCCAGTGAAGTGCTACATCGGTATATTCTGTGCGCTTGCGGAATTATCCAATAGTCAATAGTTTTACCACCAAGACACTTCTAGCACTGTTGCTGGGGTTAGGCTCCATAGACTAGTTCTAGTGGTTGCGTTAAGAAGTGTCAACAAGCATTTCTGGCGCCATTGCCTGGAAAAGCAACAGCCTAGGAGTTTAGAGAGAGTGAATCCGGAGTCTCCTATATATTAGTTATCAATTAGTATATGGGCTAACCCCTCACCAGTCTAGTTTCTTTTTGTTATCGTGAAACTAGTAGGTGTATGAGCGGTTTCCAACTGCCGTCAAACTTCGTTGATAATCCTGAGCAGTTGTTGAGGAGGACTAGACTTCGTCAAGTTCCACCTCAAAGGTTCATCTTGAACCAGAATCCGTTCGAGGAGAAAGTTTCTGCACCAGCTAGAAGAGAAGCCATGGCCCAAAAGACCATCTCCGAGTACTCTGCGCCGTCGGCCGACAATGTCGCCATGGGTCCGCAGCTTAACTTGGGGGATGCGACTTTCGAGCTCAAGCCAGCTCTCTTCAACAAGGTGCAAGCCAATCCATTCTGTGGGAAGCCGCATGAGGACGCCAACGCCCATCTCCAACACTTCTTGGAGGTATGTGGTACCTTCACTATGAAGAATGTGTCTGCAGACGCCATCCGTCTTTGTCTTTTCCCGTTCTCGTTATTGGGAAAGGCGAAGCGATGGTTCTACGCCAACAAGAGTGAAGCGACCACTTGGGAGAAGTGCGTCAATGTGTTTCTCAAGAAGTTCTTCCTGATGGACAAGACCAGCGCCCTTCGTGGAAAGATTTCCACCTTCCAGCAACAAGCTGATGAAACGATTCCCGAAGCATGGGAACGTCTACAAGAGTACATTCGCGCCTATCCTCATCATGGGATAGAGGAGTGGCTCATCATCCAAGGTTTCTACCATGGCCTGACCGGCATGGCCCGTAGTCACCTAGATGCAGCCGCTGGAGGGGCATTCTTACAACACAATGTGAGAGATGCCAAGGACCTCATAGAGAAGATGGTTACCAACCAAGGTTGGAATGAGGAACGTCTTCAGCCCAAGAAGAGAGTTGTTCATGCTCTCAACGAGGTGGACATGCTCTACGTTAAGATGGACCTCCTGATGAAGAAAGTAGAAGAAAGTTCGAAGAGGGAACAAGAGGTCGTTCAACCTTATGCAACCGCACAAGTCGTCGAAGCCGACCAATGGTGCGAGGTATGCGGAGGCAATGACCATTCCGAAAATAATTGTCCCGAAACGAAGGAGGAAGTGAGCTTCATCAACAACGCCAACAACAACGGGTACCGGCCCCAACAACAACAACAAGTATGGAATTCGCGCCCCTTCTACCAAAATCAAGTCAATGATTATAGCAATAATTTCAATAGTTCTTATAATAACCAACCTTCTTTAAGAGATCTTGTCTTAGGCCAATCTAAAATAAATGATAGTATTAATAAAAAGATGATGGCTAATGATAAGATTCTTGAAAATATAAATGAGAAAATGGATAGCTTTAATTCTGCTATGAAAAATCAATTGAGTTTTAATAAAATGCTAGAAACACAATTAGCTCAACTAGCAGCAGCTGTCCCATCCTATGAGCAAGGTAAGATCCCGGGAAAACCCGAGGATCCAATAGAGGGTGTTAAATTAGTTACTACGAGGTACGGTAAGCCTCCGCTCCGGTCAAATTGGGGCTATCTACTTGATCCACCTTTCGTCACCAAGAAGGAAGATCCAGGCCTGCCGACCATCACCTGCCAGATTGGACCACAAGTCTTCCACGACGCCTTCTGCGACCTTGGATCAGGTGTCAACATCATGTTCAAGGTAACATATGATAACTTACTAGGGGGACCTTTGCTCCCTACATTTGTTCATTTGCAGCTGGCCGATCAGACGCTACGGTTCCCCGAGTGATAGGAACAGACATTCTCATCAAAGTCCAAAACAGCTACGTCCCCGTCGATTTCCTTATATTGGACATGGGATCCAATGTAGACATCGCAATCATCCTGGGAAGGCCGTTCCTTAATACAGTTAACGCCGTCATCTACGTGGGATCCGGCCAACTTCACCTCCAGTTCCCGGAGTATAAGGTAAAGTGTCCATTCAACGGTTATAAAGCTAACATGCAAGTGAAAGACAAAGAACCTCGAGACAACAAACATCGTCGTCGTCGCCCGTGCCGTAGGAACAAAAAGAAGAGCGAGTCGGCCAACAAAGCCGAAGTAAAAGAAGAACTCGCCGACGAAGTGCAACCACAGTCTCCATCTCCGGGACAAACCAAAGCACCCAATGAATGACATGATGGAGAGGTCCTGCTCTACGGACCATAAACATGGAGCCCTCGCTGATAAGGTAAATCAGTAGTTATCTCATATTTAATTTTTTATGCATTTCATTTTTTTGCATTTTCCCTCAATTGCATACTTAGTTAATTCTGCATATTTCATTTCGATAAAATAAATTTTCATGCTAAGAACACCTTGACAATAACTTGCAACACATTTGAGCCGTGGGACCACCCCAAGGTGGGGTCGACCGACCCCACCAGTGGGCCCACTGGCACATGCTCTATCCTGGCTTAGTCTACTGAGTACGACACAACACTTTGATGCTTGAGGAGCATCCAAGGTGGGGTCGACCGATCCCACCATGGTGCCCTCTTGCACCCTGCTGCATTCCACTCAGCATGCTCATGAACATCATGCATGTCACCAAAGCCAACATCTGAAAAGGAATGATCCTTTGCTTTACTCTTTAAGCATGAGATGTTCCTCTTTATGTTGGATGCTCATGGGACCACAACAACTAGCCAAAGGCATGTCTTAGTGCTCTCATGGTCCATGGGATTCACTTTAGACATGTCTCCACTTTTGTCAGTGTTTCGTACCCGAGGGTATCACACCAATGAGTGATATGATCGCGTGCTTCTCTTCCTGGATGGTGATGCAAGAGGACACAAGGATTTATCCTGGTTCGGGCAAAGAAGGCCCTACGTCCAGCGGGGGGGGGGGGGGGATGTTCTTGTATTACTTGCACCTAAGTGCTTGTACAGGGGAGAATACAAGCTCAGTGAGCGTGGACCGGGGTCCAGACTTAAGTGTATAGGTGTAAGGCGCTCTAACGTGTTGTCCACCTGCGAATGAGGGCCCTGGCGTCCCCTTTTACAGGGCAAGGGGAGGCCAGGGTTACACTGGGGTTTTACAAGTGTCGGGGCGTACGGCGCCCAATACGAAGCAGGGTAGGAATCCTGTCTTGTCGAAGACATTGTAGCCGACGTGGGCGTTGCTGTTGAGGCGTCCTTGAAGCGTGGCCTCCATCCCGGGCGCGGACGTGGTGGCGCGGCAAGGTGGGAGCCGTACCGCACCCATCCCGGAATGTACAGGACGCGGCGGGGTCCCTCCGGGTCTTGGGGTACCTGTCCTCCAATAGCATGAAAGTAGTCAGGGCTCGAAGGGCGCGGAGCCGGCCTCGAGGTGGTGCCACGGGGGCTCGAGGGGCGCGGAGCCGGCTTCGAGGTGTTACAGTGCAGGGCTCGAGGGGCGCGTAGCCGGCCTCGAGGGGTTACAGTGCATGGCTTGGCCGAACAGTGCTGTACTGGTGTCCTTTTGCCCATGCTTGTGGTGAAAACGAGACTTGACCTTTACACCGAGGCACTGTGGTACATGCTGTGCACTAGTGGACATGACCGGAGTAGGTGAAGGCATTAAATGCGTGGTATGGGCTGGTACGGCTGTCTGTACAGCTCGAGGTCCGTGCGTTAAGGCTCGCGGTGTAGGGGCGCGCTCGCCCAGGGCCTGGAGGGCTCGGGCGAGACGGAGAGCGATCGTGCTCGCCCGAGGCCTTGCTCGGAGGGCTCGGGCGAGGCGGAGATAGAGCGTTCGCCCGAGGCCTGGCTGGGAGGGCTCGGGCGAGGCGGAGAAAGAGCGTTCGCCCGAGGCCTGGCTGGGAGGGCTCGGGCGAGACGGAGAAAGAGCGTTCGCCCGAGGCCTGGCTGGGAGGGCTCGGGCGAGACGGAGATAGAGCGTTCGCCCGAGGCCTGGCTGGGAGGGCTCGGGCGAGATGGAGATAGAGCGTTCGCCCGAGGCCTGGCTGGGAGGGCTCGGGCGAGACGGAGATAGAGCGTTCGCCCGAGGCCTGGCTGGGAGGGCTCGGGCGAGACGGAGATAGAGCTTTCGCCCGAGGCCTGGCTGGGAGGGCTCGGGCGAGACGGAGATAGAGCGTTCGCCCGAGGCCTGGCTGGGAGGGCTCGGGTGAGACAGAGATAGAGCGTTCGGGTGTTTGCGTTGATTGAGGGTACCCTTTTTTGTACCACTGACAGTAGCCCCCGAGCCCTTGTTTGAGTGCTTGTATTCGAGCAGGGGCTCCAGATTGGGATCTCGATGGATAGCTAACTGGTCTCGAGGGTTTTGTCGATTTGATTCCATGGGTGTAGCCCCCGAGGCCATGAGGGAGTGGTTAGAACTCCCTCGTGGGCTTCCCGAAGAATCCTCCGTCGTTCGGGAACCTTCTGCCCAGTGGGCGCGCCTTTTTAGGCGGAAATCGTCAGGGAGCGGAGATCGCGGCGCCGTGTGTACCTGTCAACAGGCTCGAAATGTGGTTCGGTAGTCTCATTAAATGTTTGCGGTTACCTTTCCTTTGTCGTGGGAGACTCCGTCCGATGCTTGGCTCGGAGGGCTCGGGCGAGACGGAGAACGAGCGATCGTTCGAGGCCTGGCCTTGAGGGCTCGGGCGAGATGGAGGACGAGCGTTCGCCCGAGGCCTGAAAATCTCATGTTTACACAAAGAAAAGAGATTAGTCGTAACTGTCCGAGTTCTTAGACCCTCTTTCGTCGAGGGGTGCCAGGCTGAACCGACTGGCCGGCTCCTCGAGCTGTCCGGCATGCCGATTGCGCTGGCTTGTCATCCCGCGAGTCCTTTCGATCGGATGCGAGGGGGGATGCCTCGTACTACCCCGAGTGGGCGAGTATCGAGGTTCCCGGTGAGCTGGTAACGGGGAATCCAAGTGAGAGCTCGTGCCCCGTTCGATAGGGGTCGACTGTGGCCCGGAGGCGGTCTGATAAAGCATGGGTGCTCAGTCTGCAGGAGTGTCGGGTCCATTCGATAGGACCCGGTGGCTCGATGCCTCCCTCCGAGGGGATCTCACTGCATGTCGAGCTCCCCGCCTTGGATACACGTGAGGGGCCTCGAGGACTCGGCCCTCGAGTAATGCCGCGAGTGGCGCCCCTTGGTGTCCCTGACTCGGGTGCTCGAAGCCGGCTGTCGAACCCTTTTCGAGGGCCAGCCTTCGCTGCTTCGAGACTTAGGGCCGGGGCCCGTTTTTACCTTTGTGAAGAAGCCTCCATCGTCTGGGAGTCCTTCTGCCCGTTGGGCACGCCTTTTTAGGCGGAAACCGTCGGGGAGAGCGGCGGACGCGAAGCCGGAGCGACGGTCGTGGCGGGCCCGGGTAGTGAAGCGAACGGAGAGCTGCCGCGCGTTCCCTGCATCCGGCTCGAGACATAGTTAGGCGGACGCCTTAAATGCTATGCGTTTACCTCTTTCGTCGTCGTGGGAGACTCCGTCCGAGGCCTGGCTCGGAGGGCTCGGGCGAGACGGAGAACGAGCGTTCGTCCGAGGCCTGAAAATCTCATGTTCACACAAAGAAAAGAGATTAATCGTAATCCCAGAGCCCCCGAGTCCCTTGGTTGCCAATCGATTGCCTTGGGATTAGGGGTAAACCAAGGTTTTTTGACTTTGTCTTGGGTGCGAGGCGAGCCCCTGAGCCCTTTTTCGCGAAGGGTCGGTCAGAGGCGGCCTTGTCTTGGTTTTTCAACCCCTACGCATCCTTTTCGCAAGGAAGAGGGGTGGTGACGCCGTGCTCAGGCTCGGCTCGGGCCATGCTATAGGCGCGTCCGCGGCCGTTCCTGACTCTGTTACCCTGGGGCGGCTGTCGAACCCTCGGAGCGGTCGGCCTTCGAACCCCTGGATCGCAACGGGCTCGGTGTCCTGGGTTCCTTCGCTGGGAAGGGGTCAGAGGCAGGTTACTTCTTCCGGTGGGCGCGCCTTTTTAGGCGACTTCCTAGGGACGTGGGCGGCGCCTGTTGCGGACGTGTGCGAGGGCCTACGACCAGGCATTTAATGCTTGCGTGCGCACCCGCATCGAGGGGATTCTCGCAATCATGAGATCTCCTGGCGTGTAATGCATTAAATGCGGGTGAATAGTGATCAACCGGGATCTGGCCGTTGGTTTTTGCCTTATAAATACGCCCCTTGGGGACTTCGGGGTGGTTCCTTTCCTCACTCGCCCGTCCCCCCTACTCCTTCGTCTTCAGCCGCACAAAAACAGAGGCGGGAAGGGAGAGACCGGGCCAGCGGCGGAGTAGAGGGTTGAGCGGCAAAGAAGAAAGACAGAGAGAGAGAGAGAGAGATCGAGACCTTTCCCCTTTGCGGCATTCGCGCTTCCGCCTTCCGTTGTCCGGGATGGCCGACGTCGCCGAGCCGTGGGGCGCTTCTGCCGCCACCCCGGAGAAGCTAGCGGAGTTGGTGCAGAGAGGGCTTCTTCGGGGCCTTTCCGGCTCAGATAGGCCGGAGTGGATCGCCCCCGGTCTGGAGGAGGAGGAGCCGAGGCCCCCGAACAGCTACGTGGTCAGCTTCATCGCATTCCATGAGCGCGGGTTCGGGGTGCCGGCAAGCTGGTTCCTCCGGGCGCTTCTTTTCTACTACGGGCTCGAGCTGCATCACCTTGCCCCCAACTCCATTTCACAGGCGGCCATCTTCGCGACCGTCTGCGAGGGCTTCCTGGGGATCGAGCCCCACTGGGAGCTCTGGATCCACCTCTTCCGGGGCGAGCTCTTCACGAAGGCGGTTTCGGAGGGTCGACGGAAGCTGATGAGGTCGGGGAGCTGCGTGCTCTCCGTTCGCCAGCACAGGTCGGGCCTGTACATCCCGTCCCAGGCGGCCACCTCAAACAAGGACTGGCGCGTGGGCTGGTTCTACCTTCGCAACGATGACGGGTTGCTGCCAGCGTACACCGGCCGCGTCATCGAGTCGCGGCCGGACCTTTGGAACTACGGCGTCGTCGACAAGAGGCAGGGTCGACTCGACCCGCTTCTTGAGGCCCTGTCGAGGCTGCGGAAGGCGGGTCTGACGGCCGGGATGGTTGTGGCCTGGTTCCACCAGCGGTGCATGCTGCCGCTGGTGAACCGGCCCCTGATCATGGCGAAGATGAGGGATGACGCGCCTCTCCTGCGGGAGTGCCAGATGAGGGCGTCCCCGGTCGCCTATCCCGAGCTCGTTCGCCGGGCGAGGGATGCAGTAAAGGAGGTGAAGGACGCGAGCAAGCTGCTCAGTATTCCGATGCGCCCGTACCGCGGGTACATCAGCTTGGTAAGGGGATCGATCCTGTGGGTGTGTTGCCGCGGAGCTGTTCGTGTTCGATCCTTATTTCCTTCTTTCTGCAGGGTTTACAGGGGTCAGCGCCTCGAAGCCTCCCCTCCCTGAGGAAAGGGAGGAGAGGCGGCGCCTGGCCGAGGAGAGGAAAAAGAAGAAGGACGAAAGGAACGCCAGGCGAGCCAAGCGTCGGAAGGACCGTGACGACCTGGAGAGGCGTCGGCGGCAACAGAAGCTCCATGGTGAGCCGGAAGAGTCCTCCCCTACGGAGGAGGATTCCGATGACGAAGACGAGGAGGGCTCGGAGGGGGACTCCGAGCCCCTGGCTGGGTTCCCAGACGTGGACCTCTCTCCGGTTCAGTCAGCGAGCCCCGTGAGGGTCACGTCCGGGGCGCAGGCGGCGGGGAAGAGCCTTGTTTCTGCCCCGGGCGCGGGTGGCGGGACTTCTGCGCCCCGGGGGGGCGACGGGTCCGCGCAGGGTCTGTCGACGCCGCCGTCGGCTGGGGCTTCGACGGAGATCCCCGGGACGGAGCTCCCGCCTCCCCCGAGAGGGGTTCCCCCTGCAGGGACACAGCGGCCGCGGACCTCACCCGTGCCCACCGCGAGGAGGGCGCCAAGGGCTGGGTAAGCGCTCGTCGCGTGCCCGTCTCGCGTTTGCTTGTGTGGGGATTTTTTCATGATGCGTATCTTTCTTCTCTTGTCTCAGCGGGAAGCGGTCCATGGAGGCCTTATCCCTCCGCCCTCGGAAGGCGCTGAAAGTGGGGGCGGCTTCCTCCGCCGGCGCGATGGTGGCACCGTCTGTGACGCCACCACTGCCGGGGTCCGGCGGGCCGGTCGTCACGCCCGAAATTATCAAGTCCCCAGAGGGGGCTCCGGTTTCCGCTGGTGGGGCGCCAGAGGAGGATCCCGCTTCTGGCGCGTCGAGGGATGAGGGCGCGACGGGGGCCTCGACTGCTGAAGCCGAGGCCGCTAAGGCGGCTGAGGCAGTGCCGTCCCTGGCCGCTGCGCCCGAGGCTGGGGCCGACGCCCTGCCTCATGGGTCGCGCTTGCCGGAGGAGGTCCACACCATCTCTTCTGGCGAGACTTCCCCAAAAGGTGGGACAGCAGAGGTGGGGGTCGAGGTTACCAGCGTGCCGCCGAGGCTGCTGGTGACAGAGGTTGGAGGAGGGGGCGAAAGCTCGGCCCCCGTCCGCTCGGGAGGTCGCTCTCCCACCTGGGGCGGACCTCGAGTGGAGTGGAGGGATCCAGCTGATCCCGAGGCCGAGCCGGTATTCGTCCTCGACGATGCCCCCGAGGTTGGAAACTGGAACGACCTCGGGCGGCTCGGCTCGCTCCTCACGCGGTCATTGAAGACGTCTCTGGCGATGGTGGAGACGGAGCTACCACGGGCTGCCCAGGTGAGGACCCTTGTTTGGGCGATCCTCTTCTTCCCATTTCGTCAAAAAAGGGGGGTTAATGTCTGGTCGACTATTTATCTTAGGAGCTCATGGGGGCCTCACAGGCCAAGTCGGACTTCCTCCGCCGGGAGAGCCACATCTGGGAGCAGCTTCGGGCGTCGAAAGCCGAGCTCGCTCATATCCAGGGGCAGCTTACCGAGAAGAACGCCGAGGCAGACCGGCTGAGCGCCCGTTGCTCGGAGGTGACGGCTGCGGTTGCCGAGACGGGTCGGCTGCGCACTCAGTGCTCAGGCTTGACCGCCGCGGTCACCGAGGCCCGGGAGCGCGGCGTCCGGGAGGCAGAGAGGGCCAAGGACCTGGCATCGCGGTTGGATGAGTCAGAGAAGACCGTCGAGGCCCTCCGCGCTCAGGTTGCCGAGGAGGCATCCAAGGCGCAGGCCTTGAGCGCGGACCTTGTGCAGGCTCGGAAGTCTGCTGAGGCGTCGGCCAACAATGCCCAGAAGTGGGAGGGCACGGCGAAAGGTAACGTTTTGTTCCGTCGGCTTTATGGTTTCCTTGTCGTACTTCGATCCTTCTTTTGGTGAGTCGCGTCGAACCTCTGCAGAGCTGCGGGGGAGGCTTACTGAGGCGGAGGACGCTTCGGCTGCCTTGCAGTTGGTGTACCAGGCGGAGACCTCGGAGCACCAGGTTCTGCAGGAGGCCGCCATCAGGGCCTGCGCGTCCCTTGGGGCCCCAGAGGGTCAATCAGGGGGCTCCCTGGTCAGCCGTCTGTCTGCCCTAAGGGGCCATAGGGACGATCAGGTGCGCGGCGCTCTGCACCTTGGGGTGAAGCGGGCTTTTGCCGTGATCTCCAGCCACTACGCCGGCCTCAACTTTGACGCCGTTAGCCAGGGGTTCATCCTGCCGGACGATGACGATGAAGCTGAGCGTGAGATCGCGGAGCTCACCAGGGTCGTCGAGGCCCCTGGGGAGGCCCTGGCTCGGTTTTTTGAAGAGGACGTGGGGCTTCCCCCAGCAGCGTCCTCGGCGCCTGAAGACCCCTTGATGGTTGCTCCTGCGGACGAGCCTCAAGAGGAGAGACAAAGTTAGTTTGGGCCACCGAGCCCTTGTGTTGTGTCCTCCGTGGGAGGATATTTTTGTGAGAAGGAACATGCCCGCGGCCCTCGAGGCCTAATGTAAAAACATTTTCGCATTTCATTCGTTGTTGCCTGTTTTGATAAAGCGAGCGAAAACACAAGTCTCGGGGGCGTCGGGCGTCGAGTCGGAGACCCTTCTCCTGATAGCCCCCGAGGCCTCGGAGGAGTGGGAAGGACTCCTTCAAGGGCTTTCGGGGTGAGAGCCCGAGGTGATATTGAAATATCTTTGCGCTCAAGTTTTCTTATTTTTCTTTGCCTGAGTTTTGCTTCGACTAAGTTTTCGACACGGACTTGGGTCCTTCGTGGGTGGGAGCGAGTGGAGGTACCGTAGCCCGGGGGCGTAGGCGAGCTCCCGTCTCGACACCCTTGGTCCTTAGGGGGCCCAAGGTGTTTTCTTCTTAGTCGCGAGGTGCGTTCAAGGCATAGAAAAATAACAAAACGTCGAGTTTAGAAAACGTGCGAGGTTTTTGGGAACTTTAGGGGGGATCCCCTTGCTAGCTCGCGAGGAAGTCTTCACTCTGATAAGACAGAGTCAAGGCTACCCTGGTTTGGAATGAAACAAAGAACTTGGAAACGAACTTTTATTCATTCGAAATGCGAAATTTGTACAAAGTACGAGAAATGTACGAAGCCTCGAGGCTTTAGGGATAGAAAACAACGTAGCTGTTCGATGCTCCGAGCTGGAGTCGGGCTCGGAATTGTTTTCGTGGGGCAGCGCTGAAGGTCGAAGGCCGAGCCCCCGAGTCCGGTTCGAGGAGGGGCGTCGAAGGTCGAGCCTCTGAGTCCGGCTCGAGGAGGGGCGTCGAAGGTCGAGCCTCCGAGTCTGGCTCGAGGAGGGGCGTCGAAGGGACGTCGAGCCCCCGAGTCCGGCTCGAGGTGGGGCGTCGAAGGGACGTCGAGCCGCCGAGTCCGGCTCGAGGTGGGGCGTCGAAGGTCGAGCTCCCACGTCCGGCTCGAGGGGCGGTGTTGAAGGTCGAGCCTCCGAGTCTGGCTCGAGGAGTGACGTCGAAGTCGAACTCCCACGTCCGTCTCGAGGGGCGGCGTCGTGCGTGGGTGCCAACTTAGCCCGCTCGTCTGCGGCGGGCGCCCACGCGCACTTCTTCGTCGTCATCGTCCTCGGCATCGCTCACCATCCCCTCGAGCTGGAAGCACTCCCTGGTGGGATACCAGACGTGCCGGTCCGCACATGTGACGGACGCGAACTTGCTGGGGGAGCGCGCCCGTGCCCTGGAGGTCGTCGGCCGCGTGCCGGGCAGGTCTCCCCTCGGGGATTCTGCGCCAGCCGCGGGGAAGTGGGCGTACGCCGCCGGCACCGCCTGTGCCTGGCGACAATGGTGACCACGACGCCGCTCGCGAAGTGGCGACGCGTGGTGGTGCAGGCGACGCGTCATGCCCCCCACGCGGGGTGGTGTGACACGCCTTCCGCTCGGGCCCTCCGTGGAGAGCGGGGTCAGCTCGTTGTCGTTGCCGGCGCCTAGGGACTCAAGGTTCCCGAACCACACGACGGCACCGGCAGAGAACGAAGGAGTCGAAGAAGCCATCCAGGAGATAGCGAGAAAATGTCTCGGACACGCGCTCCCCTACCTGGCGCGCCAACTGTCGGTGTTTCGTACCCGGGGGTATCACACCAACGAGTGATATGATCGCGTGCTTCTCTTCCTGGATGGTGATGCAAGAGGACACAAGGATTTATCCTGGTTCGGGCAAAGAAGGCCCTACGTCTAGCGGGGGGGGGGGGGGATGTTCTTGTATTACTTGCACCTAAGTGCTTGTACAGGGGAGAATACAAGCTCAGTGAGCGTGGACCGGGGTCCGGACTTAAGTGTATAGGTGTAAGGCGCTCTAACATGTTGTCCACCTGCGAATGAGGGCCCTGGCGTCCCCTTTTATAGGGCAAGGGGAGGCCAGGGTTACACTGGGGTTTTACAAGTGTCGGGGCGTACGGCGCCCAATACGAAGCAGGGTAGGAATCCTGTCTTGTCGAAGACATTGTAGCCGACGTGGGCGTTGCTGTTGAGGCGTCCTTGAAGCGTGGCCTCCATCCCGGGCGCGGACGTGGTGGCGCGGCAAGGTGGGAGCCGTACCGCACCCATCCCGGAATGTACAGGACGCGGCGGGGTCCCTCCGGGTCTTGGGGTACCTGTCCTCCAATAGCATGAAAGTAGTCAGGGCTCGAAGGGCGCGGAGCCGGCCTCGAGGTGGTGCCACGGGGGCTCGAGGGGCGCGGAGCCGGCCTCGAGGTGTTACAGTGCAGGGCTCGAGGGGCGCGTAGCCGGCCTCGAGGGGTTACAGTGCATGGCTTGGCCGAACAGTGCTGTACTGGTGTCCTTTTGCCCATGCTTGTGGTGAAAACGAGACTTGACCTTTACACCGAGCCACTGTGGTACATGCTGTGCACTAGTGGACATGACCGGAGTAGGTGAAGGCATTAAATGCGTGGTATGGGCTGGTACGGCTGTCTGTACAGCTCGAGGTCCGTGCGTTAAGGCTCGCGGTGTAGGGGCGCGCTCGCCCGGGGCCTGGAGAGCTCGGGCGAGACGGAGAGCGATCGTGCTCGCCCGAGGCCTTGCTCGGAGGGCTCGGGCGAGGCGGAGATAGAGCGTTCGCCTGAGGCCTGGCTGGGAGGGCTCGGGCGAGGCGGAGAAAGAGCGTTCGCCCGAGGCCTGGCTTGGAGGGCTCGGGCGAGACGGAGAAAGAGCGTTCGCCCGAGGCCTGGCTGGGAGGGCTCGGGCGAGACGGAGATAGAGCGTTCGCCCGAGGCCTGGCTGGGAGGGCTCGGGCGAGACGGAGATAGAGCGTTCGCTCGAGGCCTGGCTGGGAGGGCTCGGGCGAGACGGAGATAGAGCGTTCGCCCGAGGCCTGGCTGGGAGGGCTCGGGCGAGATGGAGATAGAGCGTTCGCCCGAGGCCTGGCTGGGAGGGCTCGGGCGAGACGGAGATAGAGCGTTCGCCCGAGGCCTGGCTGGGAGGGCTCGGGTGAGACGGAGATAGAGCGTTCGGGTGTTTGCGTTGATTGGGGGTACCCTTTTTTGTACCACCGACAACTTTGGCCATTCATCTTTTCCCTTTCACCAAACACTAGGCAAGGGAATCTCTGAAATTTGTATCAACTTTGGACCAAACATAGTTACATCTTCACTAGACACTTGATGACACAAAGTATAAAGCTTGAGGGGGGCATGTCATGGTGTCGGGCGACCCCCATATTGCACCATTCTGAAAATGTGTTTTCACACTTTAGACATGTCCCCTGGCTAAAGCAAAAGCAAAGTTGAAAGTGTCAAGGAGGGGGGTCGGCCGATCCATGCTATGGGTGGTCACCACTTGCCCTTCTCACCCTATATATACCATTGCATTGTGAGCTCAACTCCTCACCAAAACCACCAGAACCATCTCGAGCTCACAAATTCTTCCTTTCCTTCCTTAGTTGCAAGTTCATTCTCAAGCTTAGCTTAGTAGTAGCCATCCAAAACCAAAAACCCAAAATAGTCCCTATTTCATAGTAGTAGTAGAAGCTTGGTAACTTATCTTGTAGTAAGATGAAGAAGTTGCTTGCCTCCCGTTTCAAAAAGTCCAACAA
This sequence comes from Coix lacryma-jobi var. lacryma-jobi, assembly GCA_009763385.1. NCBI lineage: Eukaryota > Viridiplantae > Streptophyta > Magnoliopsida > Poales > Poaceae > Coix > Coix lacryma-jobi. Next base: position 98,575,937 of record CM019830.1, on the reverse strand, counting down.
GGGTGAGAGTTCTTCCCAAGAACCTCACCATGCTAGTGCTCATGAGAGGAGAGAGGTGGAAAGAAGTGAGCTAGTACCCTTCATTCCCCTGGCTAGAGTAATGGAGAATGAGAGTGGCCTCAGGGTAAATGCCGAAGAGATGGGGAAATTCTTCACTCTTAGTGAGTGTAGTTTCTCACACACAAGTGTCATTGATCCGGCCCTTTTGTAAGAAACAGGTATGGATTCAAAATTTTATGCTATTTTCAATACCATTGGTTGGGGAGGATTCTTTGAAATTCTTGAATTTGGCATAGAGAACCTAACCATCGAGTTTTTACGCACGCTAAAAGTGAATAACGATGGGGTAGCGTTTCGAATGTTTGGGATGGAATATGTCTTGACTTGGAGCACATTGAACACTTCTTTAGGATTTGATCACTCTTGCCATCTTGATGTAGACCATGCTTTCCATTATGACAAGAATGTTTTCTGGTATGCCGTTACTAGTTCTAGTGATTGTTCCAACCCCTCGCCGCTCAAAATTCATAACCCAACCTTACTTTTCATGCACTACTGGCTGATCACCACTCTTTTTCCTGGCATGAGAGGAGCTTTGGTAAGTGATGATGAGCTGAAATTACTCTATGCAATGGTTAGCAAGGTTAAAATTTCACCTGTTAAAATGCTAGTGAACTATTGGCTTAGCTACATAGAGCCTAGGAAACCCATATACTTCACATCATTCATCACACGCATAGCCGAAACTTTGGGTGCACTAGAATCCCAAACTTTTGAGTACATTAAAACCATGAGAGATGTTTTGGAAGAAAATGTATTTATTCATTGCGATGTACTCAAAAGGAGTCCCAAGGGTGAGCTAATAATGATTTATCCACGCCATACAGTCGAAATCACTCTCCCTTGCGAGGAACTTCGATTGTATGCGCTTCGTACGCTAACCTTTGATTTGGACCCCGAGGAAAGAGCCCCAAAAGTTGCAGGTACTAGCAGGAGGACAAGGAGAGCATCCCGTGCTACTCGAATGGAACAAGGCGGATCTTCACATCCGGCTGAAGAAGTTGAGGAGGGAGATGAGGCAACCTCCATGGACATTTCAGGGTCCTTGGGGAGGCCTCCTCGCTCACAGGACACTCCTCGCTCTCAAGACACTCCTCGCCTACGGGGTAGAGGAAGGCAACATCAAAGGACGCCGATGGACGAGCTCATCGACAACATGGGTGCGATGAACATCGAACAAGAGGCAACATTGCTTCTTGCACAACAAAACGCCCAACTCCTGCGGGCCATTCAAGAAGAAGAAGCATGACGTTGGGCCGGGTGGTACCAGCATTATCCACTGCCACAGTAGGCAAGAACCAAGCTTGTGGGAGATCCTCTCCCCCACCAAGGTAAGTCATGTATCTTAAGTTATTTACGTTTCAATTAGTTTTCTCATTGCATTTTAAAAAAATAAAAAATACCAAAATTTTTTTGCTTAGTATTCCCCTTAGCACATATGTCTCATTTATGTCTATCTTCCCCATGGAAATGATGACTAGTTGCCTTGCTAATGTTTCTCGAGTGCCTAGTTTACAACTTAGTATTTCTCTAAGTATGGATTACTCAGCTCATTTAAACCATCATGAACCTGAAAACTTTGTGGGTTGCAAGTGCTAGAACTAAGTCTAAGTTGTTGTGAGACATGATATAGTGAGACAAGAGTTGTTATAATATTGTTCTAAGCATGATAGATTACCAGAGAATTTATTCTTAAAATGATCAAAATCTTAATTGTTCCTCAATGGTGATAAATTCCTACCACAACCATATATGCTTTACATGTTTACAAACCTTCTACATAGGCTATTTGCTTTGTATTGAGTGTTGTCAAGTCTTGTTGACGCTTGTTAAGAGACTTTTCATGCTCCTAAGATCAAGATCACGTACACACCTCATATACATGCTACTTCTACATTGAAAGTACGCAAAAACATGCCTTTCATTTCCACCAAATAGGTTGCTTCATAATCCAAGTGTTAGGAAATCTCTCTCAATTATTTAGTAAATGAGACTCAAAAGGCTGGGCAGAATAAAGATGAAAAAAAAGAGAGACGGACAAGTGAAAGTCCATGAAAAAAAGGGAAAAGAAAAAAAATGCTAGCCATGTCTCATTAGAAAAGAGAGAAAAAGAAAAAAAATATAGAGAGATAGATCTTATCAAATAAAGAAGCAATCTAGTCGACCATACACCACACACTTGCACATCTTGATCTGGGAGTATGATACTTCTCTTCAAGGATCCGAGCTTTCACTTCGCAACAAAATGCAAGTAAGTATGCTATCTTCTTTCATCTCTACCTTGAGCTACACATAAGCCTGTTTAGAAGTAGGATGAAATAAAGAAGGCAACACTTATCATATGCCTTGGTGAGGAATCATACACCATTTGAGCGACATGAGAGAACCATTTGAGGAACATTATGTCTTTCTTTTGAAAAATATTGCAAAGCCTCCGGTATGAAACTTGCTAAAAACAAGAAAGTTAGTGCTCAAGTCAAACTGTTCTATCTTTCAACCACCTAAGACAAAGGAAAAGCCATAAGCCCCATAGAGTACTAGGGTAATATGGGTGATTTACATAGCTATTTTTTCCATTCAAAGAGAGGAACTTTGTTGTTCACATGGTACTCTTGAAATGTGATGCATAGTAACAATCCTGATCCACCGAGGCCAAGTTTGGTGGTTTGCTTGGGACGAGCAAAGGTTAAGCTTGGGGGATCTTGTTGACGGAAGTTATAGCATGTTTTACCTTATCAAAATACCGTCAACAGGCCTCGTTTTCAAGGAAGAATAGCATATCATGAGCATATTTATCACTAATAAGTTTCACTTGTACTCTTAGCTTGTGAACTTGTAGGAGATGGCAAAATGAACAAAACAAGGCAAGGTCGGCCCACCAAGGGGGTCGGCCGACCCCACCTTGAGGCCACCTCGGCCATGGTGACATGGCATGATCCAAGAGAAGCATGTTCAAGTCAATATCAACCATTGGATCAAACATGTGCTTTTGCTCAATGGTGCAAGATGAGAAGCACATGGATTCATGGGTCCACACCGAAAACCAAATGCAACCAACTTCACAAGACTTGCTCCATGACATGTGGGGTCACCAAGGGAGAGAAGGTGGTGGGCCAGCCCTGTCATAGGGGGGTCGGCCGACCCCCCCTTGGTGGGGCCCATCTCCACTATTGATCAGGATGACATCATCACCTTCTAGAAGATGTACCTTGGGCCCACATGTCATAGAGGGGGGTCAGCCGACCCCATGGTGACCCTCATCCAAGTCGGTGGCAAAGTGCATATTTCACAGTGAAGAATATCCAAGCCATTCATCCAAGGTCGGTTGCTACGGCGGTGGATCCAAGGGTGAAGAGAGGAGGATCACGCGGATCGCTGATGTGGCGCCGGAGTAGCCCCTACTCCACCTCCACTATAAATAGAGGCCTCCACCCTCTCATTCTACACATCTCACAAGAGATATCTCACACATCTCACAACACATATCTCCACTCTCATGTGAGATCAAGCAAGAGTAGTAGTAGTTAGTCTAGTAGTGGGAGTTAGAGTTGAGTCGGGCGAAGCTCGGGTCTCCGGAGTCGTCTTCTAGGAGTCTGGTATAGCCCTTGTATCTTTCTTCTTTTGTAAGACTTTATTTATATAATATATTATTCTTTCTTTACTTTACTTTGCATTTACTTAAGTATTTACTTTCCATGTATTTATTTATGTATTTACTTAGTGCAAGTCTATATTTATATTGTCTTATTGTGTGCTTATCTTAGTTCTATAGTTGTCTTAGTTAGATTGATTTCCTTTAAATAGCTTCTTATGTGTGCGTCATCGTCCTATCTTAGGATAGGGACCTTAGATATTTTGATCGATAGCTAAAGGTGTAGATAAGTGTGAGCGTGGTGCTCATACTTCATCTTATCTTTGACTACCGCTGGCTTGCATGGACAGTAGGGGCGCATGGACAAAAGGTTACAGATTTTGCCTGGCTACCAAGATCCCCTCACGTGAACTCAGGCTAGTTTTTAAAAGGTAAGGCGTCCATAAGCCAAATATCCGCTTGAGTACTAGGTTAGGTGAACAACCTTCTATCGCTTTACTCTCTTGTTTATCCCTCTCACACAAGTAGCAAGGCGTCAATCTAGTTAAGTCATCTATTTAATTAGGATTAGTTCATAGGAGTAAAGGTAGAAGCATAGGAGTACTTTATACTCGCTCGTTGTCCTCCCACCTAGCTAACTCTACTAAAGTTATCTTTCATATCATATACTCTTTGCTTAACTTATTTATCTTATCTATCTATCCTCCCTTATATCCACTTATCCCCTTTTGCTTCTCTAATTGATAATAGATTATAGTAAGGCTAAAGGATCTATCTTTCCTCTCTCTACATCTTTCCTAGCTTGCTTTCCTTTGGGATAAAATAAATAACGATACCTTGGAATACTCCCGGGTGAAGTGCTACGTCGGTATATTCTGTGCGCTTGCGGAATTATCCAATAGTCAATAGTTTTACCACCAAGACACTTCTAGCGTCATTGCTGGGGTTAGGCACCATAGTCTAGTTCTAGTGGTTGCGTTAAGAAGTGTCAACAGTCAGCCATGTGCTTGGAACACATCTAACACTCTCCCTCCTCGGACATTACAACGGTGGACTTGGAAAACTCAAGTTCTCTCACTGTATCCTCCCACTTCTGCCTAAACTCCTTCCTCTCTCTAGCTGCACGCCTAAGCAACTTATCTAGACTAAGCAAAGCAGCAATAAGCTTATCGACCTCAGCAGAGAGTTCTTCGGGAGTCTGGGATACCTACGAGGAGTCATCTTCGTCGTCGTTCCGAGGGGTCTCCTCCAGCTGACTGTCGACCTCCTTGCCGAGGGCCATGGTGCAAAAGCCCTCATTGTCGGCGAAGAAGCAGAGGCCATTTAGCTTGTCCTCGATCCTCTTCTTCTTCTTGGACTCATCGTCGCTTGAGGCAGCTGAGTCGTCATCGGAGTCGTCGACGTTAGTGAGCGTGGCGAAGAAAGCACGCTGCTCGGCCTGGGATTTCTCCAAGTACTTCTTCTTGATGTACTCCTTATTGAAGCCAACCTTCCGCTTGTGCTTGGGAGGGGTGTACTTCTCCTTGTACTTGCTGAAGGACCGAGAGTGCTACCAGAAAGCGACCAGAGGGGGGGTGAATGGGAGCTTCAAAATTTCCTTTCGGAAACTTGTCGCCACTATTCCGAGAATCAACCCCAAGAGCAAATCTAGAGCTTGCAAGTGTCCACAACCCTTGATGTAGGGTGGATGCTTCCAAGAAGCACAGCGGGACACTACACAACTCTAGAAACCCAACACAAAAGCCGGAAATCAAAACCGACAACAGACGAACGAACCGCGTACAAAACAGTGCAGACTGCACTTGACCGGACTCTGGCCAGCGTCCGGTCAGTGAGCACCGGACGCGTCCGGTCGGACAAAAACTGTTCTGGAACCTTACTGTTTCTGACCGGACTCACAGACAAGACCATCCGGTCCAGTAAGTCAAGCGTCCGGTCACACGAAACAAAACAAATGAACAGTGATAGGGGTGCGTCCGGTCACTGAGCAGAAAGAGCGTCCGATCAGCTTCAGAAAATCTGCACGTGACATTCAACCACCGGACACTTGGAGTCAGCATCCGGTCAGCCCGATGCAAGCGTCCGGTACTCCCGAATCAGCCCCGTTCGTCCACCGATTCAACTCGATCTCACCCAAAACAAATCCTCTAAGGATCAAACTTGGTGAGAGCAGTCACAAGGAGGATAGTGAGCTACTCCTAGGAGATCATGGCTCGAACCTATCTCCAAATCGATGAATCAAAGAATTTCGGGGGAAGGGAGGCAAAAACCGAACCGAAACGAAATACGACCGATCTACTAGCTCGTGAGGTTAGAGGAGAATTCCTTCGGTGGAAAGAAGCACCTCACGATCTAGAAAAACTTGGTTCAAACGGATTTGCATGAGATGCACCAAGTAGAGAGATCAATCAAAGGGAAAAACGTGGAGAAATGCAATACGCGAAGAACACGATCAAAACGCGAATTACAACCACGAAATTGCAACCGTGTGGCTACCACACGCTACAACAGTGAGATTACGGTCTCACTTCCTCAAAATCTCACGGGCACAGAGGTATGATTGTCTTCTCTGTGGATCTCAGTTCGCTACAGCAGGGAATGGGAGAGCAGGAAACCCTAGGAGTGTAAGAGCAAATGACTGAGATAGTTTGGGAGGTGGGTGTCTCCCCCTACTTATCCTAATTCTAATTCCCACTCTACCCCTAGTTATTTATATAGCGACCCAGCCAAACCCTAAGGCTATCCTGGACCAACCCGAAGATGATGTTGATCCGACGGCCACGCCCGCACAACTGGTAGCGTTGCCTCGACGCAACATCACCGATTGCTGCCACGTGCCACCTCCGCTCTGCTCATCCTTTTCCCGGACTCCGCCCCCCGGTTTTGTGGCCGAAACCGGGAAACCAGGCCTTCATGACCAACCCCCGGTTTTGAGGCCCAAACCGGGAAACCAGCCTCCAAGTCCATCCCCCGGTTTTGAGGCCGAAACCGGGAAACCCACTGTCCATCGCCTGAGTTTTGTGGCCCAAACTCATAAACCCGCCAGCGCCCAGGTTTTGAGGCCCAAACCTAGAAACCATCCTCAGCCCGAGTTTTGTGGCCCAAACTCGGCAAACCCGCAGCACCCAGGTTTTGTGGCCCAAACCTGGAAACCGTGCACCCGATGGTTTTTCTCTGGCTCTACCACCAAACCGAAGATGTAGAGGGGATGCACCGCCCGTGCACCCCGTCCACCGACACGTGTTCCCAGGTCCTCGACCCAAGCAACACTGTGCCCCGCAAGTCTCCGCTCGTCGCTGTCCCAGGCTGTCAGCCACCACAGCTGATCCTCAGGCCACCGGTCCCTCAGTCCAAGCCTCATGTCCGCCCTTCACCGCTTTCGGTCCGTTGGCACAACATGTCTCTACTTGACCTTCACCTTGCCCTCGATCACTGTCTCCATGCTCGACACCTGCACAACACAAGCCAAAGAACATGCTATCAAACCCGTTGACAATCACTCATCACTCGAGACTCGGCATACACCCATGTATCCACAATCTCTCCCTTGATGAGTACATTGTCAACTACACACACAAATCATAATTAAAGTAGAAGAAGGAGGAAGGAGAAGAGAGAACTCGACCAAATGACCCAAACGCATAGCAAAGCCGAAGAAGGTCAAGTGGAAGGAGCAAGACAACTTGGTCCCCAAAGACATGGGCAACGGCTCAACGCAACTAAGCAAAGCAAAGCTAGCCCTCAAGAAGAGGTAGAACAGGCTCAACACCGCTAGCAAAAACGCTCTGTACCAACTGTTACCAGCTCAAAAACTCAGCAACAAGCAGACTCCCCCTCAAATAGTGCACACAACTAGGAGGTCTCCCTCTTAGTTCAACTCGGAAAGCACATGATTTATCAATATTTTCTCCCAAAAATTTCTCCCCCTTAGTTGAACACAAAAGACACACATGATTTGTCAAATCTCTCCCCCTTAGTTGAAAATGCACCATCAAGCATAAAAATACATAAACAAGCAAGTTTCTCCTCCTTGACAGAATATCTCCTTTTCCAAAATGCATATGAGTCAAAATGCAAGTTAGCAACTTCAGGAATATAGTCAAGAGAATGCAAAGATGCTCTACTTAGTTTGAATCTGATGACTCAACAACATCCACAGCATGCTAGCAAAGGCTCAAACTGATCACCAAGTACGAAATATGAACATATGAGCAAAGTGAGCAGTTTTAGCCAAAAAGGTATTCACCATCAAAATAGCACTATTCATGTATAGACAGGAAATCAAACAAGTGCTAAGCATGTATACAAGGTGAACTACCCCTAGCAAAGTTCAATCATCATGCTGCAGAATGAAACATACACTTGTGATTTTAAATTTTATCGGAGTTGCAGCGGTGAAATTACACAAGTTCAGATTTCAGCATGTGATTGCGAAAGGTTGAAAGCTTGTCATTGCCTAATTTTTCAACCGAGCTAAGCCTATGCATATGCAATCAGAAGCTTAAAGCATCAGTTTCGGTCATACACTACACGACTCAAGTTTAACTCAAATGTGCAATGAGAAACAGTCTCGATACTATGATGTGTTGACAAGCAGTCCCATCTCGATCTTTTCAATTCACTTAAATCTTGGTTCAAAAATTGAAACAGAATATGAACATACCAAACAAGCGAATGACTCAGAACTAGAGACATAGCAACCTAGCATATATGAAAAGCACGAGTGAATTCAACACATCCTACACATGCTAGTTGCTATCTCAGTGGTGAACATTTTCAGATTTAAGTTCATTAAGCAGGTTTTCTATTAAAAGTAGCTCAGCTCACAACATGTATTAGTGATCAGTAAGAGCATAAGCTACAAGCATCATCATAAGCATCGGAGCATACTAAACAAAGCATAATCACATTCCAAAGATTATATACATGAAGCTCAGAAAGTAAAGAAGCATGATGAAATGCAAAGATTAAAGAAAACAAAGATAAACAAAAAAGAGTCAGTCTATAATACAAGAACCAAAATGTTTCCCCCAACTAAAAGGGGAAACACACACCAAGCTCACCTCTCAACCGATTAAAGGTTGATTGGTCCAAAGGCTTGGTGAAAATATCAGCAAACTGATGATGAGTATCGACATGGCGAAGGTCGATATCACCCTTCTCATAATGGTCTCGCAGAAAATGAAAGCACACATGGATATGTTTGGTCTTAGAATGCAGCACGGGGTTCTTAGCAACACTAATAGCACTCGTGCTGTCACAAAGCAAAGGTACACGAGAAAAGCTTAGACCAAAATCATGCAAAGTGACCATCATCCAAAGCAACTGAGAATAGCAGCTAGCTGCAGCAACATATTCAGCCTCTCTGGTAGACTGAGCGACACTAGACTGCTTGCGAGAAGACCAGGATACAAGAGAAGAACCAATAAACTGACAAGTCCCAGAAGTGGACTTGCGCTCAACTCGGCAACCAGCAAAATCGGCATTAGAATATCCGCAAAGGGAGAGGGTGGAGGAAGCTGAATACCAAATCCCAAACTCAGGTGTGAAACGAAGGTACCTCATAATGCGCTTCACCGCCTGATGGTGAGAAGTGCGCAGCGACGCCTGAAAGCGTGCGCACAGACACACTACGAACTGAATGTCCGGGCGTGTCACCGTCAGGTAGAGCAGCGACCCGATCAAACTCCGGTACTCCTTCGGGTCCACAGCTTCTCCATCCGTATCCGCATCCAGGGCCGTCGTGGTCGACATGGGTGTTGGAAGAGGCTTGGCCTCACCCATATCGAACTTCTTCAGCAAGTCTTTGGTGTACTTGCCCTGGTGCACAAACGTCCGTTCCCAGGATTGCTTAATTTGCAATCTGAGAAAGAATGTCAGCTCGCCCATCATACTCATCTCGAACTCCCTGCTCATAAGTTCTGCAAACTTGGCAACCAAAGCGTGAGAAGAACCACCGAAAATGATACCATCCACGTAAATCTGGACCAAGAGAGTGTCTTTGCCTTGCTTGAGGAGAAAAAGCGTTTTATCCACACATCCCATTTTAAAACCCTTAGCAAGCAAAAAGGTTTTCAACCAATCATACCAGGCTCTAGGGGCTTGTTTCAAACCATATAAAGCTTTGTGGAGTTTAAAAACATGGTTTGGAAACTTGGGATTTTCAAAACCGGGGGCCTGTTGTACATACACCTCTTCTTCTATGTAGCCGTTTAAGAAGGCACTTTTGACATTCATTTGAAAAAGTTTAAGCCCTTTGGATGCAGCAAAAGCCAAGAGTATCCTAATAGCCTCCAAACGAGCTACAGGAGAAAAGTCTCCTCATAGTCTATCCCCTCCTTTTGACTATAACCCTTGGCCACAAGTCTCGCTTTGTTCCTCACAATGTGGCCATCCCCTCCTTGTTTGTTTTTGAAAACCCATTTTGTCCCAATAGGATTACAGCCTGGAGGAGGTGGAACCAAAACCCAAACCTGATTTCTCTCAAAATTCTCTAACTCCTCATGCATGGCATTGACCCAATCTGGATCCATCAAGGCGTGTCCAACATCTCGGGGTTCAAAATCAGCAACAAATGCAGAATGAGCAAAGTGAGAGATTTGTTGTGACCTGGACCGAGTGACACGTTCATCGATGCTGCCAATCATCTATTGAGGTGGGTGTTGGCGTTGAATGAGTCGTGCACCTCCCGAGCTGAAGATACCTCCCCCTCAACAGCAGCTGGTGCCTCCCCGGGTACAAAAGGTACCGCTCGGGGTGGCGGATCCCACGGCCCCCAAGTCGAAGAAGAGGGATCGGGGCCGTGAGTCGTAGTAGAAGCCGCTCCTTGCGGCATAGCAGGTGGAGGTGATGCTAGGTCACCCATGCCTTCAGCATCCTCGTCCTCATCATCAAAAAGAGGCTCACCAACCTCATGATCACCTACACGCTCAAAACGAGAAGAAGGACAAACCATGGTCTCGTCGAAGGTGACATCGGATGTCTCCATGACTCGGTTTGTATCAAGGTTAAGTGCACGATAAGCTCGAGTGTGAGTGCCATAACCCAAAAATACACCGTCAGAAGAACGAGACTCAAATTTGTCCAGGTTGCCTTTCTTCAGTATATAACAGTGCCAACCAAAAACTCTAAAATAACTCACTTTGGGCTATCTTCCAAAACGCAATTCATAAGAAGTCTTTTTCAAGAAAGCTCGGAGAAAATGCGATTGGAAATATAGCATGCAGTGTTCATAGCTTCGACCCAATATCGCCTACGAGTCCTATGCTCATCGAGAATCATCCTAGCCATCTCTACAAGGGTCCGATTCTTCCTCTCTACAACACCATTTTGTGGCGGTGTGTAGGGGGAAGAAAACTGATGCTCCAAACCCAAAGAGTCACAAAACTTCTCAAAATCCAAATTCTTAAACTCGGAACCATTATCACTACGAATAGCTCGCATCGAGTTCAAATGGAACTCGTTCTGAAGACGTAAAATCAGATTGCGAGCAAAAGAGAAAGTCTCAGTCTTCTCAGTCAAAAAGAAGACCCACGAATATCTCGAAAAATCATCAACAACAACCAAAACATACCACTTTCCCCCAACCAAGCACACCCGAGCCGGACAAACAAGATCCATGTGTAAAAGCTCTCCAGGGCGCTGTGTCATGACCTGAGTCACGGGATGGTGGGGAGCGGCAACCATCTTCCCATGTCTACAAGAATGGCAAACAAGGTCCTTCTCCATAGACAACTTGGGCAATCCTCGGATTAGGCCAAGTGAGCTAAGCCTTGCAAGCAAGTCAAACCTTAAGTGACCGAGCCTCCTATGCCACTTCCAAAGATCAGAGGAGGAAGGACCAGACACAAGACAGCAAGAAAATCCAAACGACTCTGAGAAATTCGCACGAATGACTTTCCCAAAGGGCGAAATCAAACATACAAGATTGCCCTGAGGATCTAAAATACGACTGAGATTCGGTTTAAAATGAATCTCATAGTCATCATCAAAGAGTTGCGAAACAGAAAGAAGGTTAAAGTGCAAGTTAGAAACAAGAGCAACATAACGCAACACAAAATGCTCATTAACTCGCACCGACCCACGAGACAACACCTTACCTTTACTATTGTCGCCGAAGGTGATAAATTCCTTCCCGGCAACAGGACTAAGACTGGAGAACCATTTGGTGTTTCCGGTCATATGCCTCGAGCAACCGAAATCCACCAGCCAAATGTCCTCCAATCGTTTTACCTGCATCAATAAAAATACATGGGGTGAGCATACGGTCCAACACTGGGGTGAGTAAAATAGGAAGAATACCAATGTTGGGTCGGCTGCTCAAAAGAACGATTAGTAGAAAAACCATTCCTAGCACGCCTATGGGGAAAGCGGTCACTACGCACAGGAAAACGTGGTCCGCTAAGGAAGGAGCGTCCATCGCGATAGTCAAAACGCGGTGGAGGGAAACACTCAACAAAGCCTCTGCCACGGGGACCGTATCCTGCAAAGTCAGGACCCCATCGGGCAACACCTCCCTGACGCCTAGGACCTTGAGGCACTGCACCTCTAGCCCTAGCAGCTCTCCTCTGGACATTCGGCACATGCACATCATGGAAAGGATGGTACATGTCCGCATTGTCCATCTCCCTGGCACGACGCTCCTTTCTCTTGCGCCTAAAGCAAAACTCACTCAAGTGTCCATCTCTCCCACAGTGCTCACAATGGTACCTCACCGCTCTCATAGGGGGTTGTTAGTACTCACGGTAGTGGGTGTGGATCACCTTGCCCTTCTGTAGCATAAGCTCCTCTTGGATAGGTGGCATTGTGTCTAGCTTGTTCTTGAGGTGGTTTGGTTTGGGAGCCCATTACTGTTTCTTGGGTGGAGCTCTTGGAGGTTCATCAAACACTCCATCCTTGGTGTTAGGCTTGAGAGGCTCTTTGGGTGGAAGTTTGGTAAGCTAGGGAGTAGTGGTGGAGTTGGGCTTCTCACTCGGGTTCATACCACTCGACTCTCCAATTTTCCCAAAAGAAGAAACATCAACACCCTGAGCAAACCTATACCAGGACCTCCAGTGGCTCGCTTAAACTGAGCAATCATCATCCCAAGTTGCGGCTCATCACAAGACACCCATGACAAGATGGTCCGAAGGTATGTGTTTTCCTCCTCGGTTTGCATCTTGCCATGCTTCACGTTTGCAATCTCCATGTCCAAACCCTCGCACAAAGCGCACCTAGACACACAAGTGCTACCCGAGCTGGCCTTCTCAAGAGACTTAATCTTGGCATTCTTCTCTGCCAACTCGGATTGCAAGCCTGCACAAGACTTGCACGCACCCAACAACACGGGTCTAGCCCGGAGCTCATCCACCTCTCCAACCAAAGCAGCATACTTACCTCTCAAAGTGAGAAGGTCAGTCATGTGCTTGGTGCACATCTCACACTCAGCCTCGTCAGAAACGACCACGGTGGACCTAGCAAACTCAAGCTCCTTCACCGTGTCCTCCCACTTCTGCCTAAACTCCTTGTGCTCTCTAGCAGCACACCTAAGCAGCTTATCTTGACTAAGAAGCGCGGCAGTAAGTTTCTCGACCTCAGCAGAAAGCTCATCGGGGGTCTGAGATACCTGGGAGGAGTCGTCGTCGTCGTCGTGAGGGATGTCCTCCAGCTTGCTGTCGACCTCGTCACCAAGGACCATGGTGCAGAAGCCCTCGTCATCGGTGAAGAAGCAGAGGCTGTTCAGCTTGTCCTCGATCCTCTTCTTCTTCTCGGACTCGTCGTTGCTTGAGTGTGCGGAGTCATCATCCGAGTCATCGACGTCGCTGAGCGTCATCGACGTCGCTGAGCGTGGCAAAGAAGGCACGCTGCTCAGCCTGGGCCTTCTCCAAGTACTTCTTCTTGATGTACTCCTTCTTGAAGCCGCCCCTCCGCTTGTGCTTCGCGGGGACGTACTTCTCCTTGCGCTTGTCGGAGTCGTACTTGTGCCCATGGTCGCCCTTCCCAGATGTGGGCTTGTTCTTCTTGGGACAGTTGGTGATGAAGTGGTCGGGGTCACCGCACACAAAGCATCCTGAGCGTCCTCCTCCGCGGCGACGGTTCATGCGATTGTTGTGGAACCGCAAGACCCGGTTGGCAAGCAAAGGCAACTCGTCATCCCCCAAAGACTCAAGCTGCTCCTCTGTGACAGAAAGGAGTGAAGAGAGTGCAAATCCTCCAGACGGGTTAGCAGAAGAGCTAGAAACCAAAGCCATAGTCGGGCCAGAAGGATTTTCATAAGAAGCCCTCGACATGGCGTCAATCTCACTAGACTTGAGCTTACTAAAGAGCTCGTCGCATGTGAGGGTCTCATAGTTAGACGATTCGATGATCGCCTAGACCTTTGAGTCTCACACCGACCGATCGAGAGTATGCAAAAGCTTCAAAGCCCTCTCATGATCGTCAAAAGGCAACAGCTCCTTGTTAGCCCTCATCTTGTTGACAATGACCTGAAAGCGAGCGAATAAACTTTCTATGCTCTCGCCAGGCATGTGTCGAAAGTTCTCATACTCCCGCTTGTGCGACTCGTAGAGACGGGATTTGACTTGAGTGGTTCCCTCATGGAAGCGCATGAGGGTCGCCCAAATCTCATGAGCCGTGGGGAGGTGAGAAACGCGATCAAACTCGGACATGCTCAAACAGGAGAAAAGAGCATTACGCGCTCGGGTATTGGCATCGTGTTCATCGATCTGAACCTGAGTAACACGAGCAGCCAAGACAACGTAATCGGCCTTGTTGCAAATCTCCCAAACAGAAGAGCCCATGCTCTGGAGATAGGCCGACATGCGTATCTTCCAGTACGCATAGTTCGTCCCATCGAAAAACGTCGGTTTGCCCACGCCGTGATCCATGTCTCCTTCTGTGGATCTGGAACCGGCTAAGGTGGAAGATCCTTAACCTGCTCCGATACCAATTGAAGGACCGAGAGTGCTACCAGAAAGCGACCAGAGGGGGGTGAATGGGAGCTTCAAAATTTCCTTTCGAAAACTTGTCGCCACTATTCCGAGAAACAACCCCAAGAGCAAATCTAGAGCTTGCAAGTGTCCATGACCCTAGATGTAGGGTGGATGCTTCCAAGAAGCACAGCGGGACACTACACAACTCTAGAAACCCAACGCAAAAGCCGGAAATCAAAACCGACAACAGACGAACGAACCACGTACGAAACAGTGCAGACTACACTTGACCGGACTCTGGATAGCGTCCGGTCGGACAAAAACTGTTCTGGAACCTTACTGTTTCTGACCGGACTCACAGACAAGAGTGTCCGGTCCAGTAAGCCAAGTGTCCGGTCACACAAAACAAAACGAATGAACAATGATAGGGGTGCGTCCGGTCACTGAGCAGAAAGAGCGTCCGGTCAGCTTCAGAAAATCTACGCGTGACATTCAACCACCGGACGCATGGAGTAAGCATCCGGTCAGCCCGATGCAAGCGTCCAGTCCTCCCGAATCAGCCCCGTTCGTCCACCGATTCAACTCGATCTCACCCAAAACAAATCCTCTAAGGATCAAACTTGGTGAGAGGAGTCACAAGGAGGATAGTGAGCTACTCCTAGGAGATCATGGCTCGAACCTATCTCCAAATCGATGAATCAAAGAATTTTGGGGGAAGGGAGGCAAAAACTGAACCAAAACGAAATACGATCGATCTACTAGCTCGTGAGGTTAGAGGAGAATTCCTTCAGTGGAAAGAAGCACCTCACGATATAGAACAACTTGGTTCAAACGTATTTGCAAGAGATGCACCAAGTAGAGAGATCGATCAAAGGGAAAAACGTGGAGAAAAGCAATACGCGAAGAACACGATCAAAACGCGAATTACAACCACAAAATTGCAACCGTGTGGCTACCACACGCTACAACAGTGAGATTACGGTCTCACTTCCTCAAAATCTCACGGGCACATAGGTATGATTGTCTTCTCTGTGGATCTCAGTTCGCTACAGTAGGGAATGGGAGAGCAGGAAACCCTAGGAGTGTAAGAGCAAATGACTGAGATAGTTTGGGAGGTGGGTGTCTCCCCCTACTTATCCTAATTCTAATTCCCACTCTACCCCTAGTTATATACAGAGCGACCAAGCCAGACCCTAAGGCTATCTTGGACCAACCCGAAGATGATGCTGATCCGACGGCCACGCCCGCACAACTGGTAGCGTTGCCTCGACGCAAACTCACCTAATGCCGCCACGTGCCGCCTCCGCTCTGCTCATCATTTTCCCGGACTCCGCCCGCCGGTTTTGTGGCTGAAACCAGGAAACCAGGCTTTCATGACCAACCCCCGGTTTTGAGGCCCAAACCGAGAAACCAGCCTCCAAGTCCATCCCCCGGTTTTGAGGCCGAAACTGGGAAACCCGCAATCCATCGCCTGAGTTTTGTGGCGCAAACTCAGAAACCCGCCAGCGCCCAGGTTTTGAGGCCCAAACCTGGAAACCATCCTCAACCCGAGTTTTGTGGCCCAAACTTGGCAAACCCGCAGCACCCAGGTTTTGTGGCCCAAACATGGAAACCGTCCACCCCATGGTTTTTCTCTGGCTCTACCACCAAACCGAAGCTGTAGAGGGGATGCACCGCTCGTGCACCCCGTGCACCCCGTTCACCGACATGTGTTCCCAGGTCCTCGACCCAAGCAACACCATGCCTCGCAAGTCTCCGCTCATCGCTGTCCCAGACTGTCAGCCACCACAGCTGATCCTCAGGCCACCGGTCCCTCAGTCCAAGCCTCACATCCGCCCTTCACCGCTCCTGGTCTGTCGGCATGGCACGTCTCTACTTGACCTTCACCTTGCCCTCGATCACTGTCTCCGTGCTCGACACCTGCACAACACAAGCCTAAGAACATGCGATCAAACCCGTTGACAATCACTCATCACTCGAGACTCGGCATACACCCATGTATCCGCACCTGCCGGAGTAGTACTTGTGCCCGTGATCACCCTTGCCAAAGAGTTGCTTGTTCTTCTTTGGGCAGTTGGTGATGAAGTGATCAGGGTCGCCGCACTCATAGCATCCAGCGCGTCCTCCTCCGCGATGACGGTTCATGCGGTTGTTGTGGTACCACGAGAACCGTTTGGCAAACAAAGCCAACTCGTCATCTCCCATGAACTCCAGCTGCTCCTCTGTGCCCGAAAGAAGATAAGAAAGTGCAAAGCCTCCAGAGGGGTTAGCAGAAGAGCCAGAAAGCAAAGCCATCGACGGGCCAGAAGGATTCTCATAAGAAGCCCTCGTCATGGCGTCAATCTCACTGGACTTGAGCTTACTAAAGAGCTCGTCGCACGTGAGAGTCTCATAGTTAGGCAATTCGATGATCGTCTGAACCTTAGAGTCCCACACCGACCGATCGAGAGTGTGTAAAAGCTTGAGAGCCCTCTCATGATCATCGAAAGGCAACAGCTCCTTGTTAGCCCTCATCCTGTTGACAATCACCTGAAAGCGAGCGAATAAACTTTCTATGCTCTCACCAGGCATGTGTCTAAAGTTCTCATACTCCCGTTTGTGCGACTCGTAGAGACGGGATTTGACATGAGTGGTTCCCTCATGGAAGCGCATGAGGGTCGCCCAAATCTCCCGAGTCATGGGGAGATGAGAAACGCGATCAAACTCAGACATGCTCAAACAGGAGAAAAGAGCATTACAGGCTCGGCTATTTGCATCGTGCTCATCGATATGTAGCTGAGTCACACGAGCAGCCAAAACCACGTAGTCAGCCTTGTTGCAAATCTCCCAGACAGAAGCACCCATGCTCTGAAGATAGGTTGACATGTGGATCTTCCAATACGCATAGTTCGTCCCATCGAAAAACGGCGGTTTGCCCACGCCGCGATCCATGTCGCCTTCTGTGGATTTGGAACCGGCTAAGGTCGAAGATCCTTAACCTGGCTCCGATATCAATTGAAGGACAGAAAGTGCTACACAAAAGAGACCAGAGGGGGGGGGGTGAATGGGAGCTTTAAAATTTCTTTTTCAGAAACCTTTAGCCATTGTCCCGAGAATCAACCCCAAGAGCAAACCTAGAGCTTGATAGCATCCACGACCCTTGATGTAGAGTGGATGCTTCCAAGAAGCACAACAAGACACTACACAACTCTAGAAACCCAACCCAACAGCCAGAAATCAAAACCGACAACAGATGAACAAACTGCAGATGAAAGTGTGCTGATCAGCACTGACCGGACTCACTGGAGCGTCCGGTCAGTTGGGATCGGATGCGTCCGGTCCGCTCAAGAGCGTTCTGGAAGCTTTCTGAGTTGGACCGGACTCACGAGTCAGAGCGTCCGGTCACGATGAGAGAGCGTCCGATCAACACTGACAGAAGACGGTGAACAGTGCAAAGTGTGCATCTGGTCAGTTGATCTCAAAAGAGTCTGATTGATCTCGCTGAGAAATCTCATGTGGCATTCAACGACCGGACTCACCAGTTAGAGTCCGATCACCCCGATGCCAGAGTCTGGTCACCCCAAATTTGCACAGTTCGTCCACCGATTCGACTCGATCTCACCCAAAACGAAACCTCTAGGGTTCAAACTTGGTGAGAAGAGTCACAAGGAGGATAATGAGCTACTCCTATGAGATCATGGCTCGAACCTATCTCCAAATCGATGAATCAAAGACATTCGGGGGAAGAGAAGAGAAAGTTGATCCAAAACGAAAATCTGATCGATCTACTTGTTCGTGAGGTTTAAGTTGAATTCCTTCGGTGGAAATGATCCCCTCATAACAAAGAACAAGTTGTTTCAAATGGATTCCAGAAAGATGCAGCGAGGAGGGAGATTGACCAACGGGAAATTCGTGGAGAAAAGCAAACCGCGAAGAATAAGTTCAAAACGCGAATCAGAACCATGAATTGCAACCGTGTGGCTACCACACGAGACAATGGTGAGATTACGGTCTCACCTCCTCAAAACCTTGGGAACACAGAGGTATGATTAGCCGTCTCTGTGGATCTCAGTAGCTACAGCAGAGATGGGAGAGCAGGAAACCCTAAGTGCAAAATAGCAATGGCTGAGATAGTTTAGAGGGAGGGGTGACCTCTCCTTATATACCCTAAACAATTATTCCCCTTCTACCCTTACAACTAATGAGTGGGCAGGGTAACCCTAGGGGTATTTCTGACTAACTCAAAGTGTAGTCGATCTGACGGCCACACCCGCACATCTGGTAGCTTCGCCTCGACGCGACATCACCTGATGCCGCCACGTGCCGCCACTGCTCTACTCGTCCTTTTCACGGACCTTGCCCCCGGTTTTGAGGCCAAAACCGGGAAACCCGCCTTCAAGTTCTCCCCCCGGTTTTGAGGCCGAAACCAGGAAACTCGACGTCCATCGCCTGAGTTTTGTTGCCCAAACTCAGAAACCCGCCAGCGCCCAGGATTTGAGGCCCAAACCTGGAAACTGTCCTCAGCCCATGTTTTGTGGCCCAAACTCGGAAACCAGCGCACCCAGGTTTTGTTGCCCAAACCTAGAAACCGTCTACCGATGGTTTTTCTGTGGCTCAACCACCAAACCGTGCACCCCGACAACTGACACGTGTCCCCAGGTCCTCGACCCGAGCCACACCGTGCCCCGCAAGTCTCCGCTCATCGCTGTCCCAGGCTGTCAGCCACCACAACTGATCGTCAGGCCACCAGTCCCTCATTCCAAGCCTCACGTCCGCCCTTCACCGCTCTGGGTCCATCGGCACGGCACGTCTCTACTTGACCTTCACCTTGCCTTTCATCACTATCTCCGTGCTCGACACCTGCACAACACATGCCAAAGAACATGCGCATCAAACCAGTTGACAATCACTCATCACTCAAGATCCGGCATACACCCATGTATCCGCATGTTTACATGCGAATGGACGCACATGTTGCACTGTTCATCGTGGCTACACTGTGACCGGACGCACTGTTCACTTGACCGGATGCACCCTAGCGCAGACTCCGGTCGTGAACAGATAAGTCCTAGAACAGGATTTACCTGACAGGGCGCGTCCGGTCCCTGTTGATGGGACGCTTGCCAGAGTCCGGTCAGTGCTGTACAACATGTTTTCGTCCGCAGTCTTTTCGGTGTCCGTCCGACTTGCGATCCGGCTTTTGTGGGAACTTTCTTGTGGTGTCCTGCTATGTTCCTAGGGAACATCCACCCAATCACTTGGGTCGTGGACATCGCGCTTGTCGGTTTTGCTTTTGGGTGATTTTCTGGGACAAGGGCCATCATTTCACGAGTTGAAATTTGAGGCTCCCATTCACCCCCCCTCTGGTCGCCAATTTGGTCCTTCATACTGTTAGAGCTATTCATAGCGATAATGGTACAGAGTTTGTTAACTCACAGTTTGCCTCTTTCTGTTCTTCACATGGGATTGAGCATCAGTTGTGTTCTCCTTATGTCCCCCAGCAGAATAGTGTTGTTGAGCGCAAGAACCGGACCCTTGTTGAGATGGCTGTTGACACTGGTTATCTATCAAAATTAAAGGATAAATAAATATGAAAAGGGCATGAATTCAATCACCAATAAAGGTTTAGGGTTTTAATTGACAATATTCCATGAGTTTTGGTGAATTGTGATTCTGCAGGGACTAAACAGGAAAACCAACACTGATTACTTCTCCTAGAAGGAAACCGACGGAAGATTACGGAACCGGCATGTCAGGAATACTCCAGAAGGACCTAGAGGATACGAGAGGACACCACGAGGTGGGACACCCCAAGAGGAGGCCAGGTGGGACCGACCGATGAAGGACCGGAAGTGCTACCAGAAAGCGACCAGAGGGGGGTGAATGGGAGCTTCAAAATTTCTTTACAGAAACTTTTAGCCACTGTCCCGAGAATCACCCAAGAGCAAACCTAGAGCTTGCAAGTGTCCACGACCCTAGTTGTAGGGTGGATGCTTCCTAGAAGCACAAGGAGACACTACACAACTCTAGAATCCCAAGGCAAAAATCCAAAACCAAATCCGAGATCGCACGAACAAACTGCGGACAAAACAGCGCGGAACAGCGAGCATCGGACGCTGGCAGCGTCCGATGACCTAGCACCGGAAGCGTCCGATGCAAACAGGACCGTTCTGGAACCTTACTGGACTGGCATCGGATGCTGCTACAGTGAAACCCTGGCGTCCGATGCTTGACCCACGGTGCGTCCAATGGCAACGGACGCTCCGATGGTCAGCGTCCGATGCGCCTTTCAAATCACTGTCAGATGACACGTGGCATCGGTCGCATCCGATGGAAAGAACTCAGCATCTGATGCTTACGAACAGAGCGTCCGATGGTCCCGATTCAGAACTGTTCTTCCGCGAAAATCACCAGATCTCCTCCGAATCAAAAGCACTAAGGCTTAGACTTGGTATGAGGAGTTCCAAGGAGGTTAGTGAGCTATCCCAAAGGGATCATGGCTCGAACCTAACTCCAAATCGGTGAATTGGAAGAATTCAGGGCAAAGGGAGCGAAACACGATCTGAAACAAAAATCGACCGATCTACTAGCTCGTGAGGTTAGAGGTGATTTCTTCGGTAGAAAGAAGTGCCTCACGATCTAGAACAACTCAGTTCAAACGGATTTGCAAAAGACGCACTGAGAAGAGAGATCGATCAACGGGAAAAACGTGGAGAAAAAACAACCCGCGAAGAACGAGAACAAAATGCGAATCACAACCACGAATTTGCAACCGTGTGGCTACCACACACTACAACAGTGAGATTACGGTCTCACTTCCTCAAAATCTCACGGACACAGAGGTATGATTGTTGTTGATGGTCGTTAAACACCTGTTTTACCATCAACATTTGACCCTAAAGTCCACCAAAAAGGCATGAAATGTAGTCAAATAGGTTTCAAACTAACCAAATTCCACATGTCCATAGAATTTTATTTGAATGCAGGATTTGGACCAAATTTGCAGAATGGACCCACCAGAAGACGAGCCCACTCACCAGGACCCATTTGGGCCCGAGTGGGGTGGCGCCCGCCACCCAAAAGTGGCGCCCGCCACATGGAGAGGCCCAACTCTCCCCCCTGCCACATCACTGATCCGTGTGACCACCCCAAGGCCAAATCTTGGCCCTTGGTCACTAGGTCAGTGGCATTGGACGGCTCAGGATGGACTGGCGTGGATCAAGACCAAATGGCGGTTACTCAGACATGCAACCGACCTAACCACCGCCTCCCTGGAGCTCCTGGATGTCGTTGAAGCAAAGGCGGTGCATCCAACGGTGAGGGAGGTGGCGGCCGCCACCTAGGGCTGGCGCCCGCCACTAGGGTTAGCCCTAGGTTGGCTGGCTGCCCCCTATAAGTACGCCCCTCACTCCACAAGGCTATAAATACCCCCCTGAGGCATCACTTCATTCATATCCCAGTACATCCCAAAGAAAGCAACACACAAGCAAGAGAAGCAAGTGAGGGTCAAGTTAGAAGCTCAGAGAGCTTAGGCAAGTAGGTTAGCTAGTAGAGAGAGTATAGCTCTAGTGCCCTCGCTACAGCGCGGCTCTTAGTTTAGCATAGCTCAGCCTAAGTCCTTGGTAAAAGGAGCGTAGAGCTTGCTAACAGAGAAGCGGGTGCGAGCGACAGGCATCGGAGGTCGGTTGATTTCCCGGCGTCTCTGGTCTGGTTTGCTCTCTTGTATCTCAGGTACATTTATCTTTATCTTAGTATTACTTTAACCATTACTTTTAGTGTTACTTTCAGTATTACTTTATCAAGTACCATGAGTGTGACCTAGCTATCCTACAGTTCAATTCACTTAGCCATAGTAGTTAATCTCTAATGTGCTTAGTGATTGATCTTTGCCAATAGGTTGCTTAGTTAGTTTAGTGTTTATCTTATTAAGTCAAGTATTTGCTCTGACGTCCACAAGGGTGTCTCTATTCAAAGCTACGGTAGAGATAGTTAGAATATAGTTTAAGCGTGGTGCTTAGTTATAGACTTACCTTCAGATTCGGCTGGACCCCCGGATAGCTGTGATAGCAAGCAGGTGGTGACAGCCCTGTGCGCCTTGAATTCCACCACGTAGTTGGCCCAGTTTAACAGTAAGGCTCGTTGTGCTAGCGTTCAAGCTAAGTCAGTGGTAAAGGCTAGTACGCCTCGATACTTGATAAGATTGGAATAAAACTTTACTCAACTTAGTTGCTTTATTGACTTTTGCCTGCCTTGCTTCGTAACTGTCCTGCTTCGTAGTTATCTTGCTTCGTGGTTATCTAGGAGTAGTTATTAGTTAGTAGTTAGTTATCTTAGTTATCCTTAACTATTCCCTTTATCTACCTATCCATCCACCTTACCTTAGCAATCCACTTCATCCTTACCTATCCACCCATATACTCTTTCTAGCCTTCCATCCCTTCTCTTCCCTTCTCCCCTTTTCTCTTTTCTCTTTTCTTCGACTCTCATCCCCTCCTTGAGTCGACTCATACACCACCCTAGCCTTCCCTTGGGATCAAATAAATTGACACCTGGTACTCCCAGGCGAAGTGCTACTACGATAGTTCTGTGCGCTTGCAGAATCTCCTCCTGGTAGATTGCATTCTCTCTAGCTAGCTCCTACTAGTGTCGGGATTGACAACCCCGCTTGGCATTAGTAGATAGCTGCTTTAGCTCCACTCCTTTAGGTATAGTGACCGGTCTTGCTTCAAGCATTTCTGACGCCGTTGCCGGGGATAGACTCCATAGTCTACTCCTAGTAACAACATTAGCAAGTGCCAACAAGCATTCCTGGGACGTTACCGAGGATAGTTGCCTAGCTCTATCTTTAGTGAAGTTAAGAACTACCAACAAGCATTTCTGGCGCCGTTGCCGGGGAAGGCAATCGGTGTATCGGTTGAGTCCGTGTCGAATTTATCTTCGCTTAAGCTCCCGCTTAGCGAATCCCATATTACCCCATTCTTTCTTTCCTTAGTCCTTCTTATCTTTTTCCTTCATCTTCTTCAACTTCTTTCTTTCTTATCTCGTTCTATCTTCACGATGGCCAACCAGACCATTCGTGAGTTTTCTGCTCCTTCTGCCGCTGATGTAGCGATAGGACCAGACGTGATCGATGTCAACCTCAATTTTGAGTTGAAACCGGCTCTGATCACGATGGTCCAAGCTAGCCCATTCTGTGGCAAGGCTCATGAGGATGCCAATGCTCACCTCCAACAATTTTTGGAGATTTGCGGCACCTTCACCATTAAGGGGATAACCCAAGAGGCCATCCGTCTTCGTCTCTTTCCTTTCTCTTTGCTAGGAAAAGCGAAGCAATGGTTGTATACCGATCGCAACGCTGTAGACACATGGGACAAGTGTTCCAATGCTTTTCTCGCCAAATTCTTTCCGATGGGCAAGACGAATGCTCTTCGCAACAAAATCTCCAGCTTTACGCAACAAGCCGAAGAATATATTCCTGAGGCTTGGGAGAGGTTTCAAGAGTATGTCGTTGCTTGTCCACACCACGGTATGGAGGACTAGCTATTGATCCAGAACTTCTACCATGGCCTAACCCCACTCTCCAGAAGCCATTTGGATGCCGCCGCCGGCGGTGCATTCTTTTCTCTGAATGTTGCAGATGCTAAGGCTCTCATAGAGAAGATGGTGTCGAACCAAGGATGGAATGACGAGAGACTGCAGCCCCGTAAGTGAGGTATGCATTCCCTTAAGGAGGCCGACATGATCGTGGCCAAGATGGACCTGCTGGGAAAGAAGCTGGACAGCTGTGAGAAGATGAACCAACAAGAGAGTGTCCAATCTCTGGAATCCTACATGACTTGTGAAGTCTGTGGAGAAACCGGACATTCTGGGAACCACTGCCCCGAGTTACATGAAGATTTGAACTTCATCAACAACAACAACAACGATTTCCGTCAACAGAATCAAGGATAGAATCAGCCTGCAAATTCTCAAGGTAATAATTCATTCTCTCGCTCTAATTTTCATAATTCTGATAATTTCTCATTCTTGAAGAATTTAGTTTACTCGCAAGGTAAAACTACTGATTTCTTGAAAGAGAGATTAATGTCGAATGATAAAATTCTTGAGAATATAAATGCTAAATTGGAAGATTTCTCATCTGCTCTGAAAAATCAATTAAGTTTTAATAAGATGTTAGAAACCCAATTAGCTCAACTTGCTGCTATCATACCATCTTTTGAATCTGGCAAAATTCCTGCTAAACCTGACATGGAAACTACAAACATGGTTGAAATAAAATATTTTAACTATTATGAAGATCAAACCATGACTGTTAAAAAGGGTGATCTTGGTAGTCCCATAATTAGATGCTCAATCTTTGGTGAAGTCTTTAAAAATGCCATGTGTGATTTAGGATCGAGTGTGAACATTTTATCTAAAGATTTTCATGAAAACTCATTCTTTCCACCCATGTCATCCACATCTGCCTATGTTGTGCTAGCTGATCAATCCACTTGCTATGTAGAAGGAATAGTCAATGATTTACCTGTTCATATTAGAGGTTCCTATGTTCCTGCTGATTTCATAATACTAGATATGGGAAATAGGAAAGATGTGCCTCTAATCTTAGGTAGACCCTTCTTGAACACGGTTGATGCCTGCATATATTTGGGGAGTGGTAAAATTCAAATGACATTAGGAGGGAGGAAGGAAATATTCTCTTTTTCCCGTTGTCCCGCATATGCCGCTAACATGCAGGAAGCAAAACCCGTTCATACCAAGAAGAGGCGCCCAAGAACAAGGTGGAGCAGAAAGAAAGAACCACCTCCTCCTGAGTTGTGTAATTTACATAACAACGGAGAGGTGACAAAAGAAGAAGAATCAGATGGAGTACTTAAAGAAGAACCACCCAAGGAAGAAGATCCACCCGATAAGGATGAAACTCCATGGACCTAAGGTATGGTTTTACTTTTAATTTTTCCCTTCAATTTTCCATTTTTCAAATAAATAACATATGTCATGCATGTAACTAAAAAATATCACCAGTTATCATTAGTTATATGCATAGGTATATGTTAACTTAGTTAGAACAATAAAATATCATAATAGGATAGTTTCCCTTTTCACAACATTAGATAGTTTCCCTTTTTAATAAAATGAGAACAAGAGCTCCGACCGAGAAAGAAGAAGACCCTTCACCAAGCAAGAAGCCAGCTTGGGGGAGACTCCCGCTCCAATAAGGTATGTCTCAAGCCTAAACTTTACATTCGGTTCTTAAATTCTATATCTTTTGAATGTCACATGCTTGCCTAAATAACCATTCCATGAATAAAATTGATAAAATCTGCTTAAACAAGTTGAAACCTGAATAAGATTTGAAATATGTCATGGAAATGCTATTGTTATGGCTTGAATAACTGGTCTTATCTAAGTTGTAGCTTTTGTGGGTTGCACATGCTTTTAACTGAAATCATGCTTAGTGAATAAAGTTGGTAAGAAATGGAGTAATTCTTTAAACTTGCTAAAGTGAAATTAGGACCTAATCTGGAGGATTTCTTTGAAAAAAAATTATGAAAACCTTGCTAAAAGTTCCTCCTGGATTTTATCCCATCCCACTACCAGCCAAATATTCGTTAGTCATTAGTCAAAACCACAAAGAGCTTTGTTTGTGTTGAGCTTTGTTAGACCTCATAGATCTTAGTAGAGAAGCTTATCATATCTTTTGAATCAAGATTCACACACACACCGCATAAATTGCCTACTCTCCACTTTGGAAGTTTGCAACCACCAAATAAATTGCTTATTCTCTACATCGGAGATATGCAAAACCCTGTCAAACATCCCATTGCTAGCCTTATGCTTATTCCTACACTAGGAATAAGCATTTCTCCCACTTCCCCCTTTTTCATTCCTGAAATCCTTTCCTATAGATATCTGGGGAAATCTAGAGCTAAGAAAGAGAGATATCAAAAAAAGAGCAAAGTAGCTCAAGAAAGGACTATGTCCTAAGAAAATAAGTGAGCAAAATAGCTCAAGAGAGGACTATGTCCTAAGAAAATGTGAGGACACATCTTTTGTGTACTCACTATGTATCCAAAAAAAGAGAGAGAGAGAATTATCATTAGCTCTAGACCCCAGAAATTAACTAGGAAGGATTATGAAATATCCCTCTATACACTTCCACATAACCACACATGCACATCTTGATCAATTTTTATGATTTGCTGCTCCTTATGATTTGAGTGTCTAGCTTAGCAATAAACATCAGGCAATTTTCTCATGATTCTTAGCCTACCTATAACTCCACATATCATTCTTTAGAAATAGGAGAGGCTACATTTTGGCCTAAGTGAGGATTTAAACACCATTGAGTGATTGAGTGAATCTTGGAGGACATAAGCAAGTTATTATCTTTTGAAAACCTTGAAAAACCTCTAGATAGAATCCTAGCCAAACCTAAGCATGATAAAAGTTTCCTATCTACTACTTTGTTTCACTCTTGCATGTTTGAAGTGACAAGCTATAAGCCCCACATTGCTATGATCAATGATATACGCTAAGTTATTTCTCACTATACAATATGCACTTGCATACATCCTAAGTTGCTATCCATTTCATGCTCAATGCTTAAACCGCATTGTTGCTCGAGGACGAGCAACATGTTAGCTTGGGGGAGCTTGTTGATGGTCCTTAAACACCTGTTTTACCATCAACATTTGACCCTAAAGTCCACCAAAAAGGCATGAAATGTAGTCAAATAGGTTTCAAACTAACCAAATTCCACATGTCCATAGAATTTTATTTGAATGTAGGATTTGGACAAAATTTGGAGAATGGACCCACCAGAAGACGAGCCCACTCACCAGGACCCATTTGGGCCCGAGTGGGGTGGCGCCCGCCACCCAAAAGTGGCGCCCGCCACATGGAGAGGCCCAACTCTCCCCCCTGCCACGTCACTGATCCGTGTGACCACCCCAAGGCCAAATCTTGGCCCTTGGTCACTAGGTCAGTGGCATTGGATGGCTCAGGATGGAATGGCGTGGATCAAGACCAAATGGCGGTTACTCAGACATGCAACCGACCTAACCACCGCCTCCCTGGAGCTCCTGGATGCCATTGAAGCAAAGGCGGTGCATCCAACGCTGAGGGAGGTGGCAGTCGCCACCTAGGGCTGGCGCCCGCCACTATGGTTAGCCCTAGGTCGGCTGGCTGCCCCCTATAAGTACCCCCCTCACTCCACAAGGCTATAAATACCCCCCTGAGGCATCAGTTCATTCATATCCCAGTACATCCCAAAGAAAGCAACACACAAGCAAGAGATGCAAGTGACGGTCAAGTTAGAAGCTCAGAGAGCTTAGGCAAGTAGGTTAGCTAGTAGAGAGAGTATAGCTCTAGTGCCCTCGATACAGCGCGGCTCTTAGTTTAGCACACCTCAGCCTAAGTCCTTGGTAAAAGGAGCGTAGAGCTTGCTAAGAGAGAAGCGGGTGCGAGCGACTGGCATCGGAGGTCGGTTGATTTCCCGGCGTCTCTGGTCTGGTTTGCTCTCTTGTATCTCAGGTACATTTATCTTTATCTTAGTATTACTTTAAGCATTACTTTCAGTATTACTTTATCAATACCTTGAGTGTGACCTAGCTATCCTACAGTTCAATTCACTTAGCCATAGTAGTTAATCTCTAGTGCGCTTAGTGATTGATCTTTGCCAATAGCTTGCTTAGTTAGTTTAGTGTTTATCTTATTAAGTCAAGTATTTGCTCTGATGACCGCAAGGGTGTCTCTATTCAAAGCTAGGGTAGAGATAGTTAGAATATAGTTAAGCGTGGTGCTTAGTTATAGACTTACCTTCAGATACGGCTGGACCCCCGAATAGCTGTGGTAGCAAGCAGGTGGTGACAGCCCTGTGCGCCTTGAATTCCACCACGTAGTTGGCCCAGTTTAACAGTAAGGCTCGTTGTGCTAGCGTTCAGCCTAAGTCAGTGGTAAAGGGTAGTACGCCTCAATACTTGAAAAGATAGGAATAAAACTTTACTCAACTTAGTTGCTTTATTGACTTTTGCCTGCCTTGCTTCGTAACTGTCTTGCTTCGTAGTTATCTTGCTTCGTGGTTGTCTAGGAGTAGTTATTAGTTAGTAGTTAGTTATCTTAGTTATCCTTAACTATTCCCTTTATCTACCTATCCATCCACCTTACCTTAGCAATCCACTTCATCCTTACCTATCCACCCATATACTCTTTCTAGCCTTCCATCCCTTCTCTTCCCTTCTCCCCTTTTCTGTTTTCACTTTTCTTCGACTCTCATCCCCTCCTTGAGTCGACTCATACACCACCCTAGCCTTCCCTTGGGATCAAATAAATCGACACCTGGTACTCCCAGACGAAGTGCTACTACGATAGTTCTGTGCGCTTGCAGAATCTCCTCCTGGTAGATTGCATTCTCTCTAGCTAGCTCCTACTAGTGTCGGGATTGACAACCCCGCTTGGCATTAGTAGATAGCTGCTTTAGCTCCACTCCTTTAGGTATAGTGACCGGTCTTGCTTCAAGCATTTCTGACGCCGTTGCCGGGGATAGACTCCATAGTCTACTCCTAGTAACAACGTTATCAAGTGCCAACAAGCATTCCTGGGCCGTTACCGGGGATAGTTGCCTAGCTCTATCTTTAGTGAAGTTAAGAACTACCAACAATTGTCTTCTCTGTGGATCTCAGTTCGCTACAACAAGGGATTGGGAGAGCAGGAAACCCTAGGTGGAAAATAGCAAATGACTGAGATTGTTTGAGAGGTGGGTGTTTCCCCCTACTTATCCTAATTCTAATTCCCACTCTACCCCTAGTTATTTACAGAGCGAACTAGCCAAACCCTAGGGCTATCCTAGACCAACTCGAAGATAATTGTGATCCGACAGCCACGCCCGCACAACTGGTAGCGTTGCCTCGATGCAACCTCACCGATTGTCGCCACGTGCCACCTCCGTTCTGCTTGTCCTTTTCCCGGACTCCGCCCCCCGGTTTTGTGGCCGAAACCGGGAAACCAGGCATTCAAGTCCATCCCCCGGTTTTGAGGCCCAAACCGGGAAACCAGCCAGCCTTCGCCTGAGTTTTGTGGCCCAAACTCAGAAACCCGCCAGTGCCCAGGTTTTGAGGCCCAAACCTGGAAACCATCCTCAGCCCGAGTTTTGTTGCCCAAACTCAGCAAACCCGCAACACCTAGGTTTTGTGGACCAAACCTGGAAACCGTCCTCCCGACGGTTTTTCTCTGGCTCAACCATCAAACCGATGCTGTATAGGGGATGCACTGCCCGTGCACCCCGTCCACCGACATGTGTCCCCATGTCCTCGACCCAAGCAACACTGTGCCCGCATGTCTCCGCTCGTCGCTGTCCCAGGCTGTCAGCCACCATAGCTGATCCTCAGGACACCGGTCCCTCAGTCCAAGCCACACATCCGCCCTTCACCGCTCCCGGTCCGTCGGCACGGCACGTCTCTACTTGACCTTCACCCTGCCTTCGATTACTGTCTCCGTGCTCGACACCTGCACAACACAAGCCAAAGAACATGCGTTCAAACCCGTTGACAATGACTCATCACTCGAGACTCGGCATACACCCATGTATCCGCAATCTCCCTCTTGATGAGTGCATTGTCAACTACTCACAAATCATAATGGAAGTAGAAGAAAGAGGAAGAAAGAGAGAGAACTCGACCAAATGACCCAAAAGCATAGCAAAGCCGAAGAAGGTCCAGTGCAAAGAGCAAGACAACTTGGTCCCCAAAGACATGGGCAATGGCTCGACGCAACCAAGCAAAGCAACGCTAGCCCTCAAGAAGAGGTAGAATAGGATCAACACCGCTAGCAAGAGAACTCGATACCAACTTTTACCAACTCAAGAACAGAAGAGTTAAAAAAAATTGAAGAGCTAAAAAAGCATCCGCTAGTCCCTCAAGAAAGAGGCAAAGGCTCAACACAACTAGCAACACAACTAGCTTATCAAAAACGCTCCGAACCAATTGGGACCTTTCGGTCAGCAACCAAGAAGCAAACTCCCCCTCAAATAGTGCACACAACCAGGAAATCTCCCCCTTAGTTGATCTTATGATTTGAGAGAATTTCTCCCCCTTAGTTGAAAATGCACCAACAAGCAAATTTCTCCCTTAAGATTGGGCATTTCACCCCCTTCCAAAATGCATATGATTCAAAAATGCAAGTTAGCAGCTTCAGGAATATAGTCAATAGAATGACAATATGCTCTACGCAGTTCTGATCCGATGACTCACAACATCCACAATATGCTAGCAAAGGCTCAAACTGATCACCAAATACGAAATATGAACATATGAGCAAAGTGAGCAGTTTTAGCCAAAAGGACATTCACCATCAAAATAACACTACACATGTATAAATAGGAAGTCAAACAAGTGCGAAACATGTAAACAAGGTGAACTACCCCTAGCAAAGTTCAATCATCATGCTATAGAATGAAACATATACTTGTGATTTCAAAAGTTTAAACGGAGTTGCAGCGGTGAAATTACACAAGTTCAGAATTTAGCATGTGACTGCGAGAGGTTGAAAGCTTGTCATTGCCTAACTTTTCAACCGAGCTAAGCCTATGCAGAGCAATCAGAAGCTTAAAGCATCGGTTTCGGTCATACACTACACGGCGCAAGTTTAACTCAAAGTGCAATGAGAAATAGTCTCAATACCATGATGTCTGACAAGCAATCCCATCTCGATCTTTTCAATTCACTTAAAACTTGGTTCAATTTTTAAACATGATATGAACATACCAAGCAAGTGAATGACTCAGAACTAGAGACATAGCAACCTAGCATATATGAAAAGAACGAGTGAATTCAACACATCCTACACATGCTAGTTGCATATCTTAATGGTGAACATTTTCAAATTTTATGTTCATTAAGCAGGTTCACCATTCAAAAATAGCTCAGCTCACAACATGTATTAGTGATCAGAAAGAGCATACGCTACAAGCATCATCATAAAGCATCAGAGCATACTAAATAGAGCATAATCACATTCTAAAAATTATGTACATGAAGCTCAGAAAGTAAAGATGCATGATGAAATGCAAAGACTAATCTAAAAAGAAAACAAGACAAACAAAAAAAGAGTCAGTCTATGATACAAGAACCAAAATGTTTCCCCTATCTAAAAGGGGAAACTCACACCAATCTCACCTCTCAACCGATTAAAGGTTGATTGGTCCAAAGGCTTGGTGAAAATATCAGCCAACTGATGATGGGTATCGACATGGCGAAGGTCGATATAACCCTTCTCATAATGGTCTCGGAGAAAATGAAAGCGCACATCAATGTGTTTGGTCTTAGAATGCAGCACGGGGTTCTTAGCAACGCTAATAGCACTCGTGCTATCACAAAGCAAAGGCACGCGAGAAAAGCTCAGACCAAAATCACGCAAAGTGGCCATCATCCAAAGCAACTAAGAACAGCAGCTAGCCACAACAACATATTCAGCCTCTGTGGTAGACTGAGCAACACTAGACTGCTTGCGAGAAGACCAAGATACAAGAGAAGAACCTAAAAATTGACAAGTCCCAGAAGTGGACTTGCGCTCAAGACGGCAACCAACAAAATCGGCATCGGAATAACCGCAAAGAGAAAGGGTGGAGGAAGCTGAATACCAAATCCCGAACTCAGGTGTGAAACGAAGGTACCTCATAATGCGCTTGACCGCCTGACGGTGATAAGTGCACGGCGACGCCTGAAAGCGCGCACACAGGCACACTGCGAATTGGATGTCCGGGCGGGTCGCCGTCAGGTAGAGCAACGACCCGATCATACTCCGATACTCCTTCTTGTCCACAGCTTCTCCCTCCTTGTCCGCATCCAGGGCCGTCCTGGTCGACATGTTTGTTGGAAGAGGCTTGGCCTCACCCATATCGAACTTCTTCAGCAAATCTTTGGTGTACTTCCCTGGTGCACAAACGTCCCTTCTCGAGATTGCTTAATTTGCAATCCGAGAAAGAAAGTCAGCTCGCCCATCATACTCATCACGAACTCCCTGCTCATAAGATCTGCAAACTTGGCAACCAAAGCGTGAGAAGAACCACCAAAAATGATATCATCCATGTAAATCTGGACCAAGAGAGTGTCTTTGCCTTGCTTGAGGAGAAAAAGCGTTTTACCAACACATCCCATTCTAAAACCCTTAGCTAGCAAAAAGGTTTTCAATCTATCATACCAGGCTCTAGGGGCTTGTTTCAAACCATATAAAGCTTTGTGAAGTTTAAAAACATGGTTTGGAAGCTTGGGATTTTCAAAACCGTGTGGTTGTTCGACATACACCTCTTCCTCTATGTAGCCGTTTAAGAAGGCACTCTTGACATCCATTTGAAAAAGTTTAAACCCTTTGGATGCAGCAAAAGCCAAGAGTATCCTAATAGCCTCCAAACGAGCTACAGGAGCAAAAGTCTCCTCATAGTTTATCCCCTCCTTCTGACTATAACCCTTAGCTACATGTCTGGCCTTGTTCCTCACAATATGGCCATCCTCTCCTTGTTTGTTTTTGAAAACCCATTTTGTCCCAATAGGATTTCAGTCTGGAGGAGGTGGAACCAAAACCCAAACCCGATTTCTCTCAAAATTCACTAACTCCTAATGCATGGCATTGACCCAAACCGGATCTGTCAAAGCGTGTCCAACA
This sequence comes from Coix lacryma-jobi var. lacryma-jobi, assembly GCA_009763385.1. Taxonomy (NCBI): domain Eukaryota; kingdom Viridiplantae; phylum Streptophyta; class Magnoliopsida; order Poales; family Poaceae; genus Coix; species Coix lacryma-jobi. The sequence goes on along the minus strand of CM019830.1, from coordinate 98,542,736 downwards.
TCTCGGGGTTCAAAATCAGCAACAAATGCAGAATGAGCAAAGTGAGAGATTTGTTATGACCTAGACCGAGTGACACGTTCGTCGATGCTGCCAATCATCTGTTGACGTGGGTGTTGGCGCTGAATATGTCGTTGCGCCTCCCGAGCCGAAGATACCTCCCCCTCAACAGCAGCTGGTGCCTCCCCGGGTACAAAAGGTACCGCTCGGGGTGGCGGATCCCATGGCCCCCAAGTCGAAGAAGACGGATCGGGGCCGTGAGTCGTAGTAGAAGCCGCTCTTTGCGGCACAGCAGGTGGAGGTGATGTTGGGTCACCCATGCCTTCAACATCCTCGTCCTCATCATCAAAAAGAGGTTCACCAACCTCATGATCACCTGCACGCTCAAAACGAGAAGAAGGACAAACCATGGTCTCGTCGAAGGTGACATCGGATGTCTCCATGACTCGGTTAGTATCAAGGTTAAGTACACGATAAGCTCGAGTGTGAGTGCCATAACCCAAAAATACACCGTCAGAAGAACGAGACTCAAATTTGTCCAGGTCGCCTTTCTTAAGTATAAGACAGTGGCAACCAAAAACTCTAAAGTAACTCACTTTGGGCTGTCTTCCAAAACGCAACTCATAGGAAGTCTTTTTCAAGAAAGCTCAGAGAAAAATGTGATTGGAAATATAGCATGCAGTTGTGACAGAACCGACCAATTTATACCAGATTAAGCATCGAATCCCCGCTTTCACAGAGATTTCAGATACTTAAGCTTGTACAAACCCAGTAGTCTGGAAATCTCGAAGGATTTCAAATCATTCAACTTTAGCCAAGATCGTAATAGATTAGCGTACATGTCCACGAGGTACATTCAGTTCACACATAATTCAAATACATCGGAGTTCAACAGTTATTACAAACCATAGTTCGAATTTCGAAAGCGGAAGCAACATAGTTTTAAACATAAGTTCTCAGTTCACAATACGGTGCCAATGTCTGATCAGTCCACAAAAGCATCAGGGAAGGATAAGAGTTGACCATGCCCATGGTCTAGTCACCACCCTCGACGGGGTACAGACAGTTCTCGCAATAGCCGTAGAAGCATTGCCCATCTGCAACAACAAGGGAATAGAACCCTGAGTACCAGAAGGTACTCAGCTAGACTTACCCGTCATAAACCAGAAATAAACGACACCAAGGAGTATGCAAGGCTGTATTTGGGGTTGGCCATACTTACCCTTTTGCATAAAAGCGTTTCCATTATTAAATAATCAACATTAGAGCATTAGCAGTCAGTTTTAAGTAATTAGCCTGATTAACTAGATTTGCACCAGATCTAGAGCAAACACTTGACTATTTAATCAACAAGATGGACTATTTCATCAATAGCCTTTCAGATTCAGTACCATAACCATCTTTAGTTCCATAAGTTACTACGGTAACACATGCCCAGTCAAGTTACTCACTAACCAGGAGCGATGGCGATTATAATCGATTCCTACCTAGCTGGGGACAAAGATGTCGCACACTCGCCCGATCACACCTTGCCAGGCAGCCGTCGGCGACCACTTCAGGAAATTCGAGAACACAACACGCGGTACGGTCTTGGGCCCTTCTACACCGGGGGTTATCTCAATGCCAGGTCGCTCAAGCTATAACTGCCCATGGTCATGCCAGGTCAGTCAGGCCCCGCCTGTCCACGGACCATGCCAGGTTGCTCAGAATAGTTGCCCACGGTACATATAAGGCCCTGGGTGTTAGGCGTCAACATCTCCATCACCGGTTCGAATAGCCCTACTCGGCTTCACGGGAGGTACTCCGACCTGCTCTGTTAAGTGATTGACGCGTTCAAAATGACTGAGGTGTGCCTTCGTCAGGTCCTAATCGACACAGACGGTAGACTACTAGCACATAGAACCCATGTCCTGCTGCTCCTACATCCCGTCCGGTCTCAAATTAATTATCACATGGTTATCTCCATGATAGCACGAGGCTAGTCATGATCAGTATCCACCTATAGGCGGGAGACAGGAAGTCACCCGACTTTTACCGGTCTAAGTAGGCTAAGCATAAGCGAGCCTAGACTTAACAGGGATAACAAGATATAATTGCAGGTGGATAAGGATAAGTAAATAATGCATCAACGGTATTACTCAACTCCTATAACCTAATGCAACAAACATATCAGGTTAATTCGTAATTGTAATTGCAAACCGTAGGAGTGGGATGCTCCGGGGCTTGCCTCGTTCAAAGTCAGAGGGACGATGGTCGTGGCACTCAGGCAGGTCCTCGACGTCTCCTTCTTCGGTCCTCTAGTCCTGGGTCTCCTCCAGACACGGCTCCTCCGGTGGTAAGTTCTGGGTCTCCACTACCGATCCTGTATGATGCATAACACGCATAAGTAATATGAATGCACATGGAATGCATGGGGATGCAACATAGAACAAAATAACTCAGGAGATAAGCACATGTCATCTACAGCGTTCTCTTCCACAAGGTAGTCACATCAAACTAGTGATTACAAAAGATCTAAACATCCAACCAACAATTAACCTACCTAATTAGTTGGTTAGGACTCACAATTACAACAGCAAGCACTTCACTTAATTAATTTATTCCCCTTTAATTGCTTGCTGAAATAATCCATTTAATCAAGCCTATAACAGCAACCCATCCTAGACAGCTTCAGCAAAATCTACAGAAATTACTGGAAGTGAACAACACCTAATCTAGTCCCCTGTCCAAATTTCACCCCATTTAAACTTAAACTCCATTCCCTATGAAAAAGACAAATTCTATCATGAAAAGGTGCTTTGAACTACACATCCTAGCAGAGAGTGTCAAACAACAGATTTCTCATTTTTCTGCTGAACTTCCTAGCACAAGAGCAGTGTATAAAAATTTTCAGGTTCAAACTTCTCATATTTTAATTACTACAAAATAAACAAGAAAATATCATTTATTTATTTTAATTGCTACTGCCAAAATATTCCACAGAACAACATCATATTACATTTTTTCCAGAAGCTATTCATCAATACAAACCTAACAAAACAAAAATCACATTTTTATGAGCAATACACAGATTACTATGCATTTAACAAGATTTCAGCCTAAACATGAATTAAATATAACCACACACAACTTTATCACAAACTGGACATATTATATTTTTCATGCATAGAACTCATCACAACAAACTTAACAGAACTTGTTTCACCTTTTTAGCATTTACAAAACTCAAGATATGAATTAAACAAACTAATCGAACATTTCTGAAACCTATTTAAACAAAACCCTGAAAAACCCTTTAACCTAAACTGCTACACGCACCCAGGCTAGTGCACCCAAGACACTGACAACCGAGACCCGAGCCACTGACTCGCGGGACCCTTGGTCAAACCGACCCCACCGGTCAGTCACACCGAAGCAGGGGAAAGGTTGACCGCGACGAAGCTCGCCGGCGGCGACCTCTCCGGCGAAACGGACACCTCCACCCTAGTCCTCTCCTTCTTCCGCACCCGATGGTACCACACTCAGGCCTAACACATGCTCGAATCGAGCTCGCCGGCGACCATGGCGGACATGGCGGCGCGGACATGCTACGCCGGCCGGCTCCGGTCATCCCGAGCCAAACCAATGCGCGATTTCTACTCCAGCGACCTTCACAACCCTAACCCGAGGATCAGGAGCTAGGGCTCATACTCCGAGCACCCGCAACCACGGCCATGCCGACTCCGATGACCATGGCGGACGGCGGACGCGGCGTACTGACACTACCAAACCCTAATCGGCTCAACCAACACCACCAACGCCTTCTACGGTCCAAGGCAACTCGCGAACGCTAGCTAGGACCAACGGACGGGCACAGGAAGGGGGTTGGCCACGGCGGACCGAGCTCGCCGGCCATGGCGGACATGGCGGGCGCGGCGTACCGCGGTCTCCAAACCCTAACCGGCCATACCGTCACCTTCTACATCTTCTACGAACCTCCCTAACCCTTGAACGTGAGCTAGGGCGACACGAAACCATGGGAAGGAGGCCGGCCACGGCGAACCGAGCTCGGCGGTCATGGCGGCGGCTCATCCCGAGGCTTGCCTAGGGTCTCCTATGGGGCGCTAAGGGTAGCAAGAGATGCGGGGGCTCACGGCGAAGCCTTGTGGGTGGTTGGGCTTGCGGCGAGGCGGCCGGACGGCGGCGAACGACGGTGAACGGCGGCGGCGCTCTGTTTCCCCCCTCTCTTCTGCTTGGGCGACGGCGAGAGAGCGAGAGGGACAGAATGGAGGGAGTGCGGCTTCGGGCAGGGGCGAGGCGGCCTTGTGCACGCCACGCCGCGCGCGAACGCTGCATCCCCGGCCGGCACGCGCCACGCGGCGGGCGAGTCCTGCGCGCGGTCGGCACAGCACGACCCGATTCAAACTGAATTGGCCGATTCAGTCGCCGATGGCCGACTGACGGCCAAACTTTGGACGCGATTATCTCCTAATCCACTTGAGGAAATGCTAAACCACTTATTCCATTGAGTAGAGCTACATGCCAACTACAACTTTGGTTACAAGATCAAGCTTTGGTTCGGCCTAGATTGCTCCCAGAAAAGCTCCAAAGATCGCTCAGCGAAACTGTTTTGCCAGTTAGGGACTTAGGAAATTTTTCTAAGTCTAACCTCCCCCATTTCTGCATTGTGGGTCCTAAAACACCTTGTTAAACTCATTTTCATGAGTTGGCCCTTAAACACTTTTTGTTCTACTCTAAATTCTACACACTTTTGGTTAAAGGCCCACAGCCATGCAAAGCTTCTATCAAGGAGGTCTCAGTTAGTCAAACAAAGGGGCTCCTAGGGCTCCATTAAGGCATCTAGGGTTAATGACTTGGTTAGCCAAAAAGACCAACACAAACCTAGCTTCATTTGGACTCCTCAACAAGGTTCAACTACTTAGGAGACTCACACACTCCAAAAGCAAGTCAAACAAGCATCTCACCAAGCATAACATTGCAAGCCAACACATGAAATGACACTTAACAAACAAAATGCAACATGGGATGATGATGATGCTTATGCTCATGAGATGTCAAGTTATGCATTTAGGGTTGCTTAACACTAGGGGTGTTACAGCCCTCCCCTCCTTAAAAGAATCTAAGTTACTAACCATTTCATATAAAAGTGTGGGTACACCTCTTTCAGATAGTCTTCCATTTCCCAAGTGGCATCTCGTTCATCTTGCTCACTCCAAGATACTTTGTATTGCTTTACTATTCTCCCACGAGTTATTCTTTCTTTTTCATCAAGCACCCGATACGGTTCCACTGAGTAGGTGAGATCGGATTGCAACTAGATATTGGCCGGTTGTACCTCTTCTTCGGGAACTCGAAGACATTTCTTTAATTGTGACACATGGAATACATGGAATATAGCCTTCAAATGCTCAGGTAGTGTGACGGAACCTCCTAGATTATTAGGGCCCACGGGTACCTGTCCTTGTCCTACAAACCTCGAACAGACATACACTGTGCCCAATAGCCCAAAAGACCCACCACGTGTCATCGGGTAACCCGACTCATCCACGTTTCCTTACACTCCCAGGATCATTGCAAGAGTCATTGCAGTATTACAACATTTCACAAATAATATACATCAGAGATAAAAGTGCGGAAGTATTACACCATAAGTTTTACAAACCAGTTGTTCAAACTCACGTCATTATTACAAACCATAGTTTCAAACTTTATCCTAGGTAGTGGAAGTAGCATTAATAAAACTGTATTTCACACAAACAACCCCGCCTAAGGGTTGCACTACTCTTCTCCGGACACATCCTCAATGACGGTCACGCAACAAGCCTCGAAACAAGGCTGCTCGTGAACGTCACCTGCAACAGGGGATTAACAAACCCTGAGTACAAAGGTACTCAACAAGACTGACCCGGCAAGAGAAGAGAAGAAACAGCTATGCGGGCTTGGGTAGGCTCAACAGAACTTTTCATTTGCATAAAAGCTTACTAAATTAGTTCTAAATCCAAATTTTTACTTAATCATTTAAGTACTTGGTAAGGACTGAAAGTGAATCATTATCGAGAGATGATCATCATTCTTTCTTAAACCAGTTCCATTTTCAATCTACGGTGCAGGTTGAAAGATTGAGTCTCCTTAACCGAGGAGCACGACGATTCGAACCGATTCAACCAGATTTGGGAGTTTTCCACAATCATACGATATATGTAGACCCGTGATCACACATATACCAACCCCAACCTCGGATCCTCCAAACAAGACCGGGTCCGCGCCACCCGAGAGTACTTGTACACCTCCAATCCGGGACTTTAACCCACGAGGGTAGCTAGTGCTCCTGCCATCTCTCCACTCCCAATGCGTGATTAGCCGTTCTCATTTAAGAACCACCAAGGCAGGGCTTACCATAGCATATGATCGGTACTTCACGGTTTCTCAATCTAGCAGGCCAACAACGGTTAACCCTATCTCGACACATCCGGGTCACCCTACAACAACACAAGGTTCGATGTATGTGCCCGTCTGGTCTTAACCATCATTCTTTCTCATTGTCATTCCAAAACGATAAGTATCAAAACATTTATTTGGAGCGTGAGAAAGCAAGGCTGAGCATTTTTATCATTTGCATAAAGCAGGTATCAAGGAATAATATATCGATAACAAGGTTGATCATGCATCAACAGGTTTAAAACATTTATTTGATAAACATTTAATGCATCAGGTTATCGAAAGTAAGTGTAATTGTAAAACCAAGGAAATGGTTAAATGAACCGGGGCTTGCCTTCGTTGACTGGAAGAGTCTGGAATTCCTGATAACCTGGGTCAACTGGATACTCTGAAGCTTCCGGACCAACCTCGTTCGGACACTCGATCACTTTGGAAGCTACACGATAATAGAGTGCATGCTTAATGGAATGCTCATGACATGATCATGGTAAAGATGGAAATTTATTAGGTTATAAACACTTGACTTGCAACAACTTGCCTCCACGGTAAAGTTGCAAACCAACAAAACTAACTTATATAAACATACATGGTTACAATGAGTGACTCTTGCCTGCATCAAGCAGCAGATCAAGATAATTCACCTGACTTAACCTTTAAATCTATCAAAAAGAGGTTTAGGTTTTCATAGCAAACAATATTACTTGTTCATAAAGAAAGTTTTTTTTTAATCAGCATGAAATTAAATTGTGAAGCAAACTATGCTCAATTTAGTTCAAACTTTTTACACAGATTGATTATATCCTATATAATGCATAAAATAAATTTCAGCATTTTTGGACAAGCATATGAATTTACAGAATTAAATTAACTATGAACATTCAAATGATTAAATAAAGCATTTAAATAAGAATAAAATTTATTTTCTTCAACAGAGCTCAAAATTTTTGTGATGATACATTTTCACCTAAAAACAGCATCAAAAATAGATTCATGATTTTTGGACATCTAAATAGGCCTACAAAAATCATCAAAGTCCATTTATTAATAAAAGGGCCTATTTAAATAACTTTCAAAATTTGTTCCAAACTCAAGTTTCATATTTTTCATAAATATTAGACAGCTTGAGAAAGCTACACAAAAAAATTTCACAATTTTTGGAGCTTTCTACAAAAAGATATCAAAAAGACAAAATCTAACACTATTCATCCAAAACAGAAAAAGAAAAACGCTTCAACCTCTTACTGGGCTCGGCCCAAATCCAGCCCACGGCCGCTGACAGCCGGGTCCCCAGATGTCAGCCTCCTCTCTCCTTTCTCACGCCGAGGCCAACGCCCGGCCGGCCTTGACCGGCCGTTCGACCCGTTGACCGGCCGGTGATCTCCTCACCGGCGAAGTTTCCGGTGACGGCGAGGACCGCAACGCCTCCGGCTTGACTTCGCGCACCGATTCCACCCTTTACCCGACCTAGCACTCACTCGCCTTCGAGCAGACGACGACCATGGCGGCTCGGCCACTTCGAGCACGGCGGCGACGTGACGTTCCGGCCGCTAGGGCTCGGTAGCGACCTAGAAGAGGGTAGCACCACCCCGTGGTACACCTCGCGACCATGGTGCATCCCCTAGCTTGGACAGAGACGGCTTGGATACATGCGGTCCACGGTGGCTCGGTAGCAACTGAACCAGGGAGCGCAACACATCGAGGAGCTCATGACGACTACGGTGCTCACCTTGCCTTGACTCGAGGAGCATGGGACCAAGGTTGGCGACGGCGATGGCGATGGCGGAGCTTGCGTCGGCGGCAACCGTCACAGACTGCCCAAGCCAGAGCGTTAGCGACCTCCAAAGCGAGCCGAACATGAGCCACAACAAAACGCGAAACTAAAACACTCATCGGATTGACTGGAGATACCTCGGCTTACCGTGACCGCGACCAAGGCACGTACGGCGGCGTCCTGCCGACAGCGAGGAAGGAGATGATGGCGGCGGCGATTGCGAGCGTTAGAGCTTGGGTTAGCTAGCTCAGGAGAAGCAAAGGAGCTAGGCGGAGCGACTAGGAAGATGGAGATGGCAGAGACGCGGCAACGGCGGAGAGTGAGCTCGTCGAAGCCGGACTGAAAACAGGGGAGGAGAAAAGGGGAGGTGGCGGACGCGGGTGATGAGAGGGTTGGGGAGCTCTCAGAGCTTGCCACCGCACGGAGTGAAGCAGAGAGGGAAGCAGCTGCTTGGCCGGACACGCGGAGCCGGGAGGAGGCGCCCAGGCCACGGCGGCGACGACGCGGCGGCAAAGGGCAGAGCACATGCTCTGCTCTTTTTCCCCCCTCTCCCAGATTACTGTAGCACTGCACTTCCCCCTTTTCTTTTACTCTAGAAAATTGAACTGCACTCCAAAAACTCTTAAAACCAAATTTGCTTCAAATTTTGTGCTCTACAAAATTGCTTTAAGAACTCAAGTCAAATTCTGCCTAGATTTTGAAATGGAGTTCAAAAACCGATTTGAACCAAACTGAATTCAAAATTACTCTAGAATTTTCTGAAAAACTTCAAATTTTGGCAATATACAAAAAGTAGAGTTTGAAAAGTTGTTCAACTTTGCTTTAACACCCTTTGACTGATTTCAACTGGAAATAAGTCAATTTGATCAAAACAGTTCAAATCCATTTCAAATTGAAAATTTGAAAAGGGGACAGAACTAGGGTTTTGTAGTAGAAGCAAAATTACTTTTGATTTTGCAATGACACTTGGAAAATGGTCAATGTATGAAATGTTCCTTTTGAAATTCTCTACCACTTTGATGTAAACCTCAAACTCAGATTTCAAATAGTTTTTGAGATGCAAGTTTAGAAACAAAAGGGGACCATTTTTAGGGTTTGAATAGATTCAAAATTACTTTAAATTCTGTACAGAAACCTTGAAAACTTTGAATACCAAAGTTGTACCTCTTCTCAAGATCTACTAAAAAGCTTTTAGGGTCAACCCCTAACTATGCATAGATTTTGAGTTAACTAGAAAGGGTTAATTAACTTATATAGGAAATTAAATGATTTTCCACTTCTTAAGCTAGATGAATTTTGTAACCTTTTGAATTGTTGAACATGGTTTCATGCCTTTACATGACTTTAGTCAAATAGGAATGAACACAAGTTATTTCATAATGACATTCCAAATTAGGGTTTTGAGCTACCTCACAAGCACTAACAAAATGCTCACACATTAGGAATTAAACTCATTTTAGTGAATGCATCTCAAGGTGAGCTAGCATATAATGCTATGAAATGCTTATGATGGCATGACAATATTTTATTCTTGTAAACACCTGAGGTGTTACATCCTTTCCTCCTAAAAGAAATCTTGACCCGAGATTTCACCACAAACTAAACCAACTACTAAAGTTGTGGGGTACGGGGATAAAGATTACAAACTTTTTACAAAACTAGGAACACGTTCTATTGTCAACCTCTTTCACTGCCCTGACTGTATGGTTGCATAGAACTCAGGAAACTGCTCTATTAGGAATTCTTCGGTTTCCCAAGTTGCTTCCTCCTCAGAATGCTGACTCCATTGAACTTTATAGAACCTGTGAGTGTGTCGTCGAGTCACTCTATCTCGTTGATCGAGAACTTTGATGGGATACTCTGAGTATGTCATATCAGGCTCAAGTTGTACCCCTTCAACATCAACTACATGGTCAGGAACTCGCAGACACTTCTTCAGCTGAGAGATGTGAAACACATTATGAACCTCTGATAAATGAGCTGGTAGTTGAATACGGTATGCCACTTTGCCACACTTGGCCAAGATTTGAAATGGTCCAATGTAACGAGGAGCAAGTTTTCCTTTGACCCCGAAACGATAAAAACCCTTGGTGGGTGACACCTTCAGATACACAAAATCTCCTTTGGCAAACGTCAAAGTCCTACGCCTTTTGTCTGCATAACTTTTCTGTCGGGATTGTGCTATTTTCATATTTCTTTGTATGAGTTTGACCTTCTGTTCAGTCTCTTGAACTAGATTGACACCAAAGAACCATCTTTCGCCAGGCTCGGACCAATGTAAAGGAGTCCGACACCTTCTGCCATATAAAGCTTCAAATGGTGTCATACGGATACTCTCTTGATAGCTATTGTTGTATGAGAACTCTGCTAAGGGTAAGCACTCATCCCACTTAAATGGAAAGTTAAGGGCACACGCTCTGAGCATATCTTCTAATATCTGATTTACTCTTTCAGTCTGACCATCTGTTTGTGGGTGATAAGCTGTACTGTGTAAGAGTTTAGTGCCCAGAGACTCATGTAAACTTTCTCAGAATTTTGAAACAAACTGAGTACCCCTATCTGAGACAATAGTCTTAGGAACTCCATGCAAACTCATGATCCTCTGAAAGTATATCTTGGCATATGTGGATGCTGAGTAGATGGTCTTGACTGGTATAAAATGCGAAACCTTGGTTAGACGATCTACTATAACCCAAATAGAGTCGTAGCCCTTGGATGTTTTTGGTAAACCAACAATAAAGTCCATATTGATGTCTTCCCATTTCCAAGCAGAAATTGGCAATGGCTGCAATTCACCAGCTGACTTAAGATGAATGGCTTTGACTTTCTGACAAGTATCACATCTGGCTACATACTTTGCAATTTCGATTTTCATCTTAGTCCACCAGAATCTTTGCCTAAGATCCTGGTACGTTTTTGTACTCCCCAGATGAATCGCAAACGAGGTAAGATGAGCTTCATCCAGAATCTGCTTCCTCAACTCAGGATTCTTCGGAACGACCAGTCTATCTTTGAACCAAACCACTCCTGCTTCATCAACTCGGAAGCAAGAAGCTTTGTCTGCCTTGGCCTTCTCTTTCAGGTGAATAATACCCTTGTTTTCTTTCTGAGCAGCTACAATCTGATCTTTGATAGATGACTGAACTGATATATTAGACAAACTGCCCTGAGTGATCATTTGAATACCCAGTTTTTCTAACTCGGAACAGAGAGTAAGATCTACTGGTCTGACAGTGATACAGTTGCAACGAACCTTCCTACTAAGAGCATCGGCTACAACATTTGCCTTTCCGGGATGGTAATGCACTTCAAGATCATAATCCTTGATTAGCTCTAACCACCTCTGTTGTCTCATATTTAACTCTGACTGAGTGAATATATATTTCAGACTCTTGTGGTCGGAATATATGTGACATGTGTTGCCCAAGAGGTAATGATGCCAAATCTTTAAGGCGTGAACAACTGCTGCTAACTCTAAGTCATGAGTTGGATAGTGTTCTTCATGACGTTTCAACTGTCTGGATGCATAAGCTATCACTCTGCCCTCTTGCATCAAAACACAACCAATCCCGATACCAGAAGCATCACAATACACATCAAACGGCTTCTCAATATTGGGTTGGGCTAAGACTGGAGCTGTAGTTAAGAATTCTTTTAGCTTCTGAAAAGCTTTTTCACATTTATCCGACCAAACAAACTTGACTTCATTCTTTAACAACTGAGTTATAGGTTTGACAACTTTGGAGAAGTCCGGAATAAACCTGCGGTAATAACCTGCCATACCCAGAAAACTGCGAACTTGATGGACAGTTCCGGGGGACTCCCACTTAAGAATTTCTTGTACCTTGCCTGGATCCACAGCTACACCTTCAGCCGATAGCACATGACCCAAAAATGGAACTTTGTCTAACCAGAACTCACATTTACTGAACTTTGCATATAGCTGATGGTCTCTCAGACGACCCAACACTACTCTGAGGTGTTCAGCATGCTCTTGTGGATTCTTGGAATTTATCAAAATATCATCAATGAATACCACTACAAACTTGTCTAGCTCAGGCATGAATACGTAGTTCATCAGATACATGAAGTGAGCTGGAGCATTGGTCAACCCAAAGGACATGACCAAGTACTCATATAGGCCATATCTGGTGGTGAAAGCAGTTTTAGCAATATCTTCAGGCCTTATCTTTATCTGGTGATACCCAGATCTCAGATCTATCTTGGAAAATACCTTGGCGCCCGCGAGTTGATCAAACAAAAGATCAATCCACGGCAATGGGTACTTATTCTTCACTGTCACTTCATTGAGCGGACGATAGTCCACACATAGCCTCAATGTTTGGTCTTTCTTTTTGACAAACAAAGCAGGACAGCCCCATGGTGATGAACTAGGTCTGACATAACCTTTATCAAGCAGTTCTTGCAACTGAACTTTTAATTCTGCCAGTTCTTTAGGTGGCATTCTATAGGCTCGTCGAGATATTGGTGCCGTTCCTGGTTTTAGCTCTATGCTGAACTCGACATCACGGTCTGGGGGTAACCCCGGCAAGTCCTCAGGAAACACATCCGAAAACTCGCAGACTACTGGAATATCCTGAATCTCTTTAACTGGTGTTGCACAGACGTTGCCGCACATCTGGTCAACAGTTTTCTTGGGAATTGGAAGTTGGATAAAGAGTTCAGAAGTACTATTAGGTATGATCAACCTGATTGTTCTATGCAAGGCATCTAATACTGCCTTCTGCTGGTGCATCCAGTTCATTCCTAGGATCACATATATATCCTGATCCTTGATTACTATCATATTAGTGGGATAAGTATGCCCGGCAAATTCTACGGGCACCTGATGCACCACTTCCTTTGTATACAAACGATCTCCCGGTGTGTGTATAAGGAAATTTTCTTGTGCTTCCCCAATAGGTATATGATGCTTTTCAACAAAACTCTTACTGATAAAGGTATGCGATGCACCAGAATCAAATAGTAATACGGCAGGATGGTGAGCGACTGAAAACATACCCATCATGACGGGTTCCCCTTCAGGAATATCTGCCACTTGTGCATAATACACCCGGCCAGTCTTCTGGATGGTCTTATTCTTCTGATTATTATTGTGGCCTTTTTCTGCTGCGGTTGTTGCTGTGGCCGCTGCTGGGAATTCTGACTACTTTGCCCCTGTAGAGTATTTGGAGTAATCTTCTTGGGATATGGGCAATTATGGGAAAAATGTCCCGGCTTCCCACAGTTGTAGCAGGGGTAGTTGTGGTTCTGGGGAGTTTGGGTTCGAATGCCAGGGGCATTCGGCTGTCGTGGATAATTAGAGTTCCCAATAGTTTTAGTGGATGACTGCTGTGTGTTGGCTTGTTGTTGCTGGGGTGGACGGTACTGTGGACGGTTGTGCTGGACTGGGTGGTATATGATACGCTGGCGCTTCTTATTGCCACCAAACGATCCAGTCGAACTCCCACCCTTCCTCTTTTTAGCTTCGAGATGCTTGAAATGCTTCTCTTCTGCAGATATAGCTTTATTCACCGCATCATTGAAGGAGATATTATCGTCACACATTACCAGCATCTTCTGCATCTTCGTATTCAGCCGCCTCATGAAGCAACTACGCTTCTTATCATCAGTGTTCACATGATCCAAAGCATACTGAGATAGATGATTAAACTTGCCAATATACTGCTGTACTGGCTGATCCCCTTGCCTGAGGGCTAAGAACTCTTCGGCCATCATCCGCATCACCCCCGCTGGAATGTAGTGAGCTTTGAAAGCTCTCGAGAACTCATCCCAGGTAATGCGGTGTTCTGGAGCTTGTGCAGCCTCAAAGTTTGCCCACCAAGTTCCCGCAGCTCCCCTCAACTGCTGGGCTGCGAAGGCTGGCTTCTGAGTTTCAGTGCAATGGATTAGCTCAAACTTCTGATTCATAGTACGGAGCCAATCTGCAGCTTCTAGAGGCTCCTCTGCCTTAGTGAATACTGGCGGCCTGGTCTCTGTGAAATCTTGATAAGTACTTTCCTGGACCTGATGATGATGTCGGCCACGCTGCCCATATGGTGTATTCTGAACTAGACCCTGTAGCAGACGTGCATTGTCGGTGGTGGCACGCATGAGTGCCGCAATGGCTTCTGCCAGAGTTGGTGGAACTGGGGGTGCGTTGGGAACACCCTCCCCATCATGAGACGAACCAGTCCCATCGGCAGCACGGGTACGAGGCATCTGCTCATAAACAAACCAAACTTTATTGATCTCTGGGTTATGATACAAAAACAGTAACTGTTTACACACTCATGTTACATGATTCATGCATAACAGAGCTGATACATGATTCACTAGCTTAAGATCATGTTCAGCTAAACTATTACACAGCCCCTACCCCCTAGGGTTTAAGATCCACACCTGACACTCTAGTGGGAGACAACTCACTCGTCACCCTCACTCTCACTGTCGCTGTCATCAGCAGACTCAACCACATCAGGATCTTCCTCGCTCTGCCCTTCTACCTCTCCATCATCAATGATGGTACCCATCTCATCTTCAGCTGCATCTGGAGGTGGAGGTGGATGGAGTTGATCATACAGCACATGGACTTCCTCATGTAACTGGTCATTGAACGCTTCTATATCCATTACATACGCCTCCAACTCATGCAGACGAGCTAAAGCGGCATCTTCACGCTGCCAAGCGGTGTTCCGTTCTCCAAGCATTTTAGTCATGAGTTTTTCTGCATTGACCACGCTACTGTTGGCCCACTCCAGCTTGAGTTTCATGCCTCCAGCTTTGGCAAGTGCTAAACTCTTCTCCCGAGAGGTGGTGGCCAACTGAGATTTCAACTCACGAACCTCTGCTCGTAAGTCCTCATTGATCTCCTGACTCCTGCTGGACTCTTCCTCCTTGCGGGATGCGAGTTGGTGCAGGGGTACACCATGAGGACCTGTACTCTTGCGAGCTGTCTCCTTACCACGCGACATCCTAGTGAAATACGATTTTGAATTAGGCAGATAAAGAAAAATACTTTTTGGATAGCAAGAAAGGATTGGATTCAAACCCTTACCCCACTATACCATAAACCACAAGTTGATTAAGCATGATGCATGAAGCGTACTTACGCATAAGGCATATAAAATTTAAATTATACTCCCTTATATAGGAGTAGAAATTTAACAACAATTTCAAGTTAAGGCTTCACTTAACATGCTGCTCCACTTAACAATCTACGATCCACTACTTTTAAGACAGAACATAGATCGAATAGCATGAACAAGGTAAGTCAAAAGAATTTTGGATCAAACTAGATTCAAATAGTTTTTACTCAAATCATTTTGAAGTTTGGCAATAATACTACAAGACTGCTGCAATGATCGCTCTGAAACCAGTTGTGACAGAACCTCCTGGATTATTAGGGCCCACGTGTACCTGTCCTTGTCCTACAGACCTCGAACAGACATACTCTATGCCCAATAGCCCAAAAGACCCACCACGTGTCATCGGGTAACCCGACTCATCCACGTTTCCTTACACTCCCAGGATCATTGCAAGAGTCATTGCAGTATTACAACATTTCACAAATAATATACATCAGAGATAAAAGTGCGGAAGTATTACACCATAAGTTTTACAAACCAGTTGTTCAAACTCACGTCGTTATTACAAACCATAGTTTCAAACTTTATCCTAGGTAGTGGAAGTAGCATTAATAAAACTGTATTTCACACAAACAACCCCGCCTAAGGGTTGCACTACTCTTCTCCGGACACGTCCTCCTCAATGACGGTCACGCAACAAGCCTCGAAACAAGGCTGCTCGTGAACGTCACCTACAACAGGGGATTAACAAACCCTGAGTACAAAGGTACTCAACAAGACTGACCCGACAAGAGAAGAGAAGAAACAGCTATGCGGGCTTGGGTAGGCTCAACAGAATTTTTCATTTGCATAAAAGCTTACTAAAGTAGTTCTAGATTCAAATTTTACTTAATCATTTAAGTACTTGATAAGAACTGAAAGTGAATCATTAGTGAGAGATCATCATCATTCTTTCTTAAACCGGTTCCATTTTCATTCTACGGTGCGGGTCGAAAGATTGAGTCTCCTTAACCGAGGAGCATGACGATTCGAACCGATTCAATCAGATCTGAGAGTTTTCCACGATCATACGATATATGTAGGCCCGTGATAACACATATACCAACCCCAACCTTGGATCCTCCAAACAAGACCGGGTCCGCGCCACCCGAGAGTACATGTACACCTCCAATCCCAGTGCGCGATTAGCCGTTCTCATTTAAGAACCACCAAGGCAGGGCTTACCATAGCATATGATCGGTACTTCACAGTTTCTCAATCTAGCAGGCCAACAACAGTTAACCCAATCTCGACACATCCGGGTCACCCTACACCAACACAAGGTTCGATGTATGTGCCCGTCTGGTCTTAACCATCATTCTTTCTCATTGTCATTACAAAACGATAAGTATCAAAACATTTATTGGGAGCGTGAGAAAGCAAGGCTGAGCATTTTTATCATTTGCATAAAGCAGGTATCAAGGAATAATATATCAATAACAAGGTTGATCATGCATCAACAGGTTTAAAACATTTATTTGATAAACATTTAATGCATCAGGTTATCGAAAGTAAGTGTAATTGTAAAACCAAGGAAATGGTTAAATGAACCGGGGCTTGCCTTCGTTGACTGCAAGAGTCTGGAATTCCTGATAACCTGGGTCAACTGGATACTCTGAAGCTTCCGGACCAACCTCGTTCGGACACTCGATCACTTCGGAAGCTATACGATAATAGAGTGCATGCTTAATGGAATGCTCATGACATGATCATGGTAAAGATAGAAATTTATTAGGTTATAAACACTTGACTTGCAACAACTTGCCTCCACAGTAAAGTTGCAAACCAACAAAACTAACTTATATAAACATACATGGTTACAATGAGTGACTCTTGCCTGCATCAAGCAGCAGATCAAGATAATTCACCTAACTTAACCTTTAAATCTATCAAAAAGAGGTTTAGGTTTTCATAGCAAACAATATTACTTGTTCATAAAGAAAGTTTTTTTTAATCAGCATGAAATTAAATTGTGAAGCAAACTATGCTCAATTTAGTTCAAACTTTTTACACAGATTGATTATATCCTATATAATGCATAAATTAAATTTCAGCATTTTTGGACAAGCATATGAATTGACAGAATTAAATTAACTATGAACATTCAAATGATTAAATAAAGCATTTAAATAAGAATAAAATTTATTTTCTTCAACAGAGCTCAAAATTTTTGTGATGATACATTTTCACCTAAAAACAGCATCAAAAATAGTTTCATGATTTTTGGACATTTAAATAGGCCTACAAAAATCATCAAAGTCCATTTATTAATAAAAGGGCCTATTTAAATAACTTTCAAAATTTGTTCCAAACTCAAGTTTCATATTTTTCATAAATATTAGACAGCTTGAGAAAGCTACACAAAAAAAATTCACAATTTTTGGAGCTTTCTACAAAAAGAAATCAAAAAGACAAAATCTAACACTATTCATCCAAAACAGAAAAAGAAAAACGCTTCAACCTCTTACTGGGTCGGCCCAAATCCGGCCCATGGCCGCTGACAGCCGGGTCCCCAGATGTCAGCCTCCTCTCTCCTTTCTCATGCCGAGGCCAGCGCCCGGCCGGCCTTGACAGGCCGTTCGACCTGTTGACCGGCCGGTGATCTCCTCACCGGCGAAGTTTCCGGTGACGGCGAGGACCGCAACGCCTCCGGCTTGACTTCGCCAACCGATTCCACCCTTTACCCGACCTAGCACTCACTCGCCTTCGAGCAGACGACGACCATGGCGGCTCGGCCACTTCGAGCACGGCGGCGACGTGACGTTCCGGCCGCTAGGGCTCGGTAGCGACCTAGAAGAGGGTAGCACCACCCCGAGGTACACCTCGCGACCATGGTGCATCCCCTAGCTTGGACAGAGACGGCTTGGATACATGCGGTCCACGGTGGCGACCATGGCGGCTCTTGCGCCGACGGCGAGTCTCGCGGACCGACCACGGTGGCTCGGTAGCGACTGAACCAGGGAGCGCAACACATCGAGGAGCTCATGAAGACTATGGTGCTCACCTTGCCTTGACTCGAGGAGCACGGGACCAAGGTTGGCGACGGCGATGGCGATGGCGGAGCTTGCGCAGGCGGCAACCGCCGCGGACTGCCCAAGCCAGAGCGTTAGCGACCTCCAAAGCGAGCCGAACATGAGCCACAACAAAACGCAAAACTAAAACACTCATCGGATTGACTGGAGATACCTCGGCTTACCGTGACCGCGACCAAGGCACGTACGGCGGCGTCCTGCCGGCAGCGAGGAAGGAGATGATGGCGGCGGCGATTGCGAGCGTTAGAGCTTGGGTTAGCTAGCTCAGGAGAAGCAAAGGAGCTAGGCGGAGCGACTAGGAAGATGGAGATGGCAGAGACGCGGCAACGGCGGAGAGTGAGCTCGTCGGAGCCAGACTGAAAACAGGGGAGGAGAAAAGGGGAGGTGGCGGACGCGGGTGATGAGAGGGTTGGGGAGCTCTCAGAGCTTGCCACCGCACGGAGTGAAGCAAAGAGGGAAGCAGCTGCTTGGCCGGACACGCGGAGCCGGGAGGAGGCGCCCAGGCCACGGCGGCGACGACGCGGCGGCCAAGGGCAGAGCACATGCTCTGCTCTTTTTCCCCCCTCTCCCAGATTACTGTAGCACTGCACTTCCCCCTTTTCTTTTACTCTAGAAAATTGAACTACACTCCAAAAACTCTTAAACCAAATTTGCTCCAAATTTTGTGCTCTACAAAATTGCTTTAAGAACTCAAGTCAAATTCTGCATAGATTTTGAAATGGAGTTCAAAAACCGATTTGAACCAAACTGAATTCAAAATTACTCTAGAATTTTCTGAAAAACTTCAAATTTTGGCAATATACAAAAAGTAGAGTTTGAAAAGTTGTTCAACTTTGCTTTAACACCCTTTGACTGATTTCAACTGAAAATAAGTCAATTTGATCAAAACAGTTCAAATCCATTTCAAATTGGAAATTTGAAAAGGGGACAGAACTAGGGTTTTGTAGTAGAAGCAAAATTACTTTTGATTTTTCAATGACACTTGGAAAATGGTCAATGTATGAAATGTTCCTTTTGAAATTCTCTACCACTTTGATGTAAACCTCAAACTCAGATTTCAAATAGTTTTTGAGATAGATTCAAAATTACTTTAAATTCTGTACAGAAACCTTGAAAACTTTGAATACCAAAGTTGTACCTCTTCTCAAGATCTACTAAAAAGATTTTAGGGTCAACCCCTAACTATGCATAGATTTTGAGTTAACTAGAAAGGGTTAATTAACTTATATAGGAAATTAAATGATTTTCCCCTTCTTAAGCTAGATGAATTTTGTAACCTTTTGAATTGTTGAACATGGTTTCATGCCTTTACATGACTTTAGTCAAATAGGAATGAACACAAGTTATTTCATAATGACATTCCAAATTAGGGTTTTGAGCTACCTCACAAGCACTAACAAAATGCTCACACATTAGGAATTAAACTCATTTTAGTGAATGCATCTCAAGGTGAGTGTTGGTGGTCCTTAACTCATATTTTATACCACCAACTTCATTATAAAAATATATAAAAATATTCCCAAGACTAGTGAATAGGGCTTTACACTAATGCATTCCATGAGTTTTGGTGATTATTCGCTTACAGGCATACATCGATGGAAATGCATATAAAGGCAAGGAAAATAATGCATAAAACATCATTATGCAACACAAATACCAAGTGGCCCACCTACCATGCAATCCAGGGAATAAGAAGCATGCATTTTACTCATATATATACATTTATTGCTAACCAAGTTCCACATGTAGTGCAAAGTTATGTTTTGCAGACCATAAACATGCATACAGGTGGATAACAACCAAAAAGGCGCAATCCAACACGGCGAAATGCGCAAAATGAACAACACACAAAGGAATAGAAGAGCACCTCTCTCTTGAGTAGATCCCCACTCCTTAGGGCTATGCCCTAGTTGCTTTCTAGAGTTGGAGAGTGAGATGTGAGGGAAGAGAGCGGGGAAGTACCGGGCTTGTCGGTCTCTCCCCGAGCTTGTACCTCGACGAGCCCTTACCTTGTACCCACATCGGGATCCATACATAGTAAGTGTTCGTGGTTTCTACAGTATTATTGTTCTTTTGATTAGATAAGCTTTATCTCTTCTTGTTTGTGGGTTCGTCGTCCGTTCTCGTAGCAGATACTCTAGTAGAGGAACCTCTGAATCATTTGGAGGGGTTCCTGCGCAACGCTAGAGTGGTGATCAATAGCGTAGACGTGGTGTCTAGGCTAGGGTTCACCTTCGTTTGCCTCGTAATCCATGGGTGAGGGATCGGCGGCAGGTGGTGACAGCCCTGTTTGCCCTTAGTTTTCCCCACGTTCGGTTACGGCGTAGAGCTACACAAAGGCCGGAGTTACCTGGCAGACCAGGTATAAGCCGGTGCCCGAAGTGAACAAGTAGAAGTAACGTTTATCTATCTTTAGACAGTAAAGCTTTAGCGATCCGTCTCTATTCCCCTCTCTTTCTCTACCCTTGTGTTGTCCTTGGATGAACTAGATAGAAGAAATACCTCCGTTCCTCGTGGAAATACGATACCCTGAATACCACCGGGTGAAGTGCTACAACGGTAATTCCATGCGCTTGCGAATTCTTCTGCTTACGCTAAGAAATACCAACAAGCATTTCTGGCGCCGTTGCCAGGGATGGATCGTAAGGTCCATTCTTAGTAACGACGTTAGTAAGTGTCAACAAGCATTTCTGGCGCCGTTGCCGGGGAAAGGTTGCTATTTTCTTCGAACCTAGTTCATCCTCGTATCTGTATCCCTTTTTATAAAAACCAAAAAATATTTTCTTTTTTACCTTTTCTTTCATGAAGCCAACCACTCCAATTCAAAATCCGTCCGCTTCAAAGGGGGAGTTCGTCGAGCCAAAACCTTCTCCAAAACTTTCATCCAATGATGGACTCCACCCTTATTTAAAATCCATAGCTCGGGCACTACACTTCTCTGGTTTTCATAATGAAGATTCTTTTAACCACTTGCTAGATCTTGAGGAAATTTGCTCATGCCTAAGCATCCCAGGCATGACAAAAGAAATGATTAAGTGGAAATTGTTTTCGTCTTCCCTCAATGGGGAGGCGAAACAATGGTACGCTAATGTCATAGAAAGTGTGAATGGGGATTGGGAAGATCTTAAAAACAAGTTTTATCTTGCATTCTTCCCTAGATCTCGTATCACCTCTATACCAAAGGAAATCCTCCATTTCGAGCAAGATGAGGAGTCTATAGGTGCAGCCTGGGCCAGGTATTTGACGATACTACACGCTAGCCCAAACATGTCTTTACCCGAGAGCGTGCAATTGCATCTCTTTTCTACGGGTCTAGATGAAGATGCTACCCCAGTCCTTGACAGGGCCGCTGGAGGGTCGTTTTCAAGCAAATCTACAACGGAACAGAGAAAAATCCTTGATAACTTCCTAGAGAAGCACACTTCTCCCGTTGTAGAACCAAAACCTCTCCAAAACAAGGGCATGTCAAGTTTTTAGGAGCCCTCATCAGTCAAATCAACAACTTTGCCATACATAGATTCGACTTTTGAGCCCTCACCCGAGCTGCAAACACCGATAATGCTTTATCCTTCGGAGTTTGCAATTGAATTCGAGGATTATGACAGAATCACGAACCTTCGTAGGTACGAAAAACGCTCGACATATGAAGTGTCCCCTAAAATAGAGCCATCAAAAGAATTGTTAGTGGAGGTGAAACGTTATTCTGATGTAATTCGGATTCTTTCACCCTCCACGACCATATCTTGCACATTTAGGGGAACAATTGTCGATGCTCTTCACAACCCATCGGTCGGAACAAATATCATGTCAAAATTCTTAGCGGAATATCTTTTGGGTAACACTCCGCTAATCCCGACCGACAAACTCTTTGAAGGTCCGCCAGGGTTTCTCTGGGAGTGTTGTGGAGTTGCTAAGGCCGTACCTTTTGAAATAAATGAAAACGTGGTTCACCTAGATTTTCATATCTACGACATCCTCGAATTCGAACTTCTGTTAGGCCACCCTTTCGAAAAACTTTCCATAGAGAAACCATTCCGTGGGGGCCCTAATGAACAGTTGGGAGCAATCACTTCCGCCGAGTCTATCGCTAGTTCCGCAAATCCAAAGGCGAAGGAGCAGCCCAACGCTAACTCATGCGAGGTGGTAAAATGCATAGCTCTGTGCGTTTCGTTTGAGTTTCAATCTCATCCTTGTGAAATGATACGTCCAGTACCATCCTCGCTCGAGCTTAATCCATGTCCCTCTGGCCATCATAACGTTGTTCTCGACAGCAGTCAAGTATCAACGCTCGTCTTTCATGATAGATCTTTCCAGTGCGGAAACTTTCATGCCATGGACATGTGTGAAGCAACAACTCTAGAAACCAAGCAAGAATCTGTTAATGAGCATGATAACTTCTCTTTTGAGATCCCTCATGTCACATGCTCACTTTTAGGTTCTCTAGAGTTCGTTTTGCTTCAAACCACTTGCTTCTACGAGGATCACAACCTTCTCTTGATTCTCGTTGTCAAACTCTTTAAGAGACTGGTTGTGGATGCTTATGTTTATCACAAACATTGCAAATCCCGTAATTGCATGGTGGTGCTAACCTTGCAGCTTGAGTATTAATGCCAAATACTTGGTGGTGAACTGGGAATTACACCACCACTGTAGGCTGCAAGATGAAGTTCCCAAGGTCGAGCTTAAGGCTATAACTTAAGCACTGCCGGGAGATACCCCGGATTATCCTAAAAAAAAGAAAAAATATTTATAGAATGATTTAAAAAATAGCTTTATATTTCTTTTATTACTATCATTAAAAAAAATATTCATAATAAAATGGAGCTTTCCCAGTTTTCAAACTGGTAGAGCCTTTCTTGTTGTTTCTTTTGTTTTGTTTCAATAAACAGGTACAAGAATAAGTGTGGGGGAGATCTCCCAAGTATAACCTTTCACACAATTGAGATCTCCCGAACACATTGCACAACATCGAGAAACCCAACATGGAGAAGGACAAGGTAAAAGGTTTTAGAATGGATTGACTTAACTTCCGGGTTGGTCAAATCATTTCTAACTCATCGTAAACTCCTTCATCTTCAAACGATGGTTTGTGCAAAACTCTATCCTCACATCTCCCATGTTTTGAAGATTAAAACTAAACAAATTAAAAAGACAAAACTTTTGACATGTCATCTCCAAGTTATCCTTTGATAAAATTTGCATACTTTTTATTCCTTGCTAATATTCCTATAACTTGTGAACACATTTCATAGGGACCCCATGCTATCTAAGTAATTGAAATATGAGATATAGTAGGATGAAAATGAACCTTGCTCTTTCATGTGAAGAACTTGGGATTTATTTTACAAAAACAAAGTTCAAATAGCATGCTCCTCAATGATATGAAAATTCCTACCAAAGCCATATCTAGTGTTAGATTTTAAAACCTCCAAATACTTGCAACTTACTACTGCATTGAGTTTTGTCAAGTCTTGTTGATGCCTTGTTGAGAAACTTATCATGCCCCTAAGATCAAGATTCACGTACACCCACATAAAAAAAATGCTAACTCTTGCACTAAGAGTTACGCAAAAACATGCCTTTCCATTCCACCAAAATAAAAACTCCACCACTTGTGTTATGAACCTCTCTTCCCAAAATTCCTTTTTACTTTTGCAAAATATGGGCTATGAAAAAAAATAATCCCATGCCAGAAAGCATGAAGAAAAGAGAAAAGATGCCATGCCAAAGAAGCATGTGCCAAAAAATGAGAGAGCAGAAAAAAATGGACAAGTGTCCAAATGAGAAAACAATGGGTACTTCGATGCCCGCCTCTCTCTAAAAAAATAATAATAAAGATAGCCCATATTTTCATAAATTTCTAAAAAAAAGGGGAGAGAGAAGCATGACAAAGGAGTTCAAAAAAAATATATACATATATATTCCCCACACTTGCACTTCTTGATCTAAGGGTATGGCATCTTTCTCCTCGGATCCGAGATTTGACTTAGCAAAATATGCAGAGTAAGTATGCCTTCATATCTTTACCTACCCAAACTCCACAAAAGCTTTTTAGGAATAGGAAAGAAAGAAGGCAACACTTTGGTATGCCTTGGTGAGGAACCAAACACATAAATGAGCGATTTGAGAGAATCATTTGAGGAGCTAAGCTATGGTTTACATTTTCAAAATGAAAACCCAAGTTTCTGAATTGATTGATGCAAGGGGATTTGAATCCGTGTTGTTCCATATTTCAATCACCCAAGATATCATGGTAGACACTTCAGAGTTCATAAGTGCAGGTGAAGCTTGGAATAACTTGTATGCAGGTTACATATCAGAGAGATGACCCATCTTAGTCCTAATCTTTACTCGAGGACGAGCAAAGGGCTAAGTGTGGGGGAGCTTGTTGGTGGTCCTTAACTCATATTTTATACCACCAACTTCATTATAAAAATATATAAAAATATTCCCAAGACTAGTGAATAGGGCTTTACACTAATGCATTCCACGAGTTTTGGTGATTATTCGCTTACAGGCATACATCGATGGAAATGCATATAAAGGCAAGGAAAATAATGCATAAAACATCATTATGCAACACAAATACCAAGTGGCCCACCTACCATGCAATCCAGGGAATAAGAAGCATGCATTTTACTCATATATACATTTATTGCTAACCAAGTTCCACATGTAGTGCAAAGTTATGTTTTGCAGACCATAAACATGCATACAGGTGGATAACAACCAAAAAGGCGCAATCCAACACGCCGAAATGCGCAAAATGAACAACACACAAAGGAATAGAAGAGCACCTCTCTCTTGAGTAGATCCCCACTCCTTAGGGCTATGCCCTAGTTGCTTTCTAGAGTTGGAGAGTGAGATGTGAGGGAAGAGAGCGGGGAAGTACCGGGCTTGTCGGTCTCTCCCCGAGCTTGTACCTCGACGAGCCCTTACCTTGTACCCACATCGGGATCCATACATAGTAAGTGTTCGTGGTTTCTACAGTATTATTGTTCTTTTGATTAGATAAGCTTTATCTCTTCTTGTTTGCGGGTTCGTCGTCCGTTCTCGTAGCGGATACTCTAGTAGAGGAACCTCTGAATCATTTGGAGGGGTTCCTGCGCAACGCTAGAGTGGTGATCAATAGCGTAGACGTGGTGTCTAGGCTAGGGTTCACCTTTGTTTGCCTCGTAATCCACGGGTGAGGGATCGGCGGCAGGTGGTGACAGCCCTGTTTGCCCTTAGTTTTCCCCACGTTCGGTTACGACGTAGAGCTACACAAAGGCCGGAGTTACCTGGCAGACTAGGTATAAGCCGGTGCCCGAAGTGAACAAGTAGAAGTAACGTTTATCTATCTTTAGACAGTAAAGCTTTAGCGATCCGTCTCTATTCCCCTCTCTTTCTCTACCCTTGTGTTGTCCTTGGATGAACTAGATAGAAGAAATACCTCCGTTCCTCGTGGAAATACGATACCCTGAATACCACCGGGTGAAGTGCTACAACGGTAATTCCGTGCGCTTGCGGATTCTTCTGCTTACGCTAAGAAATACCAACAAGCATTTCTGGCGCTGTTGCCGGGGATGGATCGTAAGGTCCATTCTTAGTAACGACGTTAGTAATTGTCAACAGTGAGCTAGCATATAATGCTATGAAATGCTTATGATGGCATGACAATATTTTATTCATGTAAACACCTGAGGTGTTACAGGTAGCTGTAGCTGATAAGCTACTTCTCCCCTCATTTCTACGATCCTGTAAGGTCCCACAAATCTTGGCGCTAATTTCCTTTTCGCGCCGAAGCGTCTGACACCTTTCATGGGCGACACTTTCAGATACACATAATCGCCTTCGCTAAATTCAAGCGGTTTTCTTCTCTTGTCTGCATAGCTCTTTTGTCGATACTGTGTAGCTGCCATATGTTGTTGGATTATTCTAACTTGTTCTTCTGCTTCGTTAACAAAATCAATTCCATAGTATCGGCGTTCTCCCGGTTCAACCCAGTTCACCGGTGTCCTGCATCTTCTGCCATAAAGAGCTTCAAAAGGTGCCATCTGTATGCTTTCTTGATAGCCATTGTTATATGCAAATTCAGCTAACGGTAACCATTTCTGCCAAGATCCCCTCGCTGAAATGACACAGGCTCTAAACATGTCCTCCAAGACTTGATTCACTCTTTCGGTTTGTCCTGAGGTTTGGGGATGATAGGCGGAGCTACGGATTAGCTTCGTGCCTAATTCCTTTTGCAGTTTCTCCCAAAACAGTGCAGTAAACTGTGTTCCACGATCCGAAACTATAACCTTGGATATACCAAGCAGTCGAATGATTTGATTGATATAAATCTCCGCATAGTCCGGTGCTCGATAACAGGTTTTGACTGGAATAAAATGAGCGGTCTTGGTAAGACGATCAATTATCACCCAAATTGAGTCATTTTCTTTCTGGGTGGTTGGCAAACCGGTGATGAAATCCATACCTATTTCTTCCCATTTCCACTCGGGTATTGGTAATGGTTGAAGTGTTCCGGCTGGCTTCAGGTGAATAGCTTTTACTCGACAACACGTGTCGCATCTGGCTATGTACGCGGCAATCTCTTTTTTCATCTTGGTCCACGAGAACCTTGGACACAAATCTTGATACATCTTAGTGCTTCCAGGATGAATAGATAACTTGGATAAATGGGCTTCATCCATGACCCGGTTTTTGAGTTCCCTATTCTTAGGCACTACTAGGCGTTGGTCAAACCACAACACTCCCTTATCATCAATCCGAAAATGTTTTACTGGTTCAGTTGCGGTCTTTAGCCTTTCCTTGATATGATAAATTCCCTTGTCTATTTTCTGCCCTTCAAGAATCTGATCAACTAAGGTGCCTTGCAGTTTGATATTGTGCAGAATCACAGGGTGTATGAGACTAAACTCATCTTCTGGTTGTAACCTCAAATTATTGCAGTGTGATTTCCGACTCAAAGCGTCGGCAACCACATTTGCTTTCCCTGGATGATAATGTATCTGTAGATTGTAATCTTTGATTAGTTCAAGCCATCTTCTTTGCCTCATATTCAATTCAGGTTGAGTGAAGATATACTTGAGACTCTTGTGGTCAGTGTACATGTTACAGACGTTACCAAGCAGATAATGTCTCCAGATTTTTAGAGCGTGCACTGTGGCGGAACCGCCCTGATTATAAGAGCTCAAGTATTATCTTAGCCAAATCCATCTGACTTTGACTCGTACTTGAACCCATATAACCCCGGTAGTCCGGAAACCTCGAAGGATTTCTTTCACCATTCATCATACAGGATCGCATCGTTCGAGGATTACATTCGTAAAGAGACATCGCAGTGAAAAACGAAACCGAATTTAACATCAGAGTACGAATTTAAAACGAAGTTATTACAAACCAAATTTTAAAAGTGCGGAAGCTTAAATAAGTTTGAAACACGACCACAACACACGTGGTCCAAATAAAACATTGTTTGATAAATCCACTCAACACACTCACTCCTCCTTTTTCAGATAATGTGCCACTAACAGTCTCAGACCAGCAAAAGAAAAAGGGAAGCTTCTGGACGACCCTGCCCGGGGCCTACTCCTCATCACCTTCCACTGGGTAGAGGCAGTGCTTATAATAGCCGAAGTAGACCTGGCCATCTGCAACAACGGGATAAACCCTGAGTACGGGAATGTACTCAGCTAGACTTACCCGTCCAACTGAAAATAAAGACTCCAAGGGTATGCAAGTTCTTTTGGGTCGAGCTGGGATCTTTTAGTTTGCGAAAAGCTCAATTTAAAATAAGTGAGGAATTAATGATATT
Organism: Coix lacryma-jobi var. lacryma-jobi; assembly: GCA_009763385.1. Taxonomy (NCBI): domain Eukaryota; kingdom Viridiplantae; phylum Streptophyta; class Magnoliopsida; order Poales; family Poaceae; genus Coix; species Coix lacryma-jobi. The sequence goes on along the minus strand of CM019830.1, from coordinate 98,514,572 downwards.
AATGAGCTGTCAATTTTTATACCTATTCCTTATTCTAGGTTTGCACCTGAGCTACTGCACACACTTGAGTCTAACAGGCAATAATATAACCATATCCAGTTGACTTGTCCAGATTTTAGTTCAACCTTTAGACATCACATGGAGTTGTATCGTGGTGAAGCTCGCCATAGTTTCCCACTAACTGGGGGAGACGGCGACTCGAATCGAATTTCAAACCAGCTGGTGAAAGACCTTTAATACCAGCCCACACTTTCCCCGTCGGGTCCATGCATTGGGCAACCGCTCGATGCTTGTTCGTGGTGGTAATCGTCGCGGCTCACAGCACGGACCGCCCAATTGGAACCTGGCGATGGCCTCACGCGGCAGATCACAATTTCCATACTAGAGGGCACGACACGGGTTGAGACCGGCCCGAACAGCTTCTAACCGGCTTGGGGGTCGATGATTACGGCACCGACATATCCCTGAGTAAAAGGGCGCATTCAAAAATGAACGAGGGCCAACATCGATACAAACCTACACGATCCAACGGACGGACTGCCCCAAGTTTCCAAACTTGTGCCTTGCCTTCCAGTTGACCGTATTTCACTACAACTCAGGTTCTTTTCCACGATAGCAAATATAGCCAACCGTGATACGGTAACTACCCACCAGGGGTATTACAGAAACATCCTTAACTATCACTTTTATTAAGCAACTAAGCAATTCTACATTATAAATAAATAACAGGATAACAAGGTATATATTAATCAATGAACCAAGGAATGGTAAATGCAGCAAGTAGGATTCATTCCAACTCCTAGACCTAATGCATCACAACATAAAAGGACTCAAGAAATTCTAATTGCAAAAGATACGAGGCTTAATATGCTCCGTGGCTTGCCTTGGGTGAAGACTGAGGCCTCGTGGGAGGGGCACTCAGGCAAGTTAGTGTCGCTTGCGGGGTCGGCTTCCTCGGCTTGCTGAAGCACCGGGATCTCCTGCCCGGCGTTTGTTTCCGGCTCCTGGTCTTGTTCCGGAACTGTCGATCCTATTGTATGCGGTAAATCGAATAATTAATGCGGGGTGCAAAATATGGTTGTATGGAAGGAACATTTCTTGCAAACCAACAAACCCAACTTGTTGAACCACTTTTGACATTGAGGTAAATACTTATTTAATTCATAAAACAAAATCCATTTATTCACCTTTTTCTTATTTAATACATCAAAAAGAAACTTAGGTTTGAACTGCAAGTGCACTTTTCTGGACTCAGAAAATCCACGAAAATTCCAGAAGGCAAACAACAATTGCTGGACTCCACTGACCAAATTTCAGCCAAAAATAAAATACAGAACTGCAGATATAAAAATGACAAGCAAACTGCCTAAAAAGGTGCTTTGAACTAGCTTCTCATTCAAAAAGTGTCAAACAGCAAATTTCATAATTTTTCTGGCTTCTTCTACTCATACACATCCTACTGTAGAGAACTTGTGGCCAGAGCATAAACATACAAGCCTACACAAAATAAACAAATTTATTCCAATTTAAACCATTTGAACTACAACCCTACTGGGAAAGGGTGCTAAACTCAATTTCACATTTTTCCCAGATTCTACTCCATAATTCATGTTTATCAAGAAAGTTTCATGAACAGAAACATTATATTATTTCTTACATGAATTTCCAAAGAAACACACATAAAAGTACATTTGTAAAGCAACTTCAGATTTCTGCACATAACAGCTCATGATTGCATTTTCTTTAGCTTGGACATGGCTCTCAGAGACTACACCATTTTTCCCATATTTTATTTTGACATATAAAACACCTTAACATTTATTCTAAGAAATCAGCCAAAAAGGACTTTTAATCATAACAGTAAGTTTTTCTACATAAACAGTGCATCATATATTTTTCACAGGTGCCAAACAGTATAATAAACTTACACAAAATTTTCCAGGAATTAAATCAACCAGAAAACACTTATTTCCATTTATCACAGCAAAAGCATATAAACTGAATTAAATAAAAACAGTAAAATAAACTTCTACCAAAAATACTTTCATATTTTTTCATGATAGATCTACTCATAAGCAAGCTAGCAAAACTGAAAGTACTTCATTTGGACTTTTAAAACGAGCTACACAAAAATAACAAGTATTTCTGGAAAAAGGAAAAACATTTAAAGAAAAATCCTTTTGAAAACACCCGGCGCTCGGCTTCGATGGACGCGGTCCATGGACCAAGCAGAAGCTGACGCGCGGGGTCCGCTGGGTCAACGGGACCCACCCGTCAGAGAGAGGAAACAGGGGAGAATGGTTGACCGGCGAAAGCTCGTCGACGGTGAGGTCGTCGGCGGTGAGGCTAGACTAGATAGACTCGTCTCGACGAGGCGCATCCAGTGGTGGTGTTGGTTTGGCCAGCGCATGGCCGGAGCGTGCCGGTGGCGAGCGGCGGCGCACGGCGGCGGCGGTAACACACGGCTTCGCCGTTTCCGGCAGTCGCCGGTGGAATTGGGGGAGGCAAGGGCTCATACGAACCCTAGGGAGGCTACTAAGGGGGTTGGTTTGTCTCGGATGGCTCTAGGGGAGCTTGGCCACGTGAGAGGGCCGCGGCGGCGCTCATGGCGCTCGGCCGGTGAGAAGAGGGAGGTAGAAGGCAGTAGCGTTGAGGCCAGTCAGTGTTCTCACCTTGCCTTGGCTTGGTGAGGCTCGAGGACGAAGAAAGGAGGCGGTGGAGCTCAGGTCTGGGACTAACGGCTCTGGGCTCCGAGCGGTGCTGATGGCGTCCGCTGCGGTGCTCTTCGGACTCCGGCGTCGGTGGAGCTCGGCGGGTGGCGCGGAGGTGCGCACCGTGTGTCCGAGGTGAAGGTGTGGTGGTGCGCGGAAGTAATTGACTGGTGGTGGCTCATTGGGAGTGGGAACGGAGAGGGGCGTGCGGGTGGTGAACGGCGGCGAGCCGGGTGCTCGTCTTGTGCGTTCGCGAGAGGGAGGAGAGGGAGTGAGGGCGAGAGAGCGGGTGAGCGAAATGGCAAGTGAAGCGAGGGGAGTGCGGTGCGCTCGGGGTCTTGGTCGGCCGGTGGTCGTGGCGGGGCCACGGCGGTACGGCGGGCGAGGCGGTGGCAGGCGATGCCGTGCGCGCGGTGAGCGAGGCGAGCGGCGAGAGGGCGAGCGGAGATCTTGGCGTGATCGAGCGAGCAACGATCTTGCGGCGATAGGGCGAGCGGGATACGGTGCAGGCGAAGGCGGCCACGCGGCGCTTGCGGCCGGCATACGGCGCGGGCGTCAGGCGGGCGGCGGTGCGCAGCGCGCGCGGCGTGCGGGCGAGTGCGGGAGCGGGCCGGCGCACGCGAGCGGGCGAGCTGGGCCGGCGCGCGCGAGTTGGGCCGAAAGTGAGGCGCGGGAGAAAAATCGTTTTCCTTTTTCTTTTTCCAAAATCTTTTCAAACTTTGACCACTCAAAAACAGTTTCAAAAACTTCAAATTAGGTTTTGACCCAAAAATAAAAGTTGCTCAGAATAATTTTCTCTACAACTTTCATATAAGATACTTTTTCTGAAAACCATTTTTACAACCTCCACATAAATAAAGCCAATTTTGCAACACAAACCATTTTCTTTGCCTCATTTTTATTTGATAAACTATTTTGAACTAAGTCAAAATACCAACATGAAAAGCACTCTACTCAATATTCTCTATTTTATAAAAATCTTTGCCAAAACAGAAATCTATTTAAATCATCGAGTCAAATAGAAATCTAAAATCCAACAATTAAACAAAGACAAAAAGCACTCATATGCACATGAAATGATGCAATGCATTACTTATGCTCTTTAATAGCTAATGGGGTTCCTAATGCAGTGCTTGACACTAGGGTGTCACATGCACCACAGCGGCTAACTCTAAATCATGCGTAGGATAGTTAATCTCATGTTTCCTCAATTGTCGTGATGCATAAGCAATCACTCTGCCTTCTTGCATAAGAACACAACCTAATCCAACCTTCGATGCATCACAAAAGACATCAAAAGGTTTCTCGATATCTGGTTGAGCTAAGACAGGAGCAGTGGTCAATAGTTTCCGTAAGGTACGGAAAGCTAGTTCACACAATTCTGTCCATTCAAACTTATGATCTTTCTGGAGCAAACTTGTCATTGGTTTGGCGATCTTAGAGAAGTCAGGAATGAAACGACGATAGTACCCTGCTAATCCAAGAAAGCTCCGAATTTCACCCACTGAAGTAGGAGCTTCCCACTCCATCACTTCTTGTACCTTACTGGGGTCCACAGAGATTCCTTCTTCTGATAGGATGTGACCAAGAAATTGTACTTGCTTCAACCAAAACACACATTTGCTAAACTTCGCATAAAGTTTATGTTCCCGGAGCCTCGTCAAAACAACCCTCAAATGTTCTGCATGATCGTCAGGGTTTTCAGAGTATACTAGAATGTCATCAATGAACACCACTACAAACATATCTAGTTCCGGCATAAACACCGAATTCATCAAACTCATGAAATACACTGGGGCATTTGTCAATCCAAAAGACATGACAAGATACTCATATAATCCATATCTGGTCGAGAAAGCAGTCTTTGGGATATCCTGTGGTCGAATTCTAATCCGGTGATAACCTGACCTCAAATCGATCTTGGAAAACACCTTAGCTCTGGATAACTGGTCAAACAAAATATCTATCCGTGGCAATGGGTACTTGTTCTTAATAGTCACGACATTGAGTGGTCGATAATCCACACACATCCGTAGTGACTTATCCTTCTTCTTGACAAACAAAGTTGGGCAACCCCACTCGGATATACTAGGTTGAATGAATCCTCTGTCCAAAAGTTCCTTGATCTGAGTTTTAAGTTCAGCTAATTCATTAGGCGGCATACGGTAAGGTCTTCTAGAGATTGGTGCAGTTCCAGGTAACAACTCAATTGCAAATTCCACTGCCCGCTTGGGCGGTAACCCTGGTAATTCATCCGGGAAAACATCCGGGAAATCTCAGACGACTGGGATTTTGGACAGGTCTTCTATAGATAAAGTGCAAGATAAATCAACAAAGTCAGCACCTCGAGGAAGAGAGATGCGTAGCTTCGTATTTGTCCTTCCATCAGATAAGGTAAGAATCCTATTGGTCGTGTCTAACACCGCATTCCACATGCTCATCCAACTCATCCCTAGGACTACATCCATACTTAGTCCTGGCAAAACTACTAAATTAGCTCCGAATTTATGCCCTCCAATGTCGATGGTTGCATTACAAACCATATGCCTAGATAACACGCTACTCCCCACAGAGCTTACGCGAAACCCATAATCCATTTCAGACACCTCTTGATTATGTTTTTGTGCAAATTCTTTGCTCATGAATGAATGTGATGATCCAGTATCAAATAAAACAACTGCAGGATGATGGTTAACAAGACACATACCAGCAGTCATGGGCTCTCCGGCTCGGGCTTCTTCAGCAGTCATGTTGTGCAAACGCGCGGGGTAGTTAGCTTGCTGCTTCTTTGGGTGAGGGCAATATCTTGCGAAGTGCCCCTCTTGGTTGCAATTGTAACATGGCCCACGAACTGAAGGTTTCCCTCCGGTCGAGCTGCCCTGACCTCCACGAGCTTGGTTAGCAGCTATCTTGTATGGCCTTTGATTGCGCTGAGCTTGCGGCTGACCCTTCTTTTGCGGCGGCTTGAAACGTGCCCCCGGCGCTTGTGGTCGATACTGGGTTCGTTGAGCTGGTGGTCCCCTAGGTTGAGATGGTCCGGAATCAAAGGTCCTCTTCCGGGCCTTACTTGCAGCATGCTTATTATTGTGATTCTCTTGAATCAGGCAATCACTGATGAAGTCATTGAAGACAGTACGAGAAGATGTTCCCACTGACTTTCCCATTTTGGTGTTCAATCCTCTCTTGAAACTAGCAATCTTTTTAGCATCTGTGTTCATGAAGTCTGGAGCATAGCGAGACAAGGAGTTAAACAAGTGATGGTACTCGGTGATAGATCGAGTCCCTTGTGTCAAGCCCATGAATTCTGCCACTTTCATCTGAGTCAGGCCAGGTGGAATATAGTGCCCCCGAACGGCTTCAGTGAACATCCTCCAAGTGATAGGAACGTTGGCAGGATAGGTGGTGCGATGGTGTCCCCACCAAATCCCGACTGGCCCCTGTAGCTGGTGTGCGGCATACTCTGCCTTGAGTTCTTCCGTGAGCCTGAGCAAACGAAACTTTTGTTCCAGGGTATGCAACCATTCTTCTGCTTCTAAAGGTTCAGTAGCTTCCTTGAAAATGGGTGGCCTAGTATCCAAGAAATCCCTGAATGAACTATACTGATTTGGCTCAGGACGCTGCTGACCGTGCGCCAAATTCTCACGCAGTAAAGCTTCAATGTTGCGCTGGCTTCCCAGAAACTGAGCGAAAAGTTGCTCGGGAGTGGCTGGTGGAGGAGGTGGTGGATTACGGTTATCCCTGGGATCCTCATTTCCACCACTATCGCCCGCTCCACTACGAGTTCTCGTCATCTGCATGTATTCACAACAAGTGATCATCAGGTGGAGTTGCAATTATTGTAGAGAACAATAGATCATGCCAACTGAATTTATTCGGAAAACAAATGCGCCAAACAATCACAGAGGCATAATAAATTTCAATCCACATCGCAGCATCACATAATAAGATCGCTTAATACATAACATGCAAAAACCAACATAAACATCCATAGTTTTGCCCATACATATGGGACTTTCCAAGGTCTCACACCACGTGCACATAAGAGTTCACTACTCATGCTTACATCCAGCCCATAACAAAAGCAAAAGATCGGGCTTGCCAACACACACAAAAGATCACTAGGCTCTAAGCATACGATCTAAACTACTCTCTAGCGATGTCACCAACGTCGCCATCCTCACTAGACATATCTGAAGAACTACTAGAAGAGCTACTCGGATCCGGGTCCTCCTGTGGAAAGATGGGGTTCCTCTCATTCTCCCTGCGGTGGATCTCCTCGTGCAGACGGTCATTGTTGTCCTGCAGGTGGTGAAGTTGCAGCTCTAAGTCTCCTACTCGCAACCTCAACAGCCTGTTCTCCTCTGAAGCACGTATGCCCTCAATACACACACCTCGAAGCGACTCCTCAGTCTCCCTCATGACCAAGGCTAGGAAGGTAGCCGACTCCTGCTGAACACTGAGCTGATGAGCGGTCTCCTGCTCTCTCTGAAGCGCCTGGTCCCTCTCCACAGTCAGGTGAGCTAGCTGTGTGGTGAGGAGGTCTATCTCTATGGCATGCTCCTCCTGCCTGCGATGCTGTGCAGCCATCTCCTCACTAAGAATATGGTCCAGGTGGTCATAGCTACACGATAGGCATCCGTAAGTAGCCATGAGAGCGGCCATAGCACTCCCTGCTGGTCCTGCACAATGCTCCCTCTCAAGAGAGCTAGCCTCAAGTACTATAGCTCCTGGTTGACGCCACACTTACTGATAAGGATCTGCTGTCGGGAAGATGCTGGCTGTAGCTTGGGCAACCACCTCCGGATGGTCCTCCATAATGTCCCAGAGAACGGTGTAAGCAACTCTGTTGGCTCCATCCCATGGGGTTCTCCCCTGCAACGCGAACACACGGCGGCACCAGACGTGATCCTGGTCATCACGGCTAGGCACGTCAACCTCCACCATGTACATGTGGCGATCCTCCGACAACTGCACACGGTGCCAGTCGTACTGGGGCTCCTGGCCCTCCTGGTATCCCACCAAGTGCAATACCCTCCAAAGGATGGTAGGCATACCGAACTCGTCTAAGAAGTCCTTTGATCCTTCCGCGGTCCATGGCCCCAACATGTAATCAGGCCTCTTGCCTCCGGTTGACTTACGAGCTGTGCGCTTAGTACGGGCCATCTGTAAGAAGTTTATCCACACATGTGTTTTCATTAGTTGAGAACAACTTTTATTAAGAAAAATGGGACGGATAACATAAGGAAGAAAGTAAGATTAATGCAAGGTTGTATGATCATGATGCATGCACGTAACATACGTCCTCACTGTCTATCAATCTAACGGCTAGACGGTGCCATACACGTTCACTCATAGCGTTAACTAGACGTACTATACGTTCGCAAGTTAGCATACCTGCAGAAAATCACTTCAGCCCTGTCCACAGTATGAATATCATGCATTGCTGAAATTAAATCTAATACTAACTCAGGTGCACACCCAGTATACACGTAAGCAGTATATGCACCCATCGGAATAGTATTACTCTCACAATCAATACTTTCACATATACTTGTGTGTAACAGGTATACATGTCGGTACCATTCAAGCACTCCCCTAGATTGGCGGTTGTCCAATTATGCTCTCACAACTCACTTGTTACCTTGGCGTAGAGGCAATTGATCCATACATTACTATTTCAAAGAATAGCACCCATACAATTTCACCCTTGCCGTATGGACGATAGTTTTAAACATAAGTTCTCAGTTCACAATACGGTGCCAATGTCTGATCAGTCCACAAAAGCATCAGGGAAGGATAAGAGTTGACCATGCCCATGATCTAGTCACCACCCTCGACGGGGTACAGACAGTTCTCGCAATAGCCGTAGAAGCATTGCCCATCTGCAACAACAAGGGAATAGAACCCTGAGTACGAGAAGGTACTCTGCTAGACTTACCCGTCATAAACCAGAAATAAAGGACACCAAGGAGTATGCAAGGCTGTATTTGGGGTTGGCCATACTTACCCTTTTGCATAAAAGCGTTTTCATTATTAAATAATCAACATTAGAGCATTAGCAGTCAGTTTTAAGTAATTAGCCTAATTAACTAGATTTGCACCTGATCTAGAGCAAACACTTGACTATTTAATCAACAAGAGGGACTATTTCATCAATAGCCTTTCAGATTCAGTACCATAACCATCTTTAGTTCCATAAGTTACTATGGTAACACATGACCAGTCAAGTTACTCACTAACCAGGAGCGATGGCGATTATAATCGATTCCTACCCAGCTGGGGACAAAGATGTCGCACACTCGCCCGATCACACCTTGCCAGGCAGCCGTCGGCGACCACATCAGGAAATTCGAGAACACAACATGCGGGACGGTCATGGGCCCTTCTACACCGGGGGTTATCTCAATGCCAGGTCGCTCAAGCTATAACTGCCCACGGTCATGCCAGGTCAGTCAGGCCCCGCCTGTCCACGGACAATGCTAGGTTGCTTAGAATAGTTGCCCACCATACATATAAGGCCCTGGGTGTTAGGCGTCAACATCTCCATCATCGGCTCGAATAGCCCTACCCGGCTTCACGGGAGGTACTCCGACCTGCTCCGTTAAGTGATTGACGCGTTCAAAATGACTGAGGTGTGCCTTCGTCGGGTCCTAATCGACATAGATGGGAGACTACTAGCACACAGAACCCATGTCCTGCTGCTCCTACATCCCGCCCGGTCTCAAATTAATTATCACATGGTTATCTCCATGATAGCACAAGGCTAGTCATGATCAGTATCCACCTATAGGCGGGAGACAGGAAATCACCCCACTTTTACTGGTCTAAGCAGGCTAAGCATAAAAACGAGCCTAGACTTAACAGGGATAACAAGATATAATTGCAGGTGAACAAGGATAAGTAAATAATGCATCAATGGTATCACTCAACTCCTATAACCTAATGCAACAAACATATCAGGTTAATTTGTAATTGCAATTGCAAACCGTAGGAGTGGGATGCTCCGGGGCTTGCCTCGTTCAAAGTCGGAGGGACGATGGTCGTGGCACTTAGGCAGGTCCTTGACGTCTCCTTCTTCGGTCCTCTGGACCTGGGTCTCCTCCGGACACGGCTCCTCCAGTGGTGAGTTATGGGTCTCCAATACCTATCCTGTATGATGCATAACACGCATAAGTAATATGAATGCACATGGAATGCATGGGGATGCAACGTAGAACAAGATAACTCAGGAGATAAGCACATGTCATCTACTGCGTTCTCTTCAACAAGATAGTCACATCAAACTAGTGATTACAAAAGATCTAAACATCCAACCAACAATTAACCTACCTAATTAGTTGGTTAGGACTCACAATTACAATAGCAAGCACTTCACTTAATTAATTTATTCTCCTTTAATTGCTTGCTGAAATAATCCATTTAATCAAGCCTATAACAGCAACCCATCCTAGACATCTTCAGAAAACTCTACAGAAATTACTGGAAGTGAACAACACCTAATCTAGTCCCCTGTCCAAATTTCACCTCATTTGAACTTAAACTCTATTCCCTATGAAAAAGACAAATTCTATCATGAAAAGGTGCTTTGAACTACACATCCTAGAAGAAAGTGTCAAACAACAGATTTCTCATTTTTCTACTGAACTTCTTAGCACAAGAGCTGATGCGAACCCGTTAGGGTTTTTGCCCGATCTTTCGATGAGAAACGGGGATAACTCGATTGGTGGATGGAGATGACGTTCACGGCCCGACTACAGCCCTCAAGACCGCGCCTTAGCAACCGATACACCACGTCGAATAGCCGTCACGATCTTGTGGAGCGCGACAACCAGCCCCTAGGGCTCCCGTCCTGCAAGCAATCGAAGAACTAGCAAGAACGAGGAAACAAGCACTGAATTTGCAAGATAAAATTGAAGGCTTCAAACTGAATCTTAATCAACAATGGGGTTCCGAAGACAAGGAGACGGGCGGCTGATCCTGCACGCGCGCCTACAAGCAAGTAGCTAAGGCTAAACTTGATCTAAACAAAACCCAACCCGACCATGGCGGCTATAGAGGGATATAAGTAGATGGATTGACGACCAAAAGAGTGTTGGGGTCGTCCTCCAACCCTAGGACGCGTCCCTAATGGACCCAACTTGATACATGGGCCATAAGCCCAAAATGAGGTGACGCAGCACCCTGGACAGCAAGACCTGTCGACGGTAATTGGATCATTGCCACTGCTGCCGAACAGATATTGACGTGGGACTTGATTCATATGAAAGTAAACTTGATAAGCTTTCCAACAAGTCCTGAAGTGCCTGAATCCGAATCCGTATGCAACCGTGGTGGCGGTCACAAGTTGGTGCTTTGCTGCAGTCCGAATCCAGCTAGCGCGAGTCCTTCTCCCTTTCGGTCTTCTCCTCGGTTCCTAATCAAAACAAGAGTGCACGCGTTTCCATTGTCTAAACAAGATGGACAAGAGCTTATCATGGAACTCACTTGATGATTAAGTTGACGAGCACGAGCACGAGTAAGAGGACCAGCTATAGGTTGTGTCGGAGAGGATGTATCGCTAGTGTTGATGTCCTCATCAAGAGCAGTGTATAAAAATTCTCAGGTTCAAACTCTTCGTATTTTAATTACTACAAAATAAACAAGAAAATATCATTTATTCATTTTAATTGCTACTGCCAAAATATTCCACAGAACAACATCATATTACATTTTTCCCAGAAGTTGTTCATCAATACAAACCTAACAAAATAAGAATCACATTTTTCTGAGCAATACACAGATTACTATGCATTTAACAAGATTTTAGCCTAAACATGAATTAAATATAACCACACACAACTTTATCACAAACTGGACATATTATATTTTTCAAGCATAGAACTCATCACAACAAACTTAACAGAACTTGTTTCACCTTTTTAGCATTTACGGAACTCAAGATATGAATTAAACAAACTAATCAAACATTTCTGAAACCTATTTAAACAAAACCCTGAAAAACCCTTTAACCTAAACTGCTACACGCACCCTGGCTATTACACCCAAGACACTGACAACCGGGACCCGAGCCACTGACCCAGTGGACCCTTGGACAAACCGACCCCACCGGTCAGTCACACCGATGCAGGGGAAAGGTTGACCGTGGCGAAGCTCACCGGCGGCGACCTCTCCGGCGAAATGGACACCTCCACCCTACTCCTCTCCTTCTTCCGCACCCGACGGTACCACACTCAGGCCTAGCGCATGCTCGAATCGAGCTCACCGGCGACCATGGCGGACACGGCGGCGCGGACATGCTACGCCGGCCGGCTCCGGTCATCCCGAGCCAAACCAACGCGCGATTTCTACTCCGACGACCTTCACAACCCTAACCCGAGGCTCAGGAGCCAGGGATCCTATTCCGAGCACCCACGACAACGGCCATGCCGACTCCGGCGACCATGGCGGACGGCGGACGCGGCGTACTGACACTACCAAACCCTAATCGGCTCAACCAACACCACCAACGCCTTCTACGGTCCAAGGCGACTCGCGAACGCTAGCTAGGACCAACGAACGGGCACGGGAAGGGGGTTGGCCACGGCGGACCGAGCTCGCCGGCCATGGCGAACATGGCGGGCGCGGCGTACCGCGGTCTCCAAACACTAACCGGCCAAACCGTCACCTTCTACATCTTCTACGAACCTCCCTAACCCTTGAACGTGAGCTAGGGCGACACGAAACCACGGGAAGGAGGCCGGCCACGGCGAACCGCGCTCGGCGGTCATGGCGGCCATGGCGGCGGCTCATCCCGAGGCTTGCCTAGGGTCTCCTGTGGGGCGCTAAGGGTAGCAAGAGAAGCGGGGGCTCACGACGAAGCCTTGTGGGTGGTTGGGCTTGCGGCGAGGCGGCCAGACGGCGGCGAACGGCGGCGCTCTGTTTTCCCCCCTATCTTCCGCTTGGGCGACAGCGAGAGAGCGAGAGGGACAGAATGGAGGGAGTGCGGCTTCGAGCAGGGGCGAGGCGGCCTTGTGCACGCCACGCCGCGCGCGAACGCTGCATCCCCGGCCGGCGCGCGCCACACGTCGGGCGAGTCCTGCGCGCGGTCGGCACGGCACGGCCCGATTCAAACTGAATCGGCCGATTCAGTCGCCGATGGCCAACTGACGGCCGAACTTTGGACGCGATTATCTCCTAATCCACTTGATGAAATGCTAAACCACTTGTTCCATTGAGTAGAGCTACATGCCAACTACAACTTTGGTTACAAAATCAAGCTTTGGTTCGGCCTAGATTGCTCCCAGAAAAGCTCCAAAGATCGCTCAGCGAAACTGTTTTGCCAGTTAGGGACTTAGGAAATTTTTCTAAGTCTAACCTCCCCCATTTCTGCCTTGTGGGTCCTAAAACACCTTGTTAAACTCATTTTAATGAGTTGGCCCTTAAACACTTTTTGTTCTACTCTAAATTCTACATACTTTTGGTTAAGGGCCCACAGCCATGGAAAGCTTCTATCAAGGAGGTCTCAGTTAGTCAAACAAAGGGGCTCCTAGGGCTCCATTAAGGCATCTAGGGTTAATGACTTGGTTAGCCAAAAAGACCAACACAAACCTAGCATCATTTGGACTCCTCAACAAGGTTCAACTACTTAGGAGACTCACACACTCCAAAAGCAAGTCAAACAAGCATCTCACCAAGTATAACATTGCAAGCCAACACATGAAATGACACTTAACAAACAAAATGCAACATGGGATGATGATGATGCTTATGCTCATGAGATGTCAAGTTATGCATTTAGGGTTGCTTAACACCAGGGGTCTACAGCAGTGTTCATAGCTTTGGCCCAATATCACCTAGGAGTCCTATGCTCATCGAGCATCGTCCTGGACATCTCTACAAGGGTTCGATTCTTCCTCTCTACAACACCATTTTGTGGTGGTGTGTAGGGGAAAGAAAACTGATGCTCCAAACCCAAAGAGTTACAAAACTTCTCATAATCCGAATTCTTGAATTCGGAACCATTATCACTACGAATAGCTCGCATCGAGTTCATAGGGAACTCGTTCTGAAGACGCAAAATCAGATTGCGAGCAAAAGAGAAAGCCTTAGTCTTCTCAATCAAATATAAGACCCACGAATATCTCGAAAAATCGTCAACAACAACAAGCACGTACCACTTCCCCCCAACCGAGCTACCCGAGCCGGACCAACGAGGTCCATGTGTAAAAGCTCTCCAGGGCGCTTAGTCATGACCAGAGTCACTGGATGGTGGGGAGCGGCAACCATCTTCCCATGTCTACAAGAATGGCAAACAAGGTCCTTCTCCATGGAAAATTTGGGCAATCCTCGGATTAGGCCAAGTGATCTAAGCCTTGCAAGCAAGTCGAACCTCAGGTGATCGAGTCTCCTATGCCACTTCCAAAGATCAAAGGAGGAAGGACCAGCCACAAGACAACGAGAAAATCCAAACGACTCCAAGAAATTCGCACGAAAGACTTTCCCAAAGGGAGAAATCAAACATACAAGATTGCCCTGAGGATCTAAAATACGACTGAGATTCGGCTTAAAACGAATCTCATAATCATCATCAAAAAGTTGCGAAACAGAAAGAAGGTTAAAATGCAAGTTAGAAACAAGAGCAACATCACGCAACACAAAGTGCTCATTAACTCGCACCGACCCACCAGACAACACTTTACCTTTGCTATTGTCGCCGAAGGTGATAAACTCCTTCCCGGCAACAGGACTAAGACTGGAGAACCCCTTGGCGTTTCCGGTCATGTGCGTTGAACAACCGGAATCCACCAACCAAATGTCCTCCACTTGTTTTACCTACATCAATAAAAAGACACAGGGTGAGCATACGGTGCAACACTGGGGTGAGTGAAATAGGAAGAATACTAGTGTTGGGCCGGCTGCTCAAAAGAATGGTTAGTAGAAAAACCATTCCTAGCACGCCTACGGGGAAAGCGATCACCACGCACAGGAAAACGTGGTCCGCTAAGGGAAGAGCGTCCATCGCGATACTCAAAATGCGGTGGAGGAAAACACTCAACAAAGCCACCGCCACGGGGTCCGTATCCTGCAAAGTCAGGACCCTGCCGGGCAACACCTCCCTGACGCCTAGAACCTTGAGGTACTGCACCTCTAGGTCTAGCAGCTCTCCGCTGAACATTCGGCACATGTACATCATGGAAAGGATGATACATGTCCGCATTGTTCATCTCCCTAGCACGGCGCTCCTCTCTCTTGCGCCGAAAGCAGAACTCCCTCAAGTGTCCATCTCTCCCACAGTGCTCACAATGGTACCTCACTGCTCTCATAGGGGGTTGTTGGTACTCATGGTAGTGGGCGTGGATCACTTGGCTTTTCTGTGGCATGAGCTCCTCTTGGATAGGTGGCATTGTGTCTAGCTTGTTCTTGAGGTGGTTTGGTTTTGGAGCCCATGTCTGTTTCTTGGGTGGAGCTCTCGGAGGTTCAACAAACACTCCATCCTTGGTGTTAGGCGTAAGAGGCTCTTTGGGTGGAAGCTTGGTAAGCTTGGGAGTAGTGGTGGAGTTGGGCTTCTCACTCGGGTTAAGACCACTCAACTCTCCAATCTTCCCAAAAGAGGAAACATCAACACCCTGAGCAAAACCTACACCTGGACCTCCAGCATCACGCTTAAACTGGGCAATCATCATCCCAAGCTGCAGCTCATTACAAGACACCCATGACAAGATGGTCCGAAGGTATGTGTTTTCTTCCTCGGTTTGCATCTTGCAATGCTTCACGTTTGCAATCTTCATCTCCAAACCCTCGCACAAAGCGCACCTAGACATAGAAGTGCTACCTGAGCTGGCTTCCTCAAGAGACTCAATCTTGGCATTCTTCTCTGCCAACTCGGATTGCAAGCCTGCACAAGACTTGCACGCACCCAACAACACGGGTCTAGCCCGGAGCTCATCCACCTCTCCAACCAAAGCAGCATACTTACCTCTCAAAGTGAGAACGTCAGTCATGTGCTAGGTGCACATCTCGCACTCACCCTCCTCAGAAACGACCACGGTGGACCTAGCAAACTCAAGCTCCTTCACCGTGTCCTCCCACTTCTGCCTAAACTCCTTGCGCTCTCTAGCAGCACGCCTAAGCAGCTTATCTTGACTAAGAAGCGCGACAGTAAGTTTCTCGACCTCAGCAGAAAGCTCACCGGGGGTCTGAGATACCGGGGAGGTGTCGTCGTCATCGTCGTCCTGAGGGGTGTCCTCCAGCTGACTGTCGACCTCCTTGCCAAGGGCCATGGTGCAAAAGCCCTCGTTATCAGCGAAGAAGCAAAGGCCGTTCAGCTTGTCCTCGATCCTCTTCCTCTTCTCGGACTCGTAATCGCTTGAGACAGCGGAGTCGTCATCCGAGCCATCGACGTCGCTGAGCGTGGCGAAGAACGCACGCTGCTCAGCCTAGGCCTTCTCCAAGTACTTCTTGATGTACACTTTCTCGAAGCCGCCCTTCCGCTTGTGCTTCGCTGGGACGTACTTGTCCTCGCGCTTGCCGGAGTCATACTTGTGCCCATGATCGCCCTTCCCAAAGGTCTGCTTGTTCTTCTTGGGACAGTTGGCGATGAAGTGGTCGGGGTCGCCGCACTCAAAGAATCCTGAGCGTCCTCCTCCGCAGCGACGGTTCATGCGGTTGTTGTGAAACAGTGAGAACCGGTTGGCGAGCAAAGCCAACTCGTCATCCCCCAAAGACTCCAACTACTCCTCTGTGACAGAAAGAAGTGAAGAGAGTGCAAATCCACCAGAGGGGTTAGCAGAAGAGCCAGAAACCAAAGTCATCGACGGGCCAGAAGGATTTTCATAAGGAGCCCTCGACATGGCATCAGTCTCACTAGACTTGAGCTTACTAAAGAGCTCGTCGCATGTGAGGGTCTCATAGTTGGATGATTCGATGTTCGCCTGGACCTTTGAGTCCCACACCGACCGATCGAGATTATGCAAAAGCTTCAAAGCTCTCTCAAGATCGTCGAAAGGCAACGGCTCCTTGTTTGCTCTCATCTTGTTGACAATTAACTAAAAACGAGCGAATAAACTTTCTATTCTCTCACCAGGCATGTGTCTAAAGTTCTCATACTCCCGTTTGTGCGACTCGTAGAGACAGGATTTGACTTGAGTGGTTCCTCATGGAAGCACATGAGGGTCGCCCAAATCTCACGAGCCGTGGGGAGGTGAGAAACGCGATCAAACTCGGACATGCTCAAACAGGAGAAAAGAGAGTTACGTGCTCGGCTATTGGCATCGCGCTCATCGATCTGAAGCTGAGTAGCATGAGCAGCCAAGACAACGTAATCGGCTTTGTTGCAAATCTCCCAAACAGAAGAGCCCATGCTCTGGAGATAGGCCGACATGCGTATCTTCCAATACGCATAGTTCGTCCCATCAAAGAACGGCGGTTTGCCCACGCCGCGATCCATGTCGCCTTCTGTGGATCTGGAACCGGCTAAGGTGGAAGATCCTTAACCTGCTCTTATACCAATTGAAGGACCGGAAGTGCTACCAGAAAGCGACCAGAGGGGGGGTGAATGGGAGCTTCAAAATTGCATTACAGAAACTTTTAGCCACTATCCCGAGAATCACCCCAAGAGCAAACCTAGAGCTTGCAAGTGTCCACGACCCTAGTTGTAGGGTGGATGCTTCCTAGAAGCACAGCGAGACACAACACAACCCTAGCATCCCAAGGCAAAAATCCAAAACCAAATCTGAGATCGCATGAACAAACTGTGGACAAAACAGCGCAGAATAGCGAGCATCGGACGCTGGCAGCGTCCGATGATCTACCACCGGAAGCGTTCGATGCAAACAGGACCGTTCTGGAACCTTACTGGACTGGCATCGGATGGTGCTACAGTGAAACCCTGGCGTCCGATGCTTGACCCAAGGTGCGTCCGATGGTCAGTGTCTGATGCTCCTTTAAAATCACTATCAGATGACATGTGGCATTGGTCGCGTCCGATGGAAAGAACTCAGCATCTGATGCTTACGAACAGAGCGTCCGATGGTCTCGATTCAGAACTGTTCTTCCGCGAAAATCACCCGATCTCCTCCGAATCAAAAGCACTAAGGCTTAGACTTGGTATGAGCAGTTCCAAGGAGGTTAGTGAGCTATCCCAAAGGGATCATGGCTCGAACCTATCTCCAAATCGGTGAATTGGAAGAATTCGGGGCAAAGGGAGCAAAACACGATCCGAAACAAAAATCGACCGATCTACTAGCTCGTGAGGTTAGAGGTGATTTCCTTCGGTAGAAAGAAGTGCCTCACGATCTAGAACAACTCAGTTCAAACGGATTTGCAAAAGACGCACTGAGAAGAGAGATCGATCAATGGGAAAAACGTGGAGAAAAAACAACCCGCGAAGAACAAGAACAAAATGTGAATCACAACCACGAATTTGCAACCGTGTGGCTACCACACGCTACAACAGTGAGATTACGGTCTCACTTCCTCAAAATCTCACAGACCCAGAGGTATGATTGTCTTCTCTATGGATCTCAGTTTGCTACAGCAAGGGATTGGGAGAGCAGGAAACCCTAGGTGGAAAATAGCAAGTGACTGAGATAGTTTGAGAGGTGGGTGTCTCCCCCTACTTATACTATTTCTAATTCCCACTCTACCCCTACTTATTTACAGAGCGAACCAGCCAAACCCTAGGGCTATCCTGGACCAACTCGAAGATAATTGTGATCCGACGGCCACGCCCGCACAACTGGTAGCGTTGCCTCGACGCAACCTCACCGATTGCCGCCACATGCCACGTCCGCTCTACTTGTCCTTTTCCCGGACTCCGCCCCCCGGTTTTGTGGCCGAAACCGGGAAACCAGGCCTTCAAGTCCATCCCCCCGGTTTTGAGGCCCAAACCGGGAAAC
The DNA here is from genome assembly GCA_009763385.1 of Coix lacryma-jobi var. lacryma-jobi. NCBI lineage: Eukaryota > Viridiplantae > Streptophyta > Magnoliopsida > Poales > Poaceae > Coix > Coix lacryma-jobi. Next base: position 98,495,986 of record CM019830.1, on the reverse strand, counting down.
CAGCCAGCCATCGCCTGAGTTCTGTAGCCCAAACTCAGAAACCCGCCAGCGCCCAGGTTTTGAGGCCCAAACCTGGAAACCGTCCTCAGCCCGAGTTTTGTGGCCCAAACTCGGCTAACCCGCAGCACCCAGGTTTTGTGGCCCAAACCTGGAAACCATCCTCTCGATGGTTTTTCTCTGGCTCAACCATCAAACTGATGCTGTAGAGGGGATGCACCGCCCGTGCACCCCGTCCACCGTCATGTGTCCCTAGGTCCTCGACCCAAGCAACACCGTGCCCCGCAAGTCTTCGCTCGTCGCTGTCCCAGGCTGTCAGCCACCATGGCTGATCCTCAGGCCACCGGTCCTTCAGTCCAAGCCTCATGTCCACCCTTCACCGCTCCCGGTCCATCGGCACGGCACGTCTCTACTTGACCTTCACCCTGCCTTCGATTACTGTCTCCGTGCTCGACACCTGCACAACACAAGCCAAAGAACATGCGATCAAACCCGTTGACAATCACTCATCACTCGAGACTCGGCATACACCCATGTATTCGCAACCGGTCCCACCATTAGACCGGTCGGTCTCCCCTGGGCCCGCTGGACTCCATCTTCTGGAAGCTTCCTCCACTGCCTTTGAGGATCCATCTCAGCCCTACGTGAAGTCAGTTTGATCCAACGGCCGCGGTTGATCCCTCAGGGTTATATAAACAGGCCCCAGGCCCCAGGGAAGATCAGGTCTCTCTTCAAAAAAGTCTACGCCTCATTCAGAAACCCTAGAAGAAGACCTCAAGAGCCAGCTTTCAAGTAGAAGACTAGATACCCCTCTAGTTTAGGTTTAGAACCTAGTCTTATACTAGAACTAGAAGAGAGAGAGAGAGAGGAAGCGATCAAGAAGGAGCTCCGGCCTGTCGGATCAAGTTCTTCATCTTGTACCTGCGGATTCAAGTTTATCTTCAACTTGCTTCAGCGATTGTTTCGGCAATCAACGTCTATATTTAAGTTTGAGTCATTGTTCATATTATTCTTAAGGTTTGTGACTCTCTTTTGAGTACTTTAATTCTAGTCATTCTAGAGTTAGAGTAGTTGGATAGTGTAAGCGTGGTGTAAGCGTGGTGCTTAGACTTGATAGCTCATAAATGCCTCCTATAGCACCGGTAGTAGTGGTTGTTCGCAAGGGTGACTCTTATAGCCTTGTTGATTCTTCTATAGTCCACATACCCGTGTGTAGGCTCAGTAGGATTATACATTTGCATAAAAGACTGATACTCTATTTGTGACCTTTTATGGCAACTTCCCCACTAAGAACAATATAAACATATCACTCTTAAATTGGAATTAGACAACCTTAGTGATCCCCTCTATACTTCTAGATTCTCCATCCTTGTTAGCTACTCAGGGGTTAGACTTTAAGACTTAACACTATTCGTTCCTTTGGGTTCGATATTAAATCTGGTTACTCCGCTGAACTGCTACATCGTTAGATTTTATCTGTGCGCTTGCGGACAAGGTAGAGTGTGCGTTAATTTATACCAACAAGCATTTCTGGCACCGTTGCCGCTGAACGGAAGATCATCTTAAGTCTTAGTTTAACCTTGTAATTATACTTTTTATCTTTTCATATTTTTTGTGTTCATTCTTATGAATGTTATTTATTCCACTCTTATCTATCACTACCCCATGAACGCAAGCTATAACCAGTAGAATCCTTACACCCCATCATAATACCTGGTCATTAGCTATGCCTACCTTTCCGCTGCACTGAGCATAAAAATATAATTGTGAAAATATTCCTTCGGGTATTTTGTCACTAACCTTTCTACGTCTGGAGCAGAAAAGATCGAATGAACAACAAATACAAGGATATGCTCATATACTAATCATGCTCTTTCATCACCATCTGAATAAATCTCTATAATACTTTTATGCTACCCTCATTCGTTATACTATATGTTTAGGTTTGGAGTACTTTCATACATCTCTTAAATTAAGCATGGTGCCTAGTTTAGGAGTGGTGATCTTGCTTTCAAAGGCTTTTAATTTAAGAAATTTAGTTAAAATGTCTTCCTAGATCAAATTAGACGTGGTGTCTAGGTTGATTTTTGAGCTGATAGTATGCTATAGTGGATCTTGGATATTTTGCTGGACTAACCCCTGTAGGGAAACTTTCAATATCAATTTGGGGAAGTCCGAAGATGAACTCACACTGGAGATGAAGAGACACATGAACTTCAACAACTTTGCACAATAAAGACTCGGCTCATTCATCATGGATGAAAGAACTGTGAGTATCAAAGTTTATTTATTTTGTCTTCTACTGCAAGTCATCTTTTGCCTTGAATCATGCTAAAGTGCAGCCAACACATACTAGTCTATGCTAAAATAATCCTAAAAACATATCCTTATTAGGATAGATGCAAAATACATATGTTGTGGACAACAACCCAGGCTTCAAATTCTTGCAATCCTGTAACACCCCCGGTGTTAAGTGTTAATTAAAAAAATCTAAGTATGGCGAATAGTATGCATAATCATCTAGTGTCATGGCATATAAGCATATCATGTGTGATGATTTCCATGTTTGATTATGTGTGTTGTATGAATGTGTTATGTGTGTCACGTGAAATGACGATCTAAAACAATACTTAACAGACTTTGGTGAACTCTAAAATGAACTTTCTTAAATAAACTTGGGGCAACTAAGGCACCATTTGTTGGGTAAACTTTTATTCTAATCAATAGTAAGGTTGGTTGCTAGTAATGAACACCAAAAGACCCCTAATTAAATTCCTCAAATTTGGAAGGTTCTAAATTAGCGAAAACCCTAATTTTAAATAATTCTTTTATCCCCTTTTCAATAAGTCAAAAAGTAAGCTAAATCTCAACATGAATTTAAAAGCAAAGTTGTAGATAGTTTTATGAGTAACAACTTTTATATTGGCCAAATTTGAAGTTATTAAGAAAAATCAAAAGTAATTTTAAATTCAAGTTTGGGTCCAATTCGAATTCAAATTGTGATTTTCAAAACCATCTAGAATTTGGACATGGTCCTTTAATGAAAGATGTAGATTCTAATTTATGGAGTAACTTTTATTTTGAGACATTTTCAAGTTGCTTAACGATTTATGAAGAAACTTTAAGAAAGAAATTTAATAATATTTAATTTAATTAACAATCTATTTTCAACTCATTTTTTAAATGCTGAAATTTTAACCTTCCAAAATATACAGAATTTGAACTTAAGACATAAATCAAACTTGTAGATCTTTTAATTCTGCACAACTATCATGTTGGAAGATTTTCATGTTCTTTAATAATTTTTTTTAAAAAAATAAAGAAATTGTAAAAACACTTATGTACTACGTACGGGAACTGGCGGGAGAAAAACAGAGTCGTGCCCTGCAAGCTTGCCTGCTCACCGCCGCGCTGGCGCGCTCTGCCTGCGCGCTCCACGAGCTTGTGCCGCGTGCCATCCACGTGTTTTCCCCGCCGTGTCTGCAAGCCTCCGTGCGCTGGCTCCCTTTCGTTCCCCGTCCACTCTCCTCTTCTCCTTTCCTTCCCATTCCGGCTCTCTGTTTCCGACGGCAGAGCAAGCAGTGCCTCCGCCGCCGAGTTTGCCCACCACCATGGTCATCCACTGCCTCCTTGTGTTCGCAGACGAGTTCGCCGTGTTGTTGCACACCACTAGAGCTTGCTTGCGTTGTGCCTTGCCACTTGAAGACCCCAGGCATGGTCATCTTCTGTGTTGCCGAGCAGAACGCCGCCGGAGCAGAGCTCCGCCTCGCCGGCCAAATTTACTGCTGCTGCTCCACCTCGGCCCTCACCACCTCGTCAGTAGCCTTGCCTCACCATTGCGCTCCTCTGGAACCCCTCACAGCAAGCCCAAGTCACCAGAGCCGCCTAAGCCGTTGTCTTCTTCCCCATCGCCGTTCCCATGCCGCCATGACCGCTCCGCCGGGGCCAGCCCCCTCCAGCAAGCTCTCCACCTTCCTGAACCTCGTCCGAGCTTCACCATGGTATGCTGAAGCTCACCGGCATGCTATTTCGGTCGCTCCCACACCGGAGCTACGGGAACGACGAGCGAAACCCCGGTTCGCGCCGCCGCAAGACCCGCCGCCATGGTCGATCGTGTATTGCGCCATCACCACCTTCCCCAGCGCGAGCATCAGGACGGGGTGAGCACCCTGGAGCTTTCCCGCGCATCCGTGGGGTCTCTACCGCACCATCGCCGCCGCACCACATCGCGCCGCCGCTCTGTCCGCCGCCGAGCCGCCATGTGCGTCGCCGTGCTTCCTCCGCAATCCAAGAGCTCCGGCTTCGTACTCCGATGGATGCGCGGGCTCGAGACGCTTCCATCGATGGCCTCGCCGTGGCCAGAGTCCCCGCCGGTGACAAGTTGACGCCGGTTAGCGCCGGCCGGGCGCGAGGCCAAGGCCTCGGTCATGGCCGAGTCGTGGCCTGGGCAGGCGGCGCTGACCCTTGGCCCCGTCCGTAAGTGGCGTTGGGCCAAATTCGGCCCAGTAAGTTTAGGGTTTCGCCTTTTCTTATTTTCTGAATTTACATATATGTGTTCCAAATAGAAAAATGCATAAGTAAATAAATACAGCTCCAAAAATTATGAAACAAATTTTCTTGTGTTCCTGATGAGGTGCTATACACAGTAAAAATATGAGACTTGGTGTTTCGATAAATTTTTATGGTGAATTAAAAAGGTTATTTAATTAATAAATGCACTTTGAATAATTTTTATAGGGTTATTTAATTGTCCAAAAATCATGAAACTATTTTTTTCTGTTGTTTGTGTCATGTGATGGATCTTCACAAAAATTTTGAGGTCGTTTGGACAAAATAAAATTTCATCCTTAGTTGAGCCCATTTAAATAATTAAATAATGTTTAAACCTTAAATCATTTCTGTGGGTCAAAATAATAATCCAAAAATTCTCAAATTTGTTTTGCAACTTCTATTTGCTGTAACCTACCATCACAAAAAGTTTAGGCTCCATTTGACAAACTTTAGTCAAACCCTAACTTTCATATTTTAAAATGGTAGTTAGTAAAACCTAAATTAATTAATTAGATCTTGCTGATTTTAATTAAACTAGTAAGTGGTTTAGCTCTGATGATAAACTTAAACACGTTAATAACCTTTGCTAAGTATAGCACTTAGTCACTTAACCACATAGTATAATAGTAAAAGCTTAAACCTTAATCACTTTGCTAAATGGTCTCTATTACTTTGCTAATCGGTCTCTATTAATTAAGCTACTTAAATGATGGTTAAAGATTTATGTTAGAGTTAACCTTGCTGTTCTAGTAATCTTTTGTTTCGTGATTCTTTCATGTATAGAATTGATTGGTTATATATGGCTATGGTATTTGATCAAGAGATACACTTGATCTCATTGGTGAATTGCATGGCTGCAGGATCAGTTTTTGTTGCGAAGTTATTTCCACTATGTAAACCATGTTTCCTGTAAAAGTGTTATATACCAAAGTTGTAGTTAACTTTTGTATCTAGCTTGTCCAAAAATTTCATGATTTTAGGCTTGCCAGATTAGAAGTTATAGTTTTTCTAAGTTACCAGATCGAATCTGTTTTACTTTCTGGATGAATCTGAGAAAATGATCTGTTTAGGTTATTTCACTTGGGAATCACTTGTTAATTATAATAGGAAAGTTGTAGTAAACTGCTATATCTAGTTTGTCCTAAAATTTTATGATTTTAGGCCTGTTAGACTAAGAGTTATGGATTTTATAAGGTTCAGGTCGAATCTGTCCTCCCTTCTGAACTGATCGGAGAAATGAAGTTGTTGAGCCATCTTAACTAGGAAATCACCTCTTGACCATAAAAATAAAGTTATAGTACATTTCTTAAGCTTTCTAAATTGTTAAGGATCATGTCCTTTAATGACTTAGAACACCAGTTATAGCTGTTTGAAGTTGCATGATCAAATCTGTCCAGAATCTGGACAGGGATGTTTGCCCAAGTTGTTTGACGTAAATTGCTGTGGAATCAACTCAAGTTCATAATAACAAAAGTGTAGGTAATTAGATAAGCTTTCCGAAAAGTCTAGGTTCATAGTTTGAAATATTTTGAAACTCTAGATATGGCTGTTCTTCGTGCAGTGTTGGAATCTGTCTAAATCCTGTACAGAACTTCTTGTTTGCACTGTTTGACCTTGTTAAGTCTAGAATCAACCTTCCGTGTTAATAACAAGTTTGTAGACATGTATATAAGCTTTCCAAATTGTCCTCAATCACTATTTTTGGAGGTCTGGAACTCTAGTTATGGATAAATCAAGTTGATTGTACAAATCTGTCCAAAATCTGGACGACAGTGTTTGATTGTATTGTTTGATTTAGTTAACTCTAGAATCACTTAAAGATGATAAAAATGAAGTGATAGCTAACTTAATGAACTTTCAGAAGAGTTAGTATAACCTTATCCTTGCTTAGGGTGAACTAGAATAGTATGCTTCGACAACTGTAAAAATGGTTAATAAATAATTAAGTTTTGGTTTGCATCTTTGTATGGTTAATATCTTGGTTGAAAACCATAGGACATCCCCACTTCGAGGTCCCATGGCTGTGGATGATGTTTGTGATACACTCTTAAACACTTTAGTTAATCCATCTAATGATATTTTATGAAAATAACACACTACCCTAGGAACACTAGTTAGTAGGTTACAAGTTGGTTTTGTTGGTTTGCAACTCTACCGCGATGAAAAGTTGTACTCGACCTTTATTATCTTGTGTTAACTTTTGTTATGCATTTGTTTGTCCTGCACCTTAGCATGCATTGCATCATACTAAAGCATACATCATTATATACGTGTAGTTCATACGAGAGAGTCGATGGTCGTGTTGAGCAAGCTTCGGATCGAGGAGGTCCAGTTGATCAACTTCGTCGGACAAGCTTCTTCGGGAGGATTCGACTTCAAATCAATAAGGAACTAACATCTGTGGACCTTTTGGAGATCCTAGTCTTCTCTGCAACACAGGCAAGCCCTGGTGCAGACACCCACTCTCTGTTTTACAAATACTTTATTACACTATAGGTCTTGTGAAATGTGCATTAAGTAAGTAGGAGTTAAATGAAACCATTGTTGCATGAATACCTTGGATTTCCATATAATCCCCTGATGATATCCCATCAGTAGTGATAAAACGATCTCAAATGCTTAGCAATGCTTAGACATCGGTAGAAGTCGATCGATGGTTTCATCGTTCGCGAGATATAGGTTTTACCTTTTCTCTCTTCGACTCTGTCTATGGGTCGTGAGAACCCTAATATGATGATAATATTTAAACTAAGACCGGCCGGGTAACTTGCACAGGAATGGAGTCCTGGTGTAGTGTTTCGGCCTGTGTCGCTTAGGACCCGTCCGCTGTTGGCCCGTTGGATCGAGAGCTATTTGTTAGTACTGGTCACATGCTACGGTAAGCCCTACTGTGGCTATGCTCTTACTGGAACGGCGCACCCGCGCACTGGGAGTGGAGAGATGGCGGGAGTAGCGTGTACCCACCCTGCTCGGTCCACTGATGGACGTTACTCATCAAGGCCGTTGTAGGGCGGTGGTGTACTGTACTTCCGGTTGGCGCGGCTCCGATCCGGTTTGAGTGGATCCACGGGAAGGTTGATATATGCAAGTTCGGTCTTGCATATGTCGTGTGATAAGGAAGCCCCAGCTGGGTAGATCAAGCAGTTCGAATCGTCGTTTGCTCCACGAGAAAAGGAGACTCGTCCTCGCACCTTCAGCGTAGTTTAATCAAGTGAAGATGATGGCAATAAAAGTTTATCATGAGATGTGATGCTTAAACAAGTGTTTGATTTAGATAGGTGCAAAGTGGATACTGTTTAATAACTTAATGCACCTTTAAAACTTGAAAAATAGGATGAACTAGTAGAAAGCTTTTTCTGCAAAGCTCTTCTCTTTTGCTAGCCTCATTACATCCCTTAAGCCAGCATGCCCTTGGAGTCTTTTTCTTAGTCGGGTAAGTCTTGTTGAGTACCCTCATGTACTCAGGGTTTGTTAATCTCCTGTTGCAGGTTTTAGCTTGTGGTGTCTTTCTGGATCATGTCTGTGGGCTCGATATGATCTGGTGGTTCTCTCTTCGACTTAGGTGCTCTACCTAAGTCAGGTTCTGTAGTGATGATCTTCTTCCACAATCTGAGTTAAGTTTATTTGAAATGTAACTTATTCATGTTTTGTAAAATATTATCTTACCTTGCTTCCGCGCTCCGATGTTATTTTGTATCAACTGTTGTAATGTTGTAGTTATTTCACTCAGGGTGAGGATGATCCTGTAACTCGTGGATTATTCGGGGTTCTCTCGGGGACTCCCGACGGATCTTTCCAGTAACGTGGTACACATGCACAGTCATCAGAGCTTTGGGAGATGATGATGTGTGCAGGTGGGCCACATTACCGGGACGTTCTGCCACAAATCCTTCGGGTATATATCCACTAACGTTATGCAGGAGAGAGATTTTGTTCATCCATGGTTTTGTCTGAACATTGAAGATCCAAAACCCAAACCATAGACACACAAAACCTACTCTCAGATCACAAATGGTGCTAGCCTAGCTTTGAGTCTTGCTTGGGCGCTGATGACAAACAAGATGCAACTTACCTCGTATGAGACAAACTATGCCTGCAATCATCATTGTCCAATACACCAAGACAAGAAGTGGGAAGTTATCCTCTTTTCTAATCAAGAGCTAGCTTAGGAGACAAGATGGTACCATTACAACAATAGCAAGATCTACAAGTCAAACACATGAACATGTTGTTGGGAGTCCATCTACATCACAAACCAGCCTGGGAGAGATAATTTTGTTGTCTAGATGTGTTTCACAATCAAAGGGAGGAAGGAGAAACCCAACTTCAAACATATTGATCTTCTACTCACCACTTTGATCAGTACAAACCACTAGATGCTGTCCCAGTTGAGAAGAAGAATATGATCCACCACACATTCTTGGAAGATCGTTCTTGAACACCATCAATGTTATCATCTTTGCCGGACCTGGAGAAGTCAACTTTTGGATCTTTCGCTGCATCTTCAACATTTACATCACTTATGAGCAGCCAAAGAGAACAAAGAGAAGATGTAAAGGGAGAACTGACTGCCAAGAATTGAGGAGGGCATCATGAAGGATGAAGCCACTGCACCACAAGAGTTAAAAGATGGAGAGATAGTACCTGAGCCAGCTGTTGGTAGTTCTTAACTTCACTAAAGATAGAGCTAAGCAACTATCCCCGGTAATGGCCCAGAAATGCTTGTTGACACTTGCTAACATCGTTACTAGGAGTAGACTATCGAATCTATTCCTGGCAACAGCATCAGAAATGCTTGTAGCAAGTCCAGTCACTATACCTAAAGGAGTGAAGCTAAAGCAGCTATCTACTAATGTCAAATGGGGTTGTCAATCCCGACACTAGTAGGAGCTAGCTAGAGAGATTGCAATCTACCTAGAGGAGATTCTGCAAGCACACAGAACTATCGTAGTAGCACTTCGCCTGGGAGTACCAGGTGTCGATTTATTTGATCCCAAGGGAAGGCTAGGGTGGTGTATGAGTCGAGTCAAGGACGGGATGAGAGTCGAAGAATAAGAAAAGGGAAAAGGGGAGAGGAGAAGAGAGGAAATGAAAGGCTAGAAAGAGTTTATGAATGGATAGGTAAGGATGAAATGAATGGTTAAGGTAAGGTGGATGGATAGGTAGATAAGGGAAACTAAAGATAACTAAGATAACTAACTAATAACTAATAACTACTCCTAGATAACAACAAAGCAAGATAACTACGAAGCAAGATAATTATGAAGCAAGATAACTACGAAGCAAGATAGCTACGAAGCAAGTTAGGCAAATGTCAATAAAGCAACTAAGTTAAGAATAGTTTTATTCCTATCTTGTCAAGTACCGAGGCGTACTAGCCTTTACCACTGACTTAGGTTGAACACTAGCACAACGAGCCATACTGTTAAACTGGGCCAACTACGTGGTGGAATTCAAGGCGCACAGGGCTGTCACCACCTGCTTGCTACCACAGCTATCCAGGGGTCCAGCCGTATCTGATGGTAAGTCTATAACTAAGCACCACGCTTAATTATATTCTAACTATCTCTACCCTAGCTTTAAATAGAGACACCTTTACGGACGTCAGAGCAAATACTTGACTTAATAAGATAAACACTAACTAACTAAGCAACCTATTGGCAAAGATCAAACACTAAGCACACTAGAGATTAACTACTATGGCTAAGTGAATTGAACTGTAGGATAACTAGGTCACACTCAAGGCACTTGATAAAGTAATACTGAAAGTAATACTGGAATAATGATAAGCGTACCTGAGATACAAGAGAGCAAACCATACCAGAGACACCCGCTTCTCTCCTAGCAAGCTCTACGCTGCTATACCATTGGTCAGGGCTGAGCTGTGCTAAACTAAGAGCCGCGCTGCAGCGAGGGCACTAGAGCTATGCTCTCTCTACTAGCTAACCTACTTGCCTAAGCTCTCTGAGCTTCTAACCTTGCTCTCACTTTCTTCTCTTGCTTTCTTCCTTTCTTGCTTCCTTGCTTCCTTGCTTCCTTGCTTGAAATGAAGTGACGCCTCCAGGGGGATATTTATAGCCTTGTGGAGTGAGGGGGGTACTTATAGGGGGCAGCCAACCGACCTAGGGCAAACCCTAGTGGCGGGCGCCAACCCTAGGTGGCGGGGGCCACCCCCCTGGCCGTTGGATGCACCGTCATTGATCCTACGGTCTCCAGGGACTCCTCCAAGGCGGTTGCATGTCAGTTGCATGTCCAAATAACCGTCATTAGGTCATGATCCATGCCACTCCCCTCCTAAGCCGTCCGATTCAACCGACCTAGTGACCAACGGCCAGGAATTGGCCTTGGGGAGGTCACACGGATCGGTGATGTGGCAGGGAGTGGATTTGGGCCAACTCAAGTGGCGGGCGCCACCCCCTTGAGGCCTAATTGGGCCCTGCTGAGTGGGCTTGGCCTTTGGTGGTTCAAATATCCAAATTTGGTTCAAATCCTGCATTCAAATCAAAATCTATGGACATGTGGAATTCGGTTAGTTTGAAACCTATTTGACTACATTTCATGCCTTTTTGGTGAATTTTAGGGTAAAATGTTGATGGTAAAACAGGTGTTTAAGGACCATCAACAAGCTCCCCCCAAGCTAACCTGTTGCTCGTCCTCGAGCAACAATGCGGTTTAAGCATTGAGCATGAAATAGATAACAACTTAAGATGTATACAAGTGCATATTGTATAGTGAGAAATAACTTAGTATATATCATTAATCATAGCAATGTGGGGCTTATAGCTTTTCACTTCAAACATGCAAGAGTGAAATAAAGTAGTAGATAGGAAACTTTTATCTTGCTTAGGTTTAACTAAGATTCTATCTGGAGGTTTTTTAAGGTTTTCAAAAGATAAAAACTTGCTTAAGTCCTCCAAGATTCACTCAATCACTCAATGGTGTTTAAATCCTCACTTAGGCCAAAATGTAGCCTCTCCTATTTCTAAAGAATGATATGTGGAGTTATAGGTAGGCTAAGAATCATGAGCAAATTGCCTAATGTTTATTGCTAAGCTAGACACTCAAATCATAAGGAGCAGCAAATCATAAAAATTGATCAACATGTGCATGTGTGGTTATGTGGAAGTGTATAGAGAGATATTTCATAATCCTTCCTAGTTATTTCTAGGGTCTAGAGCTAATGATATCTCTCTCTCTCTTTTTTTTGATACATAGTGAGTAGACAAAAATGTGTCCTCACATTTTCTCAGGACATAGTCCGCTCTTGAGCTACTTTGCTCACTTTTTTTTCTTCCATATCTCTCTTTTTTTTAGCTCTAGATTTCCCCAGATTGTCTAAAGGAAAGGATTTTAGAAATGAAAAGGGGGAAGAGAGAGAAATGCTTATTATCAGTGTAGGAATAGCATAAGGCTAGCAATGGAACGTTTGGCAAGGTATTGCATATCTCCAGTGTAGAGAATGAGCAATTTATTTGGTGGTTGCAAACTTCCAAAGTGGAGAGTAAGCAATTTATGGTGGGTGTGTGAATCTTGATCAAAAGATATGATAAGCTTCTCTACTAAAATCTACAAGGTCTAACAAAGCTCAACACAAACAAAGCTCTTTGTGGTTTTGACTAACAAATATTTGGCTAGTGGTGGGATAGGATAAAATCCAGGAGGAACTTTTAGCAAGGTTTTCATGTTTTAAAAGAAATCCTCTAGATTTTGTCCTAAGTTCACCTTGGCAGGTTTAAAGAATTACTCCATTTCTTACTAACTTTATTCACTAAGCATGATTTCAGTTAAAGCATGTGCAACCCTGTTAACACCAGAATTTCGCACGCATAAGAAGATGACAAGAGGGCCAAGCTGGCAGTGAGAAGGGCAGTCGGCAAACAACCAAGCGGTCGGCTAGTTCTCAGAGTTTCGGCGAATGCCTGTGCGGTCGGATATCTTGCAAGACGGTGACTCCATTCGGGAGGCGAATATGGCAAATGAAGCCGGCTTGCACGAGGAGACACATGACATTGGGGGGCGCCGAGAAGAAAAAATAGAGATAGGACTCGTATTTTCCTAGTTTCATTGTAGAAGTCGTAGTCTTCTAGAACTCGTATTTCGCCCAGCGTATAAATAAAAACCCTCGACCATTGTAAAACTGTTCACAACCATATCAATTGTGGCAGAACCTCCCGGTAATGTGGCCCACCCGCACACGTCACCGTCTCCCCGAGCTCTAATGACTGTGCACATGTACCACATCACAGGAAAGATCTGTCGGGTGTCCCTGAGAGAACCCCGAATTATCCACGAACCACAGGATCATCATCATGAAGGTTGGAATAATTACAACATTACAACAGTTGATACAAAAAACCATCGGAGTGCGGAAGCAAGATAGATAACCTTTATAAAACATGAATAAGTTAATTTTACATGAACATGACTGGTATTGTGGAAGCAGAATAGTATTACAGAGCCACACTTAGGCGGAGTACCTAAGTTGGAGAAGAAGAACAACCAGATCACGTCAAGCCCACTGACATGATCATGATCAACATCACCTATTAGAAACCTGCAACAGGGGTTAACAAACCCTGAGTACTGGGGTACTCAACAAGACTTACCCGACTAAAGAAAAAGGGGAGAAGACTCAGGAATGAGAGGCTTAGGTAGTCAAGGTAAGGCTTAAGCAAGATCAAGTATTTTGCAGAAAAGCATTTTGTAAACCTTGTTTTATTTTTGGAAAGATTCAAGTATTTCTCAATTCTTCATTGTTCATGATTCATTTTACTTTTCAAAACATACCTAGCTGAGAACCACTCTCCGTTGACAGTCAGTGACCAAGTCTCCATAACCGAGGAGCAACGTTAATCCGGATAAATAATACTCAGCTGAGGATCCCTATCCACACTGCATATGTAGCACCCAAGCTTGCATATGCCAACTCGTCTACCACGATTCCTCCAAGATTGGGCCCGGTCCTACGCCACCCGGAAGTACAGTACACCACTCCTATCCAGGTACGACGACCACGTGGGTACATGCTACTTCCGCCATCTCTCCACTCCCAGTGCGCGGTTGTCGGTCCAATAAAGGATTCCTCGGAGCCAGAGCTTTCCGAAGTATGTGAATAGTTGCAAGTCTTGACCAGCAGGCCCCCATACGGATGGTCCTTAAATTTTTCCGCCAGCAACAAGCACCTCGGCTCTCTAACCCAAGAGTACAGGTTCTGTCGGTTTTTCAACCCTGTCCCGGCCGGTGTCAACTGTTGAGTCCCGGACTACAACATGACGGCACCGTACGCTCGGACAACCTTTCCTCGCTGTTGACTAGGTACGGATCAGATACTTAGCCAACAGTCGGGGAGTAAAGCCAAATTCCCATAAAAATTCTTTAAGTGATCACACTTTTGAAAATGGCATTTTATTGCAAATCTATTGTATAGCATCACTAAGCATTTTGCAAATAGTTTTTAAAACGGGGCAGGTGGATCTTCTGGTGGAGGTAAACAATGCAGGTAATAGGTTATCACACAACTCCTATAACCTAATGCAGTAGTTTAACTCAAAAGCATTTTAAGAAAACTTTTGTAAAAGCGAGGTAGGGTTAAAATGCACCGGGCTTGCCTTGAAGAGCAAAAAGGACACGCTCGGGGTCGGAAGTGCAGGTGTCGGAGCTCGGGGTCGCCTCGGGGGTAGGTTCGTCAGCGGCTGCCACAACTTTGATGTTTTCTCCTTCGGTCACTATACGTATGCAATGATGTATGCTTATGAGGATGCTGACATGAACAAAACAGTATAGGACAATTCTACTATTTCTAGAGTCCACTTTCCATCGCGTAAGTAACTTCTAGTATGGACATAAAGTTACTTATCTTTATCCCTAAGCAAAATTAATCAAACTTATTAAGTATTATTTACCCGACCTAAACACAAGTTATTGCATGGCATCACAATCATCATAGACCAGTTGGGTGGGGGTCTATGAACAGCAAACAATCCCAAAGTCACAACATAGGGCATACAACATGAACCCTAAGTGCTTTTCTATTTTTCCTAATTATTTTAAAAAAAGGTCATTTTATGTAGTTACTCCAAAAGGCCTCAAAATTCTATCAAAGACTAAGCATGACATAACTAGCACATAAAAATTCATCTCATAAATTTTGGAGCTACACATGATTTTCTAAAAATCTAAAACCATCCATTTCTTAATTAAAAGGGAGATTTTTCATTTTCAAATTTTTGCACAAAATTCAAGTTTCATATTTTTCTAAAATACTACAAGGTATAAAGAGTCTACCATCAAATTTTCAGAATTTTTGGAGCAACACAGAAAATCACACAAAAAGATGAAAAAGGAACACTATTCACATCTTTCCAAAAAGGAAAAAGAGCACTGTGCTCCTTCCTCGCAGGGCTCGGGCGAATCGCGCGGCGGACCGCAGGGCTCGGGCGAATCGCAGGCGAGGCGGACGGCGGACCGGCCGTTCGGGGCTCGCGCTGGGAAAGCCGAGGGTGGGAAAAGATTCGCGAGCTCATCGTGAGTCGGGAGGGAGGCTCAGCGAGGCGGTGCAGGGTCGGAGGAGGGAGTTCGACGGTGGTGGTGCTTCGGCGGATCTCTTCGGCGGCGATTGGCGTCCGACGGCTCTGTCCACCAAAAGAGGTCGCCGAGGGTGCGGTTAGGAGCGCGCTGAGGTGAGGAAGAGAGGGCAGGGGTCGGAGGGAAGAGAGAAGCACTCACGGTGGCGAATTTCTCGCTTAGCCGAAACGCGGCCGTTTGCCGGAGTCGGGGACGAAGCTCCTGCGCCGGCGAGAGGAGGGCGGAGGGGTGAAATTGGTTGCTCGGGAAGGTGGAGCAGCTCAAGGCGAAGGCGGTGGAGGGCTCGGCGGGCGCTGGGGTGGTCTGGTGGCTCGGGGTGCCGTGGTGGCGGCAATGGTGGAGCTCGGCGGCTTTTATAGCCGCGGGGCGGCGCTGGGGGGGTCCGGACGAGGGGTGAGAAGCGTTCGCGCGGCATTAACGGAGGTAGGGAGCAGGGTAGAGCGGCTCGGCGTGGGCAGGAGCTCGCGCGCGGCGCGGCGGCTTGCCGGCGGCCGGCATCTGCGCGCTGTCCGCGGCCGCAGGGGAAGGAGGAGGGTAGGGTAGGGGATGGCAAGGCGGCGGTAGGTAGGGGACCGGAGAGGTCGAGCGCTTAGCGCTGGCCTCGGGCGACACGGAATGGGTCAGCCGGGCTCGGCGAGGCTGACTCGGCGTGGGCGGAGGTAGGGGACCGGAGAGGTTGAGCGCTTAGCGCTGGCCTCGGGCGACACGGACGCGGGTCAGCCGGGCTCAGCGAGGCTGAGGCTGCGCCGCCGTCGGCCGGGGCCCCCTTGCTTTAAAGCTCGCACAGAGACGTTACCCATTCCCAAATCTACCCCCTTTCTGAAATTTTGAAATTACTCCCAAAACTTGAACTACACAAAGAAAACTCAAAACACCAAAGTTGCTTAAAATTTTGAGATCTACAACTTTGCCAAAATAAACTTTTTCTGAAACTCAAAGGTTTTTGAGATAATTTTGAAAACTGAAAAGGGGACAAAATTGGAGTTTGAAAGAATTTGAAATTACTTCTAATTTTGAATTTAAACTTGAAAATCTGTAAACATCAAAGTTGTTCCTCTTGACAAGATCTACAACTTTGCTAAAAGGACCAACTTCAAATTTTGAATAGTTTTTGAATTATAAAAAGAGGGGTAAAACTAGAGTTTGGAAATTTAGGGTTTTTTCAAAAGGAATTTAAATTCTATTTCTGATTTTGAACTCTGATCAACACAACAAAACATCAAGACACTCAACTGAACAAGATTTACACAAAGCTAGACATGGAGGTGAAATTACCATTTTGCCCTTATAGGAAGATTTGGGCCTTTAGGTTTTTTTGAAAAAGAGATTCAATACACAAGTCACCTCAGAAAAAGGTAAAAGCAAAGCAAGCTTTAGGCAAACATAAATGCATGGCAAGAATGATTAATGACTAAAGATGATGACATGTCAGGTTAATTACATATTAAACACCGGAGGTGTTACATCAATACAAACCGGCCCCGTGCCACCTTCGAGTCCTTAGTCGTGTCGTCGAGTTCTTCGAGAGGAATCATCGATCCGTCGACCTCCGTAAGTCCCGACAACCTTGTTATCATGTCTAGTATCATGCGGTGGCGTTTATTCATATTATGCAAGTAGTCTTGTTTGTTTCCAATGGTCGGGCGGCGGACCCTTGTTAATGATCAAGAAGTCTTTGCTTATGTTTTGCTTATGAGTAGATACCGTGCGGCAGGCGTTTATTCATATGTTTAGCAAAAGCAAGATAGTTATCGGCTCTATTAGATTTGGCAGATCTAATAGATTCATTAAGTTATCATGTGTTGCATGTTTTAATTAATTTTGTAACACTCTTTTGCCCAATCTAGATTGATCTTTGTTCGGCCTTGCTTTGCAAGTTTATTTATACCTTTCAATAATTGTGGTTCTTCATTGCATGATTATGATGGCCGAATTAATTTCTAATCTAGATTGTTACATGTTGTGGGTTCGTGCATGTCAATCATGTTTAGGCTTAGATAGAACTAGGTATCGTGCGGCAGATTCAGGTTTCAGATTGGTTTGATCATGTTTGTTTGTAAGTTCCTTCCTCATGGATCCCAGCTCGGCTAGCTTGCCAAGCTTTGTTACACGTCAATTCATAATTTATCTTTATTCGTCCAAGCATGTCTTTTTTATGTATGTGCGTTCGGCAACCAACTGCTTACGTATGTTTATGTTTTCAGAGTTAGGCGAATGACTCTTAAACCTGTTGACAGATAGCTTCTATAGCTGTGTGCCATTGTGATTGGCTTCAAGGCCGTAAATATAGAACTGTCTGGTCTCACCCGGCATGTTCTAGTTTTATTCTCACAGTTTTATCCCTTGTTGGTCTTCAGGTCAAACCGACTGGCACGTCTCCGGATTTCAAACTATCCGGACACCCGATTGAAGCCACGCTTTCCGACTTGCTGTGTGTGAGGCGCAATGCACCACATTTTGTGCCAACACACTTTTTGGCACGCCTGGTGGGACCACGAAGCCAATCCAAGCAGTCGGCTCTCAGAGCAATTCTTAAATGGATAATCCAATTGATGGTAACGAAGGAAAGTTGGGACGAGGTTTTATGTCGGCTGATAAATTAGAGGAAATAAATGTTGGTGATGGAGCCGAGACAAGACCAATATATGTCAGTACAAATTTGGATCTAGAGTATAGGTTGAAATTAATAAACCTTTTGAAAGAATTCAAGGATTGTTTTGCTTGGGATTACACAGAGATGCCCAGATTGGACCGTTCCATTGTTGAGCATCGGTTACCGATCAAACCTGGGTATCGTCCCTACAAACAACCTCCTCGGAAGATTTTTAAACAAGAGGTACTGGCCGACGTGAAGAAAGAAGTTGAGAGATTGTTGAAAGCAGATTTCATTCGGCCATGTAGGTATGCAGAGTGGATTTCAAACATAGTTCTAGTATATAAGAAGAATGGAAAGATGAGGGTTTGCATTGATTTTAGAAACCTCAATAAAGCTACTCCGATGGACAGTTACCCGATGCCAGTGGCCGATTTGCTTGTTGATGCAGCGGCTGGTTACGAAGTCATCAGTTTTATGGATGGTAATGCTGGATATAATCAAATCTTTATGGCAGTAGATGATATTTCAAAGATGGCTTTTAGATGCCCTGGTCATATTGGTTTGTTCGAATGGATTGTTATGACGTTTGGATTAAAGAATGCCAACACTACTTATCAAAGAGCTATGAATTATATCTTCCATGAGTTGATCGGCAAAATTGTAGAAATCTATATTGATGATGTGGTCGTGAAGTCTAAGAACCATGAAGAACATTTAGCTGATTTGAGGAAGACTTTGGAATGCACATGGAGGCATGGCTTGAGGATGAATCCAAACAAGTGTGCTTTTGGAGTTGCGGCAGGTGAATTTTTGGGGTTTCTGATCCATAAAGGGGGGATTGAAGTCGAAAAGAAAAGCATGGAGGCAATAGACAAAGTTGTTCCCCCAACCAACCTTACGGAGTTGCAATCACTGCTTGGCAAAATTAATTTTGTAAGAAGATTTATATCTAACTTATCGGAAAGAGTTCTGCCTTTTTCTCCGTTGCTGAAGCTTAAGAAAGATCAGAAGTTCGTGTGGGGTGACTGTTGACACTTACTAACGTCGCTACCAAGAGTAGAGATAAACTCTATCCCCGGCAACGGCGTCAGAAATGCTTGTTGGTATAAAATAACGCACACTCTACTTTATCCGCAAGCGCACAGATAAAATCTACCGATGTAGCACTTCACCAGAGTAACCCAGTTTTAATATCGAACCCAAAGGAACGGATAGTGTTAAGTCTCAAGTCTAACCCCTGAGTAGCTAACAAGGACGGAGAATCCAGAAGCATAGAGGGGATCACTAAGGTTGTCTAATTCCAATTTAAGAGTGATATGTTTATATTATTCTTAGTGGGGAAGTTGCCATAAAAGGTCACAAATAGAGTATGAGTCTTTTATGCAAATGTATAATCCTACCGAGCCTACACACGGGTAAGTGGACTATAGAAGAATCAACAAGGCTATAAGAGTCACCCTTGCGAACAACCACTGCTACCGATGTTATAGGAGGCATTTATGAGCTATCAAGTCTAAGCACCATGCTTACACTATCCAACAACTCCAACTCTAGAATGACTAGAATTAAAGTACTCAAAAGAGAGTCACAAACCTTAAGAATAAAAAGAACAATAGCTCAAACTTAAATATAGACTTTGATTACCGAAACAATCGCTGAAGCAAGTTGAAGATGAACTTGAATCCGCAGGTACAAGATGAAGAAGTGGATCCGACAGGCCGGAGCTCCTTCTTGATCTCTTCCTCTCTCTCTCTCTCTTCTAGTTCTAGAATAAGACTAGGTTCTAATCCTACTAGAGGGGTATCTTGTCTTCTACTTGATAGCTGGCTCTTGATTACAACTAGATGAACTAGTTCTAATTGTAGATGAACTAGAAGAGATTCATCTAGAGGGACCTCTACTTCTAATTGAAACCCTAGTTTCTGATGTGGAGATGAATAATGAAGATGGAGATGCCTGGAGAGGGGGGTCTGGGTCTGGTTTTATAGCCCGGAGCGTGGAACGTGAGCCCTTGGATCAAACCGACTTCAGGGACAGTGGAGATGCATCCTAGGAGGCGGTGGACGAAGCTTGCAGAAGACGGAAGCCAGCGGGCCCAGGGGGGACCGACCGATGGGTCCAGGGGACCGGTCGGTCCCACCTGGAGGTGGACCGCGGTGCCCTTTCTCGTGGTGTCTCTATGTGTTCTCTGGAGTCTTCTAGAAGTATCTCGACGTGGAGGTTGCGTTATCTCCCGACGGTTTCCTTCTATGGGAAGCTATCGGTGGCAATTTCCTGGTTTAGTCCCTGCAGAATCATAACTCACCAAAACTCGTGGAATATTGTCAGTTGAAACCTAAACCTTTGTTGGTGATCAAATTCTTGCCATTTTCATATTTATTTATCTTTTAATTTTGATAGATAACCAACGTCAACAATTCCCCCAAGCTTACCCTTTTGCTAGTCCCTTAGCAAAACCAAAACTTAACAATGGATCAGGAGTTGCTACAAAATCTTTACTTCCAACAAGTATACCTGCCGTTAAACGAAAATTCTCCAAAACATATCATGTAATTCTTCATGGGGCTTATTACTCTTACCTTAGATCTTGAATAATTGAGAGATTGAACGATCAAATGAAGCACTATGTCTCTAGTTCTTTCACTTCACCTTTATCCCGAAGTTTTAATTAATTTTAAAAGTTTTAATACATATGTTGTCAAATTAAACAAAGAATCCAAAGAGAAAGTCAACCAACCATTGAATCAAGAAGTGCATGTGTATGGAAAAATGGAGTCGAATGCTCTTTTGAATATATTCACTCTCTTTTGTCTATCAGAGACATATGGCTATCAGGCTAATTCTACTGTCGGGCACGTGCCCATTTTTTTTCTGACATTTTTTTCGAGGTTCCGGACACTTGTCCCTTTTTATTTCCTCGAGATCTATCTTTTTGAGGTTTCGGACACTTGTCCCTTTCTATTTCCTTGGATCTTTCCTTTTTTTTTCTTTTCTCTTCTTTTTTTTCTTTTTTTAATAGCCACATGCTTCCAACAAACTTATAAGAGGGTAGCAACAGATAATTATGAGCATTTATGTGGAAGATGGATGCAATGTGTAAGTGATCTCAATTCAATGGCAAGATAACATCTCACAGGGTCACAAAGCTTAATTTAACTCAATGCAATTATTAGTCATTTTCATATTGAGAAATCTCCGGAATTCTAGTGTCGTTTAGAACAAGATAATAGCAGCTCAGATCATCACATGTCATATCCCAATTACCTAGACCTTAGATTAAGTATTTGCCATCCATGTATTTAATTTTATTTTAAGGCGTCATTATTAATTAGAAGAACTCATGCTTTGAAGGCTAGGTATTTGAAAGAAATTAGATAGAGCAACTATTCATCATTTCCATGCAAAAGATTAGAGAGAGAGGGTTCTTCTTTTATTATTAACTTCTTAAAATAATCTTAGCAAACTTTTAACATAGTATTTATTTAACCTAACACACTTTATTATAAATAACTAAGATAATGAATAAGACATACCTGGATCGCGAAGATAACGGGGGTGCGTCTCCCCCAACCTGGTTCTCTTAATAGCGTTGAGCCTTCATGTGCCCATATATTTTTGTCTCTTTTTTTAATTAATGGTGAGCCTTCATGTGCTCACATATTTTTTTTGTGTTTTAATTTTGTTTATAGAATGAAAAACTTAAGAGGATAAAGATACTTACGTGGATACATGGGGTGCCTTCCCCCAAGCTGAATGTTGATGTAGTCGTTCGATCTTGTAATGTAGCAGACTGGCAGTGGATATGTCCGTCCTCTATTAGAGCTTTAATTGATGTTGATGTTTGTTGAGATAGTGTTCCAACAGTGGATGGAGCATTCACTTGTTCGTCAGCTTTTCTTGGCCTTTCAAATCCTGTGAAACTCAAATAGGCAACAAAACCAAAACTTGTGGAACAGATTAAGCGTTAATGGTTGGCCACTCAAGCCTTAACTGTCCAGAATTTCAGTAAGATCTCTTTCTCAATATTTTTGTATTTTTTATATTTTTATGATGATAGAGAAAATGCAACAGGATGTATGCATATTTATTTTTAGTATTATTATTATTATTATTATTATATTTTTTATGCCACCACGGTGAACATTCCTGTGGGTTTTTACACACCATAGAATTATTCACATAGGGCTTCATGGTTTATGATGTAGTGTAACAAATGCAATATTTTTATTTTCTTTACTAATGCAATGCAGAAATTAAAATGTTTGTGAATTAAATATGATGATGCAATGATTAAATATGATGATGCAATAAATAACTAAGAATTAAATATGAGAAATATGCAGGAAAATAAATATGAGGATAACTATCGATTTTTACCTTTTGACGAAGGTTCGGATATTTAGGTCCGACGAATCGGACCTTCCCTTGGTTTAAACCTCCCAAGGTATGCCAGACGTTTGGAAAGTTGTTATTGATTGTACCTGTGAGGTGCAGACTTTTTCATACTTTCTTGGTCTGAGTCTTCACTTCCTGTGGTTCACTCTCTTGAGGTTTTTCTTCTTTCTTTTCTGGGACAGTGTCGATAGCTTCTTCTTCGTGATTGGCCTCTCTATTCTTGATAGCTTGTCTTCTTTGGCATTGAGAGCGGCGTCTTTCACTTCTGTTCTTCTTGAGTGCTTCATTGGGCATGTAGCTGATGAAGTTGTATCATGCCTTTTCTCCAGGAAAGTGAAAAATGAATTTCCTCTTGTAGATGATTGTACTTGTAGCGTAGAGGAATGGTTTTCTTAGGATGAGGTGGACATCATCGTCTTCTCATGTCGAGGATCAAGAAGTCTATGGGGACTTCATGACCTCTAATTCTGACTACGATGTCTTCCATCATTCCTTCTTGTTTATGCCTCTTGATATGGTGTCACTCATGTTATTCATTCGTCGAGCAGCTTCAAATGAAGCGTTAATTATGGAAGCTGGCAGCATCTTGCTCAGTGTTCATGTTCTTGTAGATCTAGGATCTTCACTCTGTAGAATTTAGGAGTTGACAAACTTTGCCCTGTTTGGTCAAGAGTGTATCCTGCTCATGAAGACAAGGTAGAGATCAAGTGCATGGGCTCTGTTGGTGGAAAAACACCAACAGAACCAAAAGTTTTGTTTATTCCCCTCTAACCTTGGGCACATTGCACAAGACAAACTTGTTGTTTATGTGTTCTATTCAATTTTAACATGAGTGATAGGATCAGAGGATGATCATGAAAGTAGCATCTTAAAATATTTAATAGATCAAATTACTTAACCCAAGGATGGATAATCTATGCATAAAGTGTCGATCTTTTCATGATTAAGATATATCATCTTCCAAAGGTTAGATGCACAACATTTTAGCTCATGTAGTTAAGACAGTGAGATTCAAGAGAGTAAAGCTAGGAACAAAGATCAAAGGACTAAACATGTTGAGTTGATTAGGTTGGATCAAGTGAGGTGCAACTTAAACATGTTTTGTTCTTTATCTATGTTCATACTAGAATCAAGAAGAAGCTTTTAAAGTGATGGTTACTTACCTTGAAATGTTACTTTGTCATTGAAGAGTGATGTGTCGAACCACTTTGTGGAAGCTTCTCTTGTCTAGCTGGCTTGTCTTCTCTTGTTTGTCTCACAGTATGCTTGAGAGGAGGAAGATCACAGTGGAATCATCTTTATAGGTATCGACCTTCCTTCTCTTGTGTCGACTTATCAGTGAAGGTGCATTGTTCCTCGAGTATGTCGCCTAGGATCCTCTCTTTTTCTTGTATTAATTCTGTACTATGAGAATGTAGGGACAATTCCGCAATCTTCTCTTGTCAACCTTTTCTGTTTTCCTTTAATTATTGGGTTGGCAAGAGACTTGAATTTAGAGCTGCTACTCAAGTGCCTCTATGAGAGTCTTTGTCTTGTAATGTCACAACTGAGATTTGTCCTCTCAACAGTGTCTAGATGATGGAGATCTTATCGGTTGTTCTTCTTGATTTGCTAGCTTAGGTACTATCTCTCCATCTTCTAACTCTTGTGGTGCAGTGGCTTCATCCTTCATGATGCCCTCCTCAATTCTTGGCAGTTGGTTCTCCCTTCGACGTCTTCTCTTGGTTCTCTTTGGCTTCTCATAAGTGATGTAGATGTTGAAGATGCAGCGAAAGATCCAAAAGTTGACTTCTCCAGGTTCGGCAAAGATGATAACATTGATGGTGTTCAAGAACGATCTTCCAAGAATGTGTGGTGGATCATATTCTTCTTCTCGACTGGGACAGCATCTAGTGGTTTGTACTGATCAAAGTGGTGAGTAGGAGATCAATATGTCTTGCAGTTGGGTTTCTCCTTCCTCCCTTTGATTGTGAAACACATCTAGACAATGGAATTATCTCGCCCTGGCTGGCTTGTGATGTAGATGGACTCCCAAACACATGTTCATGTTTTGGATTTGTAGATCATGCTATTGCTGTAGTGGTACCATCTTGTCTCCCAAGCTAGCTCTTGATTAGAAAAGAGGATAACTTCCCACTTCTTGTCTTGATGTCTTGGACAATGATGATTGCAGGCATAGGTTGTCTCATATTGCATCCTGTTTGTCATCAGCGCCCAAGCAAGACTCAAAGCTAGGCTAGCACCATTTGTGATCTGAGAGTAGGTTTGTGTGTCTATGGTTTGGGTTTTGGATCTTCAATGTTCGGACCAAACCATGGATGAACAAAATCTCTCTTCTGCATAACGTTAGTGGATATATACCCGAAAGATTGCAAGAATTTGAAGCATGGGTTGCTGTCCACAACATATGTATTTTGCATCTATGCTAATAGAAGGATGTTTTTTAGGATTATTTTAGCATAGACTAGTATTTTATGTATTGGTTGCACTTTAACATGATTCAAGGCAAAAGATAATTTGCAGTAGAAGAGAAAATAAATAAACATCGATACTCACAGTTCTTTCATCCATGATGAATGAGCTGAGTCTTCATTGTGCAAAGTTGTTGAAGTTCATTGTATGCCTTGCTTCATCTCCAGTGTGTGTTCATCTCCAGACTTTCCCGAATTGATATTGAAAGTTTGCTTGTAGGGGTTAGTCTAACAAAATATCCAATATCCACTATAGCATACTATCGGCTCAAAAATCAACCTAGACACCACGTCTAATTTGATCTAGGAAGGCATTTTAACCTAAGCACCACACTTAATTTAAAAGCCTTTAGAGGTAAAATTAGCACACCTTTTAGCTCAAGAATCAAACCAGACACCATGTCTTACTTTAATTCATGAAAACAGTTAAACTAAGCTCCATGCCTAATTTAAAAGGTGTATGATAATACTTCAAAACCAAAGTATATACTATAGCAAATAAAGATAACATGAAAGCATTGTATAGATTTATTCAGATGGCGATGAAAGAGTATGATTAGTATATGAGCATGTCCTAAAGGTAGGGACAACCAACATAGCAACATGGCAAGAAATATTCTTAGAAAGTCTATTCCCCAAGCTTGGATTTTACACAAATGAAGATTGGATGAATGTAATTCAATGTTGCATGATGATTGGTGGGACATACCTTGTGTTTGTTGTTCCTTCGTTCTTTTCTGCTCCACACCTGGGAAGGTTAGTGACAAAATACCCGAAGGAATATTTTCATAATTATATCTCTATGCTCATTACAAGGACAGTGCAGCAGAAAGGTAGACATAGCTCATAACCAGGTATTATGATGGGGTATAAGGATTCTACTGGTTATAGCTTGCTCATGGGATAGTAATAGATAAGAGTAGAATTCAAAAACAACATTCATAAGAATGAAAACAAAAATAATGAAAAGACTGGGACAAAAAGGAAAAAGATAAAAGTATGATTACAAGGTTAAACTAAGACTTAAGATGATCTACTGTTCCCCGGCAACGGCGCCAGAAATGCTTGTTGACACTTACTAACATCGCTACCAAGAGTAGAGATAAACTCTATCCCCGGCAACGGCGACATAAATGCCTGTTGGTAAAAAATAACGCACACTCTACTTTATCCGCAAGTGCACAAATAAAATCTACCGATGTAGCACTTCACCAGAGTAACGCAGTTTTAATATCGAACCCAAAGGAACGGATAGTGTTAAGTCTCAAGTCTAACCCCTGAGTAGCTAACAAGGATGGAGAATCTAGAAGCATAGAGGGGATCACTAAGGTTGTCTAATTCCAATTTAAGAGTGATATGTTTATATTATTCTTAGTTGGGAAGTTGCCATAAATGGTCACAAATAGAGTATGAGTCTTTTTTGCAAATGTATAATCCTACCGAGCCTACACATAGGTAAGTGGACTATAGAAAATCAACAAGGCTATAAGAGTCACCCTTGCGAACAACCACTGCTACCAGTGTTATAGGAGGCATTTATGAGCTATCAAGTCTAAGCACCACGCTTACACTATCCAACAACTCTAACTCTAGAATGACTAGAATTAAAGTACTCAAAAGAGAGTCACAAACCTTAAGAATAATAAGAACAATAGCTCAAACTTAAATATAGACGTTGATTACCGAAACAATCGCTGAAGCAAGTTGAAGATGAACTTGAATCCACAGGTACAAGATGAAGAAGTGGATCCGACAGGCCGGAGCTCCTTCTTGATCTCTTCCTCTCTCTCTCTCTCTCTTCTAGTTCTAGAATAAGACTAGGTTCTAATCCTACTAGAGGGGTATCTAGTCTTCTACTTGATAGCTGGCTCTTGATTACAACTAGATGAACTAGATCTAATTCTAGATGAACTAGAAGAGATTCATCTAGAGGGACCTCTACTTCTAATTGAAACCCTAGTTTCTGATGTGGAGATGAATAATGAAGATGGAGATGCCTGGAGAGGGGGGTCTGGGTCTGGTTTTATAGCCCGGAGCGTGGAACGTGAGCCCTTGGATCAAACTGACTTCAGGGACGGTGGAGATGCATCCTAGGAGGCGGTGGAGGAAGCTTGCAGAAGACGGAAGCCAGTGGGCCCAGGGGGGACCGACCGGTGTGTCCAGGGGACCGGTCGGTCCCACCTGGAGATGGACCGCAGTGCCCTTTCTCGTGGTGTCTCTATGTGTTCTCTGGAGTCTTCTAGAAGGATCCCGACGTGGCGGTTGCGTTATCGCGCGACGGTTTCCTTCTATGGGAAGCTATCGGTGCTGATTTCCTGGTTTAGACCCTGCAGAATCATAACTCACCAAAACTCGTGGAATATTGTCAGTTGAAACCCTAAACCTTTGTTGGTGATCAAATTCTTGCTCTTTTCATATTTATTTATCCTTTAATTTTGATAGATAACCAACGTCAACAGTGACGTACAACAGAAAGCTTTTGATGAAATTAAAGAATACATGAAGGCACCACCATTGGTACCTCCACAGCTTGGTAAATCTTTCAATTTGTACGTGGCGGCCGATAGCCTAACAGTGGGATCGGCCCTCATACAAGAATTTGAAGGGAAAGAAAGAATAATAGCTCACCTTAGCCGAAAGCTGTTACACACAGAGATGATGTATTCAACTACGGAGAAACTTTGTTTATGTGTGTATTACTCGTGTACCAAGTTTCAACACTACTTATTAAATGCCGAATGCGTAGTAGTTTCCGAATTTGATGTGATAAAGCATATGTTGTCAATGCCTATTCTAAACGGAAGAATCGGCAAGTGGATTTTAGCACTGTCGGAGTTTGATTTAAGGTATGAGTCGGCAAAGGCAGTAAAAGGTCAAGCTATTGCCGATTTTGTTACTCATCATCGTGGTCATTCTGTTAATATGGTAAATATCGCACCTTGGACTTTGTTTTTTGATGGTTCATCTTGCAGTAAAGGTGATGGTGCTGGTATTTTCTTGATTTCTCCATGAGGGTTGATTTTTAAATATGCCATTCCCATTGAGTTTAATGTTACTAATAATCAAGCGGAGTACGAGGCCTTGCTCAGAGACTTTGGCTTCTTGTGGAAATAAGAGCTGTTGCTGTTGAAATCTTTGGGGATTCTGAGTTGGTCATCAACCAATTAACCGGCCAATATCAATGTAAAAGTGATGTATTTTTTTTGAACTAAAACCGTGGGGTATCAACCCCCCGACAACATTAATTTAAAAGGGAGAAGCCAAAAGGGTTCAAGGACTAACAGGAAGTTAGCCTAATGTTACAAAATACAGCTTTAGAAGGAAAGAAAACAAGAAAAAAGGGAACAAAATTACAAGCTGGCAGGCCATTGCCAAATAGAGGAATGAAAAATGTGCTTTATCTTGAACATATGTGCCTCTATCTCCTACTTGAAAGATATCAGCCAAGAGCTCAAACCAGGAGCCCTTCCATTGAAGACCAGAGAGTTTCTTTCATTCCATAAACACCAAGCTGCAATCATGAACACTTCCATGAAGAAAGGAAAATGGAATTGACTTTTAGCAAGCTGTATTTTCTGATGGATAGGTGTTTCATCATCCCAGATAATACCAAGTTTGAATCAGCGAGTTGCAGCACAAGGACAATGAAAGAAAAGATGCTCCAAGGTTTCTTCAACACTGTCTGCAAATAATGGACAATTATAATTTTCTAGAAATTTTCTTCTTCTTCTGAGCATGTTTCTAGTATTTAACCTGTCATTTAGGAGTAGCCAGGCAAAGAACTTAATACGAGGGACACACTTAGCTTTCCACATCCAGAGGATGATGACTGGCGGCCTGATAGCATGAAAATGGTGTTGATAGAATTTCTTAACAGAATAATCATGACTTCCCCATATGAAAATCCATTCATCTTTACCCTCAATACTATTTTCACGTATTTCCAAAATGTCATCAGTCAAGAGCAACAATTCATTGTGTGCTTGTCTTGTCATGGGTATTCTGAATAGATCAACTAATCTCTCTGTTTCCCTTACACTTTTCAGAGATGTGATGGATTGCTTGGCAAAAGAATAGAGTCGTGGATACTTTGCTGAGAAAATAGTACCAAGAATAAGATCATCCCAGAAACTTATTGTATCACCATCATGTGGGTTGCACTTAGCCACCCCCCTGTACTGTAGATGAAGTCCAAGGATATCCTTCCACCAGAAAGAACCCTTTTGTCTTCTCAAATGTGGGACTCCATTAGGATAATATTTATCCCAAACTAGATTGACCCATTGCACACCCTTTTTTTATAGAATTTATCTAGTTGTTTCAAGAGCAAAGCATCATTCTGCAATTGCAAATTAACCACTCCAAGCCCTCCTTTGTCCATAGGCTTCATGACCATCTTCCATGCTGCCAGATTGTATCCTTTCCTCCTGAAATCACTACCTCTCCAGAGGCAATCTTTTCTGTACTTGTCAATTGCCTCAATAACAACAACAGGCAATTTTAGAGAGCACATATAATATGTTGGCAAAGACGAGAGGACTGAATTCACCAACTGCAGCCTACCTGCATAGGAGAGAAACTGAGCACTGGCAGAGAGTCTCCTTTCCACTCTACAGTACATATTAGGGCGGCATAATCCTTGACCTGAGGCTTTGTGAGACCCATTGGAAGCCCAAGATAAGTGAAGGGGAAACTTCCCACAATACAGCCAAACACACTTGCTAAAGAACTGGCCCTCTCTCCACTAATGTTGATGGGCACTAAACAAGTTTTTTGATAATTTATTTTTAGTCCAGTTGATGAAGTAAAATCATGGAGTAGATCTTTGAGATGGGAAAGTTCTCTATCACAACCCTTCATCACAATGATGGTATCATCAGCATATTGAATGATGGGGAAAGGAATATAAGGTCTTTGAGTAAAAGGAGCAGATAGGCTGCCATGGGCATATGCATCATTGACAACACTATGTCGCAAATCAGCAGCAATTGCAAATAGGAGGGGGGAGAGAGGGTCCCCCTGTCTAACCCCTCTCTTACATTTCAAGTCTTTTCCAGCTACCCCATTAAGAAGGACAGAGGATGTAGCACTAGAGAGGATGTCCTTGACCCAATTGATCCATTTGGCTGGGAAACCTTTTGAGGCAAGCATACTAATGATTACTGAGTGTTCCACCACATCAAAAGCTTTCTCAAAATCAAGTTTGAGAATTATAATTTCCCTTTTAGAGTGGTGACACTGATGAAGAAATTCGAAGGCCCAACCAAGACTGTCCTGAATGGATTTTCCTTTGACAAATCCATATTGATTGTCATGAACAACTCTCTACATTTTTCTCTGAAGCCTATTGGCCAATAGCTTAGTGAGGATCTTTAAGGAAGTATTAAGCAAAGCAATAGGCCGGAAATCATTAATGCACTCTGGATTTTCCTTCTTGGGTACAAGTGTAATATAGGAGTAGTTTATGCTCTTGAGATCAGCTTCATGATTATAGAATTCTGAACATAGTCTATAGATGTCCTGCCTTATGATATGCCAGGCCTTTTTAACAAAGTAGCCATTGAAACCATCAGGACCGGGTGCTTTATCAGTTGGAAACTCAACCACAATTGCATCAATTTCTTCTTTTTCAAATGGAGAGCATAGATCATCAAGCTCCTGAACTTCTTGAATCAAGCTACCTAGATCAAACTGCATCTCTATTTGAAACGTGACCCCAAGCATATTTCTGAATTCCTCCCAGAACATTAAACTTTTCTCCTGGTGATCAGTTACCATACTTCCATCTGAATTAAGAATTTGGCTAATATTATATCTCCTATATCTTTCAGTGGCCATGGCATGGAAAAACTTGGTGTTTTCATCTCCAAGCTGCACAAAATGCTGAGTGAATCTCTGTTTCCAATAGGTGTGCTGCATTCTCAGAAGTGCTTGTATCTGTCTTTTGATAATGATCCTGAATTTTGCCTCTTGTGGAAAAAGATATCTAATTTCTTCCAAGGTATCAAAGAAAGCCACTTTGAGATTGCAATTTGCAATGAGTTTTGAGAGATTAGAGATATTCCTTGACCTAATTTTTAGGACTTTCCTAAGAAGTTTAAATTTTGAACTCATGACATGAGCACTATTTGTACAGCGAGGTGGAGTGAGCCAGGCATTACTAACCATCTGGAGACAGGAAGGGTGGTCAAACCAAAAATTTTCAAATCTAAAAATATTGGTTTTTGGAATAGTTGTGCCAATCTGAACTTTAGAGGGCAAGTGATCAAAAATGATTCTAGCAAGAGGTAGAACAAGTCTGGATGGATATTTGTTGGTCCAGGCTGCAGAGGTAAAAAACCAATCAATTTGCTCCATCAAAGGAGCCTCTTGCATATTGCTCCAGGTATAGCTTCGACCCTTGATTGGGAGTTCAATGAGCCCGATGTGACTAATGATACTATTGAACACTAGGATGTCACTGTAATTGCCCCCCGACCCATTTCTATTCTCTAGTGATCTGAAGAAATTGAAATCTCCCATGATTAACCATAAATCATCATCCTCAATCTCTAAAATGTGGAGCCAGTTGACAAAAATATCTCTAGCAGGCTGCCTACAAGGGCCATACAACACTACAAGAGTCCATTTCTCTAAATTGTGGGCAGATGTAATCATTAACTTAATAGCAGAAGACTGCTTCTCAATAGTTTCCACAAAGAAAGTTGTGATAGCCCAGCACACCATAATGCCTCGAGAGGCACCATTAGATGGACAAAAATCAAACTTGTCAAATCTCTTAGGGGCAAAATTTCTAATAAAGTGCAAGTCAAAATTCACTCTCTTAGTTTCTTGTAGACAAAAGATATTTGCCCCACTTTCTTCAATCTTGTTACGAATTGAATTCCACTTTTCACTGTCATTTATTCCACGAACGTTCCAGCAAAGCACATTCCAGGAGCAAGAATTGAAATTCATTAAAACACTTCATGCAGCAGGTCCTCTTCTGTGAGCTCCTCAGGAGGCACACCACAAAACCCTGTTCCTAGGCTCACAAGCAAGCGGGATGAAATTGGCTCTACATCTTCGATTTCCATGTTCTGACTGAATTGCCCACTGCAGATACACTTCTTCAGGTCTTGAATTGTGGAGATCTTGACTGTTTTCGTGGCCTCACCCTTCATCCTCCTTGGCTCATTGTCTAACTGGAAGAATTGTTCAGAGTCCACATTCCTGAACCTAGAGCTTCTTCTCACTTCATCATCAACAATGGGCGTGCTGGCCTTTGTAACTCTTCTTTTCTTTTTAGGAGTTGATGGACCTTGACGATCAGATCTTGGAAAATTGACAGCTACATCTCTGTCATCAGTGCCCTCATTTTCAGACATTCCAACTTGAAACCCACTTTCAGCATCCATTTGCTCCACTGTCTGAAAAGTAGAGCCTGGATGGAGATTCTCCAGGATTTGTTGTAATGCAAAATCCTGATCATATGGGACTACGTCCCGATTACCATGACTTTTCTCATTTTCCTGTTCAATAGTTGTGCCCCCACTGCTATCATCCGAAGCCATCAGCTGCAATCTAGAGGTGACAGTGATATTCGTGGATGACGAAGCCTCAAAGTTATTTCCCCAAAGTGGGTTATCCTTGTAAAGCATCCAGGTGCTGTCATCAACTGGGCTGGGATTAATAAAAGGTGTAACTGCAGGCCCCTTCATTGGTAGAGTACAATGCAATGCCTGGCCCATTTCTACAATTTCAGCAAGTAACATTTCCACTGAAGGAACAGGCCCAAAAGCAGTATGGAGCCCAAGTATTGTTGCCAATTTTCTGACTTATGAATCGCTCTGGTAACTATGCAGACTCTGATCAGCAGGAACAATTGTTCTGTGTTTAGATGACAAGGGAGGCTCAAGAGTAATTGGAGTCCCTTCTGCTGTGAAGAAGCTTCTAGTAGCCGAGTTGATTGCCATCTGATGGTGTTGGTCACTCTCCTCCGATGAGGGGGCAGCACGATGACGGTTTTCTTTGGATTGAAGAGCAGTAGAATGGCAAACGTCTGGAGTTTTAGGTGGCACTCCTGCTGAAGAAGAGGGCATACAACTGTTCGACCTTTCACATTCTGGGTCTTTAAATTCAAAGGGTAACTTCGGCCGCCAATAGACTTTGGGCTTTTTCTTTGTGAAACACCATCTGTATCTGTGCCCATATTTAAAACAAGCGGCACAACGGATGGCCGAGGGACAGCTGATTGCTTTGTGATTAGAGCCAAAGCAGCGCGTGCAGTGCCCCAGGCGGCGTGCAGAGAATATTATGAAGAGTGTCAAGAACTTTTAAAATGTTTTCAGATGGCAACTTTACACCATATCCCTAGGGGGCACAACGAAGAAGCAAATAAATTAGCTCAGGCAGCTTCTGGTTACCGGGAAGATCAAGAAGTTTTTGTTTTGGATGAAGATCGTATGGCTGATGATTGGAGAAAGGAAATCGCTGATTACTTGAAAAATCCATCACAAAAGGTTTCCCGAAAACTCAGGTATAAGGCTCTCAAGTTTACACTTCTCGATGATCAGTTGTACTATAAATCTGTAGATGGAGTGCTCCTCAAGTGTTTAAGTCAAGGAGAAGCCAAAAAGCTGATGCATGAAGTACATGAAGGGCTGTGTGGTGCACATCAATCGGTTTACCGAATGAAATGGACAATAAGAAGGACTCGGTATTTTTGGCCGACTATGCTCGAAGATTGTTTTGAGTACTATAAAGGCTGCCAAGATTGTCAGAGATTCGGCAATATTCAAAGAGTTCCGGCTTTGGTTATGAATCCAATTATCAAACCATGGCCGTTTAGAGGATGGGCCATAGATTTGATTGGTCAAATTCATCCGCCTTCTAGCAAAGGACATAAATTCATACTATTAGCTACAGATTACTTTACCAAATGGGTTGAGGTTGTACCTTTGAAGAAGGTTATATCAGAAAACATGATCAATTTTGTTAAGGAACATATAGTTCACAGATTCGAGATCCCTCAAACTATAACAACGGATCAAGGGACCTAGTTTACATTATCCGAATTTTGTGATTTTGTTGAAGAAATGGGGATTAAGTTATATAATTCTTCTCCTTATTATGCACAAGCTAATGGTCAAGCTGAAGCATCAAATAAGATTATGATTAAAATTATCCAGAAAAAGATTGATGAAAAGCCAAAGAAGTGGCATTTGGTTCTTAATGAAGCATTGTGGGCTTACCAAATGGCATGTCATGGGTCTACTCAAGTGTCTCCCTACGAGTTAGTTTATGGGCATTGTGCTGTTTTTCCATGGGAGCTACAATCGAGTTCAAGACGAGTTACATTGCAGAATGATTTAAGGAAAGAAGATTATAAAAGTTTAATGATGGATGAACTGGAAGATTTGCACTTGGTTTGTCTTAAGGCATTGGAGAATATAGAAAAGAACAAATTGCGTGTTGCCAAGTATTACAATAAGAAAGTTAAAGAGAAACCCTTTGTAGAAGGGGATTTGGTTTGGAAGGTTATACTGCCGATTGGGATGAAAGACAAAGCATTCGGTAAATTGTCTTCAAATTGGGAAGGTCCTTTTCGGATAGTAAGACATGTACCTGGCAATGCATATATTTTGAAGACTTTATTAGGAGAAGAATTTTCCAGAGCTATTAATGGGAGATTGCTCAAAAAGTTTTATTCCAGTGTAGAAGTTGGTGCATGAGCAAATTCAAGAATATTTGTGTGCAAGAATAGCCGATGTAAAACATCGCCTTTAGTAGAAGCAATGCTCCAGGAGTTTGGAAAAATAGCCGACATAAAATATGTCGCCTTTAGCGCAAAAAATATCAGTATAGCCGAATAAAGATGATATCATGCAAAAATTCTGCTTTCGGTAACTCTGAGAAAGAAAAAAACAGGAATCACAAACCGATATTTCACAGGTGCAAGTTGTTCACAAAGGAGAGCAGTTTTATTACAAGAGACTCCTAAATACAAACTATTCATCAAACAATCTGTTCAAAACAGATTGGGCATCAGTGGCCTGGGTGAGTACGGTCGCGTGATCCTCGTAGCTTTCCAGAAGATCTTCGATATCTTCTGGGAGCTCGCTGCCGTGGAAGCCGGTTGGCATGGCAGAGAAGTCCTCGCGCGCCTGTTTAGACATCGCTGACAGCCCTAAGGCGACGCCATGGTGTACGCCGTGAATGACGGCTTGATCGACACGACCGTCCACATCATCAAGACGCGCCTCCACGGTCTCCCCCTGGGCGTTCACCTTGTCGGCCACCCTGGTCGCCGCGATCTTCAGGCGGTCAACCTCTGCGGACAAAGCTGGCAAGAGAAAATATGCGTCGGGCAACCAAAATCAATTAGAAAAAAGGGGGAATCAGACGAGGGTTTTCACTGACCTGTGATAGCATTGCAGAGTTGTTTCCGCTGATCCTCCCATTCAAGCTGGTCGATGCCGTACTGCTTGGAGACTTCGCCTAGTTCCTCTCGGGCTTTCTCCCTCTCCTCCTTAAAACGGCAGGCGGCACGATTACTCCACCAGTTGGAGTAATAGGAGTTCGAGGAAGAATCTGAGGAGTCGGAAGAGCTGGAGGAACCGGGTGATGGGGTTCCTGGTTGAGGACGAAGATGGCTTTGGCTGGTGG
This sequence comes from Coix lacryma-jobi var. lacryma-jobi, assembly GCA_009763385.1. Lineage (NCBI taxonomy): Eukaryota > Viridiplantae > Streptophyta > Magnoliopsida > Poales > Poaceae > Coix > Coix lacryma-jobi. The sequence continues at coordinate 98,460,745 of CM019830.1, read as the reverse complement.
AGATGAATCTTATCCTAGTAAATAAGAGGAAGAATCAAGATCCAAACGGAGGATGGACAAGAAAATAGAGCTGCAAGGGGGCAAAGGAACCGATTCTCACCCATGGCGCTAGCGTTGCGGTGCTCTTCTTCCCTCTGCTCCCCTTCGGCGGGGCGCTTGCCACGATCATCGCCATTCACCATTGCTGAAGGTTAGGGTTTTCTTCTGGATTGAATCGAGCGGAGAATGTAAAGAGGCGAAGGCAAGAATGCTTGATTGTAAGTGGCAATCGAGACTAGTGGAAAGGATTTATTTATAAGCCGAAAAGGGAGTCGTGGCGAGTTCCACGGAGTAGTGGGGCAAGAATGCCAAAGTAGGGTTTTTTCCCTTTTCGTCTAGGCCGTTATTGGACTGGGCCAGACTCGGTTATGTCGAATGCCGTTCGGCTATTTTTTGAGTCAGATTTCGTTTGGCCATCAGAAAGATGAGGACAATCGGCTGCATCTTAATAAGGAAATTTAAAGGAAAAGGCCGATTGCTTTATCGGACAAATGAAGGCATGGAAGTACAAAAAGTAGTTTCACGGAGGCGGAACATATTACACTTAGTTTATTACAAGTTTGAGGTCTACTCATTCAGAAGCTGATCAATTGCCTTTAAGGCCTCGGACCTGATTCGGCTAACGTTGTCTAGCACTTTATGATCTTCATCTTCAGAACTCTGGATCTTGGATAACTTGGTTTTGATTTGCCAATCTTCTTTAAGAGCCGAAGTCATCCTTAGTGAAACCGCTTCTATGTTCTTCGGCAGATCAACTATGTGAGTCCTGTGAGATTGAATTCTGTCCTTCAGTTTGGCTAGCTGAGCTTCCAGCCTACCTTCTTCCTCCTCCATGGCTTTCAACTCGAGCTCCAGGGTGGCCAGAGAATTTCTTGCAGTTTGGATGTAAGAATGCAAGTTTTTGAGTTCCAGTTTCTTTGAGGATCTATCATTCTGCAAGACAGACCTAGACGACATATTCTTGGTTGACCTTCTTACCATGCTAAAAAAGATTATCAAGGCAGGCTGCAGACTCTAAGGAAGTTAAAAGAGCAGGAGGGATATCTTCATCAATAAGTTCAAGAATGTCTCTAATCTGATCTGCATTTTGAACCAAATTGACGGTATCCTTGTTCAGCAGAATGGTTATTTCCTTCAGCCAAGCTTGATTTTCCTTTGATAGGGTACGTTGAGAAGTATTTTCTTCGCCCTTCTCAGTGGTATAATCCTCAACGGGGAAGGAATAACTCGTGGTTAGCTTGGTGGTTTTCTTCTAAGAAAGAGGAGAAAAGCGTTAGCCGATTGAATGAATTTGTTGAAATAATATAGTTTGAGACAGAACTTTGCCTACTGAACTGACTGATCCTGGTCTGTTTGAGGGCTTGACTGGGTATTCAGAGGAGGTGAGCTTGGAGCATGTTCAAGGGGAGGTTCTTCTGCCAACTCATTTAAAATTTCATCTGTTTCAATCAATAATATGAGTATGAAAGGAGGTGTAGCAACAGAGAGGAGATTAGTCAAGTGTATTACCTATAATCTCATCGGCTTCTTGACTTTTTGAGCCTTCAAGAGTTGTTGGATCTTCAGTTGATGAGGTGCCACCTAAGTTGAGAGTTTTGACCCGTGGCTGCAATAGAAGTGGTGGAATATGGAGGTGGTCAAGTTTACTACCGAATGAAGTTACCAACTTGATGCAGAGTGAGGAAGAGTTACCTTAGGAGATAATTCAGCCCTTTTGGTCCATGGTTTCTTGGGTAGAAGAACATTCTCGATGATTTTTCTCTTGCCTTTTCCTCCTGAAGGTGCAGTGGATGAAGTTGCAGGAATTTTCATAAAGGTTTTCAAGTTTGGAGCATTAAAACCCAGGGCAGGATTGGGTCCAGCCAAATAATATTGGATCACTTTGGATGGGGGTGTAGGCTCAAAGTCCTGTATATGACCAAATGTTAAGATGAGAGATGAATTCAAGGACTCAAAATAAAGAGTATAATGAAAGTACCTCACTGTCAGAAGCAAAATCAGATTGCAAGTCTTGACATAAGGAGTGGACTGATACATTGAAGATGTGAGCGTGCCATTCTTTCCACCAAGAAATAAAGAAAGGATGGGCAGTATCTATTATCCCGAATGGAGATGGTTCATATGTTGGCAGCTCCCATCCTAACTCAAAGACTTTTTGGGCTATTGTCCCCTCTATGATTACTTCTCTGGGCTTTATTATTGTTGAGAAGAAACGTCTTGGGGGCAATTGACCACATCCTAATTGTTTGGCCACCATGTTTGGATAATAGAACTCATAAGTGGACTGCACTAATCTTCAATGATGAAATTCGGCTGGCAGAGTGCAAGGTTTGATGAAAGAATTGAAGATGTCAATGGATGTTTTGTCTGCACAGCCGGATTCATAGTTGAACTTACAAGGAAGAGTTAGATTTTCATTCTCTCTGTAAGGAAGCCAAAGTACATTGTCAAAACCTTTGAAGAACAGCTTAAAGAGATGACCAATATCCATGTCGATACTGATAGATGATGCTTCTTCTTCATAAGTCTGACAGGCTTTGACCTTTGCTGTGTGACCTTAAGCATAGTTAATTGAAGGGAAACTCAGATTGAGGAGGCTCACGGAAGTTATCTGATGCATATATAGTTGAAGCCACATTTGAACTAGCCACTACGGGCCATTCACGCAGGAAATTTCTTCACTTAGACGCATCTGAAGAGTGATTTGGTGCATCATATGATAGACATACCCCAAGAGATACTTGCCTAGTGGGATTTGAGTACCTACAGATAAATCTTCAGCCATTACCATATGATTCAGGGTTGGTTCATTAGATTTTCCATAGAAGATGAATCTACATAGCCACATATTCATGAAGGCTCTCAACTCTTTGTCAGAGATGGTGCCAGACGACTCCATGTAAGTCTGGATGTATTTGGCCCATCCACATCCACATCCATACACTAGTAGTGTCACATTCAGACCAGTCATCATAAAGATATCAGCTAAGGTGATAGTCATCATACCATGACCAAAGATAAAAGCATTGATGGCATCAGACCAAAAGTGGGAAACCGCTATCAGAAGAGAGTTGTTTCTAGGTGTTTCTGATAAAGATAATTCCAGGCAGTGGCTGATGTCTTGATTCTCCCAGTGGCTGCTACTTTTTTCCAACATCCTCCGGTACCAATTTTGCCACCCAACAATTGGGGGAAACAACCAGTTCTTGAAGGTGTTAGGCCATTGATTTGGTGGAGTAATTCCAAATTTGAAAGGAATTCTTTGAGTTTCCTTCTCAATAATCGCCGTTGGGTCAGGATTTCCCATTGGGCCAAGAAGATAGGAGTCGGGATAGGCAGCATAAGGAATCAAAATCTGGTTCTTGTATTCCTTCGAAGAATGATGAAATTGGGGAAGAAAGTGAGTCGAAAGAAGGGCAAAACTAGCAGGAAATTACCAGATGTATGAGGATGAATAAGGTTTACCTCTGGGATCTCGTCCTGAGTCGCCATTGGGGGTTCAAAGTGAATTCAAATTTGCGCCGGAGTTTGGATTTTTTGAGCGGCGGCTATGGTGTCAAAAAGGTGTGAACCTAGAAGAGGGAAGAAGTTTGCAGCCAATTTCGAAATAAAATTTACTTTTATCCCGAAATTGAGGGGGCATGTGTTAACACCAGACTTTCGCACGCATAAGAAGATGACAAGAGGGCCCAGCTGGCAGTGAGAAGGGCATTCGGCAAACAACCAAGCGGTCGGCTAGTTCTCAGAGTTTCGACGAATGCCTGTGCGGTCGGATATCTTGCAAGACGGTGACTCCATTCAGGAGGCGAATATGGCAAATGAAGCCGACTTGCACGAGGAGACACATGACATTGGGGGTGCCGAGAAGAAAAAATAGAGATAGAACTCATATTTTCCTAGTTTCATTGTAGAAGTCGTCGTCTTCTAGAACTCGTATTTCGCCCATGGTATAAATATAAACCATTGGCCATTGTAAAACTGTTCACAACCATATCAATACAAACCGGCCCCGTGCCACCTTCAAGTCCTTAGTCGTGTCGTCGAGTTCTTCGAGAGGAATCATCGATCCGTCGACCTCCGTAAGTCCCGACAACCTTGTTATCATGTCTAGTATCATGCGGTGGATTTAGATATGATGCAAGTAGTCTTGTTTGTTTCCAATGGTCGTGCGGCGGACCCTTGTTAATGATCAAGAAGTCTTTGCTTATGTTTTGCTTATGAGTAGATACCGTGCGGCAGGTGTTTATTCATATGTTTAGCAAAAGCAAGATAGTTATCGGCTCTATTAGATTTGGCAGATCTAATAGATTCATTAAGTTATCATTTGTTGCATGTTTTAATTAATTTTGTAACACTCTTTTGCCCAATCTAGATTGATCTTTGTTCGGCCTTGATTTACAAGTTTATTTATACCTTTCAATAATTGTGGTTCTTCATTGCATGATTATGATGGCCAAATTAATTTCTAATCTAGATTGTTACATGTTGTGGGTTCATGCATGTCAACCATGTTTAGGCTTAGATAGAACTAGGTATCGTGCGGCAGATTCAGGTTTTAGATTGGTTTGATCCTGTTTGTTTGTATGTTCCTTCCTCATGGATCCCAACTTGGCTAGCTTGCCAAGCTTGGTTACACGTCAATTCATAATTTATCTTTATTCGTCCAAGCATGTTTTTTTCATGTATGTGCATTCGGCAACCAACTGCTTACGTATGTTTATGTTCAGAGTTAGCCGAATGACTCTTAAACCTGTTGACAGACATCTTCTATAGTTGTGTGCCATTGTGATTGGCTTCAAGGCCGTAAATATGGAACTGTCTCGTCTCACCCGGCATGTTCCAGTTTTCTTCTCACAGTTTTATCCCTTGTTGGTCTTCAGGTCAAACCGACTGGCACGTCTCTGGATTTCAAACTGTCCGGGCACCCGATTGAAGCCACGCTTTCCGGCTTCCTATGTGTGAGGCGAGGTGCACCACATTTTGCGCCAACAAACCCATAAAAGCTACAACTTAGATAAGACCAGTTATTCAAACCATAACTGTGGCGGAACCATCCTGATTATAAGGACTCAAGTACCGTCTTAGTCAATTACGTCTGACATCGACCCGCACTTGAAGCCATATAACCCCGGTAGTCCGGAAATCTCGAAGGATTTCAACATCGTATAACATACAGGATCGCATCGTTCAAGTATTACATTCGAAAGGATACAACACAGATAAACGAAATCGGATTTAAAACACCAGAGTGTGAATTTAAAATCGAGTTATTACAATACCGAATTTAAAGTGCGGAAGCTTAAATAAGTTTTGAAACACGACCACCACACATGTGGTCCAAATAAAACATTGTTTGATAACTCCAACTCAACACAACTCACTCCTCCCTTTTTAAGTAATATGCCACCAGTAGTCTCAGACCAGCAAAAGAAAAGGGGAAGCTTCTGGACGACCCTGCCCTGGGCCTACTCCTCATCACCTTCCACTGGGTAGAGGCAGTGCTTACAATAGCCATAGTAGACCTGGCCATCTGCAACAACGGGATGAACCCTGAGTACGGGAATGTACTCACCTAGACTTACCCGTCCAACTGAAAATAAAGACACCAATGATATGCAAGGCCTTTTTGGTGGAGCTGGGATCTTTAGTTGCGGAAAACTCACAATTAAGATAAGGAGTATTAATGACATTGATGAGCTGTCAGTTTTTGACCTATCTCTTACTCTAGGTTCGCACCTGAACTATTACACACACTTGAGTCTAACAAGCAATAATATAACCATATCCAGTTGACTTATCCACATTTTAGTTGATCCTTTAAGACATTACGTGGAGTTGCATCGTGGTGAAGCTCGCCATAGTTTCCCACTAACCGGGGGAGACGGCGACTCGAATTGAATTCCAAACCAGCTGGTGAAAGACCTTTCAAACCAGCCCACACTTTCCCCGTCGGGTCCATGCATTGGGCAACTGCTCGATGCTTGTTCGTGGTGGTAATCGTCGCGGCTCACAGCACGGACCACCCAATTGGAACTATACGATGGCCATTCCGAGGCAGATCGTGTTTCCATACTAGAGGGTGTGACACGGGTTGAGACCGGCCCGAACAGCGTCTAACCGGCTTTGGGGTCGATGATTGCGGCAGCGACATATCCCTAAGTAAAAGGGCGCGTTCAAAAATGAACGAGGGCCAACATCGATACAAACCTACACGATCCAACGGAAGGACTGCCCCAAGTTTCCAAACTTGTGCGTTGCCTTCCAGTTGACCGCATTTCACTACAACTCAGGTTCTTTTCCACGATAGCAAATATAGCCAACCGTGATCCGGTAAATACCCACCAGGGGTATTACGAGAACATCCTTAGCTACTACTTTAATTTAGCAGACTAAGCAATTCTACATATAAATAAGTAACAGGATAACAAGGCAGGTAATAATCAATAATCAAGGAATGGTAATGCAGCAAGTAGGATTCAATCAACTCCTAACCTAATGCATCACAATTTAAAAGGACTCAAGTAATTTTAATTGCAAAAGATAGGAGGCTTAATATGCTCCGGGGCTTGCCTTGAGTGAAGACCGAGGCCTCGTGGGAGTGGCACTCGGGCAAGTTAGTGTCTGCCGCAGGGTCCACTTCCTCGGTTCTTGGCAGCTCCTGGATCTCCTGCTCGACGTTTTCTTCTGGTTCCTGACTGGGCTCCGGGACTGTCGATCCTATTGCATGCAACGAATAATAAATAAAAAAAAGCGGGGTGCGAGATGTGGTGGTATGAAAAAGTAACATTTCTTGCAAACCAACAACACCAACTTGTTGAACCACTTTTGACATTGAGGTAAATACTTATTTATCTCACAAAACAAAATCCATTATTTCATCTATTTCTTATTTAATAATCCAAAAGAAACTCAGGGTTGAACTGCAAGTGCAATTTTCTGAACTCAGAAAAATCCACAAAAGTTCCAGAAAGACATTGACACCTACTGGACTTTACTGACCAAATTCCAGCAAGAGACAAAACACAGAACAACGGCTACAAAAAGATGAAATATACTGCTCAACAAGTGCTTTGAACTAACTTTTCACACAAAAAGTGTCAAACAGCAGATTTCATAATTTTCCAAGCTTCCTTTACTCATAAACATTCTACTGTAGAAAATTTACTGTTAGGGCATAAATACACAAACCTACGCAAAATAAACAAATCTATTCCAAAATAACCCCATTGAACAACAACCCTACTGGAAAAGGGTGCTAAACTCATTTTCACATTTTTCCCAGATTCTACTTCACATTTCATATTTATCAAGAAAGTTCCATGAACAGAAACATTATATTATATCCTACATGAATTTCTTAAGAAAACACAGAAAAGTACATTTATGAAGCAACTTCATTTTTCTTCACATAACCAACCATGCTTACATTTTTCCTAACTAAAACATCATACACAGAGACTGTATGAATTTTCCCATAATTTATGTTGACCTATAAGTCACCTTAACATTTATTTCAAGAAAACTGCTAAAAATGACTTTAAATCATAACAGAAACTTTTCTACATAAATAGTGCCTCATACATTTTTCGTGGATACATAACATGATAAGAAACCTACACAAAATTTTCCATGAATTATCTCAACCAGAAAACACCTATTTCCATTTATCCAAACAAAAGCACATAAACAGAATTAAATAAAAATAGTAAAATAAACTTTCACCAAAAATACTTTCATATTTTACCATGATAGATCTACTCATAAACAAGCTAACAAAACTGAAAGTACTTCATTTGGAATTTTAAAACGTGCTACACAAAAATAATAAGCTTTTCTAGAAATTAAAAACAAAAAGGAAAAATATTTGAATTTTCCGGCCCAACTCGCGTAGACTTGGTGCGGATACATGGGTGTATGCCGAGTCTCTGAGTGATGATTGATTGTCAATGGGTTTGATCGCATGTTCTTTGGCTTGTGTTGTGCAGGTGTCGAGCACGGAGACAGTGATCGTGGGCAAGGTGTAGGTCAAGCTGAGACGTGCCGTGCCAATGGACTGGGTGCGATGAAGGATGGGCGTGCCGTGTGGCGGACGTGCCATGCCGATGGATCGAGCAGTGAAGGGCGGACGTGAGGCTTGGACTGATGGACCGGAGTGCCTGAGGATCGGCTGTGGTGGCTGGCTGCTTGGGACAGCGACGAGCGGAGACTTGCGGGGCACGGTGTTGCTCGGGTCGAGGACCTAGGGACACGTGTCGGTGGACGGAGTGCACGGGCGGTGCATCCCCTCTATAGCGTCGGTTTGGTGGCTGAGCCAGCGAAAAACCACCGGTGGACGGTTTCCAGGTTTGGGCCTCAAAACCTGGGTGCTGTGGGTTTCCGAGTTTGGCCACAAAACTTGGGCTAAGGACGGTTTCCAGGTTTGGGCCTCAAAACCTCGGCGCGGATGGTTTGCTGAGGTTGGCCTCAAAACTCAAACGCTGGTGGGCTGGTTTCCCGGTTTGGGCCTCAAAACCGGGGGATAGCTGGAAAAGGCTGGTTTCCCGGTTTGGGCCACAAAACCGGGGGTGCAGAGCGAGGGCGGCACGTGGCGGCAATCGGAAGGTTGCGTGGAGGCAACGCGGACGACTTGTGCGGGTGTGGCCGTCGGATCTACCTACCACTTGAGTTTGTCCAGAATAACCTTAGGGTTTAGCTGGTTCGCTCTGTAATTAGAATAGAGAGGGGTAGAGTAGGAAATAGACTTAGTCTAGAATAGGATAAGTAGTCAGGGGAGACACCCTCCTCCCGTATCTCAGTCATTTGCTCTTTCACACTTAGGGTTTCTTGCTCTCCCATCCCCTGCTGTAGCCTGCTGAGATCCGCAGAGAGAATTGACTCTGTGTACTGGTGATTTTGAGGAAAGGAGGCCGTAACCTCCTTGTCGTAGCGTGTGTTTGCGCTTCGGCTGCAAGATCGTGTTTGTGACTCGCGTTTCATTGGTGTTCTTCGCGGAATCCTTTTTCTTCACGTTCTTCCCGTCGCTTGATCTCTTTGGTTGGTTCATCTTTTGCAAAACCGTTTGAACCAAGTTGTTCTAGATCATGAGGCACTTCTTTCCACCGAAGGAATTAACCTCTAACCTCACGGTCTAGGAGATCGATCGACTTTTGTTCTGGATCGTGTTTTTGATCCCTTGTCCCGAAATTTCTTGATTTACCGATTTGGAGTTAGGTTCGAGCCATGATCTCTTAGAGATAGCTCACTAACATCCTTGTGACCCCTCAGATCGAATCCCAGGCCTAGAGTTTTTGATTCGGAGGAAATCGGGTTGAATCATCAAAGAACAGCACAGTTTTCGGGGGCATCGGATGCTGACACGGGAGCATCGGACGCTAGGGTTCTAAGCGTCGGACGCTCCGGTGACGCGTGTCACTTTCTGAGCGTTTGTAGTGGCATCGGACGCAAGGCATCGGACGCGTCCGTTGGCCATCGGACGCGCCGGAGCCAAAGCATCGGACGCTGGTTGTTCACTGTTCACAGCATCCGATGGTGGAACAGTAAGGTTCCCGAGAGGCAGTTTTCGCATCGGACGCGTCCGGTGGTCTGGCATCGGACGCAGGCAGCATCCGATGCTACTGTTTTCACACGGTTTTGACCGCGGTTCGCTCGTTCGTTGACGGAATTGATTTCTGTATTTTGCGTTGGCTTTCTAGAGTTGTCTAGTGTCCCGCTGTGCTTCTTGGAAGCATCCACCCTACATCTAGGGTCGTGGACATTTGCAAGCTCTAGGGTTTGCTTTTGGGGTTTATTCTTGGGACAGTGGCTACTAGTTTCCGTAAGGAAAATTTGAAGCTCCCATTCACCCCCCCTCTGGTCGCTTTCTGAGTGCTTCTCGGTCCTTCACTTGGCCCATAGACCAAGAGTGGCTGACATGTGGGGCCGGCCAGGTCAACGGGCCCACGTGTCGGTCAAAGCCGAACAGGGGATGAGGGTTGACCGGTGATTGCTCGCCGCCGGTGGGGTTGCCAGCGGTGAGGTTAGGCTCGATGAGTTCGTCTCGACGAGGCGGACCCATCGGTGGTGATGGTTTGGCCAGTGGGTGGCCGTAGCTCGCCTGCGACGAGCCATGGCGGATGGTGGTGGCGGTGGTGCTCGGCTTGGCCGTTTCCGGTGGTCGCCGATGAAATTGGTGGAGGCAAAAGCTTAAGTGAACCCTAGGGAGGCTATTCGAAGGGTTGGTTTGGCCGGTGAAGCTCCAATGGAGCTCGACCACGTGCATGGCCATGGCGGCGTCCATGGCGCTCGGTTGGGCCAGAGGGGAAGGCTAGAGGGCGGTAGAGTTGAGGCTAGGTGGTGGTCTCACCTTGCCTTGGCGTGGCGAAGCTCGACGGGGAAGAGGGGACTCGGCGGAGGTTTGGTCGGGGACGAACGGCTCCGGGCTCCGAGCGGCGCTGATGGCGACCGCGGCGGCGCTCCTCGGACTCCGGTGTCGGTGAAGCTCGGGAGGTGGTGCTAGCGTGAGCATCGGGTGTCCGGGGTGTAGGCGGAGTGGTGAGCGGGAGGAAACGATCGGAGGTGGATGGGTGAGGTTGGAACGGCGGGGTGCCCTTGCGGTGTCGAACGGCGGCGAGCACGAGCGTTCGCGCTCGCGTTCGTTCGCAGAGAGGAGGGGAGAGCTGGCAGGCGAGCCAGTGCGAATGAGAGAGCGAGTGAGGGACCGAAGGGAGGTGCTCGGGTTTTGCTCGACGGAGCGGGCGGACGGCCGCTCGTGGCGGGGGCCACGGCGTGGCGTGCGGCGAGCGGCGGCACGGCGAGCGAGAGCAGCGCGGCAGGCGAGGAGGAGCGGGAGTGGGTGAGGCGGATTGTGGCGTGCTCGGACACGCGAAGATCTAGCGGAGAGTGGCCAGGGGGGATTCGGCGCAGAGATCGTCGGCCACGCGGCGGCTTGGCCGGCGTACGGCGCGGCGCGGTCGGGGCGACCGACGCGCGGCGTGCGGGCGAGTGCGCGCGCGGGGTGGAGCGGCGCGGCTGGGCCTGGGCCAAAAACGCCGGATGGGCCGAATGGCTTGCGCCGGGAAAAAGTTGTTTTCCTTTTTCTTTTTCCAAAACCTTTTCAAACTTTGACCATTCAAAACAGTTCCAAAAACTTCAAACTAGGTTTTGACCCAAAAATAAAAGTTGCTCAAAATAATTTTCTCTACAACTTTCATATAAGACACTTTTTCTGAAAACCATTTTTACAACCTCCACATAAATAAAGCCAATTTTTGAGACATAATTCATTTTGTTTATCTCATTTTTATTTGATGAATAATTTTGAACTAAATCAAAGTGTCAACATGAAAACTACTAGCCTCATTATTCTATATTTTATAAAACTATTTGCCAAGTCAGAAAGTCACTCAAACAACCAAGTCCAATAGAAACCAAAATCCAGACAATAAATCAGAGACAAAAGCACTTTGATGCACATGAAATGATGCAATGCATTGCTTATGCATTTTAGTAGCTAAATGTAGTTCCTAATGCAGTGCTTGACACTAGGGTGTCACAGCCCTTCCCTTCTTAAAGAAATCTCGTCCCGAGATTTGAGTTACGTACCAATCTTTATAAAAAGCGGGATAGTTCACTCGCAAGTACTCCTCGGTTTCCCAAGTCGCATCGTTGGGTCCGTGGTTGCTCCAGAGGATCTTGTAAGTCTTCACCGTTCGGTTGCGAGTCTCTCGGGTCTTGGTGTCCAAAATCTCCTTGGGCTGTTCATAGTACTCTAGATCGGATCTGATAGTAACATCCGAGATCTGAATTTCCTCTCGTTCCGGGACTCGTAGACACTTCTTTAATTGAGATACATGAAACACAGGAAAGACTGCGCTCATCTCTGGGGGTAACTGTACTTCATAGGCCACTTCTCCCTTTTTAGCTACGATCTGATACGGTCCCACATATCGAGGTGCTAACTTTTTCTTGATTCCAAAATGTTGGACCTTTCTCATAGGTGAGACCTTGAGATAAAAATAATCTCCTACATGAAATTTCAAGGGTCTCCTTCGTGTGTCAGCGTAGCTTTTCTGTCGGGACTGTGCTGCCTTGATATGTTGTTGTACGATTTGCACAATCTCCTCAGCATCCTTTACATAATCTGACCCATAAAATCTTCGATCTCCTCATTCAACCCAATTTACCGGGGTTCTGCATCTTCGTCCATATAAGACTTCAAAAGGTGCCCTCTTTATACTTTCCTGGTAGCTATTGTTATAAGAGAACTCGGCGAGGGGTAACCACTTTTCCCATGACTCTCCGGAGGATAAAACACAAGCTCTGAGGATATCTTCCAAAATTTGGTTCACTCTTTTCGTTTGTCCTGCGGTTTGGGGGTGATAAGCGGAACTTCTTACCAACTTAGTCCCTAGCTCTTTGTGCAACTGTTCCCAAAATCGCGGTATTAACTGGGGTCCTCTATCAGAGACAATCCTTTTTGGAACTCCATGTAACCTCAAGATGTTCTGAATGTACAAGTCTGCATACTGATGAGGTCGGTGGGTAGTCTTAACTGAGATGAAGTGAGCCACTTTAGATAACCGATCTACGAGAACCCAGATAGAATCGTTTCCTTTTTGAGTGGTGGGAAGGCCGGTGACAAAATCCATACTAATCTCTTCCCACTTCCATTCTGGGATCGATAAAGGTTGTAACAGCCCGGCAGGTCTCAGGTGTATAGCCTTTATTCTGCAGCAAGTATCACACCTTGCGACACGAGCTGCTACTTCTTTCTTCATCCTGGACCACCAATACCTAGTTCTCAGATCTTGGTACATCTTACTGCTTCCTGGATGGATAGATAACTTTGAATTATGGGCTTCATTCAGAATTCTTTCTTTCAGCTCTGTATCCTTAGGAACAACCAACCTCTGATTATACCACAGAATTCCTTGTTCATCAGTCCTGAAGTTCAAAGAACTATTGGTTTCCAACCTCTTCTTAATCTGACAGATCTCTTCATCGGTCTTTTGTCCTTTGATGATGTCACTTTCTAAGGTGCACTGAAGAGTGATATTGTTTAGCATAACTGAAGCGTCGAGATGGCGGACTAGAGGGGGGGTGCATAGTCCTTTTTAAAACTTAAACATAATCGGAGCGGCTAACCGAAACAAATGCGGAATTTAAAACTATCGGTCTAGCCAAGACTACACCCCTCTACTTATACTCTATGACACCTTACAAAAGAACCTAAACAAAGCAAATAAGGTGTCGGGCTAGCTAGAGCTCACCTAAACAATTCTAGCTTGCAAGGTTACACAAACCTAAGCAACTAGTACTCAATCAACCAGGGAGCTCCTACACATGCCACTAAGCAAAAAGCACAAAGCCTAAGCTCACTAGCAATGCTCAATAACAAGGCTATACAAGCCAAATTAGAGAGCTCAACTTAGCTACACAAACTAAGCAATGTGACTAGCAAGACTACAAGTCAACTAGTCACTCACGGGATCAACTTCTATGCTACACAAGCAAGGAAGATAACTAGCAAGCTACACAAGCTAACTAATTGCAAGAGCAACTATTTAAGCTACACAAGCTAGATAGCTACACAAGAGCAACAACTAACACTAGCACAAGTATGAGTATGGAAATACAAGCTAGTGAATGGAGATAGCAAACCACCGAGAAGATGTAGACAATGTTGACACGGTGATTTTATCCTGAGGTTCACTTGGTTGCCACCAAGCTAGTCCCCTTTGAGGCAAGCCCAAGGTTGCCGCCGATCCTCTCGCTAGTGGTGACCCTCAAGTCACACTCTCCACTATGGAGTGCTCACCAAGAGCTCTAGCTTTCGATCCGGCCGGACCACTTGGCACTCTTCGCGCCTCTCTCAACTAGAGTTGCTCTTCGCGATCCCCGCGGGGCGAGCACAATGCCCCTCACAAAGCCTTCTCCGGAGCCACGCACAATCTTCTTGCGGGCTTCACGACGGAGACACAGCCACCAAGCCGTCTAGGAGGTGGCAACCTCCAAGAGTAACAAGCACCACCGGCTTGCAACACGATCACCTAGTGCCACTCGATGCAATCTCTCAATGCAACGCACTAGCGATCACTCACTCGCTATCAAATCGCACACTAGCAAGCACAAGCGAGTTAGAGGGCTCCCAAGCACATCCACACCAGCCACCAAGGCTTTGGAGTGCTCAACAACCAGCCCAAGGCCGGTTACCAACGCTATTTATAGCGCCAAGGGCTAACTAGCCGTTGCCCCTTCACTAGGCAAACTGCGCCACCACCGGACGCTCCGGATCGGGACCATCGAACGCTGAGGCCAGCGTCCGATGCTTGGATGCTCGCCACGTGTCCCCCACGTTAAACTTCGGCCGAGCGATCCCAACGGCTATATCACTTCCCGCGCCAGTTAAAGTGGCATCGGACGCGCCGATGCCTAGCATCGGACGCTCCGATGCCTCTGCTCGATTCTGCGCAAAACTGCCTCACATCGGACGCGCCGGCCCCCCAGCATCGGACGCTAAGGGCCAGCATCCGATGTCTATGCAGAGAGCTCCCCGAGAGCACCATTCTACATCGGACGCGTCAGATGGGTCCACATCGGACGCAGGCCAGCGTCCGATGCTCCCAGCTAAACTTGCTCGCGCCACGTCACTGCCATCGGACGCTCGGACCAGCGTCCGATGCTCCTACTGCAACAGACTAAAACTAGGGTTTGCCAGCGGACGCTCGGCCCAGCGTCCGATGCCCCTCGGACCAGCGTCCGATGCTCCCCGAGCATAGCACTTCACCTCCGAAAACCGCTGAATCCTGCCTCGCAAGCTCGGCAGGAGGGGAGAGGGACTATACACTAGTTTCTCCCACTTCTCCTCACCTCCTTTCAACACGACTTCTTTTCCAACAACTTCTCCTTTGCAAATGTGCCAACACCACCAAGTGTACATCAACATGTGCATGTGTGTTAGCATTTTCTCAATTAGTTTTCAAAGGATTAGCACTTGCACTCACCACGCCACTCGATCCTAGTAACATCGCAAAGTTAGATCGCTCAAGTGGCACTAGATGACCGATATGCAAACAAGTTTGCTCCTCTTAATAGTACGGCCATCTATCCTAAACCCGGTCATAAACTTCTCTACACACCTATGACCGGTGAAATGAAATGCCCTACAATTATACCTTTGCCTTGCGCATTCCATTCCATCTCCTCCGGTGTTGATGCAACACATGCACCAACCTCTTCATCAAATGATATGATCCACTTCATATCATCACATAGCCTCCATGGTCCATCGATCTTGACATCACTTGCTCTTCACCATCGCTTCGGTCCTTTGGCGCCAAGTCTTGCTTAAGCCTCCCGACACTCGGTACCAACGGCTTCAAAGCCTCAACTTGCCCTTCACCTTCGCAACCGGTCCATCAAGCCAAGTCTTGCCTTGATCTTCACCATCTTAGCCACATGACCACATGTCATGTTTCATGTGCATTAAGCTCCTTCTTCACATGTGTGAGCGTTGCAACATATTCCAAGCCATTTCTCCTCTGTGGCGTATGTTGCTCACACATGATCACCTGTGGACTAATCACCTGTGTAATTCACTTTAAACACATATTAGTCCACCTAAGTTGTCACTCAATTACCAAAACCAAACAAGGACCTTTCAATAACGGGGTGCATAAGGTTGAATCCATCTTCCAAAAGTGGTTGTAGGGAGTTGCAATGAGTCTTGCGACTCAAGGCATCGGCTACAACGTTCGCTTTTCCCGGGTGGTAATGCACTTCAAGGTTATAATCCTTAATCAATTCTAACCATCTTCTCTGCCTCATGTTCAACTCTGGCTGCGTGAAGATATATTTCAGACTTTTATGATCTGTGTAAACATGACATAGGTTGCCCATAAGATAATGCCTCCAGATCTTGAGTGCATGCACTACGGCTGCCAATTCCAAGTCATGAGTGGGTTAATTCTCTTCATGCGGTCTCAACTGGCGGGAAGCATAGGTGATAACTCTTCCATTCTGCATGAGTACACATCCAAGTCCGATCTTGGATGCGTCACAAAACACATCAAAAGGTTCCTCCAAGTTTGGCTGAGCCAACACGGGTGCGGAAGTCAACAACGTTCGCAGAGTGCGGAAAGCTGTTTCGCACTCTGGAGTCCATTCGAACCTCTTGTTTTTCTGCGTCAGACGGGTCATAGGTTTGGTTGTTCTCGAAAAATCTGGAATAAACCGACGGTAATATCCGGCCAAACCCAAAAAGCTGCGAACCTCAAAAACACTTGTGGGCGCTTCCCAATCCATGACCTCCTGTACCTTAGACGGGTCTACAGAGATTCCTTCCTCTGAAAGGATGTGGCCAAGGAAAGGTACCTTCTTAAGCCAAAATTCACACTTGCTGAACTTAGCATACAACTTATGCTCTCGAAGTCGGGTCAAAACTACTCGTAGGTGCTCCGCATGATCCTTTTTATTCTCAGAGTATACCAAGATATCATCAATGAACACCACAACAAACTTATCCAACTCGGGCATGAAGACCGAATTCATCAGGTACATGAAATGTGCCGGTGCATTGGTTAATCCAAAGGACATAACTAGATACTCATAAAGTCCATATCTGGTGGAGAAAGCTGTTTTTGGTATATCCTCTCTTCTGATCTTAATCTGATGGTAACCTGACCTCAAGTCGATCTTGGAGAACACTTTTGCCTTTGATAACTGATCAAACAAGACGTCGATTCGGGGTAAGGGATACTTGTTCTTTATAGTTACTGCATTAAGCGACCTGTAGTCCACACACATCCTTAAAGTTTTATCCTTCTTCTTTATGAAGATGGCGGGACATCCCCAAGGTGACGAACTAGGGCGTATCAAGCCTTTATCCAAAAGCTCTTGCAACTAAACCTTGAGCTCCGCTAGCTCGTTAGCGGGCATCCTATACGGCCTTCGAGATATGGGTGCCGTTCCAGGGACTAACTCTATAGCAAACTCCACATCCCTATGTGGCGGTAGTCCTGGCAACTCATCAGGAAAGACATCTGGAAACTCACATACTATCGGGATCTCGGCTATCTGCTTTGCCGTGATATTGAACAACACTCCGATCTCATGAGGGTTTCGCGGTAACTTAAACCGAAAGGTAGACCCGCTGCAAGGGCTAACCATAGAAACTACTCGCTCTGCGACATCAAGATTGACCTTCCAGAGTTTCATCCAACCCATACCTAAGATCACATCCAAACCCAGACCAGGGATTACGATGGGATCCACTATGGCCTTCTTATCCCCAAAAGTCATTTCCACTCCTTTAGCCATTTTACGCGCGGAGAGAACAGCTCCGGCGGAACTTATCTGATATCCCCGATCTAACTCTACCAACTCAAGATTACTTCTTATAACAAAGTTCTCACTTATGAAAGAATGCGATGCTCCAGAATCGAACAACACAACTGCGGGGTATTGATTAACAAGAAACGTACCAGCGGTGACAGGTTCTCCTTCTGGTACTTCCTCCACGGTGGTGAAATGCACATTGTCGGTGCGAGGTCGGGGCTGGGTGTACGGCTTCTTTGGTTGGGGGCACTGACGTGACAGATGTCCAGTCTGACCACAGTTGTAGCATGGTCCAATCACATACGGGGTCTTGGGAGCTCCTGCACTTCCTGCCTTAGTCTTGTTCTGCATCAGAGGAGCGGTGTAGGGCTTCTGAAAACCGGGATGGGGACGGTTGGTGGTGATCTTCCTCTGTGGGGGACGGAATCTTGCTCCAGCAACTGGCGGGCGATACGGAGTGCGTGCTCCGAAAGGGGTCCTCTGTTGAGACGAATCTTCTTCATTCGCACGACGACGAGTCTCTGTCGCCAGCCTGATGTCATTGGCCTGCTAGTTTAGGCAGTCACTGACCAAGTCACTGAAGGTAGTGCGGTGACTATTGCCCATCTTTGAAAGCATGGCGGCACTCATGCCACGCTTGAAGCTTGCGATCTTCTTGGCCTCGGTGTTGACAAAATCGGGGGCGTAGCGAGATAGATTATTGAAGCTGTGCAGGTATTCTGACAAGGACCTGGTTCCCTGGGACAACCTCATGAACTCTGTAGTCTTCATTTCCATCAGACCACTAGGGATGTAGTGGTTGCGCATAGCAGTCGAGAACTGATCCCAAGTGACATGTGCATTTGCAGGCAAGGATGCACGGTACTGGGCCCACCACAAACCTGCGGGTCCTTCCAACATGTGGGCGGCGTACTCCGCCTTGAGCCCTTCCATCAGACGAAGCAGACGGAACTTCTGCGTGATGGAGTTGAGCCACTCATCAGCCTCAAGCGGTTCGGTGGCTTCCTTGAACACCGGGGGACGGGTGTCCAAGAACTCACAGTAGGAGCTGTACTGATTGGGTTCCTGGCCTTGGCGCTGGTGATGCTGCTGCGCAGTATTGTTAGTGATGTTGCGAAGGGTGGCCTCCATGTGCCTTTGCATCTCCTCCATGTTCCTCTGGTTGCCCAACAGCTGGCCGAAAAACGCTTCCGGCGTCATCGGCGGCGGTGGGGGAGGTGGCAAGTTCTCCTCCTGTCCTGCCCCCTGTCCACGTTGGCTGCGAGTGTGTGCCAACATCTGCATATCCCATTAATAAGCAGTCATTAGGTGATGTTACATTGATCATGAATAAATACTGCGCTGTACATAATTTAAATTTAGCACATGACCAAGTATAATTACGCATTCCCATACAACATCACAGAATAAGTGCTCGAAATTAGACATGCAAACGACGGATTTCCATAAAAGATGCCAGATCGAAGTCTGGACTTTGTCCAAAACCATACATGCCATCATACATCTTTAAACATAAAACCAACACATGTTTGGGGTGTTACATCATCAGCGAGCACGCTCAAACTGTACAAAAGAAAACGGCTCCTAGCGAATCTAACGCTCAGGCGTCTCCAGCGGCGGATGCGGCGTCCTCTGCGTCGGCGTCGATTATCGGCTCATCAACGTGAGCCTCCTCCGGTGGAACGTCGGGACCAAGGACCTCTCCGTCCTCGGGGTCCTGGGCCTCGGCTGTGGGAACCTCGGCAGCTGCTGGGGCGGCGGCCTCTTGTGCGGCGTGGTGCATCTGATGGACTGCCTCGTGGAGCTGGTCGATATAGGCCTGCTGGCCATGGATCTACTGTATCAAGAGGTGAGCTCCCTCTCTGAGCTGGTTGAGCGCGGTACGGGCCTCATCCCTCTGAAGGGCGATAGTCAGGTACATCTGCTCAGCTATGGTCCTGGCAGTGGTCTCTGCACCTGCGGTAGCACGTGCATCGTCACGCTCGAGAGTGATCTGGTGAATCTTCTCCTGAAGACGGGCTACCTCAGCATCAAACTCTTCCTGCAGCTTCCTCTTGCTCTGGTAGGTGGCGGTGAGGGTGAAGGACACGCTCTCGAGAGTGCGCTCCAAACTCTCACACACACCTAACAAAGCTCCAGTGGCGCTCATCGCAGCCGTCTCGCAGTAGAACCTCTCCTCTGGTCTCCCTGTCAGGACTGACTCCAAAGTCTGCTTCCAGCGCAATGGAAAAAGTGATCCACGGGGGAACACTCCTGCCATAGCACTAGCTAGGTCGGCGGGAAAACGGGCGATGATATCCTTCAGCACCAGGTATGCTGCCCTGTTAGCTCCATCCTTGGCACAAGTGCCTCTGGTGATCTCTGTCCATCCTGTCCAGTGAGGCTTGGCAGGCAAATCTTTGACTTTGATCTCCACCATGACCAATGAATCCTGCCTGTAGATCTCCTTCTGCCACGAGTACCTGGGCTCCTGTCCATCCTCATAGCCCATGGCCTGCAGAACCTTCCAAAGGATAGTCGGCAACCCGAAGTAGGACAAGAACGTCTTCTAGGTCAACCTGGTGGCCAAACGGTGACGCGGAACTCCTCTTCCTCCGGTGGCCTTGCGAGCAGTAAGCTTAGTCCGGGCCATCTGTAGAAACAAAAGGGTTTCGAACTCTCGTGAGACGGATATTAAGTTGGCAAATTTTTATATAAAGGAGACAACTTTTAATTAAGGGGAGGTAATGTAAATGCAAGAATTTAAACATGATGCATGATCATACTTACGTTCTCACTCACTAACATGACTCGTAAGTCCTAACGTTCTAGTTGGTGGCAAGAATGATCTCTCATGCGTTATCTACACGTTCTACTCGATCGCATAGTTAGTGTACCTGCAGAAGATTCATTTCAGCCCAAAGCAATCCCAATGGTAAAACAACTGAGTATTGGCTAATATGCGCAAAATGCATAGAAGCCAACACTAAACACTATGCACCAAAAGAGAAAACACCCTCAAAACATTGATACCCTCGTATGTGTCCGCGTGGAGCTCGCACATACTTGGTATAAGAACTCTCACCTAGACCGACGATTGGACGGTCATGCTCTCAAGAAGTCTTGTTTGTTTCCAATGGTCGTGCGGCGGACCCTTGTTAATGATCAAGAAGTCTTTGCTTATGTTTTGCTTATGAGTAGATACCGTGCGGCAGGTGTTTATTCATATGTTTAGCAAAAGCAAGATAGTTATCGGCTCTATTAGATTTGGCAGATCTAATAGATTCATTAAGTTATCATGTGTTGCATGTTTTAATTAATTTTGTAACACTCTTTTGCCCAATCTAGATTGTTCTTTGTTCGGCCTTGATTTACAAGTTTATTTATACCTTTCAATAATTGTGGTTCTTCATTGCATGATTATGATGGCCGAATTAATTTCTAATCTAGATTGTTACATGTTGTGGGTTCATGCATGTCAACCATGTTTAGGCTTAGATAGAACTAGGTATCGTGCGACAGATTCAGGTTTTCGATTGGTTTGATCATGTTTGTTTGTATGTTCCTTCCTCATGGATCCCAACTCGGCTAGCTTGCCGAGCCTGGTTACACGTCAATTCATAATTTATCTTTATTCGTCCAAGCATGTTTTTTTCATGTATGTGCATTCGGCAACCAACTGCTTACGTATGTTTATGTTTTCAGAGTTAGCCAAATGACCCTTAAACCTGTTGACAGACAGCTTCTATAGCTGTGTGCCATTGTGATTGGCTTCAAGGCCGTAAATATGGAACTGTCTCGTCTCACCCGACATGTTCCAGTTTTATTCTCACAGTTTTATCCCTTGTTGGTCTTCAGGTCAAACCGACTGGCACGTCTCTGGATTTCAAACTGTCCGGGCACCCGATTGAAGCCACACTTTCCGGCTTGCTGTGTGTGTGGCGCGGTGCACCACATTTTGCGCCAACAAACCCACAAAAGCTACAACTTAGATAAGACCAGTTATTCAAACCATAACTGTGGCCGAACCATCCTGATTATAAGGACTCAAGTACCGTCTTAGTCAATTACGTCTGACATCGACCCGCACTTGAAGCCATATAACCCCGGTAGTCCGGAAATCTCGAAGGATTTCAACATCGTACAACATACACGATCGCATCGTTCAAGTATTACATTCAAAAGGATACAACACAGATAAACGAAATCGAATTTAAAACATCAGAGTGCGAATTTAAAATCGAGTTATTACAATACCGAATTTAAAGTGCGGAAGCTTAAATAAGTTCTGAAACACGACCACCACACATGTGGTCCAAATAAAACATTGTTTGATAACTCCAACTCAACACAACTCACTCCTCCCTTTTTAAGTAATGTGCCACCAGTAGTCTCAGACCAGCAAAAGAAAAGGGGAAGCTTCTGGACGACCCTGCCCTGGGCCTACTCCTCATCACCTTCCACTGGGTAGAGGCAGTGCTTACAATAGCCATAGTAGACCTGGCCATCTGCAACAACGGGATAAACCCTGAGTACGGGAATGTACTCAGCTAGACTTACCCGTCCAACTAAAAATAAAGACACCAAGGATATGCAAGGCCTTTTTGGTGGAGCTGGGATCTTTAGTTGTAGAAAACTCACAATTAAGATAAGGAGTATTAATGACATTGATGAGCTGTCAGTTTTTGACCTATCTCTTACTCTAGGTTCGCACCTAAACTATTACACACACTTGAGTCTAACAAGCAATAATATAACCATATCCAGTTGACTTATCCACATTTTAGTTGAACCTTTAAGACATTATGTGGAGTTGCATCGTGGTGAAGCTCGCCATAGTTTACCACTAACCGGGGGAGACGGCGACTCAAATCGAATTCCAAACCAGCTGGTGAAAGACCTTTAATACCAGCCCACACTTTCCCCGTCGGGTCCATGCATTGGACAACCGCTCGATGCTTGTTCGTGGTGGTAATCGTCGTGGCTCACAGCACGGACCACCCAATTGGAGCTATACGATGGCCATTCCGAGGCAGATCGTGTTTCCATACTAGAGGGTGCGACACGGGTTGAGACCGGCCCGAACAGCGTCTAACCGGCTTTGTGGTCGATGATTGCGGCACCGACATATCCCTAAGTAAAAGGGCGCGTTCAAAAATGAACGAGGGCCAACATCGATACAAACCTACACGATCCAACGGACGGACTGCCCCAAGTTTCCAAACTTGTGCGTTGCCTTCCAGTTGACCGCATTTCACTACAACTCAGGTTCTTTTCCACGATAGCAAATATAGCCAACCGTGATCCGGTAAATACCCACCAGGGGTATTACGGGAACATCCTTAACTACTACTTTTATTTAGCAGACTAAGCAATTCTACATATAAATAAGTAACAGGATAACAAGGCAGGTAATAATCAATAATCAAGGAATGGTAATGCAGCAAGTAGGATTCAATCAACTCCTAACCTAATGCATCACAATTTAAAAGGACTCAAGTAATTTTAATTGCAAAAGATAGGAGGCTTAATATGCTCCGGGGCTTGCCTTGAGTGAAGACCAAGGCCTCGTGGGAGGGGCACTCGGGCAAGTTAGTGTCTGCCGCGGGGTCGACTTCCTCGGTTCTTGGCAGCTCCTGGATCTCCTGCTCGACGTTTTCTTCCGGTTCCCGTCTGGGCTCCGGGACTGTCCATTCTATTGCATGCAACGAATAATAAATAAATAAAAAAAGCGGGGTGCGAGATGTGGTGGTATGAAAAAGTAACATTTCTTGCAAACCAACAAAACCAACTTGTTGAACCACTTTTGACATTGAGGTAAATACTTATTTATCCCATAAAACAAAATCCATTATTTCATCTATTTCTTATTTAATAATCGAAAAGAAACTCAGGGTTGAACTGCAAGTGCAATTTTCTGAACTTAGAAAAATCCACAAAAATTCCAGAAAGACATTGACACCTACTGGACTTTACTGACCGAATTCCAGCAAGAGACAAAACACAAAACAACGGCTACAAAAAGATGAAATATACTGCTCAACAAGTGCTTTGAACTAACTTTTCAGACAAAAGGTGTCAAACAGCAGATTTCATAATTTTCAAAGCTTTCTTTACTCATGAACATTCTACTGTAGAAAATTTACTGTCAGGGCACAAATACACAAACATACGCAAAATAAACAAATCTATTCCAAAATAACCCCATTGAATTACAACCCTACTGGAAAAGGGTGCTAAACTCATTTTCATATTTTTCCCAGATTCTACTTCACATTTCATATTTATCAAGAAAGTTCCATGAACAAAACATTATATTATATCCTACATGAATTTCTTAAGAAAAACACAGAAAAGTACATTTATAAAGCAACTTCATTTTTCTTCACATAACCAACCATTCTTACATTTTTCCTAACTAAAACATCATACACAGAGACTGTATGAATTTTTCCATAATTTATTTTGACCTATAACTCACCTTAACATTTATTTCAAGAAAACAGCTAAAAAGGACTTTAAATTATAACAGAAACTTTTCTACATAAGCAGTGCCTCATACATTTTTCATAGATACATAACATGATAAGAAACCTACACAAAATTTTCCATGAATTATCTCAACCAGAAAACACCTATTTCCATTTATCCAAACAAAAGCACATAAACAGAATTAAATAAAAACAGTAAAATAAACTTTCACCAAAAATACTTTCATATTTTTCCGTGATAGATCTACTCATAAACAAGCTAACAAAACTGAAAGTACTTCATTTGGACTTTTAAAACGTGCTACACAAAAATAATAAGCTTTTCTGGAAATTAAAAACAAAAAAGAAAAACATTTGAATTTCCCGGCCCAACTCGCGTAGACATGGCCCTTAGACCAAGAGTGGCTGACGTGTGGGGCCGGCCAGGTCAACGGGCCCACGTGTCGGTGAAAGCCGAACAGGGGATGAGGGTTGACCGTCGATTCCTCGCCGCCGGTGGGGTTGCCGGCGGTGAGGTTTGGCTCGATGAGTTCGTCTCGATGAGGCGGACCCATCGGTGGTGATGGTTTGGCCAGTGGGTGGCCGTAGCTCGCCAGCGATGAGCCATGGCAGACGGTGGCGGCGGTGGTGCTCGGCTTGGCCGTTTCCGGTGGTCGCCGATGAAATTGGTGGAGGCAAAAGCTTAAGTGAACCCTAGGGAGGCTATTCGAAGGGTTGGTTCGGCCGGTGAAGCTCCGACGGAGCTCGACCACGTGCATGGCCATGGCGGCGTCAATGGCGCTTAGTTGGGCTAGAGGGCGGTAGAGTTGAGGCTAGGTGGTGTTCTCACCTTGCCTTGGCGTGGCGAAGCTCGACGGGGAAGAGGGGACTCGGCGGAGGTTTGGTCGGGGACGAACGGCTCCGGGCTCCGAGCGGCGCTGATGGCGACCGCGGCGGCGCTCCTCGGACTCTGGCGTCGGTGAAGCTCGGGAGGTGGTGCTAGCGTGAGCACCGGGTGTCCGGGGTGTAAGCGGAGTGGTGAGCGGGAGGAAATGATCGGAGGTGGATGGGTGAGGTTGGAATGGCGGGGTGCCCTTGCGGTGTCGAACGGCGGCGAGCACGAGCGTTCGCGCTCGCGTTCGTTCGCAGAGAGGAGGGGAGAGCTGGCAGGCGAGCGAGTGCGAATGAGAGAGCGAGTGAGGGAGCGAAGGGAGGTGCTCGGGTTTTGCTCGACGGGGCGGGCGGACGGCTGGTCGTGGCGGGGGCCACGGCGTGGCGTGCGGCGAGCGACGGCATGGCGAGCGAGAGCAGCGCGGCAGGCGAGGCAGAGCGGGAGTGGGCGAGGCGGATTGTGGCGTGCTTGGACACGCGAAGATCGAGCGGAGAGTGGCTAGGGGGGATTCGGCGCAGAGATCGTCGGCCACGCGGCGGCTTGGCCGGCGTACGGCGCGGCGCGGTCGGGGTGACCGGCGCGCGGCGTGCGGGCGAGTGTGCGCGCGGGGTGGAGCGGCGCTGCTGGGCCTGGGCCAAAAAGGCCGGATGGGCCGAATGGCTGGCGCCGGGAAAAAGTTGTTTTCCTTTTTCTTTTTCCAAAACCTTTTCAAACTTTGACCATTCAAAACAGTTCCAAAAACTTCAAACTAGGTTTTGACCCAAAAATAAAAGTTGCTCAAAATAGTTTTCTCTACAACTTTCATATAAGACACTTTTTCTGAAAACCATTTTTACAACCTCCACATAAATAAAGCCAATTTTTGAGACATAATTCATTTTGTTTATCTCATTTTTATTTGATGAATAATTTTGAACTAAATCAAAGTGTCAACATGAAAAGTACTAGCCTCATTATTCTCTATTTTATAAAACTATTTGCCAAGTTAGAAAGTCACTCAAACAACCAAGTCCAATAGAAACCAAAATCCAGACAATAAATCAGAGACAAAAGCACTTTGATGCACATGAAATGATGCAATGCATTGCTTATGCATTTTAGTAGCTAAATGTAGTTCCTAATGCAGTGCTTGACACTAGGGTGTCACAATAACAATAGCATTTGCATGACATATTTCAAATCTTATTCAGGTTTCAACTTGTTTAAGCAGATTTCATCAATTTTATTCATGGAATGGTTACTTAGGCAAGCATGTAACATTCAAAAGATACAGAATTTAAGAACCGAATAATAAAGAGTAAGGTTGAAACATACCTTATTGGTGCGAGGATCTCCCCCAAGCTGGCTTCTTGCTTGGTGAAGGGCCTTCATCTTTCTCGGTCGGAGCTCTTGTTCTTATTTTATTAAAAAGGAAACTATCTAATGTTGTGAAAAAGGGAAACTATCCTATCATGATATTTTATTATTCTAGCTAAGTTAACATATACTTATGCACATAACTAATGATAACTGCTTTTTTAGTTACATGCATGACATATGTTATTTATTTGAAAAAGGGAAATTGGAAGGGAAATTTAAAAAGTAAATCCATACCTTAGATCCATGAAATTTCATCCTTATTGGGTAGATCTTCTTCCTTGGGTGCTTCTTCTTTAAGTACTTCATCGGGTTCTTCTTCTTTTGGCACCTCTCCTTTGTCATGCGAATTACACAACTCAGGAGAAGCTGGTTCTTTCTTTCTGTTCCACCTTGTTCTTGGGCGCCTCTTCTTGATACGAACGGGTTTTGCTTCCTGCATGTTAGTGGCATATGCGGGACCACGGGAAAAAGAGAATATTTCCTTCCTCCCTCCTAATGTCATTTGCATTTTACCACTCCCCACATATATGCAAGCATCAACAGTGTTCAAGAAAGGTCTACCTAAGATTAGAGGCACATCTTTCCTATTTCCCATATCTAGTATTATAAAATCAGCAGGAACATAGGAGCCTCTAATTTGAATAGGTAAATCAGTTAGGGCTTGTTTGGAACGCGGGAATTTCACAGGAATCACGCAGGAATTTCACAGGAATCAGTTCAATTTCACATGAAAAACACAGGAACAGGGAAAAATTCTCGCGTTCCAAACAGGGCCTTACTATCCCTTCTATATAGCGAGTGGATTGATCAGCTAGCACAACATAGGCAGATGTGGATGACATGGGTGGAAAGAATGAGTTTTCATAAAAATCTTTAGATAGAATGTTCACACTCGATCCTAAATCACACATGGCATTTTTAAAGACTTCACCAAAGATTGAGCTTCTAATTATGGGACTAAGCACCATGCTTAACTATATTCTAACTATCTCTACCCTAGCTTTGAATAGAGACACCCTTGCGGACGTCAGAGCAAACACTTGACTTAATAAGATAAACACTAAACTAACTAAGCAACCTATTGGCAAAGATCAAACACTAAGCTCACTAGAGATTAACTACTATGGCTAAGTGAATTGATCTGTTGGATAGCTAGGCACTCAAGCAATCAATCAAGTATACCACTCAATATTGATAAGTAGAATAAAGTAATACTTGAAATGTTGAACTAGAATATAGTAAGTGCTTGAGTAACAAGAGCAAAACCTGAACTGGAGATGAAGGAAGGCTCTTCCCAACTCCAGAACCGATCACTCACACGCCTCTTCTCTTGTGCTAACCCTTGAGCAGCGCTACCGCGAGGGCGAAGATGCCCTGCTCAACTAGCTACCTACTTGCCTAAGCTCTCTGAGCTTCTAACCTAACTCTCACTTGCTTCTCTTGCTTGTGTGTTGCTCTGGGATGGTAATGTGTGATGGTACTGATGCCTCAGGGGGGTATTTATAGCCCAAATGAGAGAGGGGGTTCTTATAGGGGGGCAGCCAGCCGACCTAGGGCTAACCCTAGTGGCGGGCGCCAGCCCTAGGTGGTGGCCGCCACCTCCCTCACCATTGGATGCATCGCCTTGGCTTCAACAACATCCAGGTGGTTGTCCAAGGCGGTTTGGAGGTCGGTTGCATGTCCTAGCAACCGCCATTCAGCCTTGATCCACGCCACTTCATCCTGAGCCGTCCGATGCCACTGACCTAGTGACCAATGGCCAAGATTTGGCCCTGGGGAGGTCACACGGATCGGTGACATGGCAGGGAGGCCAACCCAAGTGGCGGGCGCCACTTAGAGGTGGCGGGCGCCACCTAGGGGTGGCGGGCGCCACCCCCCTTAGGCCCATTTGGTCCCTGCTAAGTGGGCTTGGCCTATGGTGGGTCCATATGTCCAAATTTGGTTCAAATCCTGCATTCAAATAAAATTCTATGGACATGTGGAATTTGGTTAGTTTGAAACCTATTTGACTACATTTCATGCCTTTTTGGTGGACTTTAGGGTCAAATGTTGATGGTAAAACAGGTGTTTAAGAACCGTTAACAAGCTCCCCCAAGCTAACCTGTTGCTCGTCCTCGAGCAACAATGCGGTTTAAGCATTGAGCATGAAATGGATAGCAACTTAAGATGTCTGCAAGTGCATATTGTACAGTGAGAAATAACTTAGCATATATCATTAATCATAGCAATGTGGGGCTTATAGCTTTTCACTTCAAACATGCAAGAGTGAAATAAAGCAGTAGATAGGAAACTTTTATCTTACTTAGGTTTGACTAGGATTCTGTCTGGAGGTTTTTCAAAGTTTTCAAAAGATAACAACTTGCTTAAGTCCTCCAAGATTCACTCAATCACTCAATGGTGTTTAAATCCTCACTTAGGCCAAAATGTAGCCTCTCCTATTTCTAAAGAATGATATGTGGAGTTATAGTTGGGCTAAGAACCATGAGCAAATTGCCTGATGTTTATTGCTAAGCTAGACACTCAGATCATAAGGAGCAGCAAATCATAAAAAATGATCAAGATGTGCATGTGTGGTTATGTGGAAGTGTATAGAGAGATATTTCATAATCCTTCCTAGTTAATTTCTGGGGTCTAGAGCTAATGATAATTCTCTCTCTCTCTTTTTTTGGATACATAGTGAGTAGACAAAAGATGTGTCCTCGCATTTTCTTAGGACATAGTCCTCTTTTGAGCTACTTTGCTCACTTTTTTTTCACAGGACATAGTCCCTTCTTGAGCTAACTTTACTCACTAAGCATGATTTCAGTTAAAGCATGTGCAACACACAAAAGCTACAACTTAGACAAGACTAGTCATTCAAACCATAACAATAGCATTTGCATGACATATTTCAAATCTTATTTAGGTTTCAACTTATTTATGTAGATTTTATCAATTTTATTCATGGAATTGTTATTTAGGCAAGCATGTGACATTCAAAAGATATAGAATTTAAGAACTGAATGTAAAGTGTAGGCTTGAGACATACCTTATCGGAGCGGGAGTCTCCCCCAAGCTGGCTTCTTGCTTGGTGAAGGATCTTCTTCTTCTCAGTCGGAGCTCTTGTTCTCATTTTATTAAAAGGGAAACTATCTAATGTTGTGAAAAAGGGAAACTATCCTATTATGATATTTTATTATTCTAACTAAGTTAACATATTGCTATGCATATAACTAATGATAACTGGTGATATTTTGTTTAGTTACATGCATGACATATGTTATTTATTCGAAAAAGGGAAAATTGAAGGGAAAAATTAAAAGTAAAACAATACCTTAGGTCCATGGAGTTTCATCCTTATCGGGTGGATCTTCTTCCTTGGGCACTTCTTCTCTTAGTACTCCATCTGGTTCTTCTTCCTTTGGCACCTCTCCCTTGTTATGTGAATCACACAACTCAGGAGGTGGTTCTTTCTTTCTGCTCCACCTTGTTCTTGGGCGCCTCTTCTTGGTACGAACGAGTTTTACTACCTGCATGTTAGCGGCATATGCGGGACCACGGGAGAAGGAGAATATTTCCTTCCTCCCTCCTAATGTCATTTGTATTTTACCACTTCCCACATATATGCAAGCATTAACAGTATTCAAGAAAGGTCTACCTAAGATTAGAGGCACATCTTTTCTATTTCCCATATCTAGTATTATGAAATCAGCAGGAACATAGGAACCTCTAATATGAACAGGTAAATCATTAACTATTCCTTCTACATAGCAAGTGGATTGATCAGCTAGCACGACATAGGCAGATGTAGATGACATGGGTGGAAAGAATGAGTTTTCATAAAAGTCTTTAGATAGAATGTTCACACTCGATCCTAAATCACACATGGCATTTTTAAAGACTTCACCAAAGATTGAGCATCTAATTATGGGACTACCAGGATCACCCTTTTTAACAGTCATGGTTTGATCTTCATAATAGTTAAAATATTTTATTTCAACCATATTAGCAGTTTCCATGTTAGGTTTAGCAGGAATTTTGCCAGATTCAAAAGATGGTATGATAGCAGCAAGTTGAGCTAATTGGGTTTCTAACATCTTATTAAAGCTTAATTGATTTTTCAGAGCAGATGAGAAATCTTCCAATTTAGCATTTATATTCTCAAGAATTTTATTATTTGCCATTAATCTCTCTTTCAAGAAATCAGTAGTTTTACCTTGTGAGTAAACTAAATTCTTCAAGAATGAGAAATTATCAGAATTATGAAAATTAGAGCGAGGGAATGAATTGTTACCTTGAGAATTGGAGTGCTGATTCCATCCTTGATTCTGTTGACGGAAACCGTTACTGTTGTTGATGAAGTTCAAATCTTCATGTAGCTCGGGGCAGTGGTTCCCAGAATGTCCGGTTTCTCCACAGACTTCACAAGTCATGTAGGATTCCAGAGATTGGACACTCTCTTGTTGGTTCATCTTCTCACAGCTGTCCAGCTTCTTTGCCAGCAGGTCCATCTTGGCCACGATCATGTCGGCTTCCTTAAGGGAATGTATACCTCGCTTACGGGGCTGTAGTCTTTCGTCATTCCATCCTTGGTTTGACACCATCTTCTCTATGAGAGCCTTAGCATCTGCAACATTCAGAGAAAACAATGCACCGCCGGCGGCGGCATCCAAATGGCTTCTAGAGAGTGGGGTTAGGCCATGGTAGAAGTTCTGGATCAATAGCCAGTCCTCCATACCATGGTGCGGACAAACAGCGACATACTCTTGCAACCTCTCCCAAGCCTCGGGAATAGATTGCTCGGCTTGTTGCGTAAAGCTGGAGATTTTGTTGCGAAGAGCATTCGTCTTGCCCATCGGAAAGAATTTGGCGAGAAAAGCATTGGAACACTTGTCCCATGTGTCTACAGCGTTGCGATCGGTATAGAACCATTGCTTCGCTTTTCCTAGCAAAGAGAAAGGAAAGAGACGAAGACGGATGACTTCTTGGGTTATCCCCTTAATGGTGAAGGTGCCGCAAATCTCCAAGAATTGTTGGAGGTGAGCATTGGCATCCTCATGAGCTTTGCCATAGAACGGGCTAGCTTGGACCATTGTGATCAGAGCCGGTTTCAACTCAAAATTGAGGTTGTCATCGATCACATCTGGTCCTATCGCTATATTAGCAGCAGAAGGAGCAGAAAATTCACGAATGGCTTTGTTGGCCATTGTCAAGATAGAACGAGATAAGAAAGAAAGAAGTTGAAGAAGATGAAGGAAAAAGATAAGAAGAACTAAGGAAAGAAAGAATGGGGTAAGATGGGATTCGCTAAGCGGGAGCTTAAGTGAAGATAAATTCGACACGGACTCAACCGATACACCGATTGCCTTCCCCGACAACGGTGCCAGAAATGCTTGTTGGTAGTTCTTAGCTTCACTAAAGATAGAGCTAGGCAACTATCCCCGGTAACGGCCCAGAAATGCTTGTTGGCACTCGCTAACATTGTTACTAGGAGTAGACTATGGAATCTAATCCAGGCAACGGCGTCAAAAGTGCTTGTAGCAAGTCCGGTCACTATACCTAATGGAGTGGAGCTAAAGCAGCTATCTACTAATGCCAAGCGGGGTTGTCAATCCCGACACTAGTAGGAGCTAGCTAGAGAGATTGCAATCTACCAAGAGGAGATTCTGCAAGCGCACAGAACTATCATAGTAGCACTTCGCTTGGGAGTACCAGGTGTCGATTTATTTGATCCCAAGGGAAGGCTAGGAGGGTGTATGGGTTAAGTCAAGGAGGGGATGAGAGTCGAAGAAAAGAGAAAAAGTGGAAAAGAGGAGTAGAGAGGAGATGAAAGGCTAGAAAGAATATATGGGTGGATAGGTAAGGATGAAGTGGATGGCTGAGGTAAGGTGGATGGATAGGTAGATAAAGTGATTAGGATAACTAAGGATAGCTTGGACAACTAACTACTAACTACTCCTAGATAACTACAAAGCAAGATAACTATGAAGCAAGATAGTTTCGAAGCAAGGCAGGCAAAAGACAATAAAGCAACTAAGTTGAGTATAGTTTTATTCCTATCTTGTCAAGTATCGAGGCGTACTAGCCTTTACCACTTACTAAGGTTGAACGCTAGCACAACGAGCCTTACTGTTAAACTGGGCCAACTACGTGGTGGAATTCAAAGCGCACAGGTCTGTCACCACCTACTTGCTACCACAACTATCCGGGGGTCCAGCCGTATCTGAAGGTAAGTCTACAACTAAGCACCATGCTTAACTATATTCTAACTGTCTCTACCCTAGCTTTGAATAGAGACACCCTTGCGGATGTCAGAGCAAACACTTGACTTAATAAGGTAAACACTAAACTAACTAAGCAACCTATTGGCAAAGATCAAACACTAAGCTCACTAGAGATTAACTACTATGGCTAAGTGAATTGATCTGTTGGATAGCTAGGCACTCAAGCAATCAATCAAGTATACCACTCAATACTGATAAGTAGAATAAAGTAATACTTGAAATGTTTAACTATAATATAGTAAGTGCTTGAGTAACAAGAGCAAAACCTGAACTGGAGATGAAGGAAGACTCTTCCCAGCTCCAGAACCGATCACTCGCACGCCTCTACTCTTGAGCTAACCCTTGAGCAGCGCTACCGCGAGGGCGAAGATGCCTTGCTCTACTAGCTACCTACTTGCCTAAGCTCTTTGAGCTTCTAACCTAACTCTCACTTGCTTCTCTTGCTTGTGTGTTGCTCTGGGATGGTAATGTGTGATGGTACTGATGCCTCAGGGGGGTATTTATAGCCCAAATGAGTGACGGGGGTTCTTATAGGGGGCAGCCAGCCGACCGAGGGCTAACACTAGTGGCGGGCGCCAGCCCTAGGTGGCGGCTGCCACGTCCCTCACCGTTGGATGCACCGCCTTGGCTTCAACGGCATCCAGGTGGTCGTCCAAGGCGGTTTGGAGGTCAGTTGCATGTCCTAGCAACCGCCATTCAGCCTTGATCCACGCCACTTCATCCTGAGCCGTCCGATGCCACTGACCTTGTGACCAAGGGCCAAGATTTGGCCCTGGGGAGGTAACACGGATCGGTGACGTGGCAGGGAGGCCAACCCAAGTGGCGGGCGCCACCTAGGGGTGGCGGGCGCCACCCCCCTTAGGCCCATTTGGGCCCTGCTGAGTGGGCTTGGCCTCTGGTGGGTCCATATGTCCAAATTTGGTTCAAATCCTGCATTTAAATAAAATTCTATGGACATGTGGAATTTGGTTAGTTTGAAACCTATTTGGCTACATTTCATGCCTTTTTGGTGGACTTTAGGGTCAAATGTTGATGGTAAAACAGGTGTTTAAGGACCGTCAACAACCACCTGCTTACTACCACAGCTATCCGGGGGTCCAGCCGTATCTGAAGGTATGTCTATAACTAAGCACCACGCTTAATTATATTCTAACTATCTCTACCCTAGCTTTAAATAGACACACCCTTGCGGACGTCAGAGCAAATACTTGACTTAATAAGATAAACACTAACTAACTAAGCAACCTATTGGCAAAGATCAAACACTAAGCTCACTAGAGATTAACTACTATGGCTAAGTGAATTGATCTGTTGGATAGCTAGGCACTCAAGCAATCAATCAAGTATACCACTCAATACTGATAAGTAGAATAAAGTAATACTTGAAATGTTTAACTATAATATAGTAAGTGCTTGAGTAACAAGAGCAAAACCTGAACTGGAGATGAAGGAAGACTCTTCCCAGCTCCAGAACCGATCACTCGCACGCCTCTACTCTTGAGCTAACCCTTGAGCAGCGCTACCGCGAGGGCGAAGATGCCTTGCTCTACTAGCTACCTACTTGCCTAAGCTCTTTGAGCTTCTAACCTAACTCTCACTTGCTTCTCTTGCTTGTGTGTTGCTCTGGGATGGTAATGTGTGATGGTACTGATGCCTCAGGGGGGTATTTATAGCCCAAATGAGTGACGGGGGTTCTTATAGGGGGCAGCCAGCCGACCGAGGGCTAACACTAGTGGCGGGCGCCAGCCCCACGTCCCTCACCGTTGGATGCACCGCCTTGGCTTCAACGGCATCCAGGTGGTCGTCCAAGGCGGTTTGGAGGTCAGTTGCATGTCCTAGCAACCGCCATTCAGCCTTGATCCACGCCACTTCATCCTGAGCCGTCCGATGCCACTGACCTTGTGACCAAGGGCCAAGATTTGGCCCTGGGGAGGTAACACGGATCGGTGACGTGGCAGGGAGGCCAACCCAAGTGGCGGGCGCCACCTAGGGGTGGCGGGCGCCACCCCCCTTAGGCCCATTTGGGCCCTGCTGAGTGGGCTTGGCCTCTGGTGGGTCCATATGTCCAAATTTGGTTCAAATCCTGCATTTAAATAAAATTCTATGGACATGTGGAATTTGGTTAGTTTGAAACCTATTTGGCTACATTTCATGCCTTTTTGGTGGACTTTAGGGTCAAATGTTGATGGTAAAACAGGTGTTTAAGGACCGTCAACAACCACCTGCTTACTACCACAGCTATCCGGGGGTCCAGCCGTATCTGAAGGTATGTCTATAACTAAGCACCACGCTTAATTATATTCTAACTATCTCTACCCTAGCTTTAAATAGACACACCCTTGCGGACGTCAGAGCAAATACTTGACTTAATAAGATAAACACTAACTAACTAAGCAACCTATTGGCAAAGATCAAACACTAAGCACACTAGAGATTAACTACTATGGCTAAGTGAATTGAACTGTAGGATAACTAGGTCACACTTAAGGCACTTGATAAAGTAATACTGAAAGTAATACTGGAATAATGATAAGCGTACCTGAGATACAAGAGAGCAAACCAGACCAGAGACGCCGAGAAATCAACCGACCTCCGATGCCAGTCACTCGCACCCGCTTCTCTCCTAGCAAGCTCTACGCTACTATACCACTGGTCAGGGCTGAGCTGTGCTAAACTAAGAGCCGCGCTACAGTGAGGGCACTAGAGCTATGCTCTCTCTACTAGCTAACCTACTTGCCTAAGCTCTCTAAGCTTCTAACCTAGCTCTCACTTGCTTCTCATGCTTTCTGCCTTTCTTGCTTCCTTGCTTCCTTGCCAACCGACCTAGGGCAAACCCTAGTGGCGGGCGCCAGCCCTAGGTGGCGGCCGCCACCCTCCTGGCCGTTGGATGCTGCGTCATTGATCCTACGGTCTCTAGGGACTCCTCCAAGGCGGTTGCATGTCGGTTGCATGTCCAAATAACCGTCATTATGTCATGATCCATGCCACTCCCCTCCTGAGCCGTCTGATTGAACCGACCTAGTGACCAAGGGCCAGGAATTGGCCTTGGGGAGGTCACACGGATCGGTGACGTGGCAGGGAGTGGATTTGGGCTAACTCAAGTGGCGGGTGCCACCTAGGGGTGGCGGGCGCCACCCCCTTAGGCCCAATTGGGCCCTGCTGAGTGGGCTTGGCCTTTGGTGGTTCAAATATCCAAATTTGGTTCAAATCATGCATTCAAATCAAAATCTATAGACATGTGGAATTCGGTTAGTTTGAAACCTATTTGACTATATTTCATGCCTTTTTGGTGAATTTTAGGGTAAAATGTTGATGGTAAAATAGGTGTTTAAGGACCATCAACACTAGCAAATCAAGAAGAACAGTCGATAAGATCTCCATCATCTAGACACTGTTGAGAGGACAAGTCTCAGTTGTGACATTACAAGACAAAGACTCTCATGGAGGCACTCGAGTAGCAGCTCTAAATTCAAGTCTCTTGCCAACCCAATGATTAAAGAAAAACAAGAAAGGTTGACAAGAGAAGAATGCGGAACTGTCCCTACATCCTAAGTGTACAGAATTAAGAAAAGAAAGAGAGAGGATCCTAGTCAGCATACTCGAGGAACAATGCGCCTTCACTGATAAGTCGACACAAGAGAAGGAAGGTCGATACCTCTAAAGATGATTCCACTGTGATCTTCCTCCTCTCAATCATACTGTGAGACAAACAAGAGAAGACAAGCCATTCATAAACAGCAACTAGCTAGACAAGAGGAGCTTCTACAAGGTGGTTCAACACAATCACTCTCCAAGGACAAAGTAACATTTCAAGGTAAGTAACCATCACTGTAAAAGCTTCTTCATGATTCTAGTATGAACATAAATAAAGAAATAAACATGTTTAAGTTGCACCTCACTTGATCCAACCTAATCAACTCAACATATTCAGTCCTTTGATCCTTGTTCGTAGCTTTACTCTCTTGAATCTCACTGTCTTAACTAAATGAACTAAAATGTTGTGCATCTAACCTTTGGAAGATGATATATCTCAATCATGAAAAAGATCGACACTTTATGCATAGATTATCCTTCCTTGGGTTAAGTAATCTGATCTGTTAAATATTTTATGACGCTACTTTCATGCTCATCCTCTGATCCTATCACTCATGTTAAGATTGAATAGAACACATAAACAACAGGTTTGTCTTGTGCAATGTGCCTAAGTTTAGAGGGTAATAAACAAAACTTTTGGTTCTGTTGGTGTTTTTCCAACAACAGAGCCCATGCACTTGATCTCTGCGGATACATGGGTGTATGCCGAGTCTCGGGTGATGAGTGATTGTCAATGGGTTTGATCGCATGTTCTTTGGCTTGTGTTGTGCAGGTGTCAGCACGGAGACAGTGATCGAAGGCAAGGTGAAGGTCAAGTAGAGACGTGTCGTGCTGACGGACCGGGAGCGGTGAAGGGCGGACGTGAGGCTTGGACTGAGGGACCGGTGGCCTGAGGATCAGCTGTGGTAGCTGACAGCCTGGGACAGCGACGAGCGGAGACTTGCGGGGCATGGTGTTGCTCGGGTCGAGGACCTGGGGACAGGTGTCGGTGCACGGGGTGCACGGCTGGTGCATCCCCTTTACAGCTTCGGTTTGGTGGTTGAGCCACAGAAAAACCCCCGGGTGGACGGTTTTTAGGTTTGGGCCACAAATCCTAGGGGTTCTACGGGTCTGCCGAGTTTGGGCCACAAAATTCGGGCTGAGGACGGTTTCCAGGTTTGGGCCTCAAAACCTGGGCACTACGGGTTTCTGAGTTTGGGCCACAAAACTCAGGCGATGGATTGCGGGTTTCCCGATTTCGGTCTCAAAACCGGAGGAGGACTTGAAGGCCTGGTTTCCCGGTTTTGGCCTCAAAACCGGGGGGCGGAGTCCGGGAAAAGGACAAGCAGAGCGGTGGCGGCATGTGGTGGCAATCGGTGAGGTTGCGTCGAGGCAACACTACCAGATGTGCGGGCGTGGCCGTCGGATCAGCATCATCGTCGAGTTGGTCTAGGATAGCCTTAGGGTTTGGCTGGGTCGCTCTATAAATACTTAGGGGTAGAGTGGGAATTAAAATTAGGATAAGTAGGGGGAGACACCCACCTCCCAAACTATCTCAGTCATTTGCTCTTTGCCTTCTAGGTTTTCCTGCTCTCCCAATCCCCTACTGTAGCTACTAAGATCCGCAGAGAATCATACCTCTGTGTACTGGAGATTTTGAGGAAGTGAGACCGTAATCTCATTATTGTAGCGTGTGGTAGCCACACGGTTGCAGATCGATGTGTTGATTCGAGTTTTGGTTCATGTTCTTCGCGTTCTTCATTTCTCCGCGTTTTTCCCATCACTCGATCTCTCTCTATACTGCTTCTTTTCGAATTCCACTCGAATCAACTTGTTCTTTATAGTGAGGAGAACATTTCCACCGAAGGAATTTATCTCTACCCTCACGGACAACTAGATCGAGTCGATTTTGTTTTCGTGGTGCTTTTTCGGTTCATACACCTTCCCCTTCGATTTCCCGTTGATTGAGTTGTTTTAAGCGGATGATTTCTTGGGGATAGTCTCCTAACTACCTCGTGATCATCCTCTCCAAGTTTGGGATCAAGGGATCTTGGTTTGGATTGATTTGGAGAAGATTTGAGTTGAGGGCGACCAAAATCACCCTCACTGGGTGGTCGCGGACAGTCCGCGGTTCCACCGGTGGACAGTCCGGGCGTCGGGGAAGAGCCGGATCAGTGGCTGTTGTCTTCGGCCGATTTGGTTTTGAGTGACCGGCGGACAGTCCGCAGTACACGGTCGCGGACAGTCCGGGAAGTGTCCAGTGGACTTCAGCAGCTTTGCTATTTTTGGGTTTAAGCCGGTGGACAGTCCGGGATTGGCTAGCGGACAGTCCGTAGTAGCCGCGGACAGTCCAGGACTCCATGTCCGGACAGGCCGGGATCCTGCTGAAGCTTGCGGTTTAGTGCGTTTGCTCTCCCGGCTTTTCCGCTTGGTTTTCAGACTTCTCGTTTGGCCCTATAGTTAACCAAGAAACATCTCTAGGTGTCTTTGCTACTTGTTAGCATCGGTATTTGGGGATTTCTCGACGTAGCCCTCAATCTACGTTCGGGACTCGGTTTTTAGGGTTCGAACTTTTGTCGGTGCTTTTGGCGTTTGGTTTGCTATCGCTTTGTGGTGCCTCGCTGTGATCCAAGGGATCATCCACCCTCTTCCAACGGTCGTGGGCACCACGGTTTCGATCGAAGCTTTCGGGGGTTGATTTTGGGACAATAGGCCAAAGTTTCGAGAGAAATTTTTGTGGCTCCCATTCACCCCGCCCCCTCTGGTCGCCTTGCTATTGCTTTCTTGGTCCTTCAATCTCTACCTTGTCTTTATGAGCAGGACACACTCTTGAGCAAACAAGGCAAAGTTTGTCACTCCCAAATTCTACAGAGTGAACGTCCTAGATCTACAAGAACATGCACACTGAGCAAGATGTTGCCAGCTTCCACAATTAACGCTTCACTTAAAACTGCTGGACAAACGAAGAACAAGAGTGAAACCATATCAAGATGCATAAACAAGAAGGAATGATGGAAGATGTCGTAGTCAAAATTAGAGGTCATGAAGTCCCCACAGACTTCTTGATCCTCTACATGAAAAGACGATGATCTCCACCTCATCCTAGGAACACCATTCCTCTACGCTACAAGTGCAATCATCTACAAGTGGAAATCCATTTTCACTTTCCTGGAGAAAAAGGTATGATGCTCTTTCATCAACTACATACCCAATTAAGCACCCAAGGAGAATAGAAGTGAAAGACGCCGCTCTGAAAGCCAAAGAAGACAAGCTATCAAGAATAGAGAGGCTAATCATGACGAAGAAGCTATCGACACTATCCCAAAAATGCAAGAACAAGAGAAACCTCAAAGACAATGAACCACAGGAAGTGAAGACTCTGTCCAACAAAAGTATGGAAGAAAATGTCTGCACCTAAAGGTACAATCAATAACAACTTTCCAAACGTCTGACATACCTTGGGAGGTCTGAACCAAGGGAAGGTCCGGTTCGTCGCACCTAAATATCTGAACCTTCGCCAAAAGGTAAAAACCGGTAGTTATCCTCATATTTATTTTCCTGCATATTTCTCATATTTAATCCATAATCATTTCTTATATCATCATATTTAATTCACAAACATTTTAATTTCCGCATTGCATTAGAAAAGAAAATAAAAATATTACATTTGTTACACTACATAAACCATAAAGCCCCATGTGAATAATTCTATGGTGTGTAAAAATACGCAAGGATATTCACCGTGATGGCATAAAAAAATAAAAATAAATATGCATGCATTCATCCTGTTGCATTTTTCTCTTGCATCGTAAAAATATTAAAATACAAAAATATTGAGAAAGAGATCTTACTGAAATTCTAGACAACTAAGGCTTAAGTGGCCAACCACTGATGCTTAATCTGTTCCACAAGTTTTGTTGTCTATTTGAGTTTCATAGGATTTGAATGGCCAAGAAAAGCTGATGAGCAAGTGAATGCTCCATCCACTGTTGGAGCACTGTCTCTACAAACATCAACATCAATCAAAGCTCTAATAGAGGAAGGACATATCCACTGCCAGTCTGCTAGATTGCAAGATCGAACGACTACGTCAACATTCAGCTTGGGGGAAGGCATCCCCATGTATCCATGTAAGTATCTTTATCCTCTTAAGTTTTTCATTCTATAAACAAAATCAAATTAAAAAAAATGTGAGCACATGAAGGCTCACCCTTAAAAAGAAAAGAACAAAAATATGTGGGCACATGAAGGCTCACCATTAATTAAAAAAGAGACAAAAATATATGGGCACATGGAGGCTCAACGCTATTAAGGGAACCAGCTTGGGGGAGACGCACCCCCGTTATCTTCGCGATTGAGGTATGTCTTTATTATTATTACTACTACTATTAGTTTTTATATTATATCTTAAAGTGTGTTAGATTAAATAAATAAAATAGTGTGTCTAGTTTGTTTTAAGAAGTTGATGACCAAAGAAGAACCCTCTCTCTCTTTTGCATGGAAATGATGAATAGTTTCTCTATCTAATTTCTTTCAAGTACCTAGCCTTCAAAGCATGAGTTCTCCTCATTGATAATGATGCCTTAAAATAAAATTAATACATGGTTGGCAAATACTTAATCTAAGGTCTAGGTAATTGGGATATGACATGTGATGATCTAAGCTGCTATTATCTTATTCTAAACAACACTAGAGTTCCGAAGATTTCTAAATATAAACATGACTAATAACCGCATTGAGTTAAATTAAGCTTTGTGACCCTGTGAGATATTATCATACTATTGAATCAAGATCATTTACACATTTCTTCCATCTTCCGCATAATGCTCATAATTATCTGTTGCTTTACTCTCTGAAGTTTGTTGGAAACATGTGGCTATAAAAAAAGATCTGAGGAAATAAAAAGCGACAAGTGTCCGAAACCTCAAAAAGATAGATCCCAAGGAAATAAAAACGGACAAGTGTCCGAAACCTCAAAAAGATAGATCCCGAGGAAATAAAAAGGGACAAGTGTCCGAAACCTCAAAAAGATAGATCCCGGCGAAATAAAAAGGGACAAGTGTCTTGAACCTCGAAGAAAAAAAATGTCAGAAAAAATGGGCACGTGCCCGGTAGTAGATTTAGCCTGATAGCCATATGTCTCCGATAAACAGAAGAGAGTGAATATATTCAAAAGAGCATCCGACTCCATTTTTCCATACACATGCACTTCTTGATTCAATGGTTGGTTGACTTTCTCTTTTGATCCATTGTTTAATTTGACAACACATGTATTAAAGCTTTTGAAAATTAATTAAAACTCCGAGATAAAGGTGAACTGAAAGAACTAGAGACATAGTGCTTGATTTGATCATTCAATCTCTCAATTATTCAAGATCTAAGGTAAAAGTAACATGTTATGTTTTGGAGAATTTTTGTTTAACAACAGGTGTACTTGTTGGTAGTGAAGATATTGTAGCAGCTCCTGATCCATTATAAAGTTTTGGTTTTGCTAAGGGACTAGCAAAGGGTAAGCTTGGGGGAGTTGTTGACACTGATTATCTATCAAAATTAAAGGATAAATAAATATAAAAAGGGCATGAATTCAATCACCAATGAAGGTTTAGGGTTTTAATTGACAATATTCCACGAGTTTTGGTGAATTGTGATTCTGCAGGGACTAAACAGGAAAACCAGCACTGATTACTTCTCCTAGAAGGAAACCGACGGAAGATTACGGAACCGGCACGTCAGGAATACTCCAGAAGGATCTAGAGGACACCAGAGGACACCACGAGGTGGGACACCCCGAGAGGCGGCCATGTGGGACCGACCAGTCCCACCTTTAGACCAGTCGGTCTCCTCCTGGGCCCGATGGACTCCATCTTCTGGAAGCTTCCTCCACCGCCTTTGAGGATCCATCTCAGCCCTACGTGAAGTCGGTTTGATCTAACGACCGTGGTTGATCCCTCAGGGCTATATAAATAGGCCCCAGGCCCCAGGGAAGATCAGGTCTCTCTTCAGAAAAGTCTACTCCTCGTTCAGAAACCCTAGAAGAAGACTTCAAGAGCTAGCTTTCAAGTAGAAGACTAGATACCCCTCTAGTTTAGGTTTAGAACCTAGTCTTATACTAGAACTAGAAGAGAGAGAGAGAGGAAGCAATCAAGAAGGAGCTCCGGCCTATCGGATCAACATCTTCATCTTGTACCTGCGGATTCAAGTTTATCTTCAACTTGCTTCAGCGATTGTTTCGGTAATCAACATTTATATTTAAGTTTGAGTCATTGTTCTTATTATTCTTAAGGTTTATGACTCTCTTTTGAGTACTTTAATTATAGTCATTCTAGAGTTAGAGTAGTTGGATAGTGTAAGCGTGGTGCTTAGACTTGATAGCTCACAAATGCCTCCAATAGCGCCGGTAGTAGTGGTTGTTCGCAAGGGTGACTCTTATAGCCTTGTTGATTCTTCTATAGTCCACTTACCCATGTGTAAGCTCGGTAGGATTATACATTTGGATAAAAGACTCATATTCTGTTCGTGACCTTTTATGGCAACTTCCCCACTAAGAATAATATAAACATATCACTCTTAAATTGGAATTAGACAGCCTTAGTGATCCCTAATATACTTCTAGATTCTTCGTCATTGTTAGCTACTCAGGGGTTAGAATTTAAGAATTAACACTATCCGTTCCTTTGGGTTCGATATTAAAACTGGGTTACTCCGGTGAAGTGCTACATCGGTAGATTTTATCTGTGCACTTGCGGATAGAGTAGAGTGTGCGTTAATTTATACTAACAATGGCTAGGTTGATGCTTGATGGGCATAGGACTCCTAGGCGTTTTTGGGCCGAAGCAATCAACACCGCTTGCCATGTTTCAAATTGCATCTTTATTCATGCTTTCATGAAAAAGACTTCTTAGGAGTTGCGATTTGGACGGGTACCCAAGGTGTCTCACTTTATGGTGTTTGGGTGCAGGTGCTTTATCCTGAAACAAGACAATTTGGACAAATTCGAATCTCATTCTGCTGATGGTGTGTTTCTTGGTTATGCTTTGCATTCTCGCGCTAATCGATTTCTTAACCTTGATACTAACCGGATAGTGGAGACCAACGAGGTCACATTCGACGAGACTATGTCTTGTGTTTCTTCTGCTTTTGATGTTGTAGGAGATCAGGTGCTTGGAGAGACGATCTTTGTGGAGGAGGAGCAGGAAGATGCCAATTGGGTGATCTTGAGCCAACTCCACTAGCTACCCCCGTCGACCCTGTGATGACGACTTCAGCTCAAGGACCTGATCCCTCTACTTCGACAACTTGGGGTCCTCTTGAGCCACCTCTCTAGCGAGCACCAGCTGCACCTGAGGGAGGGACAACATCTAGCGAGGTGGAGGCGACTTCGGCGAGGCAAGTGCCCCGGAGCGTTCAGCAGATCCACCCTCCGGATCAGATGATCGGCGGTATCGACCATCGAGTCACGCGGTCACGAGCGTATGAAATCTCACACTTTGCTCATTTTGCATTTGTTGCTTCTTTTGAGCCCAAAGATGTTGGACATGCTCTTTCTGATCCTAACTGGGTTAATGCCATGCACGAGGAGTTAGAGAACTTTGAGCGAAACCATGTTTGGACCCTAGTTCCACCTTCACCAGAATGCCACCCTATAGGTACCAAATGGGTTTTCAAAAACAAACAGGGTGAGGATGGATGGTACTGAGGAACAAGGCTAGATTAGTAGCCCAGGGTTTTTGCCAGAAAGTGGGGATAGATTATGAAGACACCTTTGCCCCTGTAGCTTGTTTAGAAGCCATTAGAATCCTTCTAGCTTTTGCTGCTTTGAAGGGTTTTAAGCTATACCAAATGGATGACAAGGGTGCTTTTTTAAATGGGTATATAGAGGAAGAGGTCTATGTGAGACAGCACCCGGGTTTCAAGGATCCCAAGTTTCCAAACCACGTGTTT
Organism: Coix lacryma-jobi var. lacryma-jobi; assembly: GCA_009763385.1. Lineage (NCBI taxonomy): Eukaryota > Viridiplantae > Streptophyta > Magnoliopsida > Poales > Poaceae > Coix > Coix lacryma-jobi. Next base: position 98,416,916 of record CM019830.1, on the reverse strand, counting down.
AAACTTTCCAAAGCCCTATATGGTTGGAAACAAGCTCTGAGAGCGTGGTATGAGCATTTGAAAACCTTTTTGCTCTCCATGGGTTTTAAAATGGGACAGGTAGATAAGATTTTGTTTCTCCTCAAGCAAGGCAATGACACCGTTTTAGTTCAGATTTACATGGATGATATCATCTTTGGTGGCTCCTCTCATGCACTTGTTGCCAAGTTTGCAGATGTTATGAGCAAGGAGTTTGAGATGAGCATGATGGGTGAGTTGACCTTCTTCCTCGAGTTGCAAATCAAGCAAACCCGAGATGGGACGTTCGTACATCAAGGCAAATACACGAAGGACATCCTGAAGAAGTTTGACATGGGCGAGGCCAAGCCTCTTACGACGCCCATGGCGATGACTATTGCGACGGACGCGGACCAAGGCGGAGAACCCGTGGACCAGAAGGAGTATAGGAGCATGATCGGCTCCCTCCTGCACTTGACGGCGACGAGGCCAGACATACACTTCGCAATGTGTCTATGCGCTCGCTTTCAGGCATCCCCTCGGACTTCCCACAAGCAGGCGGTCAAGCACATCATGAGGTACCTCCGATTCACCCCTGAGTGCGGATACATGGGTATATGCCGAGTCTCAAGTGATGAGTGATTGTCAACGGGTTTGATCGCATGTTCTTTGGCTTGTGTTGTGCAGGTGTCGAGCACGGAGACAGTGATCGAGGGCAAGGTGAAGGTCAAGTAGAGACGTGCCATGCCGACGGATCGAGAGCGGTGAAGGGCGGGCGTGAGGCTTGGACTGAGGGACCAGGGGCCTGAGGATCAGCTGTGGTGGCTGGCAGCCTGGGACAGCGACGAGCGGAGACTTGAGGGGCACAGTGTTGCTCGGGTTGAGGACCTGAGGACACGTGTCGGTGGACGGGGTGCACGGGCGGTGCATCCCCTCAACAGCGTCGGTTTGGTGGTTGAGCCAATGAAAAACCACCGGTGGACGGTTTTCAGGTTTGGGCCACAAAACCTGGGTGCTGCGGGTTTGCCGAGTTTGGGCCACAAAACTCGGGCTGAGGATGGTTTCCAGGTTTGGGCCTCAACACCTGGGCGCTGCGGGTTTCTGAGTTTGGGCCACAAAAGTCAGGCGATGGACGTCGGGTTTCCCGGTTTCAGCCTCAAAACCGAGGGGAGGACTTGAAGGCCTGGTTTCCTGGTTTCGGCCTCAAAACCAGAGGGCGGAGTCTAGGAAAAGGACAAGCAGAGCGGTGGCGGCACGTGGCGGCAATCGGTGAGGTTGCGTCGAGGCAACACTATCAGTTGTGCGGGCGTGGCCGTCGGATCACCACCTACCACGAGTTGGTCCAGAATAACCTTAGGGTTTAGCTGGTTCGCTCTGTAAATAATTAGGGGTAGAGTGAGAATTAGAATTAGGATAAGTAGGGGGAGACACCCACCTCCCAAAATATCTCAGTCATTTGCTCTTTGCTCCTAGGGTTTCCTGCTCTCCCTATTCCCTGCTGTAGCGAACTAAGATCCACAGAGAAGTGAACCATACCTCTATGTCCGTGAGATTTTGAGGAAGTGAGACCGTAATCTCACTATTGTAGCGTGTGGTAGCCACACGGTTGCAAATTCGTAGTTGTGATTCGCGTTTTGTTCTTGTTCTTAGTGGATTATTTTTCTCCACGTTTTTCCTCTTGACCGTTCTCTCTCTACGTTGCTCCTTTTGTAAAACCGTTTGAATCAACTTGTTCTTTATCATGAGGTGATCATTTTGACCGAAGGGATTCAACTCTAACCTCACGAACAAGTAGATCGATTGGTTTTCGTTTTGGATCAACTTTTCACCTTTCTTCCTGATTCTCTTTGATTCATAGATTTGGAGATAGGTTCGAGCCATGATCTCGTAGGAGTAGCTCACTATCCTCCTTGTGACTCCTCTCACCAAGTTTGATCCCTAGAGGATTTGTTTTGGGTGAGGTTGAGCCGAATCGGTGGACGAACAACATGTTTCATGTCGACCGGACGCTTGACACGGGGTGACTGGACGCTCAGGTTCAGAGTCCGGTCGTTGAAGGTTTGATCTGTTTGTTTTTGGTTGACTCAACGGGACGCTCATCCGAGCTCTGACCGGACGCGACTATCTCACTGTGCATTGCTGTGACAGAACCTCCTGGATTAATAAGGCCCACGTGTACCTGTCCTTGTCCAACCAACCTCGAACAGACATACATTGTGCCCAATAGCCCAAAAGACCCGCCACGTGTCATCGGGTAACCCGACTCATCCATGTTTCCATACATTCCTAGGTCATTGCAAGAGTCATTGCAGTATTACAACATTTCACAAATAATATACATCGGAGATAAAGTGCGGAAGTATTACACCATAAGTTTTACAAACCAGTTGTTCAAACATGCATCATTATTACAAACCATAGTTTCAAATTTTATCCTAGATAGTGGAAGTAGCATTAATAAAACTGTATTTCACACAAACAACCCTGCCTAAGGGTTGCATTACTCCTCCCCGGACATGTCCTCCTCAATGACGGTCACGCAACAAGCCTCGAAACAAGGCTGCTCGTGAACGTCACCTGCAACAGTGGATTAACAAACCCTGAGTACAAAGGTACTCAACAAGACTGACCCGACAAGAGAAGAGAAGAAACAGGTATGCTGGCTTGGGTAGGCTCAACAGAACTTTTCATTTGCATAAAAGCTTACTAAATTAGTTCTAAATCCAAATTTTTACTTAATCATTTAAGTACTTGGTAAGGACTGAAAGTGAATCATTAACGAGAGATCATCATCATTCTTTCTTAAACTAGTTCCATTTTCAATCTACGGTGCAGGTTGAAAGATTGAGTCTCCTTAACCGAGGAGCACGACGATTCGAACCGATTCAACCAGATTTGGGAGTTTTCCACAATCATACGATATATGTAGACCCGTGATCACACATATACCAACCCCAACCTCGGATCCTCCAAACAAGACCGGGTCCGCGCCACCCGAGAGTACTTGTACACCTCCAATCCGGGACTTTAACCCACGAGGGTAGCTAGTGCTCCTGCCATCTCTCCACTCCCAGTGCGCGATTAGCCGTTCTCATTTAAGAACCACCAAGGCAGGGCTTACCATAGCATATGATCGGTACTTCACAGTTTCTCAATCTAGCAGGCCAACAACGGTTAACCCTATCTCGACACATCCGGGTCACCCTACACCAACACAAGGTTCGATGTATGTGCCCGTCTGGTCTTAACCATCATTCTTTCTCATTGTCATTCCAAAACGATAAGTATCAAAACATTTATTGGGAGCGTGAGAAAGCAAGGCTGAGCATTTTTATCATTTGCATAAAGCAGGTATCAAGGAATAATATATCGATAACAAGGTTGATCATGCATCAACAGGTTTAAAACATTTATTTGATAAATATTTAATGCATCAGGTTATCGAAAGTAAGTGTAATTGTAAAACCAAGGAAATGGTTAAATGAACCGGGGCTTGCCTTCGTTGACTGGAAGAGTCTGGAATTCCTGATAACCTGGGTCAACTGGATACTCTGAAGCTTCGGGACCAACCTCGTTCGGACACTCGATCACTTTGGAAGCTACACGATAATAGAGTGCATGCTTAATGGAATGCTCATGACATGATCATGGTAAAGATGGAAATTTATTAGGTTATAAACACTTGACTTGCAACAACTTGCCTCCACGGTAAAGTTGCAAACCAACAAAACTAACTTATATAAACATACATGGTTACAATGAGTGACTCTTGCCTGCATCAAGCAGCGGATCAAGATAATTCACCTGACTTAACCTTTAAATCTATCAAAAAGAGGTTTAGGTTTTCATAGCAAACAATATTACTTGTTCATAAAGAAAGTTTTTTTTAATCAGCATGAAATTAAATTGTGAAGCAAACTATGCTCAATTTAGTTCAAACTTTTTACACAGATTGATTATATCCTATATAATGCATAAAATAAATTTCAGCATTTTTGGACAAGCATATGAATTTACAGAATTAAATTAACTATGAACATTCAAATGATTAAATAAAGCATTTAAATAAGAATAAAATTTATTTTCTTCAACAGAGCTCAAAATTTTTGTGATGATACATTTTCACCTAAAAACAACATCAAAAATAGATTCATGATTTTTGGACATCTAAATAGGCCTACAAAAATCATCAAAGTCCATTTATTAATAAAAGGGCCTATTTAAATAACTTTCAAAATTTGTTCCAAACTCAAGTTTCATATTTTTCATAAATATTAGACAGCTTGAGAAAGCTACACAAAAAAATTTCACAATTTTTGGAGCTTTCTACAAAAAGATATCAAAAAGACAAAATCTAACACTATTCATCCAAAACAGAAAAAGAAAAACGCTTCAACCTCTTACTGGGCTCGGCCCAAATCCGGCCCACGGCCGCTGACAGCCGGGTCCCCAGATGTCAGCCTCCTCTCTCCTTTCTCACGCCGAGGCCAGCGCCCGGCCGGCCTTGACCGGCCGTTCGACCCGTTGACCGGCCGGTGATCTCCTCACCGGCGAAGTTTCCGGTGACGGCGAGGACCGCAACGCCTCCGGCTTGACTTCGCGCACCGATTCCACCCTTTCCCCGACCTAGCACTCACTCGCCTTCGAGCAGACGACGACCATGGCGGCTCGGCCACTTCGAGCACGGCGGCGACGTGACGTTCCGGCCGCTAGGGCTCGGTAGCGACCTAGAAGAGGGTAGCACCACCCCGAGGTACACCTCGCGACCATGGTGCTTCCCCTAGCTTGGACAGAGACGGCTTGGATACATGCGGTCCACGGTGGCGACCATGGCGGCTCTTGCGCCGACGGCGAGTCTCGCGGACCGACCACGGTGGCTCAGTAGCGACTGAACCAGGGAGCGCAACACATCGAGGAGCTCATGACGACTACGGTGCTCACCTTGCCTTGACTCGAGGAGCACGGGACCAAGGTTGGCGACGGCGATGGCGATGGCGGAGCTTGCGCCGGCGGCAACCGTCGCAGACTGCCCAAGCCAGAGCGTTAGCGACCTCCAAAGCGAGCCGAACATGAGCCACAACAAAACGCAAAGCTAAAACACTCATCGGATTGACTGGAGATACCTCGGCTTACCGTGACCGCGACCAAGGCACGTACGGCGGCGTCCTGCCGGCAGCGAGGAAGGAGATGATGGCGGCGGCGATTGCGAGCGTTAGAGCTTGGGTTAGCAATCTCAGGAGAAGCAAAGGAGCTAGGCGGACCGACTGGGAAGATGGAGATGGCAGAGACGCGGCAACGGCGGAGAGTGACCTCGTCGAAGCCGGACTGAAAACAGGGGAGGAGAAAAGGGGAGGTGGCGGACGCGGGTGATGAGAGGGTTGGGGAGCTCTCAGAGCTTGCCACCGCACGGAGAGAAGCAGTGAGGGAAGCAGCTGCGTGGCCGGACACGCGGAGCCAGGAGGAGGCGCCCAGGCCACGGCGGCGACGACGCGGCGGCCAAGGGCAGAGCACATGCTCTGCTCTTTTTCCCCCCTCTCCCAGATTACTGTAGCACTGCACTTCCCCCTTTTCTTTTACTCTAGAAAATTGAACTGCACTCGAAAAACTCTTAAAACCAAATTTGCTCCAAATTTTGTGCTCTACAAAATTGCTTTAAGAACTCAAGTCAAATTCTGCATAGATTTTGAAATGGAGTTCAAAAATCGATTTGAACCAAACTGAATTCAAAATTACTCTAGAATTTTCTGAAAAATTTCAAATTTTGGCAATATACGAAAAGTAGAGTTTGAAAAGTTGTTCAACTTTGCTTTAACACCCTTTGACTGATTTCATATGGAAGTAGGTCAATTTGATCAAAACAGTTCAAATTGACTTCAAATTGGAGATTTGAAAAGGGGACAGATTTAGGGTTTGGCAGTCAAAAACAAAATTACTTTTAATTTTGCATTGACACTTGAAAAATGGTCAATGTATGAAATGTTCCTTTTCAAATTCTCTACAACTTTGATGTAGATTTCAAACTCAGCTTTCAAATAGTTTTTGAAATGCAAGATTAGAATCAAAAGGGGACCATTTTTAGGGTTTGAATAGATTCAAAATTACTTTAAATTCTGTACAGAAACCTTGAAAACTTTGAATACCAAAGTTGTACCTCTTCTCAAGATCTACTAAAAAGCTTTTAGGGTCAACCCCTAACTATGCATAGATTTTGAGTTAACCAAAAAGGGATAATTAACTTATATAGAAAAATTAATGATTTTCCCACTTTTAAGCTAAATAAATTTTGTAACCTTTTGAATCGTTGAACTTGGATTCATGCCTTTACATGACTCTAGTCAAATGGGAATGAACACAAGTTATTCCATAATGACATTCCAAATTAGGGTTTTGAGCTACCTCACAAGCAATAACAAAATGCTCACACATTAGGAATTAAACTCATTTTAGTGAATGCATCTCAAGGTGAGCTAGCATATGATGCTATGAAATGCTTATGATGGCATGACAATATTTTATTCATGTAGACACCAGAGGTGTTACAATTGCTTGGTTACTCTCTGACCGGACGCTGGACACCTGACCGGACGCATCTCCACTAAGAGTCCGGTCACGAACAGTAAGCTCCCAAACTGAGTTCTGTCGGACCGGACGCGTCCGGTGGGTACTGACCGAACGCAGGCAGAGTCCGGTCAAGTGTGTCTCACACGTTTTCGTCCGTAGTTTGCTCGCCTGTTGTCGGTTTTGATTTCCGATTTTTGCATTGGATTTCTAGAGTTGAGTAGTGTCTCGCTGTGCTTCTGGGAAGCATCCACCCTACATCTAGGGCCGTGGACATTATTCAAGCTCTAGGTTTGCTCTTGGGGTTTGGTTCTCGGGACAGTGGCGACAAGTTTCTGAAAAGAGATTTGAAGCTCCCATTCACCCCCCCTCTGGTCGCTTTCTGGTTGCACTTTCGGTCCTTCACTGAGGACCTTTCATACATGTTTAGCACTTGTTTGACTTCCTCTTATACATGTTCAATGCTATTTTGATGGTGAATTCCCTTTCTAAATGGCTTCAAACTGCTCATTAGCTTACTTGTTCATATTTCGTATTCTGTGATCAGTTTGAGCCTTTGCTAGCACTTTTGCTTGTTGCTAAGTTGTTGGATCAGCACTCCTTAGAGCATTCTTTCACTCTAACGACTATATACTTGAAGCTGCTGACATGCATGTTGGGCTCATATGCATTTGTCTTGCTCCGATTGGCATGGCCTAGCTCCGTTTCGCTTGTTTGAGCTCGTTTTCCCAACTTGTTTGAGTTGAAAATTGCCCCCAAGAAGGAGAATTTTTGAGATATGGTGACAATTTGCAATTTTTGTGCTTCATTTGTTGAGGCGGAGTTCTTTTAGCAAGGGGGAGTTTTCGGCTTGTTCCTAGTGGGAGCTATTTAGTCTTTTATGCTCCGAATTGCACTTTCCTGCTAGTGGTGTTGAGCCATTTCTGCCTCTTCTTGAGGACTAGCTTGATTTTGACTTGGTTGCGTCGAGTCGTTGCCCATGTCTTTGGGAACCAAGTCTTTTCCCTTGTGATCGAGTTTTGCTCTTTGTTGAGTTGTTGCTCCGATCCTTTGCTTGGTTGTGTCGAGCCGTTGCCCATGTCTTTGGGGACCAAGCTTTGCTTATCTCGATTTATCCTTCTTGGTCGTTACCTTGGCTTTTGGACATTTTGAGTAAGTTTCTTCTTCTATCTACTTCCATTTTCTTTTCTTCTTTGATAACTGGATAATCTGTGTTGATGATTCACTCATCAAGGGGGAGATTGCGAACACAAGGTTGATATGTGCCCTTGTGGTTCCTTCCTGAGTGATGAGTGATCGGTCAACGGGCAACATGTGTCTCTTGGCGGTGTTGATGTGCAGGTGTGGAGCTCGGAGACAGTGGTCGATGGCGAGGTGAAGGTCAAGTAGAGACGGGTCATGCCAATGGACCGGGAGCGGTGAAGGGCGAATGTAAGGCTTGGACCGACGGACTGGGAGGCCTGAGGATGAAGGACCGAGAATGCTATACCAAGGCGACCAAAGGGGGTGAATGGGAGCCTAAAAATTTCTTTCGAAACTCTGGCCTCTATCCCACAAAACAACCCCAAATGCTTCAAACGCAAACGTGATGCCTGTTGACGATAATTATAGCATAAAAATACATATCAAAATATCGTCAACAGGCTTGAAAATAGAAAAGAATGACATGACATAAACATGTTTTATCAATAAAAGGTTCCACTTGTACTCTTAGTATTTGATTTGCAGGTATAACAGAATAAGAAGGAAATGGACACCTGGACCCACCCAAGGTGGGGTCGGCCGACCCCACCATTGGAGCTCCTCGGGCATGGTGATGTGGCACTATCCAAGTGAAGCTTCACCAAGCTACTTTCCACCATCAGATCAGACATGTGTTTGCATTCAACGGTGAAAGATGAGAAGCACATGGATCCATGGGCCCACACAAGAAAGCAAATGCAACCAACATATGACACCTTGCTCCATGACATGTGGGGACATCAAGGGACACAAGTTGGTGGGCCAGCCCTGTCATAGGGGGTCGGCCTACCCCGCCTTTTGTGGGCCCTGACTACACTGTTCAGCCTGGTGACATCAGCTCCTTCTAGAAGCAAAGTGGCGGGCCGACCCCATGGTGAACCCCATCCAATGTCGGTTGTTTGCACATGTTTCACACGTGAAGAAATCAAGGCCATCCATCCATGGCGGTTGCAATGACGGTGGATCCAAGGGATGAAAGGTGGGGAGCACGCGGATCGATGATGTGGCGTGGAGTAGCCCCTACTCCACCTTCCCCTATAAATAGAGGCTTCATCCACCCTCTCAAGACATGGTTCATTAGAGGATTCACTTCACATGAGATACAAGTGTTAGCCTTCTAGTTGCAGTATAGTCTAGTGTGGGAATTAGAGTGAGTCGAGCAAGCTCGGGGTCTCCGGAGTCGTCTTCTGGGAGTCTGGTATTGTTCTTGTATCTTTCTCTTTCCAGAATTATTTATAATATATATTCTTCTACATTTCAAAGTGTTATCCTTTGTGCAATATTATTCTTGCAATAGTATTGTAGTGCTCTAGTTAGTCTTGTAGTAGTTACATATTAGATTGTGATCCTTACACAAACATCTTGGTTGTTTATCATCGCCCGTAAAATGGTGCTTTAGTTAATCGTATATTAGCTAGAGTAATAAGGATTAGCATAAGCGTGGTGCTTAGGCTAAGACTTATCTTTGGTTGCCGCTGGCCTGCATGGACAGTAGGGGCGCATGGGCAAAAGGTGACAGATTTTGTCTGGCTACCTGGATCCCCTCACATGAACTCAGGCTAGTTTTTAAAAGGTAAGGCATCCATAAGCCAAATATCCGCTTGAGTAGTTGGTTAGGTGAAAAACCTTCTATCGCACTATTCTCTCATTTATCCCTGGCAACCAAGTTGAAGGTAATCAATCCTAGTTGTCTCTACTAGTCGATTAATTAGAACACGGGAGTGGATTAAGAAATTCGCAGGAACCTTTCTCACTCGTTGTCCTCCCACCTAGCTATACTACACTAGTTATCTTTAATTATCTCAATTAATTATCCTGAATCATCACCTTCCTTTTACCCTTCGTTTATCACCCTCTACATTAGTTGTAGCCAATCTAAGATAGGATCCCTTTTCTTGTTAGTCTTTCTAGTCATCGCTTCCTTTGGGATAAAATAAATACAATACCTTGGAATACTCCCGGGTGAAGTGCTACATCGGTAATTTCTGTGCGCTTGCGGAATTATCCAATAGTCATTAGTTTTACCAACCAGACACTTCTAGCGCCATTGTTGGGGTTAGGCTCCTTAGTCTACTTCTAGTGATTGCGTTAAGAAGTGTCAACAAGCATTTCTGGCGCCGTTTTCCGGGGAAGCATAGCCTAGAAAAAAAATAATAAGAATGAATTCCGGAAATCTATCTTTAGTTTAGTATCAATTAGTTGTAGGGGGGTTTACCCCTCTGCCTTTGCTTCTATATATTGTGAAGCAAGGTAGTGTATGAGTGAGTACCAATTCAAGGCAACCACATTAGAAAATCCTGAGATATCCCGAAGGAGAATTAGACGTCGTCTAGTGTCCCATCGGAGATTCAGCTCACACTTGGATTCACTCAAGGAAGGAGGCTCAACACCATCGTTCAAGCAGCCAATGGCTAACCCCTCAGTCTCTGACTTCTCATCTCCCTCAGTCGCCCGAATAACTTTAGGACTGAGAGTAGAAGTAGAAGAAGTAGACTTTGAGCTTAAGCCATCGCTAATCTTTATGGTGCAAGCCAGTACATTTAGTGGAAAGCCACATGAGGATGCAAATGCACATCTCCAGCACTTTCTAGAGGTGTGTGGCACCAATGCCATCAAAGGGGTCACAGCTGACGCCATCTGTCTTCGCTTATTCCCATTCCCTTTGATTGGGAAAGCGAAGCAATGGTTTTACGCTCAACCCGATGATGTTAACACCTGGAGAAGGTGTGCCAATGCATTTCTCACGAAATTCTTCCCAATGGGCAAGACATCTGCTCTACGGGCCAAGATTTCGAGCTTCCAACAGCAGGCAAACGAGACTATTCCCGAAGCATGGGAACGTCTTCAGGAGTACATCCGAGAATGTGCACATCATGGAATCAAGGAGTGGCTCCTGATTCAAGGTTTCTATCATGGGCTAACTCCAGTAGCCCGTAGTCACCTTGATGCCGCTGCAAGAGGATCGTTCACCTCCCTGAGTATCACTCAAGCCAAGAATCTCATTGAGAACATAGTGACAAATCAAGGGTGGAGTGGAGAATGTCCTCAACCTAAGAAGAGAAGCATGAACACCATTGAAGAAGTGAATGCCATCTCCAACAAGATGGAGCTCTTGATGAAGAAATTGGACGAACGAGCCAAGTTCAAGAAAGATCGAGAGGCCATCCAACAGTACGCCTCAGCACATGCATACAAATCAAATCAAGAGAGCGAGGTGCAAAATGGAAGCCATGAAGTTATGTATGCCACCAACAACGGGCAACCTCAACAAGGAGGAACGATGTCGCGCTTCAAAGGCCAAGGTAACCACAATTGGCCTTCACTTAAAGATCTTGTCAGAAAGCAAGCTAAAATCAATGAAGAAATGAATAAAAGATTGCTAGCTAATGACAAGGTTCTTGAGTCGTTAACATCTAAAACTGATTCTCTTGCTTCTTCTGTCAAAGATCTATTGAACTTTAATAAAATATTAGAGTCTCAATTAGCACAAATAGCTGCTACTATTCCATCTTCTGTAAATTCTTGCAACACCTTAAATGCGGTGACCACGAGAGGGGGTAAGACCACTCGTGATCCACCAAATCCTAATATAACAAGGAGGAGTACGAGAAAAAGACAAGGAAGATGAGGCAGAAGAAGAAGAAGAGGAACAACCATCCAAGGAAGATGACACCAAGTTCAATGGAAAGACGGCTCCACACGAGTTCTACGACACCAGTAGATTGCTACCCTTCCTGAGGACGAGGAAACAAACAACCGACAAACAATTCGGCAAATTCGTCGAGGTAATTGGTCAGTTGTATGTCAATATTCCATTACTTGATGCAATGCAGGTTCCGACCTATGCCAAGTACCTAAGAGACATTCTCAACAACAAACGCTCGCTGCCTACAACTGAGGTAATTAAACTAACCGAAGAATGCAGCGCGGCTATATTAAACCAAGTGCCGGAAAAGAAGAAGGATCCTGGGTGTCCCACCATTGAATGCTCCATTGGAACACAACACTTCGAGCATGCAATATGCGACTTGGGAGCAAGTGTCAGTGTCATGCCAAAGCTAATTTTTGATAAACTAAGCCATGCTGTTTTGTCCCCTACATCAATATATTTGCAGTTAGCGGATCAATCAATTCGCCATCCGGCGGGGATAGCTTAGAATATTCCAGTCAAGATACGTGAATTCTTCATCCCCGTGGATTTCGTGGTACTGGACAAGGAGGTAGACAAGAAGAATTCACTTATCCTTGGAAGACCATTTCTCAGCACCGCCAATGCACATATTGATGTTGGAGCCGGAGAAATTTAGTTCAATATTAATGGGACCCAAGAGAAATTCAACTTCAAACCCAAGCTTGCACAATGCTCACTAATCATGGCCGTGGACGTGGAGGTAGTCAGGCTCATGTATAGTATAAAGAAGAAGGCCAATCCAAAACCACGGGCAAAAACCAAGCGAATATGGAAGAAAAAGGTGACACAACCGGCAACACTTCCGAAGAAAATTCCTGCCCCGGTCCAAGGACCTGCTACAGGAACCTGAGGAAATCACTCTTCCATCAAGGTAAGTACACTAACACTTAATTTAACTTTCATTTACTTCATTTTTTCATTAATTTCTCACTACCTTTTTCTATTGACTTTAGTTAAAATATAAAACTAACTTAATCATCTAGTTTAACACCACTCAAACTTGGACACCAGGTGGGCCCAAGGGGGGGGTCGGCCGACCCCACCCTGGTGACCATCACCTGCCGACTTTTGTCTATGTTAAATCTATGCCATGCCATGATATGCTTCTTTCATTACATAGCCTACCACATAGCATGTCACTTCACTTAGCCTTTTTGATCATTCAAATGAACCTAGCATGGCAACCTCTCAAGTTATTTTAGTCTTTTCCCAAAGCATACACATGTCTTAGTGCACCTAGATTATGGACAACATCTCACAGTGTGTATGGTGGGGTCGGCCGACCCCACCTAGGTGCTTGTCACCTACCAACTTGCATATCATGAGATGCTCCCCATGCAACATTTGTTACATCCACGACGACACTTAAGAAATTGCATGATAATCTATATTGCTCTAATTGAACATGTAAATAAAGCTCGTATGTTAATCTTTCAAAATATTTTTCAGTCACCTTGTGTGCACTTTCATATTCTAGTACTAGTATACTCTGCTCAGAACAATTTAAGTGGGGATGATGGGGTCGGTTGACCCCATGGTAGGCCCCACCTCATCTCACCTTCTGGCATGAGCCATCTAGATAGAGATGCAAGAATCAATAGACATATACTTGTCGACTTGCATTCTAGGACCTAGAATAATGATCTCTCTCTCATCTCTTGCTTAAATAAAGTTGATGAGAGGAGTGCACATACTCAATCATTCATGAGTAACCTGAGGAAGTAGGTAAGTCTCTCTTCCTAATTTCACCCATTCTATCACTCCTTGCCAACCTTGGTTAAGACATTCGCTTAACTCCTTAAGCAAACCACCATTTGGACGATGCACCCTGTGAGCACACCATGCACATCATGCCAACTAGCCAAGGTCATGTCTTGCTCCCTCCTTTTGTTCTTTCTTCCACCCATCACTCACTTCAAGAAAGAAGAGCAAGCATCCAAGGAGACATGTTCTTTTGCAAAAGTGCTAGGCAAGGATTGACACCCACTAACTCAAGCTTGGCACATGCAAATGGGGGGAGTACCCTGGGGTCGCCCGACCCCTTGTCTTGCACCTGCAACTCTCCCTCCTCCCTCCTTTTTATTCACACACTCCTTCCTATGTTGCCTCACCAGAGCCACCAGCAGGAAAAATTCGACACTCTTGATCGTTGTTTTAGTGATCAATGTTGGTAGTTCTTAGCTTCACTAAAGATAGAGCTAGGCAACTATCACCGGTAACGGCGCAGAAATGCTTGTTGACACTAGCCAACATCGTTACTAGGAGTAGTCTATGGAATCTATTCCAGGCAACGGTGTCAGAAGTGCTTGTAGCAAGTCCGGTCACTATACCTAAAGGAATGAGGCTAAAGCAACTATCTACTAATGTCAAGTGGGGTTGTCAATCCCGACACTAGTAGGAGCTAGCTAGAGAGATTGCAATCTACCAAGAGGAGATTCTGCAAGCGCACAGAACTATCGTAGTAGCACTTCGCCTGGGAGTACCAGGTGTCGATTTATTTGATCCCAAGGGAAGGCTAGGGTGGTGTATGAGTCGAGTCAAGGAGGGGATGAGAGTCGAAGAATAAGGAAAAAGGAAAAGGGGAGAAGAGAGGAGATGAAAGGCTAGAAAGAATATATGGGTGGATAGGTAAGAATGAAATGGATGGCTATGGTAAGGTGAATGCATAGGAAGATAGAGGGTAAATAAGGGTAACTAAGATAACTAACTACTAACTAATAACTACTCCTAGATAACCACAAAGCAAGATAACTATGAAGCAAGATAGGCAAATGTCAATAAAGCAACCAAGTTGAGTAAAGTTTTATTCCTATCTTGTCAAGTATCGAGGCGTACTAGCCTTTACCATTGACTTAGGTTGAACGCTAGCACAACGAGCCTTACTGTTGAATTGGGCCAACTACGTGGTGGAATTCAAGGCACACAGGGCTGTCACCACCTGCTTGCTACCATAGCTATCTGGGGGTCCAGTCGTATCTGAAGGTAAGTCTATAACCAAGCACCATGCTTAACTATATTCTAACTATCTCTACCCTAGCTTTGAATAGAGACAACCTTGCGGACGTCAGAGCAAATACTTGACTTAATAAGATAAACACTAAACTAACTAAGCAACGTATTGGCAAAGATCAAACACTAAGCTCACTAGAGATTAACTACTATGGCTAACTGAATTGAACTGTAGGATAGCTAGGTCACACTCAAGGTACTTGATAAAGTAATACTGAAAGTAATACTAAAAGTAATGCTTAAAGTAATACTGAGATAAAGATAAATGTACTTGAGATACAAGAGAGCAAACCAGACCAGAGACGCCGGGAAATCAACCAACCTCCGATGCCAGTCACTCGCACCCGCTTCTCTCTTAGCAAGCTCTACGCTACTTTTACCACTGACTTAGGCTGAGCTATGCTAAACTAAGAGCCGCACTGTAGCGAGGGCACTAGAGCTATACTCTCTCTACTTGCTAACCTACTTGCCTAAGCTCTCTGAGCTTCTAACTTGACCCTCACTTGCTTCTCTTGCTTGTGTGTTGCTTGGTTGTGGTATGTGATGGTACTGGGATATGAATGAAGTGATGCCTCAGGGGGGTATTTATAGTCTTGAGGAGTGAGGGGGGTACTTATAGGGGGCAGCCAACCGACCTAGGGCTAACCCTAGTGGCAGGCGCCAGCCCTAGGTGGCGGCCGCCACCCCCATCACCGTTGGATGCACCGCCTTTGCTTCAACGGCATCCAGGAGCTCCAGAGAGGCGGTGGTTAGGTCAGTTGCATGTCCAGGTAACCGCCATTCTGCCTTGATCCACGCCACTCCATCCTGAGTCGTCCGATGCCACTGACCTAGTGACCAAGGGCCAAGATTTGGCCTTGGGATGGTCACACGGATCAGTGACGTGGCAAGGGGGAGAGTTGGGCCTCTTCATGTGGCGGGCGCCACCCCACTCGGGCCCAAATGGGTCCTGGTGAGTGGGCTCGTCTCCTGGTGGGTCCATTCTCCAAATTTGGTCCAAATCCTGCATTCAAATAAAAATATATGGACATGTGGAATTTGGTTAGTTTGAAACCTATTTGACTACATTTCATGCCTTTTTGGTGAATTTTAGGGTAAAATGTTGATGGTAAAATAGGTGTTTAAAGATCAACAACAAGCTCCCCCAAGCTAACCTGTTGCTCGTCCTCGAGCAACAATGCGGTTTAAGCATTGAGCATGAAATGGGTAGCAACTTAAGATGTATGCAAGTGCATATTGTATAGTGAGAAATAACTTATCATATATCATTAATCATAGCAATGTGGGGCTTATAGCTTTTCACTTCAAACATGCAAGAGTGAAATAAAGCAGTAGATAGGAAACTTTTATCTCGCTTAGGTTTAACTCGGATTCTGTCTGGAGGTTTTTCAAGGTTTTCAAAAGATAACAACTTGCTTAAGTCCTCCAAGATTCACTCAATCACTCAATGGTGTTTAAATCCTCACTTAGGCCAAAATGTAGCCTCTCCTATTTCTAAAGTATGATATGTGGAGTTATAGGTAGGCTAAGAATCATGAGCAAATTGCCTGATGTTTATTGCTAAGCTAGACACTTAGATCATATGGAGCAGCAAATCATAAAAATTGATCAAGATGTGCATGTGTGGTTATGTGGAAGTGTATAGAGAGATATTTCATAATCCTTCCTAGTTAATTTCTGGGGTCTAGAGCTAATGATAATTCTCTTTTTTTTGGATACATAGTGAGTAGACAAAAGATGTGTCCTCACATTTTCTTAGGACATAGTCCTCTTTTGAGCTACTTTGCTAACTTTTTTTTTTCAGGACATAGTCCTTTCTTGAGCTACTTTGCTCATTTCTCTCTCTCTCTTTTTTTAGCTCTAGATTTCCCCAGGTTATCTATAGGAAAAGGATTTTTGAAATGAGTAGTGAAAGAGAGTGAAATGCTTATTCCCAGTGTAGGAATAGCATAAGGCTAGCAATGGGACGTTTGGCAAGGTATTGCATATCTCCAGTGTAAAGAATGAGCAATTTATTTGGTGGTTGCAAACTTCCAAAGTGGAAAGTAGGCAATTTATGATGGGTGTGTGAATCTTGATTCAAAAGATATGATAAGCTTCTCTACTAAGATCTATGAGGTCTAACAAAGCTCAACACAAACAAAGCTCTTTGTGGTTTTGACTAATGACCAAATATTTGGCTGGTGGTGGGATGGGATAAAATCTAGGAAGAACTTTTAGCATGGTTTTCATAATTTTTAAAAGAAATCCTCCAGATTAGGTCCTAATTTCACCTTAGCAAGTTTAAAGAATTACTCCATTTCTTACTAACTTTATTCACTAAGCATGATTTCAGTTTAAGCATGTGCAACCCACAAAAGCTACAACTTAGATAAGACCAGTTATTCAAACCATAACAATAGCATTTGCATGACATATTTCAAATCTTATTCAGGTTTCAACTTGTTTAAGCAGATTTTATCGATTTTATTCATGGAATGGTTATTTAGGCAAGCATGGGACATTCAAAAGATATATTGAATTTAAGAACTGAATATAAAGTCTAGGCTTGAGACATACCTTATTGGAGCGGGAGTCTCCCCCAAGTTGGCTTCTTGCTTGGTGAAGGGTCTTCTTCTTTCTCGGTCGAAGCTCTTGTTCTCATTTTATTAAAAGGGAAACTATCTAATGTTGTGAAAAGGGAAACTATCCTATTATGATATTATATTGTTCTAACTAAGTTAACATATACCTATGCATATAACTAATGATAACTGATTTTTTTTAGTTACATGCATGACATATGTTATTTATTTGAAAAAGGGAAATTTGAAGGGAAAAATTAAAAGTAAAACCATACCTTAGGTCCATGGAGTTTCATCCTTATCGAGTGGATCTTCTTCCTTGGGCACTTCTTCTCTTAGTACTCCATTGGGTTCTTCTTCTTTTGGCACCTCTCCTTTGTTATGTGAATTACACAACTCAGGAGGAGGTGGTTCTTTCTTTCTGCTCCACCTTGTTCTTGGGCGCCTCTTCTTGGTACGAACGGGTTTTGCTTCCTGCATGTTAGCGCCATATGCGGGGCCTCGGGAGAAAGAGAATATTTCCTTCCTCCCTCCAAATGTCATTTGCATTTTACCACTTCCCACATATATGCAGGCATCAACAGTGTTCAAAAAGGGTCTACCTAAGATTAGAGGCACATCTTTCCTATTTCCCATATCTAGTATTATGAAATCAGCAGGAACATATGAACCTCTAATATGAACAGGTAAATCATTAACTATTCCTTCTACATAGCAAGTGGATTGATCAGCTAGCACAACATAGGCAGATGTGGATGACATGGGTGGAAAGAATGAGTTTTCATAAAAATCTTTAGATAGAATGTTCACACTCGATCCTAAATCACACATGGCATTTTTAAAGACTTCACCAAAGATTGAACATCTAATTATGGGACTACCAGGATCACCCTTTTTAACAGTCATGGTTTGATCTCCATAATAGTTTAAATGTTTTATTTCAACCATATTTGCAGTTTCCATGTCAGGTTTAGCAAGAATTTTGCCAGTTTCAAAAGATGGTATGATAGCAGCAAGTTGAGCTAATTGGGTTTCTAACATCTTATTAAAGCTAAGTTGATTTTTCAGAGCAGATGAGAAATCTTCCAATTTAGCATTTATATTCTCAAGGGATTTATCATTCGACATTAATTTCTTATTTAAGAAATCAGTAGTTTTACCTTGTGAGTAAACTAAATTTTTCAAGAATGAGAGACTATCAGAATTCTGAAAATTAGAGCGGGGGAATGAATTGTTACCTTGAGAGTTTGCAGGCTGATTCCATCCTTGATTCTGTTGACGGAAACCGATGTTGTTGTTGATGAAGTTCAAATCTTCATGTAGCTCGGGGCAGTGGCTCCTAGAATGTCCGGTTTCTCCACAGACTTCACAAGTCTTGTAGGATTCCAGAGATTGGACACTCCCTTGTTGGTTCATCTTCTCACAGCTGTCCAGCTTCTTTGCCAGCAGGTCCATCTTGGCCACGATCATGTCGGCTTCCTTAAGGGAATGCATACCTCGCTTATGGGGCTGCAGTATCTCGTCATTCCATCCTTGGTTCGACACCATCTTCTCTATGAGAGCCTTAGCATCTGAAACATTCAGAGAAAAGAATGCACCGCCGGCGGCGGCATCCAAATGGCTTCTAGAGAGTGGGGTTAGGCCATGGTAGAAGTTCTGGATCAATAGCCAGTCCTCCATACCATGGTGCGGACAAGCAGCGACATACTCTTGCAACCTCTCCCAAGCCTCGGGAATAGATTCCTCGGCTTGTTGCGTAAAGCTGGAGACTTTGTTGCGCAGAGCATTCATCTTGCCCATAGGAAAGAACTTGGCGAGAAAAGCATTGGAACACTTGTCCCATGTGTCTACAGCGTTGCGATCGGTATAGAACCATTGCTTCGCTTTTCCTAGCAAAGAGAAAGGAAAGAGACGAAGACAGATGGCTTCTTGGGTTATCCCCTTAATGGTGAAGGTGCCACAAATCTCCATAAATTGTTGGAGGTGAGCATTGGCATCCTCATGAGCTTTGCCACATAACGGGCTAGCTTTGACCATCGTGATCAGCGCCGGTTTCAACTCAAAATTGAGGTTGGCATCGATCACGTCTGGTCCTATCGCTACATTAGCGGCAGAAGGAGCAGAAAACTCACGAATGGTCTTGTTGGCCATCGTGAAGATAGAACGAGATAAGAAAGAAAGAAGTTGAAGAAGATGAAGGAAAAAGATAAGAAGGACTAAGGAAAGAAAGAATGGGGTAACATGGGATTCGCTTAGCGGGAGCTTAAGCAAAGATAAATTTGACATGGACTCAACTGATACACCGATTGCCTTCCCCTGCAACGGCGCCAGAAATGCTTGTTGGTAGTTCTTAGATTCACTAAAGATAGAGCTACGCAACTATCCCCGGTAATGGCCCAGAAATGCTTGTTGACACTAGCCAACGTCATTACTAGGAGTAGACTATGGAATCTATTCCAGGCAACGGTGTCAGAAGTGCTTGTATCAAGTCCGGTCACTATACCTAAAGGAATGAGGCTAAAGCAGCTATCTACTAATGTGAAGTGGGGTTGTCAATCTCGATACTAGTAGGAGCTAGCTAGAGAGATTGCAATCTACCAAGAGGAGATTCTGCAAGCGCACAGAACTATTGCAGTAGCACTTCTCCTGGGAGTACCAGGTGTCGATTTATTTGATCCCACGGGAAGGCTAGGGTGGTGTATGAGTCGAGTCAAGGAGGGGATGAGAGTCGAAGAATAAGGAAAAAGGAAAAGCGGAGAAGAGAGGAGATGAAAGGCTAGAAAGAATATATGGGTGGATAGGTAAGAATGAAATGGATGGCTATGGTAAGGTGAATGGATAGGTAGATAGAGGTTAAATAAGGGTAACTAAGATAACTAACTACTAACTAGTAACTACTCCAAGATAACCACAAAGAAAGATAACTACGAAGCAAGATAGGCAAATGTCAATAAAGCAACCAAGTTGAGTAAAGTTTTATTCCTATCTTGTCAAGTATCGAGGCGTACTAGCCTTTACCACTGACTTAGGTTGAACGCTAGCACAACGAGCCTTACTGTTAAACTGGGCCAACTACGTGGTGGAATTCAAGGCGCACAGGGCTGTCACCACCTGCTTGCTACCACAGCTATCCGGGGGTCCAGCCGTATCTGAAGGTAAGTCTATAACTAAGCACCACGCTTAACTATATTCTAACTATCTCTACCCTAGCTTTGAATAGAGACACCCTTGCGGACGTCAGAGCAAATACTTGACTTAATAAGATAAACACTAAACTAACTAAGCAACCTATTGGCAAAGATCAAACACTAAGCTCACTAGAGATTAACTACTATGGCTAAGTGAATTGAACTGTAGGATAGCTAGGTCATACTCAAGGTACTTGATAAAGTAATACTGAAAGTAATGCTTAAAGTAATACTGAGATAAAGATAAATGTACCTGAGATACAAGAGAGCAAACCAGACCAGAGACGCCAGGAAATCAACCGACCTCCGATGCCAGTCACTCGCACTCGCTTCTCTCTTAGCAAGCTCTATGCTACTTTTACCACTAACATAGGCTGAGCTGTGCTAAACTAAGAGCCGCGCTGTAGCGAGGGCACTAGAGCTATACTCTCTCTACTAGCTAACCTACTTGCCTAAGCTCTCTGAGCTTCTAACTTGACCCTCACTTGCTTCTCTTGCTTGTGTGTTGCTTGGTTGTGGTATGTGATGGTACTGGGATATGAATGAAGTGATGCCTCAGGGGGGTATTTATAGTCTTGAGGAGTGAGGGGGGTACTTATAGGGGGCAACCAGCCGACCTAGGGCTAACCCTAGTGGCGGGCGCCAGCCCTAGGTGGCGGCCGCCACCCCCATCACCGTTGGATGCACCGCCTTTGCTTCAACGGCATCC
This sequence comes from Coix lacryma-jobi var. lacryma-jobi, assembly GCA_009763385.1. NCBI lineage: Eukaryota > Viridiplantae > Streptophyta > Magnoliopsida > Poales > Poaceae > Coix > Coix lacryma-jobi. The sequence goes on along the minus strand of CM019830.1, from coordinate 98,395,958 downwards.
AGGAGCTCCAGAGAGGCGCTGGTTAGGTCAGTTGCATGTCCAGGTAACCGCCATTCTGCCTTGATCCACGCCACTCCATCCTGTGCCGTCCGATGCCACTGACCTAGTGACCAAGGGTCAAGATTTGGCCTTGGGATGGTCACACGGATCAGTGACGTGGCAAGGGGGAGAGTTGGGCCTCTTCATGTGGCGGGCGCCACTTTTGGGTGGCGGGCGCCACCCCACTCGGGCCCAAATGGGTCCTGGTGAGTGGGCTCGTCTCCTGGTGGGTCCATTCTCCAAATTTGATCCAAATCCCGCATTCAAATAAAAATCTATGGACATGTGGAATTTGGTTAGTTTGAAACCTATTTGACTACATTTCATGCCTTTTTGGTGAATTTTAGGGTAAAATGTTGATGGTAAAACAGGTGTTTAAGGACCATCAACAATCAACACTCAACGAAATCAAGAGAGGTAATTGGTGGGTAGGAAGGGTTATCACTGACCACTAACCTCTCTTGCTCGATTAGTGTTCATCATTCTACCAGGCATGAAGAACCCACTCAAGTTCGCTGCAAAGAAAATGCATGCAGCTCTCAGCAAGAGCTCATCATCAAGACCCTCTCAAACCACCAGCTCCAGTGGGCAGTCGGTGCATGACATAGAGGACTCGCAACAACAACCTGACGAAGAGACACAGCCCCTGAGGATTCAAGACCCAGGAACTGGGTTATGGCTAACCGCTCAAGAATGAGCCACTCTCAACTCCATCCGCAACCGCAACTTCGAGCACACCAAGGTATTCGATCCCGATCTCCTCTACTGCACACGTATGGATGAGGAGTTCTCCGATGTTTTTACTGCAATAGGTTGGGGTGATTTCTGGGATTTTTCTCAGTACCCGGGCAACAAGCTTCTTACTCTAGAGTTCATGAGCACCGTGAAAATAACTCAAACTACCATCTATTTTCGGTTGCGCGGTGATGAATTTAATTTTAGTTGGGATCAATTTGCAACATGCCTGGGCTTTGTTAACTGTGCAACAAATATTGAGCTAGCCACGCCAGACTTTGACAAATTAGAGTTTTGGTATGATATAACTAGGGACAGCATAATTGGGAAGGCACAACCACGCACAAGTCATATTTGTCACCCCACTTTAAGATTCATGCATAGGTGGATAGGCATCACGTTGTTTCCTAGAGATGACATAAGAATTGTTAGGGAGATTGATGCTAGGATTCTATATGCCATGGTTAATCAAATTCCAATAGATCCAGTAAAAGCCATGGTACAACATTGGTTAAGTGCACCATCAAGATTAGGGTCTTTTGATTTCACATCCATAATCACAAAATTTTGTAGTCATGCAAACATTCTTGATGGATTTAATTATTTCATAAGAACTCCTAGAACCATCTTAAGAAAGGAGCACTTCATCCAAGCACTTGTCATTGCGAGTGGTCCCAACAACACCATTGAATTCAAATTCCGCAACTCTCAAACGAGACTTACTTTGCCATGTCCGGAATTAAAATTATATGGGGGCCAACCGCTAATCCCTAACATTCCTGGAGTGGGAGGCCGTCAGAGTTTTTCAGGACCATACACACGTGGGAAGACTTAGGCAGCTCAACGCCCAGACTCTGATGATGACAACGACTACGAGAGAGACGGTATCCTCCACAATACCCGCCATACTATCCAGCATATCCACCTCAGTGAAAAACAAAAATCATAACAAAAAGACAAGATTGGGGGAGATTCTCTCCCCCACTAAGGTAAGTATTCTATCTTAGCATTTTTATTATTTCTTTTATCGTGTCTTAATAATATAAATAAATAAATAATAAGAAAATGCCAAAAATATTCCCCGTGCTTATTTATGTTTTCTCATATGTCATGCATGTCTACCTTTCTTGGAAATGATGAACAGTTGCTCTGTTAATATTTCCTTAGTACCCAGTATACAACTTGCTATTTTCTAAGTATGGATCACTTAGCTCACATAAAACCGCCATGAACTTGAACACTTTTGTGGGTAGCAAGTGCTAGAACTAAGTCTAAGTTGTTGTGAGACATGATATAGTGAGACAAGAGCTGCTATAATATTATTCTAAGCATGCATGATTACCAGAGAATTTATTCTTAAAATAATCAAAACCTTAATTGTTCCTCAATGGTGATAAATTCCTACCACAGCCTTACATATATGATGTAGTGAAAAACCTTCCACATAAGCTACATGCTTAGTGTTGAGTCTTGTTAAGTCTTGTTGATTAGTGTTAAGAGGTTTTTCATACTCCTAAGATCAAGATCACGTACACACACCATATATCCTTGCTGCTTCTACACTGGAAGTACGCACAAACTTGCCATTTACTCATTACACAAAAATAGAGTGCTTCATGTTTTTAGTATATCTCTCTCCATGTATGAATCAATAAATGAGACACAAAAGGCTAGGCAAAATAAATATTTATGGACATATGAGAATCCATGCGAAAAAAGGAGAGAGATCTTATCAAACAGAGAAGCACATTAGTCCACTACATATCACACACTTGCACATCTTGATCTGGGGGTATGACACTTCTCTTCTTGGATCCAAGCTTTAACTTGACAATACATGCTCGGTAAGTATGCTATTCTTTGTCATTCCTACCTTAAGCTCCATATAAACCTTTTTAGAAGTAAGATGAATTAGAGAAGGCAACACTTACCATATGCCTTGGTGAGGAATCATACACCCTTTGAGTGACATGAGAGAACCATATAAGGAACATTAAGATTTCTTTTGAAAATATTGCAAAAACCTCCGGTATGAAACTTGCAAAGAATGAGAAAATAGTGCTCAAGTTTAACTGTTCTGTCTCTCAACTTCCCAAGACAAAGGAAAGGCCATAAGCCCCATGAAAGACTAAGGTAATATGGGTGAGTTTTACGTAGCTAAATTTTCCATGCTTAAGAGAAATATCTTGTTGCATACATGGTACTCTTGAAATATGAACATTGTAGCAACTCCTGATCCACCGAGACTAAGTTTAATTATTTGCTCGGGACGAGCAAAGGTTAAGCTTGGGGGATCTTGTTGACGATAATTATAGCATAAAAATACATATCAAAATATCATCAACAGGCTCGAAAATAGAAAAGAATGACATGACATAGACATGTTTTATCAATAAAAGGTTCCACTTGTACTCTTAGTATTTGATTTGCAGGTATAACAGAATAAGAAGGAAATGGACACTTGGACCCACCCAAGGTGGGGTCGGCCGACCCCACCATGGGAGCTCCTCGGGCATGGTGATGTGGCACTATCCAAGTGAAGCTTCACCAAGCTACTTTCCACCATCAGATCAGACATGTGTTTGCATTCAACGGTGAAAGATGAGAAGCACATGGATCCATGGGCCCACACAAGAAAGCAAATGCAACCAACATTTGACACCTTGCTCCATGACATGTGGGGACATCAAGGGACACAAGTTGGTGGGCCAGCCCTGTCATGGGGGGTCGGCCAACCCCCCCTTTTGTCGGCCCTGACTACACTATTCAGCCTGGTGACATCAGCTCCTTCTAGAAGCAAAGTGGTGGGCCCTCCTGTCATTGGCTGGGGTCGGCCGACCCCAGGGTGAACCCCATCCATTGTCGGTTGTTTGCACATGTTTCACATGTGAAGAAATCAAGGCCATCCATCCATGGCGGTTGCAATGACGGTGGATCCAAGGGATGAAAGGTGGGGAGCACGCGGATCGATGACGTGGCGCGGAGTAGCCCCTACTCCACCTTCCCTTATAAATAGAGGCTTCATCCACCCTCTCAAGACATGGTTCATTAGAGGATTCACTTCATATGAGATACAAGTGTTAGCCTTCTAGTTGTAGTATAGTCTAGTGTGGGAGTTAGAGTGAGTCGAGCAAGCTCGGGGTCTCCGGAGTCGTCTTCTGGGAGTCTGGTATTGTTCTTGTATCTTTCTTTTTCTAGAATTATTTATAATATATATTCTTCTTCTGCATTTAAATGTGTTATCCTTTGTGCAATATTATTCTTGCAATTGTATTGTAGTTCTCTAGTTAGTCTTGTAGTAGTTACATATTAGATTGTGATCCTTACACAAACATCTTGGTTGTTTATCATCGCCCGTAAAATGGTGCTTTAGTTAATCATATATTAGCTATAGTAATAAGGATTAGCATAAGCGTGGTGCTTAGGCTAAGACTTATCTTTGGTTGCCGCTGGCCTGCACGGACAATAGGGGCGCATGGGCAAAAGGTGACAGATTTTGCCTAGCTACCTAGATCCCCTCACGTGAACTCAGGCTAGTTTTTGAAAGGTAAGGCGTCCATAAGCCAAATATCCGCTTGAGTAGTGGGTTAGGTGAAAAACCTTCTATCGCACTATTCTCTCGTTTATCCCTGGCAACCAAGTTGAAGGCAATCAATCCTAGTTGTATCTACTATTCGATTAATTAGAACACGGGAGTGGATTAAGAAATTCACAGGAACCTTTCTCACTCGTTGTCCTCCCACCTAGCTATACTAAACTAGTTATCTTTAATTATCTCAATTAATTATCCTGAATCATCACCTTCCTTTTACCCTTCGTTTATCACCATCTACATTAGTTGTAGCTAATCTAGGATAGGATCCCTTTTCTTGTTAGTCTTTCCAGTCATCGCTTCCTTTGGAATAAAATAAATATGATACCTTGGAATACTCCCGGGTGAAGTGCTACATCGGTAATTTTTGTGCGCTTGTGGAATTATCCAATAGTCATTAGTTTTACCAACCAGACACTTCTAGCACCGTTGCTGGGGTTAGGCTCCTTAGTCTACTTCTAGTGATTGCGTTAAGAAGTGTCAACAATGCCCACGACCCTTAGAAAGAGGGTGGATGATCCCTAGGATCATAGCGACGCACCACCAAGACGAGCAACCCAAAACTCACAAACTCCGAGTAGAGTTCTTCCCCAAAAACCTACTCCCGGAACGTAGATGGGAGGCTACGTCGGGAATCCCCCAAATACCTAGGCTAACAAGTAGAAAAGATACCTAGAGAGGTTCCTTGGTGAACTCTAGGAGCAAACGAGTGCGAACACAAGGTTGATATGTGCCCTTGTGGTTCCCTTCCTGAGTGATGAGTGATCGATCAACGGGCAACGTGTATCTTGTCTGTGTTGATGTGCAGGTGCGGAGCTCGGGCAGTGGTCAAAGATGAAGAGAAGGTCAAGCAGGGACGTGTCGTGCCGACGGACTGGGAGCGGTGAAGGGCGGACATGGAGCTTGGACCTATGAACCGGGAGACCTGAGGACCAGCTGTGGTAGCTGGCACGTGGCGTCGACAAGTGAGAGCACATGGGGATGTGTGGTGCATTGGCCAAGTCGGGAGGAAGGTGATGGCGTCGTGACACTTGGCAGGAGGCCGAGAAGGATGGCGAATGCACTGTGCCCGGCGTGGAGGCTGGACATGCTCCGGCATTGGTGCTGGAACTCGGGGTATGCGAACCACATCCCGTCTTCGGCACGGGTTCGGTAGCTGAGCCTCAAAAAGCTACCCTCGACGGTTTCCGAGTGAAGGACCGAGAATGCAGTAGCAAGGCGACCAGAGGGGGGGTGAATGGGAGCTCAAAAATTTCTCTCAAAACTTTGGCCTTTTGTCCCTAAAATCAACCCCAAAAGCTTCGATCGAAACCGTGATGCCCACGACCCTTGGAAGAGGGTGGATGCTCCCTAGGACCACAGCGAGGCACCACAAAGCGATAGCAATCCAAATGCCAAAAGCACAGGCACAAGTTCGACCCCTAAAAACCTAGTCCCAAACGTAGATTGAAAACTACGTCGGGAAATCCCCAAATACCGATGCTAACAAGTAGCAAAGATACCTAGAGAGGTTTCTAGGTGAACTCTAGGGGCAAACGAGAAGTCCGGAAATCAAGCGGAGAAGCCGGGAGAGCAAACGCACTAAACCGCAACACACAGCCTATTCGCGGACTGTCCGGACTCTTGGTCCCGGACTGTCCGCCCCAACTGCGGACTGTCCGCGACTGGGGGTCGGACTGTCCGCCGGTCAAATCTGACCAAAGTGGCTGAGGCTCGCTGCCACTGGTCTGGCTCGAGCCCGATGGCCGGACTGTCCGCGCCCTGTTTGGCGGACTGTCCGCCACTGCCCAGAGAAGGCGATTTTGATCGCCCTTCTCACAAATCTCTCCAAAAATGATTCAAATTGAAATCCTTTGTTCCCAAAATTGGAGAGGATGATCACGAGGTAGTTAGGAGACTATCCCCAAGAAATCATCCGCTCAAATCGATTCAATCAACGGAAAATCAAAGGGGAAGGTGTATGAACCGAAAAAGCGCCACGAAAACGAAATCGACCCGATCTACTTGTTCATGAGGAGTTAGATGAATTCCTTCGGTGGAAGTGATCTCCTCACTGTAAAGAACAAGTTGATCAAACGGATTTCAAAAAGACGCAGTAGAGAGGGAGATCGAGTGACTGGAAAATCCCGGAGAAATGAAGAACGCGAAGAACACGAACAAAACGCGAATCAAGTCATCGATCTGCAACCGTGTGGCTACCACACGCTACAACAGTGAGATTACGGTCTCACTTCCTCAAAATCTCCAATACACAGAGGTATGGTTCTCTGCGGATCTTAGTTGCTACAGCAGGGGATTGGGAGAGCAGGAAAACCTAGAAGGCAAAGAGCAAATGACTGAGATAGAATGGGAAGAGGGTGTCTCCCTCTACTTATCCTAATTCTAGTTCCCACTCTACCGCTAACTAATTACAGAGCGAACCAGCCAAAGCCTAGGGTTATTCTGGACCAACTCGTGGTAGGTGGTGATCCGACGGCCATGCCTGCACAACTGGTAGCGTTGTCTCGATGCAACCTCACCGATTGCCGCCACGTGCCACCACCGCCCTGCTTGTAGTTTTCCCGGACGTCGCCCCCGGTTTTGAGGCCCAAACCGGGAAACCAGCCTTCACAGCCAACCCCCGGTTTTGAGGCCCAAACCGGGAAACCAGCCGTCCATCGCCTGAGTTTTGTGGCCCAAACTCAGAAACCCGCAACACCCAGGTTTTGAGGCCCAAACCTGGAAACCGTCCTCAGCCCGAGTTTTGTGGCCCAAACTCGAAAACCATCAGCGCCCAGGTTTTGAGGCCCAAACCTGGAAACCGTCCACTCGGTGGTTTTTCTGTGGCTCAACCACCAAACCGAGCCGTAGAGGGGATGCACCGCCCGTGCACCCCGTCCACCCGCAAGTCTTCGCTCGTCGCTGTCCCAGGCAGTCAGCCACCACAGCTGATCCTCAGGCCACCGGTCCCTCAGTCCAAGCCTCACGTCCGCCCTTCGCCACTCTCGGTCCATCGGCACGGCACGTCTCTACTTGACCTTCACCTTGCCTTCGATCACTGTATCCGTGCTCGACACCTGCACAACACAAGCCAAAGAACATGCGCATTATCCCAGTTGACAATCACTCATCACTCAGAGACTCGGCATACACCCATGTATCCACAATCTCCCCCTTGATGAGTGCATTGTCAACTACAAACACAAATCATAATGGAATAGATGAAGGAAGGAAGAAGGAGAGAGAACTCGACCAAATGACCCAAAAGCATAGCAAAGCCGAAGAAGGTCAAGTGGAAAGAGCAAAACAACTTGGTTCCCAAAGATATGGGCAACGGCTCGACGCAATCAAGCAAAGCAAAGCTAGCCCTCAAGAAGAGGTAGAACAGGCTCAACACCGCTAGCAAGAAAACTTGATACCAATTGAAAGATCAACTGAAATTCAAACAAAACACAGCTAGCCCTCAAGAAGAGGCAGAACGGGCTCAACACCGCTAGCGAGGAAGCTCGATACCAACTGAAGAAAGCTTGATATCAACTGAAGAGCATAAAAGGAAAGGTGCTAGTTCCTCAAGAAAGAGGCAAAGGCTCAACACAACTAGCTACCAAAAATGCTCCGAACAAACTGTTACCAGCTTGAAAACTCAGCAGCGAGCAAAACTCCCCCTCAAATAGTGCACACAACCAGGAGAGATCTCTTTCCCTTAGTCGAACACAGGGAGCTCACATGATTTGTCAATATTTTCTCCACCTTAGTTGAAAATGCACCATCAAGCAAATATGCACAAGCACTCAAATTTCTCCCCCTTGACAGAATATCTCCCTCAAAAAATGCATATGAGATAAAATGCAAGTTAGCAGCTTCAGGAATATAGTCAAGAGAGGGCAAAGATGCTCTACACAGTTCTGATCCGATGACTCAACAACATCTATAATAAGCTAGCAAAGGTTCAAACTGATCACCAAATACGAAATACAAATATTAGAGCAAAATGAGCAGTTTTCATCCAAAAAGGTATTCACCATCAAAATAGCACGAAACATGTATAGACACGAAGTCAGATAAGTGCTAAACATGTATACAAGGTGAACTACCCCTAGCAAGGTTCAATCATCGTGCAATAGAATGAAACATAGACTTGTGTATCCAAATTTTATCGGAGTTGCAGTGGTTAAATTACACAAGTTCAAATTTCAGCATGTGATTGCGAGAGGTTGAAAGCTTGTCATTGACTAACTTTTCAACTGTGCGAAGCCTATGCAGAAGCAATCAGAAGCTTAAAGCAACAGTTTTGGTCATACACTACACAACTCAAGTTTAACTCAAAGTGCAATGAGAAACAGTCTCGAAACTGTGATGTGCTGACAAGCAATCCCATCTCGATCTTTCCAATTCACTTAACTTGGTTTAAAATTAAAGCAGCATATAACATACCAAGCAAGTGAATGACTCAGAACTAGAGACATAGCAACCTAGTATATATGAAAAGCACCAGTGATTACAACACATTCTACACATGCTAGATGCATATCTCAATGGTGAACATTTTCAAGTTTTATGTTCATTAAGCAAATTCAGCATTCATAAAATAGCTCCGCTCATAACATGTATTAGTGATCAGAAAGAGCATAAGCTACAAGCATCATCATAAAGCATCGGAGCAAATACTATACAGAGCATAGTCACATTCTAAAGATTATATACATGAAGCTCTGAATGTAAATATGCAAGATGGCATGCAAAGATGCATGATGAAACCAATTGAAAAAAACAACATCAATTTTTATACAAGAGTCAAAATGTTTCCCCCATCTAAAAGGGGAAACACACACCAAGCTCACCTCTCAACCTAGCAAAAGTTGATTGGTCCAAAGGCTTGGTGAAAATATCAGCCAACTGATGATGAGTATCGACCTGGCGAAGGTCGATATCACCCTTCTCATAGTGGTCTCGCAGAAAATGAAAGCGCACATCAATGTGTTTGGTCTTAGAGTGCAGCACGGGGTTCTTAGCAACGCTAATAGCACTCGTGCTGTCACAAAGCAAAGGAACACGAGAAAAACTCAGACCAAAATCACGCAAAGTGGCCATCATCCAAAGCAACTGAGAACAACAGCTAGCCGCAGCAACATACTCAGCCTCCGTGGTAGACTGGGCGACACTAGACTGCTTGCGAGAAGACCACGATACAAGAGAAGAACCAATAAACTGGCAAGTCCCAGAAGTGGACTTGCGCTGAATCCGGCAACCAGCAAAATTAGCATCGGAATATCCACAAAGGGAGAGGGTGGAGGAAGCAGAATACCAAATCCCAAACTCAGGTGTGAAGCATAAGTACCTCATAATGCGCTTGACCGCCTGACGGTGAGAGGTGCGTGGCGACGACTGAAATCGCGCGCAAAGACACACCATGAACTGAATGTCCGGGCATGTCACCGTCAGGTACAGCAGTGACCCAATCATACTCTGATACTCCTTCTGGTCCACAGCTTCTCCATCCTTGTCCGCATCCAGGGCCGTCGTGGTCGACATGGGTGTTGGAAGAGGCTTGGCCTCACTCATATCGAATTTCTTCAGGATATCCTTGGTATACTTACCCTGGTGCACAAACGTTCCCTCCCGAGATTGCTTGATTTGCAATCCGAGGAAAAACGTCAACTCGCCCATCATGCTCATCTCAAACTCCCTGCTCATAGTATCTGCAAACTTGGCAACCAAAGCGTGAGAAGAACTACCGAAAATGATATCATCCACGTAAATTTGGACCAAGAGAGTGTCACTGCCTTGCTTGAGGAGAAAGAGCGTTTTATCCACACATCCCATTTTAAAACCCTTAGCAAGCAAAAAGGTTTTCAACCTATCATACCAGGCTCTAGGGGCTTGTTTCAAACCATACAAAGCTTTGTGAAGTTCAAAAACATGGTTTGGAAACTTGGGATTTTCGAAACTGCGGGGTTGTTTCACATACACCTCCTCTTCTATGTAGTCGTTTAAGAAGGCACTCTTGACATTCATTTGAAAAAGTTTAAACCCTTTGGATGCAGCAAAAGCCAAGAGAATCCTAATCGCCTCCAAATGAGTTACAGGAGCAAAAGTCTCCTCATAGCCTATCCCCTCCTTCTGACTATACCCCTGGGCTACAAGTCTGGCCTTGTTTCTCAAAACGTGGCCATCCTCTCCTTGTTTGTTTTTGAAAACCCATTTTGTCCCAATAGGGTGACACTCAGGAGGAAGAGGAACAAGAACCCAAACCCGATTTCTCTCAAAGTTCTCAAGCTCCTCACACATGGCATTGACCCAATCTGGATCCGTCAAAGCGTGTCCAACATCTCGGGGTTCAAAATCAGCAACAAATGCAGAATGAGCAAAGTGAGAGATTTGTTGTGAACTTGACCGAGTGACACGTTCGCCGATGCTGCCAATCATCTGTTGAGGTGGGTGTTGGCGCTGAATGTGGCGTGGCGCCTCCCTAGCTGATGTAGCCTCCCCCTCAACAGCAGCTGGTGCCTCCTCGGGTACAAAAGGTACCGCTTGAGGTGGCAGATCCCACGGCCCCCGAGTCGAAGAAGAAGGGTCGGGGCCGTGAGTGGTAGTAGAGGCCGCTCTTTGCGGCACAACAGGTGGAGGAGGTGCTGGGTCATCTATCCCTTCAGCACTCTCTTCCTCATCATCAAAAAGAGGTTCGCCAACCTCATGATCACCTACACGCTCAAAACGAGAAGAAGGACAAACCATGGTCTCATCGAAGGTGACATCAGATGTCTCCATGACTCAGTTAGTATCAAGGTTAAGTACACGATAAGCTCGAGTGTGAGTGCCATAACCCAAAAATACACCGTCAGAAGAACGAGACTCAAACTTGTCCAAGTTGCCCTTTTTGAGTATAAAACAGTGGCAACCAAAAACTCTAAAATAACTCACCTTGGGCTGTTTTCCAAAACGCAACTCATAAGAAGTCTTTTTTAAGAAAGCTCAGAGAAAAACGCGATTGGAAATGTAGCATGCAGTGCTCATAGCTTCGGCCCAATATCGCCTAGGAGTCCTATGCTCATCGAGCATCGTCCTGGCCATCTCTACAAGGGTCCGATTCTTCCTTTCTACAACACCATTCTGAGGTGGTGTGTAGGGAGAAGAAAACTGATGCTCTAAACCCAAAGAGTTACAAAACTTCTCCAAATCCGAGTTTTTGAACTCGGAACCATTATCACTTCTAATAGCTCGCATTGACTTCAAAGGGAACTCATTCTGAAGACGCAAAATCAGATTGCGAGCAAAAGAGAAAGTCTCAGTTTTCTCAGCTAAAAAGAAACCCCACGAATATCTCGAAAAGTCATCAACAACAACAAGCACATAACACTTCCCCCCAACCGAGCTCACCCGAGCCGGACCAACAAGGTCCATGTGCAAAAGCTCTCCACGGCGCTTAGTCATGACCTGAGTCACTGGATGGTGGGGAGCAGCAACCATATTCCCATGTCTACAAGAATGGCAAACAAGATCCTTCTCCATGCACAACTTGGGCAATCCTCGGATTAGGCCAAGTGAACTAAGCCTTGCAAGCAAGTCGAAACTCAAATGTCCTAGGCTCCTATGCCACTTCCAAAGATCAGAGGAGGAAGGTCCAGCCAAAAGACAATGAGAAACTCCAAATGACTCCGAGAAGTTCGCATGAAAGACTTTCCCAAAGGGCGAAATCACACAAACAAGATTGCCCTGAGGATCCAAAATGCGACTGAGATTCGGCTTAAAACGATCTCATAGTCGTCATCAAAGAGTTGCGAAACACAAAAGAAGGTTAAAATGCAAGTTAGAAACAAGAGCAACATCGCGCAACACAAAGTGCTCAATAACTCGCACCGACCCATGAGACAACACTCTACCTTTGCTATTGTCGCCGAAGGTAATAAACTCCTTTCCGGCGACCGGACTAAGACCAGAGAACCACTTTGCATTTCCGGTCATGTGCCTCGAGCAACCGGAATCCACCAACCAAACGTTCTCAAATCGTTTTACCTACATCAATAAAAAGACATAGGGTGAGCATACGGTCCAACACTGGGTTAGTGAAGTAGGGAGAATACCAGTGTTGCGCCGGCTGCTCAAAAGAACGGTTAGCAGAAAAAACATTCCTAGCACGCCTACGGGAAGAGCGATCACCACGTAGAGGAAAACGTGGTCCGCTAAGGGAGGAGCATCCATCGTGATACTCAAAACACGATGGGGGAAAACGCTCAACTACAAAGCCACCGCCACGGGGTCCATAGCCCACAACTGCAGGCTCCCGCCGGGCACGTTCTCTTCGCGGCCTAGGCCTAGGAGCTTGAGGTTTTGGACCTCTAGGCCTAGCAGCATGCCTCTGAACACTCGGCACATGTACATCATGGAAAGGATGGTACATGTCCATGTTGTTCACCTCCTTTGCATGGCGCGCCTCTTTCTTGTGCCGAAAGCAAAACTCACTCAAGTGTTCATGTCTCCCATTGTGCTCACAATGGTACCTCACCGCTCTCATAGGGGGTTGTTGGTACTCACGGTAGTGGGTGTGGATCACTTTGCCCTTCTATGGCATAAGCTCCTCTTGGATGGGTGGCATGGTGTCCAGTTTGTTCTTGAGGTGGTTTGGTTTTGGAGCCCATGATTGTTTCTTGGGTGGAGCTCTCGGAGGTTCCAAAAAAACACCATCCTTGGTGTTAGGCTTTAGAGGCTCTTTGGGTGGAATCTTGGTAAGCTTGGGAGTAGTGGTGGAGTTGGGCTTCTCACATGGGTTCAGACCACTGGACTCTCCATTCTTCCCAAAAGATGAAGCGCACTCCACACCCTGAGCAAAACCTACACCTGGACCTCCAGCAGCACGCTTGAACTGGGAGATCATCATCCCAAGCTGCGGCTCACCACTCGACACCCATGACAAGATGGTCCGAAGGTATGTGTTTTCCTCCTCGGTTTGCATCTTGTCATGCTTCACGTTTGCAATCTCCATCTCCAAACCCTCACACAGAACGCACCAAGTCACACACGTGCTATCCGAGCTGGCCTTCTCAAGAGACACAATCTTGGCATTCTTCTCTGCCAACTCGGATTGCAAGCCCGCACAGGACTTGCATGCACCCAACAGCGAGGATCAAGCCTTCAGCTCATCCACCTCTCCTACCAACACAGCATACTTACTTCTCAAAGTGAGAAGGTCAGTCATGTGTGTGGAGCACATCTCACACTCCACCTCCTCGGTGACAACAACGGTGGACTTGACAGATTCAAGTTCCTTCACAGTATCCTCCCACTTTTGCCCAAACTCCTACATCTCTGTAGCAGCGCGCCTAAGCAGCCTATCTTGACTAAGGAGAGCGGCAGTAAGTTTCTCGACCTCAGCAGAAAGCTCATCGGGGGTCTGAGATACCTGGGAGGTGTCGTTGTCGTCGTCGTCGTTCCGAGGGATGTCCTCCAGCTCGCCGTCGACCTCCTTGCCGAGGGCCATGTTGCAGAAACCCTCGTCGTCGGTGAAGAAGCAGAGGCCATTCAGCTTGTCCTCGATCCTCTTCTTCTTCTCGGACTCATCGTCGCTTGAGGAAGCGGAGTCGTCATCCGAGTCGTTGACGTCGCTGAGCGTGGCGAAGAACGCACGCTGCTCATCCTAGGCCTTCTCCAAGTACTTCGTCTTGATGCACTCTTTGTGGAAGCCGCCCTTCCGCTTGTGCTTCGCGGGGACGTACTTCTCCTTGCGCTTGCCGGAGTCGTACTTGTGCCCATGATCTGCCTTGCCGAAGGTCTACTTGTTCTTCTTCGGGCAATTGGCGATGAAGTGGTTGGGATCACCGCACTCGAAACATCCCGAGCGCCCTCCTCTGCGGCGACGGTTCATACGGTTGTTGTGGAACCGCGAGAACCGGTTGGCGAGCAAAGCCAACTCGTCATCCCCCATGAACTCCAGCTGCTCCTCTGTGACAGAAAGAAGAGAAGAGAGTGCAAATCCTCCAGAGGGGTTAGCAGAAGAGCCAGAAACCAAAGCCATCGACGGGCCAGAAGGATTTTCATAAGAAGCCCTCGCCATGGCGTTAATCTCACTGGACTTGAGCTTACTAAAGAGCTCGTCGCATGTGAGGGTCTCATAGTTAGGTGATTCGATGATCGCCTGAACCTTTGAGTCCCACACCGATCGATCAAGAGTACGCAAAAGCTTCAAAGCTCTCTCATGATCGTCGAAAGGCAAAAGCTTCAAACCTTTGGGTTAGCCCTCATCTTGTTGACAATCACCTGAAAGCGAGCGAATAAACTTTCTATGCTCTCGCCAGGCATATGTTGAAAGTTCTCATTCTCTCGCTTGAACGATTCGTAGAGACGGGTTTTGACTTGAGTGGTTCCCTCATGGAAACGCATGAGGGTAGCCCAAATCTCCCGAGCCGTAGCGAGGTGAGAAATGCGATCAAACTCGGACATGCTCAAACAAGAGAAAAGAGCATTACGGGCTCGGCTATTGGCATCGTGCTCATCGATCTAATGCTGAGTCACACGAGCAGCCAAGACCACGTAATCAGCAGAGTTGCAAATATCCCAAATGGAAGCACCAATACTCTGCAGATAGGCCGACATGCGTATCTTCCCATACGCATAGTTCGTCCCATCAAAAAACGGCGGTTTGCCCACGCCACGATCAATGTCGCCTTCTGTGGATCTATAACCGGCTAAGGTGGAAGATCCTTAACCCGCTCCGATACCAATTGAAGGACCGAGAATGCAATAGCAAGGCGACCAGAGGCGGGGTGAATGGGAGCTCAAAAATTTATCTCGAAACTTTGGCCTTTTGTCCCCAAAATCAACCCCAAAAGCTTCGATCGAAACCGTGATGCCCACGACCCTTGGAAGAGGGTGGATGATCCCTAGGATCACAGCGAGGCACCACAAAGCGATAGCAATCCAAATGCCAAAAGCACAAGCACAAGTTCGACCTCTAAAAACCTAGTCCCAAACGTAGATTGAAAACTACATCGGGAAATCCCCAAATATCGATGCTAACAAGTAGCAAAGATACCTAGAGAGGTTTCTAGGTGAGCTCTAGGGGCAAACGAGAAGTCCGGAAATCAAGCGCAGAAGCCGGGAGAGCAAACGCACTAAACCGCAACACACAGCCTATTCCCGGACTGTCCGGGCTCTTGGTCCCGGACTGTCTGCCCCAACTGCGGACTGTCCGCGACTGGGGGTCGGACTGTCCGCCGGCCAAGTGGACAAAACAGCAAGGTTGCTGAAGGTCCCTGGTCAACTCGCGGACTGTCCGCGACCGACTATGGCGGACTGTCCGCCGGTCAAATCTGACCAAAGTGGCCGAGGCTCGCTGCCACTGGTCTGGCTCGAGCCCGATGGCCGGACTGTCCGCGCCCTGTTTGGCGGACTGTCCGCCACTGCCCAGAGAAGGCGATTTTGATCGCCCTTCTCACAAATCTCTCCAAAAATGATTCAAATCGAAATCCCTTGTTCCCAAAATTGGAGAGGATGATCACGAGGTAGTTAGGAGACTATCCCCAAGAAATCATCCGCTCAAATTGATTCAATCAACGGGAAATCAAAGGGGAAGGTGTATGAACAGAAAAAGCGCCACGAAAACGAAATCGACCCGATCTACTTGTTCGTGAGAAGTTAGATGAATTCCTTCGGTGGAAATGATCTCCTCACTGTAAAGAACAAGTTGATTCAAACGGATTTCGAAAAGACGCAGTAGAGAGGGAGATCGAGTGACGGGAAAATCGTGGAGAAACGAAGAACGCGAAGAACATGAACAAAACACGAATGAAGTCATCGATCTGCAACCGTGTGGCTACCACACGCTACAACAGTGAGATTACGGTCTCACTTCCTCAAAATCTCCAGTACACAAAGGTATGGTTCTCTGTGGATCTCAGTTGCTACAGCAGGGGATTGGGAGAGCAGGAAAACCTAGAAGGCAAAGAGCAAATGACTGAGATACAATGGGAGGTGGTTGTCTGCCTCTACTTATCCTAATTCTAGTTCCCACTCTACCCCTAACTAATTACAGAGCGAACCAGCTAAACCCTAAGGTTATTCTGGACCAACTCGTGGTAGGTGGTGATCCGACGGCCACGCCCGCACAACTGGTAGCGTTGCCTCGACGCAACCTCACCGATTGCCGCCACGTGCCGCCACCGCTCTGCTTGTCCTTTTCCCGGATGTCGCCCCCGGTTTTGAGGCCCAAACCGTGAAACCAGCCTTCACAGCCAACCCCCGGTTTTGAGGCCCAAACCGGGAAACCAGCCATCCATCGCCTGAGTTTTGTGGCCCAAACTCAGAAACCCACAGCACCCAGGTTTTGAGGCCCAAACCTGGAAACCGTCCTCAGCCCGAGTTTTGTGGCCCAAACTCGGAAACCATCAGCGCCCAGGTTTTGAGGCCCAAACCTGGAAACCGTCCATTCGGTGGTTTTTCTGTGGCTCAACCACCAAACCGAGCCGTAGAGGGGATGCACCGCCTGTGCACCCCGTCCACCCGCAAGTCTTCGCTCATCACTGTCCCAGGCAGTCAGCCACCACAGCTGATCCTCAGGCCACCGGTCCCTCAGTCCAAGCCTCACGTCCGCCCTTCGCCACTCTCGGTCCATCGGCACGGAATGTCTCTACTTGACCTTCACCTTGCCTTCGATCACTGTATCCGTGCTCGACACCTACACAACACAAGCCAAAGAACATGCGCATTATCCCAGTTGACAATCACTCATCACTCAGAGACTCGGCATACACCCATGTATCCGCACCGAGTTTGGGCCTCAAAACTCGGGGTGGCGGGTTTCCGAGTTCGGGCCTCAAAACTTGGCATGGACGGTTTCCAGGTTTGGGCCTCAAAACCTGGGCGCGCGAGTTTCTGAGTTTGGGCCAGAAAACTCAGCCGGAGGACAGGTTTCCCGGTTTCGACCTCAAAACTGGGGGCGGTCCAGGTTTCTCGGTTTCGGCCTCAAAACCGGGGGGAGGTTCGCAAAAGGAACGGTCGACGCGTGGCGGCGTGGAGAGGCTAGCGCGGCGGCGCAGCTATCCACGAGGAAGGCACGGCGGTCGATAGGGCGGCACGTGGCAGCAACCTGAGGCTTGCGTCGAGGCGAAGCTAAGGGTGAGGAAGGCGCGTGGCCGTCGGATCGGCAATCAGCATAGTTGGACCGGGATACCCCTAGGGTTGGCCGCTTCGCTATTGTATCTAGGGGTAGAAGGGGACTATTGTAGTTAGGCTATAAATAAGAGAGGCGCCCCTCCTCTCTCCCTATCCTAGCAGTCATTTTGTTCCTGAGCACTCTCTCTCCTTAGCCCCCGCTTAGGTTCTAGTCATACCTAGCTGCTAGCGATCCATAGGGAAGACTCAATCATGTCTCTGTGTTTTGGGAACTTCAGGAAGTGAGACTGTAATCTCACGATTGTCTTGTGTGGTTGCCACACGGCTGGAATTGATCGATTCACGTTGTGTGTTGATGTTCTTCGCGTTTCGGTTTTTCATCATCCGGAGATTTGCCTTGTTCTCCCTCTCCGCAAGATGATTTTTTATTCCACTTGAATCAATTCGTTCTTGGTCGTGAGCTCCTTCTTTCAACTGAAGGATTTCTTCTACAACTTCACGAATCCACAGATCGGGTCGATTTCGTGTTCGTTCTCCTTTTTCCCCCCTTTTCGGTGATCCTCGGATTTCTCTCAATTGACTTGGTTTGGTGCGATGATTTCTTAGGATTAGCACCCCAATACGTAGAGGAACACATGGGAGGAGTTTGATCAAAGTCTTTTTTGATTTGGAGAAGTTCCGATCGATTTGGTTCTTTGTCCCGAGCAGATTTCTGCTTTCAGTTCATCCGCGGACAGTCCGCGCCCCCAGCGGCGGACAATCCGGGGATCGGGACTTGGCTGGTTCAGATCAGTGCAGCGCGATACTGTTTTTGGTCTCGTGACCGGTGGACAGTCCGCCAGTAACCCACGGACAGTCTGGGGTTACATCAGACGCTGCACAAGGCAGGCATCAGACGCTAGGTTTTCACTGTTCACGTGAACCGCGGACAGTCCGGCGTGCAAGCCGCGGACAGTCCGAGAGTTGTCTAGAACTGTTTCAGAACCATTTAGTTTCTGGTCTGTTGCCGGCGGACAGTCCGGACTCCTTGTGTCGGACAGTCTAGCGTTCAGCGGACAGTCCGGGATCCTGACCTCAGACAGTCCGTGAATCTGCAGACTTTGCAGTTTTGCTTTGGGGCTTTGGCAGTTGGTTTTGAGGTTTCTTTGGGGGTTTCGCTGTACCACTAGGACATCTCCTAGGGTATCCACCTACTCGTAGGTCATGAACTCTCCGATCATTTCGAGTCTTTGTTTTTGGGGTGATTTTCTGGGACAAGGGCCATACTTTTCACGAGTTGAATTTGAGGCTCCCATTCACCCCCCTTCTGGTCGCTAATCCGGTCCTTCAATTGGTATCGGAGCGGGTGAAGGATCTTCTCAACCTTAATCGGTTTTGGATCCTAAGGGCGACATGGAACCAGGGAACAACAAGGCTCCTTGGTTTGATGGAACAAACTATCCCTATTGGAAGATACGGATGCGTGCTTATCTCAACAGCATCAGTTCTTCCATTTGGGAGATATGTGAGAATGCTGAGTACGAGGTCCTTCCAGCTCGTGTGGGTCAGGTCCAGATTGACCAGCACAAGGCCAACTCGAAGGCTCGTAATGCTCTTTTGGCTAGTATTTCCCTTCCTGAGTTCGAGCGTGTCTCTGAGCTTGAGACGACACGAGAGATCTGGGTGAAGCTTCATAGCTATCACGAGGGGACCGCTCAGGTCAAGACCAGACTCTTCGAGACGTACAAGCATGAGTACGAGAACTTTGTTCAGTTGGAGGGAGAGACGATTGACGCTATGTTCGCTCGTTTCCAAATGATTGTGACCAAGATGCGTGCCAATCGGGCGAACCTACCCTATGACGATCATGAGAGGACTCTCAAGTTGCTATACGCCCTGGATCGGAGGGTTTGGGAGGTGAAGGTGTCTACTATCATAGAGTCTCCATCTTATGACACCCTCACCGTGGACGAGCTATTCAGCAAGCTCAAGTCCACCGAAATTGATCACCTGATACAGGCCAAGCTGAAGAATCCATCTTCACATTCCATGGCTTTGGTCTCAGGCAAGGGTGGATCGATTTTTCCAGCTGACGCTTCACCTCCTCTCTTTTCTTTGTCTTCTTTGCTTACAGTCACGGAGGAGCAGTTGGAGGCGTTTGGTGACGACGAGCTCGCCCTTGTCATCAACCGGTTCTCGCAGTTTCAGAATAACCGCCTGAATCGCCGGCGTGGTGGCACACGTGAGGGCTGCTACGGGTGTGGAGATCCTGATCACTTCGTCATGAGCTGCCCCAAGCGTGACAAGAGCTTCCCCGGCAAGAACCGCAACTCCAGGCGCAAGGGCAAGCCGGAGAACAAGTCCAGGAAGAAGAAGAAGGGTAGCTACCGCCGAGAGGACGTGGAGAAGGCTTTCGATGCCGGTCGGCGTGCCTTCCTCGCCACCATCAGCGACAGCGAGAAGACCTCCGACGGCGACTCCAGTGACGATGGGTCCGAGCACAAGACAGAAGAACGCTTCAACGGACTCTGCTTCTTCGGCCAATTCTCCAAGGGCCTCTGCACCATGGCTTTGGACGAAGAGGACCACAAGTGCCAGGCAAAGGACGCTGACGCCGCCGCCGCCGCCGCCGACGACGACGATGATGCTTCCGAGGTATCAACCTCTTCTCTTGTCGATCGTCTTACCGGTGAACGCGATTCTCTTGTCGACATAGTTCTCAGTCAGGACAAGCAACTCAAGTGAGCTATCCGAGAGCGCAATGAGTTTAAGGCTAAGATGAATGTGGCGCTTAAGGAGCTTGAGTTCACTAGGTCCGAGGTGAAGGTGACCGATGAGGAGGAGTGTGAGGAGTGCACGATGCATATGACAAACTTTGCCACCCTGCAAACCAAGTATGCCTCTTTGATTGAGGTGTATGATGAGCTGAAGAGTAGGCTAGACTTGGTGGGTGATTGCAAAGAGTGTCCCTCCCTGAAGAAGGAGCTGGAGGAAGTGAAGGCGAGGCCTTCTTTGCTGGGTGCGTGCAAGCTTTGTCCTAGCTTGCGAACTGAGTTGGCAGAAGTTAATGCCAAGTTTGCTGAAGCCATGAAGGCCACCTCAGTTAGCACCTTGTCCGCTCCATGTGAGCGATGCGTGCGGATGGAGCTTGAGATTGCCAACTATCGGCATGACAGGATGCAAACCGAAAAGGAAAACACATACCTTCGGTCCATTCTGAGTTGGGTGTCATGCAGGGAGCCGCAGTTGGGCATGATGATCAGTCAGTTCAAGAGGGGAACTGATTGCTTGGGAGTAGGCATTGTTTTAGGTGGGAAGGGCGCTAGCAACTTTGGCAAGGTCGGTGAGTTTAGTGGAGTGTGCCCTAGTGAGAAGCCATCTGCTATCTCTAAGCAAACCAAGATCACCCCACCTGAGCCTCCCAAGCCTATCACCAAGGATGGCATCCTTGATGAACCTCCCAAGGCTCCACCTCGCAAGCAAGTGTGGGTTCCCAAACCTAACCATCTTAGGAACACACTTGACACCCTTCCTGACATCTCTAGTGATCCCCTTCCGAGAGGCAAGCAACCAGCCAGAGTGAACAACCCTCGCAGCTGTAGGGACCAACAACCCAAGAGAGTGGTGAGGTTCGAATGCGAGTATTGTCACCGTGAGGGTCACCTAGCTGAGTTTTGCTTTCGGAGGAAGAGAGACGCTAGGAAGGAGTTGGAGCTGAACAACTAGGCCAGGCACCACCCTCTCCATGGTGTGCAAGGTCGGGGAGTTCAGAGGTAGGGCGCTAGACCTGGAGGTGCACACCCTCAGGTTGCTAGGCCCTAGGCAGCTAGACCACGGGGTGGTGGTCGTGCCCGTCGCGGTTCCGGTCGTCCTCAATACGATCGTGAGCCGGGTGTAAGAGGCTTTGCTACTCAGTCCCATAGCAGACCACCTTTTTAGCTTGGTGGTGATCGCTTTGCTCAAATGGGACTTGTAGGTCAGTTTGAAGGTTTTCCGTTCCATAGCGGACCACCCTTTCAGTTTGGTGGTGATCGCTATCCACCCATGGGACGAGGATAGTTTGGTGTTGCTTCTAACACTTTTTCTGGGCCTATGACACAGCACTGGTATCCTTCTCAGTATACTAACCCCAGTGTTGTGCCATATGCTCACTTCCTGCCTTTCTATTGATGCAGGACTTCGGTTGGAGAACATGTGGCTTATGGATTCCGGGTGTTCGCGCCACATGACCAGAAAGAAGGAATGGTTCTCCAGTCTCAGCCCCGTGATGCACAAGGAGTACATCACTTTCGGGGACAATAGTAGAGGTAAGGTTGTTTCTCATGGAGCTATTTGGCTCAATGAGAACTTCGTTCTTAAAGATGTTGCTTTGGTTTCTAACTTGCATTACAATTTGCTTTCTGTTTCGCAACTTCTTGAGGATGATTTTGAAGTGCGTTTTAAGAAGGGTCTGAGTTGTGTTTTAGACCCTCGCGGAGATCTTGTTTGTTGGATCGTCCCTTTTGGCCATGTTTTCAGAGCCGATTTTTCTCGTTCTTTCAGCTCTACTAGATGTTTGATGGCTGGTCCTTCTCATTTGTGGAAGTGGCATAGGAGGCTCGGTCACTTGAGTTTTGACTTGCTTGCAAGACTTAGCTCACTTGGCCTAATCCAAGGATTGCCCAAGCTTAAGTTTCAGAAGGACCTTGTTTGCCATCCTTGTCGTCAAGGAAAGACGGTTGCCGCTTCTCACCCACGTGTTAATCAGGTGATGACAAAGCGACCCGGTGAGCTTTTACACATGGACATAGTTGGTCCAGCTCGGGTTTCCTCAGCGGGTGGGAAGTGGTACGTTCTAGTGATCGTTGACGATTTTTCGAGGTACTCTTGGGTGTTTTTCATGGAGGGTAAGGATGAAGCTTTTCCTTTTGCTCATGATTTGATTTTGAGGTTGAAAACTGAGTTTCCCCCTGATACTATTAGAGCTATTCGTAGCGATAATGGTACTGAGTTTGATAACTCGCAGTTTGCCACTTTCTATTCTTCAAATGGAATCGAGCATCAGTTTTCTTCCCCTTATGTCCCTCAGCAGAACGGTGTTGTTGAGCACAAGAACCGGACCCTTGTTGAGATGGCCAGGACGATGCTTGATGAGCATAGGACTCCTAGGCGCTTTTGGGCCGAGGCGATCAACACCGCTTGCCATGTTTCGAATCGCATCTTTCTTCGAGCTTTCATGAAGAAGACTTCTTATGAGTTGCGTTTTGGACGGGTACCCAAGGTGTCTCATTTTCGGGTGTTTGGGTGTAAGTGTTTTATCCTGAAGCAAGGCAATTTGGACAAATTTGAATCTCGCTCTGTTGATGGCGTGTTTCTTGGTTATGCTTCACATTCGCGTGCTTATCGAGTTCTTAACCTTGAGACTAACAGGATAGTGGAGACCTGCGAGGTCACATTCGATGAGACTATGCCTTGTGTTTCTTCTGTTTCTGATGTTGCAGGAGAACAAGAGCTGGGAGAGACCATCTTTGTCGAGGAGGAGCAGGAGAATGCCGATTGGGGTGATCCCGAGCCAACTCCACTGGCTGCCCCCGTCGACCCTGCGATGACTACTTCAGCTCGAGGACCCGATCCCACGACGTCTTCTTCTTGGGGTCCTCTAGAGCCACATCTCCAGCGAGCACCCACTGCACCTGAGGGAGCGACAGCATCTGGTGAGGGGGAGGCGACTTCGGCGAGGCAAGCGCCCCGAAGCGTTCAGCAAGTTCACCCCCCGTGGCAGTTACTTGGCGGCATCGACCAACGAGTAACGCGGTCACGAGCGTATGAAATCTCACACTTTGCTCATTCTGCATTTGTTGCTTCTTTTGAGCCCAAAGATGTTGGACACGCTCTTTCTGATCCTAATTGGGTTAATGCCATGCATGAGGAGTTAGAAAACTTTGAGCGAAACAAAGTTTGGACCCTAGTTCCACCTCCACAAGAATACCACCCTATAGGTACCAAATGGGTTTTCAAAAACAAACAGGGTGAGGATGGGATGGTAGTGAGGAACAAGGCTAGGCTAGTAGCCCAGGGTTTTTGCTAGAAAGAGGGGATATATTATGACGAAACCTTTGCCCCTGTAGCCCGTTTAGAAGCCATTAGGATCCTTCTAGCCTGTTGGAACCACGCTTGCTCTCGTGCGAGGGAAAGGCAAAGGTGGCCAAGCGTCGAAGGTAGGAAACGAAGGTAAAGGGAACAAAGTCTATTACCGTAGCTCTATTCCCAAAAAATCGTCCTTTTACACTGTTCACTCCTTGGTATTTATAGGGAATACCAAGGGTCATGGGATCAATTACAAAAGGGTACAGGAAAGATTCCCTGGCTCCACACAGGGAGGAGGGGTAATAACGTAAAAACACAGCTAAGGTGAAAACCCTAGTCAGCCTCCTTCCAGCGCGCCGCCACATGATTCTTATCGCCTTCGAGAGGGGAGAACGAGTGCCAGACCCTCGATCTCGCTTGCCCCCGGGCCAGCGCTCCACTGACGCTTGCCAGATCCATCGCTCCAAGCGGAATGGCCTCGGAGGCCGGCGAGGGTCGCCTGCCGCGTTGTCGTCACGCCTTAACCTGGCGACGGAAAGACGAGGGCCGACCTTCGTCCTGCGGAGGTATCCGTCCAGTCGCAGAGCTTGAGGTCCTTCGCCACCAGTTGGATCTGGGCCTTTCGGCGAAGGTACGCGGGATGCGCGAGGGTCACTCCCGTCGCTCTTCACGCCCTTTTCCTGCAAAAGGTACCTGAACACTTCCGAAGGTTGGGTCAGTGTCCAGAGGTTTGAATGGCGACCTGAGACTTGACAGGATGACATAGGGGGATAGACAGCGAAGGTGCGCGGGCCGTTTTGTTGAGCCAGTCTGCGTGGCGCCTCTGCCGAGGGTCCCTTCCCCTAATAGTAGCCCCTCGTTGTCTTGGATCTAAGGAACAGTGTTTAGGCCCAAGCAGCGCCTTTCAATCGAGGAATGAGATGGGATCCTTGGCAGCGACGCCCGCGGCTGCTTTTGGGCCGGGCCGTTGTATTGTTTTTGAACTGGAGTCTGTTTCGTTTTTTGTGCGGGTTTTATTGGGTGGGGCGCTCCGCCATCCGGCCTATAAATAGAAGGGGTGGGTGACGAGCTTGGATTGCGCCCTCCTCTGCTATAGCCATCCTGCTGTTGCGATTTGCTTGTGGCGAAGGTTTGTTTTAGCTTGCGTGCGAGGGTTGAGTTTGGCATTCGTTGTTCGATAGTGTCAGGAGCTAAAGAGATGGCCAGGTTGAAGCAGACCGCTCGCGCTGTTTCTCCCACTATCGCGGATGAGGGGATTACCTTCGAGTTCGGTCTCAGCCGGGTTTGCGCCTCTGAGATTGCATCTTATGTCAGGTGGGGTTGGATTGAGGAAGGCAAGGCGAGGACTAGTGCTGGGGAGACAGTGCCGAGGCCGGACGCAGATGAGGTTGTTGTGTTTGAGGAGTTCTTTTCAGCTGGTCTTCGCTTCCCCGCTGACTCCTTCGTGACTTCAGCTCTGCGAAGGTTTAATCTGCGCTTCCACCAGCTTACACCCTCTTGCTTCACGAAAATGTTAGTTTATGTCTGGGCCTGCCGAACTCAGGGGATTGTCCCTCATGTCGAGGGGTTTGTTCGCACTCATCGCGTTCATATGCAACCTCGTAAGTTTATGGACGGCGAAGGTAAGGCCAGTCTTGGTCAGTTTGCGGTGTACACTTTTTGTCATCGCGCCGGCGCGGAGCTGCCGGTGCAGGCGCAGAAGAACAAGTGGAGCAGCAGGTGGCAGGAGTTTTGGTTTTATTACAAGCTCAGTGATTGCGCTGAGCTTTGCGGTGAGCTTCCGTTGCTTGGGGATGTAAGCGCCGAAGCTAGGATGAGCGTCGAGGCTCACGCTGCTGTTGACTGCCTGAGAGTCATTGCACGCTCTTTGTGTGCACGTGATTTAGTGGAGGAGTACTGCTGTGCCAAGATTTGGCCTCTCGGCCGGAGGCAGGCATGGTTCAGGGTAGAGAGTGACCCCAAGTACGAAGGTAGGGGTTTGAAGAGGCCGAATCTGGATCTGGACAAGGTTTGGGAGAAAACTCTTAAGAAGTTTCCCTCGCGCGAAGATGGGGTCGAGGCCGTCTACAAGCGAGTTCAGGAGTGGACGGTGGAGCTTGTTGGGAAACTGTCCACGCTAGAGGTTAAGGCGATCCATAGCTCGGTGGGTAGCGGAGGTCGGGTCAATAGACTGTTTGACACGCTTGGGATCCAGTACGCAGACTGGCCAGCTCCTTCGAGCGACGATGCGCCGAAGAAGAGGAAGCGTAAAGCTTTGGAAGAGAGAGAGATCGTTTCTCGGCCGAAGAGAGGCCGTGGTCGAGGCCGTGGTGTAGCTAGAGGTCGAGCGAAAACACTTGGGACGAAGGTCGCAGTTGTTTCGGGTCCTGGTGGTACCTCTTCCCCCTCGGCCATTGTTACTTCCGGTTGGGGGGTCGGTAGGGTTGCAGGGCGGGTGCCCCGAGTTGGGGGGATCGGAGCTTTAATTCAAATCTCGGACGACAGGGGTGACTCTGATGATGATGAGGTGGAGGAGGAGAAAGAGGAAGAAAAAGAGGGGGGGACGGAAGAGGACACGTCTGTTGAGGACAGTGTGACTTCAAGCAGCGAGGGTGGCTCTGATGAGGTTGTGAGCATTGAAGATGACCGTGGGAAGAAGATTGTCGCGTCTAGTGGTGGCGCTCCGGCTGACCGGAGCATTGACAATATAATTCGGGACTTGGAGCCGAGGAGTCCTCCGCGAGGGCCGATTCCCTCGTTTGCTGGCTCGCATTTGTGGGTCGATGGTTTCGAATTTTCCAGCGAACTTGAATCTGAGCGAAACCCGGGGAAGAGGCCGTATGGCGAGGCTAGCCGGTTGAGTCTTCCTGAGTTCGCTAAGAAGCTTGGTGTCTGTGATCCGGCGACCGAGTTATTCACAAGCCCGGACCTTCGGGATTGCCACCTGCAGTGTGGCCTGGAGGAAAGGCGTTTTTTAGGCCGTATCTTCGGTCGTATTTGTGTGCCAGAAGCGGAGGTTCGTCTTGCCGACCAACCTGTTGGGGATACGTTTGACGATGTGGATGTGAAATTGGCGGAGTTAATGCTCCTGAATCGCGCGGCCAGGCGTAAAGTTGGCTCGGATATGGAATTCATGAGTGGCCAAATCTCCGAGCTTGAGAGAGAGAATGCCAGGCTCAGCCGAAGCTTGGATAACAAGGAGATCGAATTGAAGAATGCGTTGGAGAGGGCCGTTAAGGCCCGAGAAGAGGCGGTGGGGCTGGCGAAGCGTAATGCGGATCTGATTGCGGCGGGCAAAGAGAAGGATATGGCTCTGGTGGCTGCCGAGGGTCGAGTTGACAATTTGAATAAGTCATGGCGGATGAGTATGGAGAAGATTAAACATAAACTCGATTGCTGCTTGACCGAGGCTGGCGGTTCTGCTGGGGAGCCGCTGCCTGTTACTAATGCAGAGGCGTTCGAGGGTTGGCTTGCTAATGAGCTTGATGTCTTCAGCTCGCTAGTCGAGAACGCAGCCGATTTGGCTGTTATGCCGGAGCCTTGGCCATGGCTGGCACCCTTCGACAGGCGGACTGTGAGCACCTTCGAAAGGTTAAGAAGCCCAACCATGTATTTCCGACGGTTGAAGAGGTGCGCCAGATGAAGGTCAAGGATTCGGAGGTCCGGAACTATGCGATGCGTTTGCTTCGTAGGTTCTGGATCTCCGGTGGAGGTCGAGCCCTTGCGTTCGAGGAAGCTGCCGAAGCTACTCGCCAGGTTTGTGCTATTGGAGAAGCGTAGCTTTTGGTTTTGTTTTGATGTTTTGAGGAGTTAGAATTGACTTTTTTTTATGTCTGCAGGCTCGGAGAGAAGCGATACCCTCGCCGTCGGCCGCAGTTGATGCAGGAGGCAGCTCCGAAGCTTTCCCTGAGCCTAGCGCTGCGGGGTTTCGCTTGCCAAAATCGAAGCCTTGATTGGAGACGTCCCGAGCGCTGGCGAGGCTGTCGTGGAAAAAACAGTAGCGGAAGAGAGGCCTGCTAGGACCGTCGAAGCTACTACAGGAGAGGCGACGATGGAGACGGCGCCTGCTGAAGCCTCGGGTGCTACCATGGGTGAAAGTTTAGAAGCTGTTGATGACGAAGTTGCGGCTGATGGTCATGGGAAAACTGGACAAGTGTGAAATTTGGGATTGTTGGGGCGAGATGGTCATTTTGTAAAAGTTGTTGTCGCTGTAAAGACTTGACGCTGAGACACTTTCCCTTATTTGATGTAAATGCAGGTTCCTGACGGAACCGTGCTAGACGTATTTGATGTGACGCCCTTGACGCTAAATTATCAAGATGTTTTTGTAACTGGCGAATCTTGGGCTCGTGCTAAGCTGAGACATCCTTTACTGACCTTCGAGCGTTTTTGGTGGTCGAAGGTGCGAAGGTACGATTTAAAAAATAGCCGGTCGAGCCATTTTTGGCGCGAGGCGGACTTTACTGACCGGCAGGCCACCCGTTATTTATTTGGTGCTTCTTCGTCTTCGCATGTTGGAATTGATGATGATATCGATGAGAACACAGCCTTGGATTACTTGTTTGGGCGAACCGAACTAGATTTAGGTTCGGACAGGTCCTTAGTGGTTCCAAAGGAGGAACCTTCGGAGGTCAGTGATGTGGGCCGTACATATATGTATCGGGCTAGGGTTTTGTCTGGGGAGCTGCCAATTGTTCCGGCAGCTCCTTTGTTGTGGGGACCCATTGTTGCGGTGGAGCCAGAGTTTGAGGAAAATAGCGAGGGTTCTGGTGATTTGATGTTAATTGAAGGGAGCGAAGGTTCCTTGTAATTTTTGTAATTTTTCATGATTTGTTTGTCGTTGTGAAGCTATTTTGTAAATGAACGGGAACGCTGAATGTTGGTTTTATGTCGCTACGATTCCTTACTCGTTATCGGATATTGGCGAGGCTCGCTGGCTGCCCGGCACTGCGTTGTTTTTGTTGTATGCAACGTTTAGCTGAGAAAGCGAATTGGCGAGGTTCGCGTTTCGTTAAACTGATGTTTTAGTAAAAAAAAAACAGTGACGCCCCTTTTCTTTTTAGCGAGGCTCGCGTCTCATTAGACAGCTGTTTTGTAAAAAACAGCGACGCCCCCTTTCTTTTTAGCGAGGCTCGCGTCTTATTAGACAGCTGTTTTGTAAAAAACAGCGACGCCCCCTTTCTTTTTAGCGAGGCTCGCGTCTCATTAGACAGCTGTTTTGTAAAAAATAGCGCCCCCTTTCTTTTTAGCGAGACTCGCGTCTCATTAGACAGCTGTTTTGTAAAAAACAGCGACACCCCCTTTCTTTTTGGCGAGGCTCGCGCAACGCTTTTGATAAGCTGATTTGAAAAACAGCGACGCCCCCACTTTCTTTTAGCGAGGCTCGTGTGATGCTTTTCGACAAGCTGGTTTTGGACTTCGCGTCTACTGTTATCACGGGCGGCGGGGTTTTCTTTTTTGGCGAGCCCCTGGCATTTGCAGCGAGGGTGCTCTGCTTTGTGGACTTCGCGCCTCCCCTTATCTTAGGTAGAGGTGATGTTTGCTTTTGCGAGCCCCTGGCGTGATTTGCGAGGGTGCTCGGCTTTTTGGACTTCGTGCCTCCCCTAAGGTAGAGGTGAAGTTTGCTTTTTGCGAGCCCCTAGCGTGTTTTGCTAGGGTGCTCGGCTTTTTGGACTTCGCGCCTCCCCTTATCTTAGGTAGAGGTGAAGTTTGCTTTCCGCGAGCCCCTGGCGTGTTTTGCGAGGGTGCTCGGCTTTTTAGACTTCACGCCTCCCCTTATCTTAGGTAGAGGTGAAGTTTGCTTTTTGCGAGCCCCTGGCGTGTTTTGCGAGGGTGCTCGGCTTTTTGGACTTCGTGCCTCCCCTTATCTTAGGTAGAGGTGAAGTTTGCTTTGGCGAGCCCCTGGCATGATTTGCGAGGGTGCTCGGCTTTTTGGACTTCGCGCCTCCCCTTATCTTAAGTAGAGGTGAAGTTTGCTTTTTGCGAGCCCCTGGTGTGTTTTGCTAGGGTGCTCGGCTTTTTGGACTTCGCGCCTCCCCTTATCTTAGGTAGAGGTGAAGTTTGCTTTTAGAAAACGTTCGTTTTTTGAAGCAATCTTAAAAAAGGTTGCATCGATTATAGCACACTTTGAAGAAGAGGTGCTTTTTTGATGTTTTCTAGTAAATGTAGAGGTTTAATGACTCTTCTTTTTTTCGGGGGTTCTAACCTGCATTAAGGTTGTGGATGCTGCCTCGTTAAAAAACCTTACGCCCCTTCGTAAGGAAAAAGAGTGCAGCTCCTTCTGTTTTTGTTACATGCACAGAAATGGAAGAAAACAAAAGTGAAACAAAAGATTACATAGTGCGAGGGCTCGCTAAGGCTCCGCTATGGGTAGAATTTGCGAAGGTCGTCAATGTTCCAAGTGTGAGGCAGGATGTTTCCTTCGCTGTCGTAGAGGTGGAAAGAACCGGGGCGATTGCTTTCCACAATCAAGTATGGACCTGTCCACTTGGGCTGAAATTTTCCCGCCAAGCTAGCGTTTTGTTTTCTGATGAGGACGAGGTCACCCTTCTGTAAATCTTTGATTCTGATCTTTTTATCTCTCCATTTTTTGGTTTCTTCTTGGTACTTATGAAGGTTGTGCACTGCGTTGCATCTTGCTTCTTCGAGTAGGTCTTTATCAAGCGGTTGGGCTTGCTCGTCGGATGCGAGGGTTGTTCTGAGCGACCCATATTTTAGTTCTTCTGGAAGCACCGCTTCTTCGCCGAACAAAAGTTTGAAAGGAGTGAATTTTGTTGCTCTGCATTCTGAGGTGTTGTGAGACCAGGTGACCGAAGGTAGTTCATCGGCCCATTTACCATTAGGTCTACCCTGCAACTTTTTGGATATAGCTTGGAATATTGTCGCATTGGCTCTTTCAACCAGGCCATTGGATTGCGGGTGCCGGACGGAGGCGAAGCATAACATTGTCCCAATTTGCGCACAGAATTCTTTGAAGACCTCGCTGTCAAACTGAGTGCCATTGTCGACGGTTAGATGTTGAGGGACTCCAAAGCGACAGACTATTTGTTGCCAGAAAAACTTTTTTACCGCGAGGGAAGTGATGGAGGACAATGGCCATGTTTCAATCCACTTTGTGAAGTATTCCACAGCTACCACCGCATAGCGAAGGTTCCCTGGAGCCGTTGGTAGTGGGCCTACGAGGTCCATCGCCCACCTTTGCAGAGGCCAGGTTGGGCATATGAGAGTTGTAGGTGCCCCTGGAGCGTTTTGGTTCTTTGCCATCAGTTGACACCCCTCGCAATGCTTGACGATGGTTTCCGCATCTCTTAGTGCTGTTGGCCAGTAGAAACCTTGCCGAAACGCTTTGCCGACTAGAGCCCTCGGGCCGTTGTGAGAACCACAGATGCCCTCGTGGATTAGCTTGAGAATGTCATTGCCTTCGGGCTGTGACACACATTTGAGCCATGGCGAGGTTACCGAAGCTTTGTACAAGGTGTTGTCAACAATCTTGTACCCTCGCACTCTTTGCTTTAGTCTATTTTCTTCTTCTCTGTTGTTTGATTCATGGAGCCCCTTGACGTAGGCCATGATAGGTGCTCTCCAATCCTCGCATTGAATTGCGCTGATCAGCTTGACGCTGGTTTCAGAAGCTTCGAAAGCTGATCGAGTGGAAACCTCGTAGAACACATCTGGTGGAAGCTGTAGCTGCTGTGCGGCTGCTTTAGCTAGGCAATCTGCCTCGCTGTTTTCAGTCCTTGATATTGGTTTTACAGTTATGCCGAGGAAGAAAGATTCTAACCTTCGGACATATTGAAAATACTTTTGAAGCTCTGGATCTTTTGCCTTGTAGTCCTTCTCAATGTGCCCCGCAATGACTTGACAGTCTGTGTTGATGAGTGCCCTTGGGACTGACAACGACCGTAGTCTTGAAAGTGCCAGAATCACAGCTTCATATTCAGCGGAGTTGTTTGTGCATTTGAAGTCAAGCCTTCGTGCGTATCTCAGCTTCGACCCAGAAGGCGAGATTAGAATGGCCGAGGCACCGGCTCTAGTTGCACCCCAGGCTCCGTCGACGTAAACGATCCAAAACTGGTTATGTCGCATCTCACCATCACGAGGGTCGGGTGTCCATTCTGCTATGAAGTCAGCTAGTACCTGTGATTTGACTGCTGTTCTGCCGACGAAGGTCACAGCGTAACTGTTCAGCTCGACTGCCCATTTTGTTATTCTTCCAACTGCTTCGTTGTTTTTGAAAATGTTCTCGAGGGGGTACGACGAAGGTACATGGATCTCGTGCGCCTGGAAATAGTGCTTGAGCTTTCTTGATGCTATAACGATGGCATATGCTATTTTCTCAAGCTCCGAATAATTTCTCTTTGGGCCTTCGAGGGTTTCTGAAACATACTAGATTGGGGCTTGTCTGGTCTTGTTGTTTTCGCGGAGCTCCTTGATGAGAACTGCGCTTGCTGCGTGGGGCGAAGCTGCGACGTAGAGTAGCAATAGATCTCCCTTGCTTGGGCTAGTTAGGGCAGTCAAGCTGGTCAGATACTTTTTCAACTCCTCGAAGGCCTTTTGCTGCTAGGGACCCCAATTAAATGGAGCATTGCTTCTAAGTGTTTCAAAGAAAGGTAACCCTCGCTCTGCGGATCTTGAGATGAATCGGCTAAGTGCAGCTAAATGACCAAACAGACGCTGAGCTGCTTTTTTGGTCGCCGGAGGTTCCATGTTCATGATGGCGTCGATCTTCTCAGGGTTAGCTTCGATTCCTCTGGCTGAGACGATGCAATCTAGCAATTTACCTTCGCTTACCTCGAAAACGCATTTTTCTGGGTTTAGATTCAATCCGGCGGACCGAAGGTTGATGAACACCCTCGATAAGTCTGATATGTGGTTTTCTTTTAGCTCACTCTGGACAACCAGGTCATCGACATAGGCAGAGACAGCGTGCTCATCCTTGAAAACTTCAGAGGTCATGCGAGCGAATGTTGAGCCTGCATTTTTCAAGCCTTCTGCCATTCTTCGGAAGCAAAAGGTGCCCGAGGGTGTGATAAAACTTCTTTTTTCCTCGTCTTCTTCGTTCATCCAAATCTGGTGATAGCCTGAAAAGCAATCAAGGAGGGACAGCATTTGGCAACCTGCCGCTCTGTCGACCAGGGTGCTTATGTTTGGGAGAGGGAAATCATCCTTCGGACACGCTTTGTTCAAGCAAGTGAAATCCACGCACATTCGCCATTTTTTGTTCTTCTTTTGGACTAGGACCACATTTGAGAGCCAAGTTGGGTATTTGACCGAGCGAATGACGCCTGCGTCCAAAAGCCTTTTTACCTCAGCCTTTGCTGCCTCCTTTCTTTCTTCTGACATCTTGCGAAGCTTTTGTTTGATTGGGCGATAGCCTGTTTTGATGTTCAGGCTATGCTCAATCATTGATCTGTTGACTCCTTTTAGGTCCTCTACGGACCAAGCGAAGGTGTCAGAATTTTCTCTGAGGAAGGTAACGAGGTTGCCTTCGGATTGGGGGTCTAGATTGGCTGAGATGAGCACCTTTCTTTCGGCGTTACCCTCGAAGAGTTGGACTTGTTTGGTTTCCTCCTTTGGCGCTGCCTTGACTTTGTCATTGCAGACTTCACCCTCGTCGCTGATGCCGGGGGTTTGAGGTTTTTACAAATTGTGTACATTACGTTGCCCTGGGGCAACGTTTCCTTCAGCTGCCCTTGCAATGTCTTGGTCCCCAAATACTGCAACCACACCCTTCGGGGCGGGAAGCTTCATGCATAGGTAAGCGGGATGGATGACAGCATTGAATGCATTTGTGACCCCTCGGCCAAAAATGGCATTGTATGGATAGAACATGTCGACGACATCAAAGATTATGTGCTCGGTTCTGCAGTTCGTTTGGTCGCCAAAAGTCACAGGCAAGGATATTTTGCCAACCGCTCTCACTTGTTGACCGCCGAAGCCGTATAGAGGGTTGTCAGCGGGTTGCAGGAGGTTTCTATCGAGCTTCATGCTGTCGAAGGTTGAGGCGAATAGGATGTCAGCGGAGCTTCCTGTATCAACCAAGATTTTGGTGACAGTCCACCCAGCGAGGTTGGTTTCGATCACCATAGCATCGGTGTGAGGGTAATCTCTCAGCTTCATGTCGCTGGAATCGAAGGTTATGGGGATGTGAGACCAACGACCGAATCTATGGGGTCCTTCGACGGCCACGTAGTGAACTCGTCTGGCGTGTTCTTTTCTCTGCCGTTTGTTACCATGGTCTTCATTTAAACCTCCGGTGATAGCTAGAATCACACCGAAGGTTGATGTTGGATTGTTGATGGTCGTTTGGCTCTGGGCTTCGGCTTTGACAGGCTGGGGTGCTGGTAAAGCGGGAATTGGCGGTGGTGGTGGCAGAGCGTTGCTGGCTTGGTGGGTTGTTGGAATTTGGTTTTGGGGGGTTGTTGGGTATGTGACTGTGTACGGAGTGTTTTGGCGTTGTGGGATTGTTGTTGCCTGGTAGGAGGTTTGGCTGGAGTGTGGGTGGTGGGGGTAAATGGGTTGTTGCGAGGGTAGGCCATAGTTTATGGGGGTGTAATGGAATTGGGTATTTGAAGGGTGGAAACTTGGTTTCCTGGTGTGGTTGATGGTTCGGGTGTCTGACGAAGCAGCTTTCCTGGATTCCTGGTATTCTTTTCCCTTGGCGAAGCATTCGCATTGCTTTGTTGTGTGCTCCTTTCCGAGACCACAGAAGTGGCAATACATTTTAGCGGGATCTCGTTGCTGATTCCGCTGATTTGGCGGGGGTGGCAAACCCTGAGAGGCTTGGTTGCTCGGAGGTTGAGCGTCCCGTCTTTGATCCTCGTAATTTGACGCTTTGTTGATTGCACCAACGTTGCTTTGCTCTTGGCGAAGGTTGCTTTCCCTTGTTTGAGGCCTCGGCTATGGCTTCAGTTGTGAGCGCCGAGCGTCAGACTTCGCTCTGAAGTCCATGTCTGCTCTGCAATATCGTTCCATTGTTTCGTGTAACTCCTCGATTGAATTCGCTGGCTTCCTGGCAAACTTTGATGAGCATGGGCCTGGACGCAGGCCACTGACTGCGGCGAGGATTACAGCTTCGTCGGATATCCCCAGAGTTCTTGCTCTGATTTGGATGAACCTTCGCCAGTAGTCTTGAAGCGGTTCTCGCTCCTCTTGCTTGCAATTGAACAGGTCGATGGGGTTCGAAGGGGCTGGTGTGATGCCTTTGAAGTTTGTGCAGAGCCTGTCTCTGAGGTTGGCCCAGGAATCCACAGTCCCAGGGCGAAGGTTGCTGTACCAAGTTTGCGCGATGTCGCGCAAGATAATGACAAAGGATTTTGCCATTGTTGCTTCGTCTCCACCTGCCGCGGCGACTGCCGCCTCATAGCTCATTATGAACTGGCGAGGGTCGGAAAGCCCGTCGTAATGAGGTAAGTTTTGTGGGTTGTAGTATGGAGGCCAGGGTTGAGTTTGGAGTATCTGGGAGAGGGGTGACCGCGGGTCATAGGGCATTTGGTGTTGCTGAGGTCTTCTTTGGATGCGGAGGTTTGGCTCTCTCTCATCTAGGTAAAGCTGACGAAAGTTTTGCTGTCTCATTGGGTAAGGCTGTTGAGGTGGCGGTGGTGGGGGTGGTGGATGGCGGAGGTTGTCTCGATCTCGCTCCTCGTTTTCCTCCTGCAGCGGGGGCATATCCCCGTCGTTCCAGCCCTCTGCCTCGGCCTCAGCCGCGGCGAGGGACTCTTCCATTCAGCGAAGCTGCTCCCTGACCTCGTCTGCCTTCTGCCTGATGGCGCGCAGCCGATTGTGCTTCTCTAACTGGTCCAGACGCCTTTTCTTCTCCTGCAGCTCCGCCTGAAGGCTTTCGTGGGCCTCGAGGCCCAACTCCTCTTCGCCAGCTCCCTCTCCAACTCCGGGGGTGTGAGGGTGCAACACGGTCCAGGCTTGTGGGCCTGGGACCTCCGTGTCCGGGGTGACATCCTGCGCCCTTGAGGGTTCTGGTATCTCCTCGGCAGGTGGGACCACCGTAGCTATCTCTCTAGCCGTGCGAAGGTCTCTGGTGGTGTTGGTTCGCCTGTTCCCCGCCATCTCAAACTTTCGATCCCCACGGACGGCGCCAACTGTTGGAACCACGCTTGCTCCCCTTCGCTCTCGTGCGAGGGAAAGGCGAAGGGGGCCAAGCGTCGAAGGCAGGAAACGAAGGTAAAGGGAACAAAGTCTATTATCGTAGCTCTATTCCCAAAAAATCGTCCTTTTACACTGTTCACTCCTTAGTATTTATAGGGAATACCAAGGGTCATGGGATCAATTACAAAAGGGTACAGGAAAGATTCCCTGGCTCCACACAGGGAGGAGGGGTAATAACATAAAAACACAGCTAAGGTGAAAAGCCTAGTCAGCCTCCTTCCAGCGCGCCAACACCTGATTCTTATCGCCTTCGAGAGGGGAGAACGAGTGCCAGACCCTCGATCTCGCTTGCCCCCGGGCCAGCGCTCCGCTGACGCTTGCCAGATCCATCGCTCCAAGCGGAATGGCCTCGGAGGCCGACGAGGGTCGCCTGCCGCATTGTCGTCACGCCTTAACCTCGCGACGGAAAGACGAGGGCCGACCTTCGTCCTGCGGAGGTATCCGTCCAGTCGCAGAGCTTGAGGTCCTTCGCCACCAGTTGGATCTGGGCCTTTCGGCGAAGGTACGCGGGATGCGCAAGGGTCACTCCCGTCGCTCTTCACGCCCTTTTCCCGCAAAAGGTACCTGAACACTTCCGAAGGTTGGGTCAGTGTCCAGAGGTTTGAATGGCGACCTGAGACTTGACAGGATGACATAGGGGGATAGACAACGAAGGTGCGCGGGCCATTTTGTTGAGCCAGTCTGCGTGGCGCCTCTGCCGAGGGTCCCTTCCCCCAACATAGCCTTTGCTACTTCGAAGGGTTTTAAGCTTTACCAGATGGATGTCAAGGGTGCCTTCTTGAACGGGTTTATAGAGGAAGAGGTTTATGTTAGGAAACCCCCTGGTTTCGAGGATCCCAAGTTTCCAAACCATGTCTTTAAACTGTCAAAAGCTTTGTATGGTATGAAACAAGCCCCGAGAGCGTGGTATGAGCGTTTGAAAACCTTTTTGCTGTCCAAGGGTTTCAAAATGGGATGGGTAGATAAGACTCTGTTTCTCCTCAAGCAAGGCAATGACACCCTGTTAGTCCAGATTTACGTGGATGATATCATCTTTGGTGGCTCCTCTCCCGCACTTGTTGCCAAGTTTGCAGATACTATGAGCACGGAGTTTGAGATGAGTATGATGCGGATACATGGGTGTATGCCGAGTCTCAAGTGATGAGTGATTGTCAACGGGTTTGATCGCATGTTCTTTGGCTTGTGTTGTGCAGGTGTCGAGCACGGAGACAGTGATCGAGGGCAAGGTGAAGGTCAAGTAGAGACGTGCCGTGCCGATGGACCGGGAGCGGTGAAGGGCGGACGTGAGGCTTGGACTGAGGGACCGGTGGCCTGAGGATCAGCTGTGGTGGCTGGCAGCCTGGGACAGCGACGAGCGAAGACTTGCGGGGCATGGTGTTGCTCGGGTCGAGGACCTGGGGACACGTGTCGGTGGACGGGGTGCACGGGCGGTGCATCCCCTCTACAGCTTCGGTTTGGTGGTAGAGCCAGAGAAAAACCATCGGGTGGACGGTTTCCTGGTTTGGACCACAAAAGCTGGGCGTGCTGCAGGTTTCCGAGTTTGGGCCACAAAACTCGGGCTGAGGACGGTTTCCAGGTTTGGGCCTCAAAACCTGGGTGCTGGCAGGTTTCCTAGTTTCGGCCTCAAAACCAGGGGATGGACTTGGAGGCTGGTTTCCCGGTTTGGGCCTCAAAACCGGGGGTGGGCGTGAAGGCCTGGTTTCCCGGTTTCGGCCACAAAACCGGGGGCGCAGTCCGTGAAGAGGACGCAGAGCGGTGGCGGCACATGGTGGCAATCGGTGAGGTTGCGTGGAGGCAACGCTACCTGTTGTGCGGGCGTGGCCGTCGGATCACCACCTATCTTGAGTTGGTCCAGAGTAACCCTAGGGTTTAGCTGGTTAGCTATGTAATTAGAGAGGGGTAGAGTAGGAGTTAGAATTAGGATTAGTAGAGGGAGACACCCTCCTCTGAATCTATCTCAGTCATTTGCTATTTTGCCTTCTAGGTTTTCCTGCTCTCCCTCTCCCCTACTGTAGCAAACTGAGATCCATAGAGAAGAGAACAATACCTCTGTGTTCGTAAGATTTTGAGGATGTGAGACCGTAATCTCACTATTGTAGCGTGTGGTAGCCACACGGTTGCAAATCCGTGGTTGTGATTCGTGTTTTGTTCATGTTCTTCGCGGATTGCTTTTCTCCATGTTTTTCCCGTCGTTCGATCCCACTACTTGGTGCGTGCTTTGCAAATCCGTTTGAACCAAGTTGTTCTAGATCGTGAGGCACTTCTTTCCACCGAAGGAATTATCCTCTAACCTCACGAGCTAGTAGATCGGTCATTTTTCGTTTCGGGTCAAGTTTTTCTCCCTTCCCCCAAATTTCTTCGATTCATCAATTTGGAGGTAGGTTCAAGCCATGATCTCTTAGAGATAGCTCACTATCCTCCTTGTGACTCATCTCTCCAAGTTTGAACCCTAGAGGTTTCGTTTTGGGAGAGTTTGAATTGATTCGGTGGATGAACAGTGGGATTTCGGGGTGACCGGACGCTGGTGATGGGGCGACCGGACGCTTGGTCAGAGTCCGGTCGATGAAGTTTTGACTTGCGCATTTTTTGTTGACTTGACCGGACGCTGGTTCTAGGGAGTGATCGGACTCGCCGACGTTACTGTACTCCTGAGCTTTTGCTGTTGACCGGACGCTCTTCTCAGGACCGGACGCTCCCTGTCTGTGAGTCCGATCAGGAATAGAAAGGTTCCAGAAACGTTTTCACTTGACCGGACGCGTCCGGTGGTCTGTGACCGGACGCAGGCAGAGTCCGGTCAGTGCTGTTTCGCGTTGTTTCGTCCGCGGTTCGCTTGTCCGTTGTCAGTTTTGGTTTCTGGCTTTTGCGTTGGGTTTCTAGGGTCGTGAAGTGTCTCGCTGTGCTTCTTGGAAGCATCCACCTTACATCTAGGGTCGTGGACATTTACGAGCTCTAGGGTTTGCTTTAGGGGTTGATTTTCGGGACAGTGGCAACAAGTTTTTGAAAGGAAAATTGAAGCTCCCATTCACCCCCCCTCTGGTCCCTTTCTGGTAGCACTCTCGGTCCTTCAATTGGTATCAGAGCGGGTTAAGGATCTTCCACCTTAGCCGGTTCCAGATCCACAGAAGGCGACATGGATCGCGGTGTGGGCAAACCGCCGTTCTTTGATGGGACGAACTATGCGTATCGGAAGATACGCATGTCGGCCTATCTCTAGAGCATGGGCACTTCTGTTTGGGAGATTTGCAATAGGGACGATTACGTTGTCTTGGCTGCTCGTGTTACTCAGCTTCAGATGGATGAGCATGATGGCAATAGTCGAGCGTGTAACGCTCTTTTCTCCTGTTTGAGCATGTCCGAGTTTGATCGTGTTTCTCACCTCCCCACGGCTCATGAGATTTGGGCGACCCTCATGCGCTTTCATGAGGGAACCACTCAAGTCAAATCCCGTCTCTACGAGTCGCACAAGTGGGAGTACGAGAATTTTCGACACATGCCTGGCGAGAGCATAGAGAGTTTATTCGCTCGCTTTCAGGTCATTGTCAACAAGATGAGAGCGAACAAGGAGCTGTTGCCTTTTGACGATCATGAGAGAGCCTTGAAGCTTTTGCACACTCTTGATCGGTCGATGTCGGACTCAAAGGTCCAGGCAATCATCGAATCGTCTAACTATGAGACCCTCACTTGCGACGAGCTCTTTAGTAAGCTCAAGTCTAGTGAGATTGACGCCATGTCGAGGGCTTCTTATGAAAATCCTTCTGGCCTGACTATGGCTTTGGTTTCTGGCTCTTCTGCTAACCCCTCTGGAGGATTTGCACTTTCTTCACTCTTTTCTGTCATAGAGGACCAGCTAGAGTCTTTGGGGGATGACGAGTTGGCTTTGCTCGCCAACCGGTTCTCGCGGTTCCACAACAACCGCATGAACCGTCGCCGCGGAGGAGGACGCTCAGGATGCTTTGAGTGCGGCGACCTCGACCACTTCATCGCCAACTGTCCCAAGAAGAAGAACACATCTGGGAAGGGCGATCATGGGCACAAGTACGACTCCGGCAAGCGCAAGGAGAAGTACGTCCCCGTGAGGCACAAGCGGAGGGGCGGCTTCGACAAGGAGTACATCAAGAAGAAGTACTTGGAGCAGTGTGCGTTTTTTGCCACGCTCAGCGACGTCGACGGCTCGGATGACGACTTCGCTTGCTCAAGGGATGACGAGTCCGAGAAGAAGAAGAGGATCGAGGACAAGCTGAACGGCCTCTGCTTCGTCGCCGATGATGACAGCCTCTACACCATGGCCCTTGGTGATGCGGTCGACGGCAGGCTGGAGGACACCCGTCGGAACGACAACGACGACGACACCTCCCAGGTAAAACGATTGGAGGACGTTTCGTTGGTGGATTCCGGTTGCTCGAGGCACATGACCGGAAATGCCAAGTGGTTCTCCAGTCTTACTCCTGTCGCCGGAAAGGAGTTTATCACCTTCGGCGATAATAGCAAAGGTAAAGTGTGGTCTCGTGGGTCGGTGCGAGTTAATGAGCACTTTGTGTTACGTGATGTTGCTCTTGTTTCTAACTTGCATTTTAACCTTCTCTCTGTTTCGCAACTTTTTGATGATGACTATGAGATTCGTTTTAAACCGAATCTTAGTCGCATTTTAGATCCTCAGGGCAATCTTGTTTGAGTGATTTCGCCCTTTGGGAAAGTCTTTCATGCGGATTTCTCGGAGTCGTTTGGTATTTCCCGGTGTCTTTTGGCTAGTCCTTCCTCCTCTGATCTTTGGAAGTGGCATAGGAGACTAGGTCACCTGAGCTTCGACTTGCTTGCAAGGCTTAGCTCACTTGGCCTAATCCGAGGATTGCCCAAGTTGTCGATGGAGAAGGACCTTGTTTGCCATTCTTGTAGACATGGAAAGATGGTTGCCGCTCCACACCATCCAGTGACTCAGGTCATGAAACAGCGCCATGGAGAGCTTTGACACATGGATCTTGTTGGTCCGGCTCGGGTGAGCTCGGTTGGGGGGAAGTGGTACGTGCTTGTTATTGTCGACGATTTTTCGATATATTCGTGGGTCTTCTTTTTGTCTGAGAAGACCGAGACTTTCTCTTTTGCTCACAATCTGATTTTGCGTCTTCAGAACGAGTTCCTTTGAACTCGATGCGAGCTATTAGGAGTGATAACGGTTCCGAATTCAAGAATTTGGATTTTGAGAAGTTTTGTAACTCTTTGGGTTTGGAGCATCAGTTTTCTTCCCCCTACACACCGCCCCAAAATGGTGTTGTAGAGAGGAAAAATCGGACCCTTGTAGAGATGGCCAGGACGATGCTCGATGAGCATAGGACTCCTAGGCGATATTGGGCCGAAGCTATGAACACTGCATGCTATATTTCCAATCGAATTTTTCTCCGAGCTTTCTTGAAAAAGACTTCTTATGAGTTGCGATTTGGGAGATAGCCCAAGGTAAGTTATTTTAGAGTCTTCGGTTGCCACTGTTTTATATTGAAGAAAGGCAACCTGGACAAATTTGAGTCTCGTTCTTCTGACGGTGTATTTTTGGGTTATGGCACTCACACTCGAGCTTATCGTGTACTTAACCTTGATACTAACCGAGTCATGGAGACATCTGATGTCACCTTCGATGAGACCATGGTTTGTCCTTCTTCTCGTTTTGAGCGTGCAGGTGATCATGAGGTCGGTGAGCCTCTTTTTGATGATGAGGACGAGGATGCTGAAGGCATGGGTGACCCAGCATTGCCTCCACCTGCTGTGCCACAAAGAGCGGCTTCTACTACGACTCACGGCCCAGACACTTCTTCCTCTTGGGGGTCGTGGGATCCGCCACCCCGAGCGGTACCCTTTGTACCCGGGGAGGCACCAACTGCTGTTGAGGGGGAGATCACTTCTGCTCGGGAGGCGCCACGACACATTCAGTGCCAACACACCCCTCAGCAGATGATCGGCAACATTGATGAACGTGTCACTCGGTCCAGGTCACAAATCTCTCACTTTGCTCATTCTGCTTTTGTTGCTGATTTTGAGCCCCGAGATGTTGGACACGCTTTGACGGATCCGGATTGGGTCAATGCCATGCATGAGGAGTTAGAGAACTTTGAGCGAAATCGGGTTTGGGTTTTAGTTCCACCTCCTCCAGACTTTAAGCCTATTGGGACAAAATGGGTTTTCAAAAACAAGCAAGGAGAGGATGGCCACGTTGTTACAAACAAGGCCAGGCTTGTAGCGAAGGGCTATAGTCAGAAGGAGGGGATAGACTATGAGGAGACTTTTGCTCCTGTAGCTCGTTTGGAGGCTATTAGGATACTCTTGGCTTTTGCTACATCCAAAGGTTTGAAACTTTTTCAAATGGATGTCAAGAGTGCCTTCTTAAACGGCTACATAGAAGAAGAAATTTATGTTGAACAACCCCCCGGTTTTGAAAACCCCAAGTTTCCAAACCATGTTTTCATCTCCACAAAGCTTTATATGGTTTGAAACAACCCCTAGAGCCTGGTATGATAGGTTGAAAACCTTTTTGGTTGCTAAGGGTTTTAAAATGGGATGTGTAGATAAAACACTCTTTCTCCTCAAGCAAGGCAAAGACACTCTCTTGGTCCAGATTTACGTGGATGATATCATTTTCGGTGGTTCTTCTCACGCTTTGGTTGCCAAGTTTGCAGATACTATGAGCAGGGAGTTCGAGATGAGTATGATGGGCGAGCTGACTTTTTTTCTCAGATTGCAAATTAAGCAATCCCGAGAAGGAACGTTTGTGCACCAGGGCAAGTATACCAAGGACTTGCTGAAGAGTTTTGATATGGGTGAGGCCAA
Organism: Coix lacryma-jobi var. lacryma-jobi; assembly: GCA_009763385.1. Classification (NCBI taxonomy): domain Eukaryota; kingdom Viridiplantae; phylum Streptophyta; class Magnoliopsida; order Poales; family Poaceae; genus Coix; species Coix lacryma-jobi. The sequence continues at coordinate 98,353,510 of CM019830.1, read as the reverse complement.
GCCACTTCCAACACCCATGTCGACCACGACGACCCTGGATGCGGACAAGGATGGAGAAGCTGTGGACCAGAAGGAGTACCGAAGCATGATCGGGTCGCTGCTCTACCTGACGGCGACACGCCCGGACATCCAGTTCGTGGTGTGTCTGTGCGCGCGCTTTCAGGCGTCGCTACGCACTTCTCACCGTCAGGCGGTCAAGCGCATTTTCAGGTACCTTCGTTTCACACCTGAGTTTGGGATTTGGTATTCAGCTTCCTCCACCCTCTCCCTTTGCGGTTATTCTGATGCCGATTTTGCTGGTTGCCGCATTGAGCGCAAGTCCACTTCTAGGACTTGTTAGTTTATTGGTTCACCATTGAGATGTGCAACTAGCATGTGTAGGATGTGTTGAATTCACTCGTGCTTTTCATATATACTAGGTTGCTATGTCTCTAGTGTTGAGTCATTCACTTGCTTGGTTTGTTCATATTCTGTTTAAAATCTGAACCAAGTTAAGTGAATTAGAAAGATCGAGATGGGATTGCTTGTCAACACATCACAGTTTCGAGACTGTTTCTCATTGCACTTTGAGTTAAACTTGAGCTATGTAGTGTATGACCAAAACTGTTGCTTTAAGCTTCTGATTGCTTCTGCATAGGCTTCGCACAGTTGGAAAGTTAGGCAATGACAAACTTTCAACCTCTCGCAATCACATGCTGAAATTTGAACTTGTGTAATCTTAACCGCTGCAACTCCGATAAAATTTGGATACACAAGTCTATGTTTCATTCTATAGCATGATGATTGAACTGTGCTAGGGGTAGTTCACCTTGTATACATGTTTAGCACTTGTCTGATTTCCTGTCTATGCATGCTTTGTGCTATTTTGATTGTGAATACCTTTTTGGCTAAAAATTGCTGATTTTGCTCATATGTTCATATTTCATATTTGGTGATCAGTTTGAGCCTTCGCTAGCTTGTATGCTTTCTAGTGAGTCATTGGAGTTTTACTACTTAGAGCATCCTTGCATTTTCTTGACTATATTCCTGAAGCTGCTAACTTGCATTTTGACTCATATGCATTTTGGAAAGGGGAGAACTTCTCTTGTTTGACACTTTTGATGGTGCATTTTCTAAGGGGGAGAAAATTGCTTTCGGTTCCTTTTTGCTTGTTGGTGCATTTTCAACTAAGGGGGAGAATTTGGACAAATCATGCCTCTCATGTTCAACTAAGGGGAGAGGAATCGGTTGTGTGCACCATGCAAGGGGGAGTTTGCTCGTGATGATTTTTTTGAAATTTCCAATTGGTTTGGAGCGCTTTGCTAGCTGTGTTGAGTCCTTGCCTCTATCTTGAGGGACTAGCAGTTGCATCTTTGCTTCAGTTGATTTCAGTTGGTATCGAGCTTTTCATTTGATGTCGAGCTTTCTGCTAGTTGTGTTGAGCCTCTGTGCCTCTATCTTGAGGGACTAGCATTTTGCTTTGATTTTTCAATTGGTATTTGCTAGCGGTGTTGAGCCTATTCTACCTCTTCTTGAGGGCTAGCTTTGCTTTGCTTGGTTGCGTCGAGCCGTTGCCCATGTCTTTGGGGACAAAGTTGTCTTGCTCTTTCCACTTGACCTTTTTCGGCTTTGCTATGCTTTTGGGTCATTTGGTCGAGTTCTCTCTTCTCCTTCTTCCTCCTTCTATTTCCATTATGATTTGTGTGTGTAGTTGACAATGCACTCATCAAGGGGGAGATTGCGGATACATGGGTGTATGCCGAGTCTCGAGTGATGAGTGATTGTCAACGGGTTTGATCGCATGTTCTTTGGCTTGTGTTGTGCAGGTGTCAAGCACAGAGACAGTGATCGAGGGCAAGGTGAAGGTCAAGTAGAGACGTGCCGTGCCGATGGACCGGGAGCGGTGAAGGGCGGACGTGAGGCTTGGACTGAGGGACTGGTGGCCTGAGGATCAGCTGTGGTGGCTGGCAGCCTGGGACAGCGACGAGCGATGACTTGCGGGGCATGGTGTTGCTCGGGTCGAGGACCTAGGGACACGTGTCGGTGGACGGGGTGCACGGGCGGTGCATCCCCTCTACAGCTTCGGTTTGGTGGTAGAGCCAAAGAAAAACCATCGGGTGGACGGTTTCCAGGTTTGGGCCACAAAACCTGGGCGTTCTGCGGGTTTCCGAGTTTGGGCCACAAAACTCGGGCTGAGGACGGTTTTCAGGTTTGGGCCTCAAAACCTGGGTGCTGGCAGGTTTCCTAGTTTCGGCGTCAAAGCCAGGTGATGGACTTGGAGGCTGGTTTCCCGGTTTGGGCCTCAAAACCGGGGGTGGGCATGAAGGCCTGGTTTCCCGGTTTCGGCCACAAAACCGGGGGCGGAGTCCGTGAAGAGGACGCATAGCGGTGGCGGCACGTGGCGGCAATCGGTGAGGTTGCGGCGAGGCAACGCTACCTATTGTGCGGGCGTGGCCGTCAGATCACCACCTATCTTGAGTTGGTCCAGAATCACCCTAGGGTTTAGCTGGTTCGCTCTGTAATTAGAGAGGGGTAGAGTAGGAATTACAATTAGGATAAGTAGAGGGAGACACCCTCCTCCCAATCTATCTCAGTCATTTGCTATTTTGCCTTCTAGGTTTTCCTGCTCTCCCTCTCCCCTGCTGTAGCAAACTGAGATCCACAGAGAAGAGAACAATACCTCTGTGTTCGTAAGATTTTGAGGAAGTGAGACCGTAATCTCACTATTGTAGCGTGTGGTAGCCACACGGTTGCAAATCCGTGGTTGTGATTCGTGTTTTGTTCGTGTTCTTCGCGGATTGCTTTTCTCCACGTTTTTCCCGTCGTTCGATCTCACTACTTGGTGCGTGTTTTGCAAATCCGTTTGAACCAAGTTGTTCTAGATCGTGAGGCACTTTTTTCCACCGAAGGAATTATCCTCTAACCTCACGAGCTAGTAGATCGGTCATTTTTTGTTTCGGGTCAAGTTTTTCTCCCTTCCCCCAAATTTCTTCGATTCATCAATTTGGAGATAGGTTCGAGCCATGATCTCTTAGAGATAGCTCACTATCCTCCTTGTGACTCATCTCTACAAGTTTGAACCCTAGAGGTTTTGTTTTGCGAGAGTTTGAATCGATTCGGTGGATGAACAGTGGGATTTCGGGGTGACCGGACGCTGGTGTCGGGGCGACCGGACGCTTGGTCAGAGTCCGGTCGATGAAGTTTTGACTTGCGCATTTTCTGTTGACTTGACCGGACGCTGGTTCTTGGGAGTGATCGGACTCGCCGACGTTACTGTTCACCTGAGCTTTTGCTGTTGACCGGACGCTCTGCTCAGGACCGGACGCTCCCTGTCTGTGAGTCCGGTCAGGAACAGAAAAGTTGCAGAAACGTTTTCACTTGACCGGACGCGTCCAGTGGTCTGCGACCGGACGCAGCTAGAGTCTGGTCAGTCATGTTTCGCATTGTTTCGTCCGCGGTTCGCTTGTCCGTTGTCGGTTTTGGTTTCCGTCTTTTGCGTTGGGTTTCTAGAGTCATGAAGTGTCTCGCTGTGCTTCTTGGAAGCATCCACCCTACATCTAGGGTCGTGGACATGTATGAGCTCTAAGGTTTGCTCTAGGGGTTGATTTTCAGGACAGTGGCGACAAGTTTCCGAAAGGAAAATTGAAGCTCCCATTGACCCCCCCTCTGGTCGCTTTCTGGTAGCACTCTCGGTCCTTCATATGGTGGGTGAGTTGACCTTCTTCCTCGGGTTGCAAATTAAGCAAACCCGAGACGGGACGTTCGTGCATCAAGGAAGTACACGAAGGACATCCTGAAGAAGTTTGACATGGGCGAGGCCAAGCCTCTTACGACGCTCATGGCGACGACTGCTGCAATGGACGCGGACCAGGACGGAGAGCCAGTTGACCAGAAGGAGTACAGGAGCATGATCGGTTCGGACTTGTCAGTTTCTTGGCTCTTCACTGGTTTCGTGGTCTTCTTGCAAACAGTTGAACGTAGCCCAGTCTACTATGGAAGCCGAGTATGTTGCCGCTGCTTCTTGTGCTTCGTAGCTTTTATGGATGGTTGCTACATTGCGTGTGTTAACACCAGATTTTCGCACGCACGAGGGTATGACAAGTGGGCCTGGCCAGCAGTGCAGAAAGGATTCGGCAAGCGATCGGGCGACTATTTGGTCCTCAGGGTCTCGGTGAATGCCTGTGCGGTCGGCTATTTTACAAAGCGGTGGTTCCATTCGTGAGATGGGTGTTGCAAATAAAGCCGGCTTGCATGAGAAGACACGTGACAATGAAGGACGCCGAAGAGATTAGGAATAAGATTTGTAACTTTCCATGTTTTATTATGTAAATCGTAATCGTCTAGGACTCGTATTTCATCCAGGGTATAAATATAAACCCTCGGCCATTGTAAAATGGTTCACAACCATATCAATACAAACCGGCCCCGTGCCACCTTTGAGTCCTTAGTCGTGTCGTTGAGTTCTTCGAGAGGAATCATCGATCCGTCAACCTCTGTATGTCCTGGCAACCTTGTTATCATGTCTAGTATCATGCGGTGGATTTAGATATGATGCAAGTAGTCTCGTTCATTAAGCTTAGTATCGTGCGGTGAATTTAAGCTTATGACGGGAGGTTTTTGCTTGTGCCTTGTATCGTGCGGCGGATTAAGTCATGAGTAAAAATAGTTATTGGCTCTATTAGATTTGGCACATCTAATAGATTCATTAAGTGATCATGTGTTATGTGTTTTATTATTTAATTCTTGTAACACTCTTTTGCCCAATCTAGATTGATCTTTGTTCGGCCTTGTTTCACAAGGTCGCTTGTGTTTTGTTAACCATAAGATCATGACGGCCGGATCAACTTTCAATCTAGATTGTCACATGTTGTGGGTTCATGCATGTCAATCACGGTTAGGCTTTGATGGAACTGGGTATCGTGCGGCAGATACAGGTTTTAGATTGGTTTGATCATGCTTGTTTGTATGTTCCTTCTTCATGGACCCCAACTCGGCTAGTTTGCCGATCTTGGTTAAGCTTACCTGAGTAATGAGTATATATAGATCTGTTTAGATATATGCATGCTTTTAGCTTCTTATAATTAGATTGTATCATGCGGTGGATTAATCTAATTATAAGGTGTGGTGTAGATTTGTAGCAAGTGGTATCATACGGTGGATTAGCTTCGCTCAAGTTTACGCTTGACAGGTTTATGAAGACTAGACGTGCGGCAGACTAGTTGGATTAGCCTATGCATGTTTTGTTTGAATAGATTTATATTTACAAGTTACCTGTTTCCTCTATTATATATACATTCGGCAATCAACATGTTTACATGCTTTCTTTTATACTTGCCGAATGACTTTATAAACCTGTTTTGACAGACAGCTTCTATAGCTGTGTGCCGTCGTGATTGGCTTTCAAAGCCGTACATATAGAACTGTCTGGTCTCACCCGACATGTTCCAGAGGTATTCTCACGTTTTTATCCCTTGTTGGTTTTCAGGTCAAACCGACTGGCACGTCTCCGGATTCGACATACTCCGGGCACCCGATTGAAGCTAGCTTTTCGGCTTGCTGTGTGTGAGGCGCGGCGAACCAGATTTTGCGCCAACACACTTTTTGGCACGCCTGGTGGGACAACTCTGTTTCAAGATGCCTGAGATCAACGACGATCAGGTTCTGGATGTGACCATGGATGACTTGCCGCCAGATTTGAAAAGTTTAGTACAAGAGACTTGTGATGAACTTCAGCACAAGTGCTTGATGACTTTTTCCAAGAACAAGAGCGGCAAGGTCTTCCAGAAGCAACCGTTCCCAAGGATTCTTCCTCACCACCAATCCGAACTATCCGACAGTACTGAAGAGGAAGCTATTCAGAAGATGACCAGAATAATGTACAAAGTTGAATAGGAAGCCATGACCAATCACCAGTCAGCCTTCTTGAATACCTTTCGTGCAGTCATGGTTAGTACTTTCGGTCCAGCAATGGATAAATGCTTTGAAGAAGCCGCTAGTCCGATGCAGGGACCACTCTTGTTCCCAGCACCTCAACGTCGAAGGATTGCCGAAGGTGGCGGAGCTGGCACATGCACAGGTGGGATAGTCCCTCATGAGACGCAACAACCTCCCACAACTTATGGCCAAGTCACTTTCGGCACAACAGGGAATGTCCCGCAATCTGCTTCCAGAGTGTCTCCTGCAGCAAATAGGATACAAAGGAATATGTTTGGAGATGGGTATCAGGAGTTCGTTGATTATAGCGCAATTAATTCTCTTCCAAATCCAGGCTACAAGAGTTGAGCAGGGCTACATCCTGGGGGGCAAGCACAAACAGCTCCTGATTCAAGTGTTGACCTCATCATGCATAGGATGGCTGATATGATGGAAAATCAATTCGGCGTAAAGCCAAAGAATCAGTCGTATGCTTACAAGTCCCCTTACCCAGAGTGGTACAATCGGGTAGCACTTCCTCCAAGAGTAAAGCCTCCTACTAATTTTTACCAAGTTTGCGGGTCAAGATGACACTAACACCATAGAACACATCAGCCGATACTTGATGCAACTTGGAGAGGCATCTATAGATGAAGCTTGGAGGATTCGGTACTTCCCGTTGTCATTGACAGGGCCAACCTTCTCGTGGTTCGCTTCTTTGCCAGCAAATTCTATCAATACGTGGGCAGAGCTGGAACAGAAATTCCACTCGTATTTCTTTACGGGCACCAGTGAGAAGAAGTTGGTCGACCTCATGAGCCTAAGGATGAAACCTAGCGAGACACCGCAAGAATATTTGTGCAGGTTCAGGGAGACCAAAAACCTTTGCTATTCCTTGAATATACCAGATGATCAATTGCCGGGGATAGCCATAGCTGGCATGTTGCCAAATATCAAGGAGAAGCTATTCGGCATGGAGTTTGACGACCTCGGGCAGTTCTCACAACGATTGGCAATGATGAGTAGTCAAGCCCAAGGGTTTAGAAGGAATAGTCAATTCCAGAAGGGAGATGTGGCTGCCGAAATGTATCAAGCTTTCTTAGAGGAAGCGACTGAGTATGATGTTGAAGATGAGGTAGCTGTAGCCGAGATAGTCCGGGCTAAAGAGCCGACTCTAGTCAACCAGCGATGGCTGAGGCAACAAAAAGGTACTTATGACTTTGATGTTTCCAAGTCAGATAAATTATTTGAATACTTATTGAAGGAAGGACGCATCAAGTTGCCGGAAGGTCATCCTATGTTACACCCTGAAGGGGTCAAGGACAAGAAGTATTGTGGTTTTCATAATACCAAATCCCACTCTATAAACGATTGCCGAGTGTTCAGAGTGCGGATTCAGAAAGCTATCTAGGACGGACATCTGAGGTTTGATGGAAAGATGAGAGTAGATGGTAGTCCTTTTGGGCGGAATACTGTGTCCTTCTCTGTTAATATGGTTAATGCAGCTGACCCCAGAGGCAAAAACAAGATGAAAGTGTTAACCTCTAATAGAGCGAGAGAAGCTAGTACTGTTGACTCGGATCGGCAAATTACAAATGAGGAATTTCGGCAACGAGTTCATTTCCAAAATAGCCAAACTGAGAAGGGCGAAGCTTCCAGGCCTAGGGTCACAACACGCATTCTGTTGAATAAATGGCATCGGGAACAAGAGCGGTACCAAAAACAGAGGTTTCATGAAGAACAGAAGTTCCTAGAGAAACAACAGAGGTATAAAGAAGAGATATACCGAGAGAAACGAGAGCATATAAGAGAACAAGAGCAATCACACTGGGGATGCTCATTTTCAAGTATTGTTGGAACGAAGGCTTGAAGCTGCCTGCTAAAAATAACTGCCCTGAATGCAGTGATCAGTATTCCGAGTATAGGCAGTCTCGAGTCAACCGCCGTTCAGTCCATGAAAGGCTTGGGGCATGAATCCCTGAGGACGATCGGCGCTTAAAAATTAATAATTTCGAGAATTGGCAGGGAAGAAGATTTGCCGATCGAAGTTGGGTTCGTACCGGAGAAGAAGTGTACCGCGAGTATGTCTGGTAGAAAGGACAGTGGTGTCCACTAGGATTGAGGAAAAGCCAGAAGAGGAGAGTGCATCGCCTAAGGAACAGAGAGTTAGCGCAAGCAGGCACCAAGACGAAACAAATTTGGCATCCTAAAGAGAAGCCGGATGGAGGTAATCGTTCGGCTGATGCATGCATGGCATTCTTTCTCCCATCAGAGTTCATAGCTCCCGAAGATCAAGATGTCCAATACGAAGTGTATTTAGATTTTGATGAAGATGAATTTCAAGACTTATTGGCTCATCTCGTCTTGGCTCAACGGGAAGTATTTGATAAGCCAGTTAAGCATCGACACTTGAAGCCATTATATATGAGGGGGTATGTCAATGGCAAGCCATTAACCAAGATGTTCATTGATGGTGGAGCTGCTATAAATATCATGCCATATACAACCTTCAGAAAACTTGGGATGACAAGTGAAGATTTATTGAAGACTGACATGGTGTTGAGGGACTTTGCTGGTAATTCTTCTGATACTCGAGGAGCAGTCCATGTTGAGTTGACGATCGGGTCTAAAACCTTGATCACTACCTTCTTCGTCATTGATGGCAAGGGGGCATACAGTTTGCTATTAGGAAGGGATTGGATACATGCAAATTGCTGTGTACCATCAACCATGCACCAATTCCTCATCCAGTGGATCGGAGATGACATCGAAATTGTCCAAGCTGATGATTCGGTGAGTATTGCTAATGCAGAGCCCATCTACTGGGAATATGATGGTGTCGAGTGCTTCTCTGGAAGAGCTTGGGAAGCAGGTCTTGTGAATGTTTTCGACAAGGACCAACAGCCGATTCAAACAATCGGCTCTCAGAGCAATTTTTGAATAAATAATCCAACTGATGGTGATGGAGAAAAGTCGAGACTAAGTTTTGTGTCGGCTGAAAAGGAATAAAGTGTTGGTGAATGAAGCCGAAATAGGACCAATGTGTGCAAGTTTGGGTCTCGAGCGTGTTTTGAAGTTGATGAACTTTTGAAAGGATTCCGTTTATTTCTCCATTACCGAAAGCTCGAAGAAGATCGAGAGTTCACGTAAGGTGACGTACAATAGAAGCTTTTAATGAAATTGAAGAATATATGAAGGTGCTTCCACAACTTAGTGATCATTTCAAGTTGTACATGACAGCCGATAGCCTTGTAGTAGGATCGGCCCTTATTTTAAGTTTAAAGGAAAACAGGATAAGTGATAGCTTGCCTTATCCGAAAATGTTAGACCCAGAGACGGGTATTTGGCTATGAATACGTTTTTGTGTTACTTATGAGCTGAAGCTTCAGCACTACTTGTGTCGAGCCGTTGCCCATGTCTTTGGGGACCAAGTTGTCGTGCTCCTTCCACTTGACCTTCTTCGGCTTTGCTATGCTTTTGGGTCATTTGGTCGAGTTCTCTCTCCTTATTCCTTCCTTCTTCTACTTCATTATGATTTATGTGTGTAGTTGACAATGCACTCATCAAGGGGGAGATTGCGGATACATGGGTGTATGCCGAGTCTCGGGTGATGAGTGATTGTCAAGGGGTTTGATCGCATGTTCTTTGGCTTGTGTTGTGCAGGTGTCGAGCACGGAGACAGTGATCGAAGGCAAGGTGAAGGTCAAGTAGAGACGTGTCGTGCCGACGGACCGGGAGCGGTGAAGGGCGGACGTGAGGCTTGGACTGAGGGACCGGTGGCCTGAGGATCAGTTGTGGTGGCTGACAGCCTGGGACTGCGACGAGCGGAGACTTGTGGGGCATGGTGTTGCTCGGGTCGAGGACCTGGGGACACGTGTCGGTGGACGGGGTGCACGGGTGGTTCATCCCCTCTGCAGCTCCGGTTTGGTGGTTGAGCCACAGAAAAACCACCGGGTGGACGGTTTCCAGGTTTGGGCCACAAAACCTGGGGGTGCTGCGGGTTTGCCGAGTTTAGGCCACAAAACTCGGGCTGAGGACGGTTTCCAGGTTTGGGCCTCAAAACCTGGGCGCTACGGGTTTCTGAGTTTGGGCCACAAAACTCAGGCGATGGACTGCGGGTTTCTCGGTTTCGGCCTCAAAACCAGGGGAGGACTTGAAGGCCTGGTTTCCCGGTTTCGGCCTCAAAACCGGGGGGCGGAGTCCGGGAAAAGGACAAGCAGAGCGGTGGTGGCACGTGGTGGCAATAGGTGAGGTTGCGTCGAGGCAACGCTACCAGTTGTGCGGGTGTGGCCGTCGGATCAGCATCATCGTCGAGTTGGTCTAGGATAGCCTTAGGGTTTGGCTGGGTCGCTCTGTAAATACTTAGGCGTAGAGTGGGAATTAAAATTAGGATAAGTAGGGGGAGACACCCACCTCCCAAACTATCTCAGTCATTTGCTCTTTGCCTTCTAGGTTTTTCTGCTCTCCCAATCCCCTACTGTAGCTACTGAGATCCGCAGAGAATCCTACCTCTGTGTACTTGAGATTTTGAGGAAGTGAGACCGTAATCTCACTATTGTAGCGTGTGGTAGCCACATGGCTGCAGATCGATGTGTTGATTCGCGTTTTGGTTCGTGTTCTTCATTTCTCCGCATTTTTCCTGTCACTCGATCTCTCTCTATAGTGCGTCTTTTCGAATTCCACTTGAATCAACATGTTCTTTATAGTGAGGAGAACATTTCCGCCGAAGGAATTTATCTTTACCCTCACGAACAAGTAGATTGAGTCGATTTCATTTTCGTGGCGCTTTTTCGGTTCATACACCTTCCCCTTCGATTTCCTGTTGATTGAGTTGTTTTGAGCGGATGATTTCTTGGGGATAGTCTCCTAACTACCTCGTGATCATCCTCTCCAAGTTTGGGATCAAGGGATCTTGGTTTGGATCGATTTGGAGAAGATTTGAGTTGAGGGCGACCAAAATCGCCCTCACTGGGTGGTCGCGGATAGTCCGCGGTTCCACTGGCGAGCCGGATCAGTGGCTGTGTTCTTCGGCCGATTTGGTTTTGAGTGACCGGCGGACAGTCCGCAGTACACGTTCGCGGACAGTCCGGGAAGTGTCCAGGGGACTTCAGCAGCTTTGCTGTTTTTGGGTTTTAGCCGGCGGACAGTCCGGGATCGGCTGGCGGACAGTCCGCAGTAGCCGCGGACAGTCCGGGACTCCAAGTCCGGACAGGCCGGGATCCTGCTGAAGCTTAAGGTTTAGTGCATTTGCTCTCCCGGCTTTTCCGCTTGGTTTTCGGACTTCTCGTTTGGCCCTATAGTTAACCAAGAAACATTTCTAGGTATCTTTGCTACTTGTTAGGATCGGTATTTGGGGATTTCTCGACGTAGCCCTCAATCTACGTTCAGGACTCGGTTTTTAGGGGTCGAACTTTTGCCGGTGCTTTTGGCGTTTGGTTTGCTATCGCTTTGTGGTGCCTCGCTGTGATCCTAGGGATCATCCACCCTCTTCCAAGGGTCGTGGGCATCACGGTTTCGATCGAAGCTTTCGGGGCTTGATTTTGGGACAATAGGCCAAAGTTTCGAGAGAAATTTTTGTGGCTCCCATTCACCCCCCCCCCTCTGATCGCCTTGCTATTGCTTTCTCGGTCGTTCAATCTCTACCTTGTCTTTATGAGCAGGACACACTCTTGAGCAAACAAGGCGAAGTTTGTCACTCCCAAATTCTACAGAGTGAAGGTCCTAGATCTACAAGAACATGCACACTGAGCAAGATGTTGCCAGCTTCCACAATTAACGCTTCACTTCAAACTGCTGGACAAACGAAGAACAAGAGTGACACCATATCAAGATGCATAAACAAGAAGGAATGATGGAAGATGTTGTAGTCAAACATAGAGGTCATGAAGTCCCCACAGACTTCTTGATCCTCGACATGAAAAGACGATGATGTCCACCTCATCCTAGGAAGACCATTCCTCTACGCTACAAGTGCAATCATTTACAAGTGGAAATCCATTTTCACTTTCCTGGAGAAAAAGGTATGATGCTATTTCATCAACTACATACCCAATGAAGCACCCAAGGAGAATAGAAGTGAAAGACGCCGCTCCGAAAGCCAAAGAAGACAACCTATCAAGAATAGAGAGGCTAATCATGACGAAGAAACTATCTATACTATCCCAAAAATGAAAGAACAAGAGAAACCTCAAAGACAATGAACCACAAGAAGTGAAGACTCTGACCAAGAAAGTATGGAAGAAAACGTATGCACCTAAAGGTACAATCAATAACAACTTTCCAAACATCTGACATACCTTGCGAGGTCTGAACCAAGGGAAGGTCCGGTTCGTCGCACCTAAATATCTGAACCTTCGCCAAAAGGTAAAAATCGGTAGTTATGCTCATATTTATTTTCCTATAATCATTTCATATATCATCATATTTAATTCACAAACATTTTAATTTCTGCATTGCATTAGAAAAGAAAATAAAAATATTACATTTGTTACACTACATAAACCATAAAGCCCCAAGTGAATAATTCTATGGTGTGTAAAAACCCGCAAGGATATTCACCGTGGTGGCATAAAAAAATAAAAATAAATATGCATGCATTCATCCTGTTGCATTTTTCCCTTGCATCGTAAAAATATTAAAAATACAAAAATATTGAGAAAGAGATCTTACTGAAATTCTAGACAACTAAGGCTTAAGTGGCCAACCACTGACGCTTAATCTGTTCCACAAGTTTTGTTGTCTATTTGAGTTTCATAGGATTTGAAAGGCCAAGAAAAGCTGATGAGCAAGTGAATGCTCCATCCACTGTTGGAGCACTGTCTCAACAAACATCAACATCAATCAAAGCTCTAATAGAGGAAGGACATATCCAGTGCCAGTCTGCTACATTGCAAGATCGAACGACTACATGAATATTCAGCTCGGGGGAAGGCATCCCGATGTATCCACGTAAGTATCTTTATCCTCTTAAGTTTTTCATTCTATAAACAAAATCAAATTAAAAAAATGTGAGAACATGGAGGCTCACCCTTAAAAAGAAAAGAACAAAAATATGTGGGCACATGAAGGCTCACCATTAATTAAAAAAGAGACAAAAATATATGGGCACATGGAGCCTCAACGCTATTAAGGGAACCAGCTTGGGGGAGACGCACCCCCGTTATCTTCGCGATTGAGGTATGTCTTTATTATTATAACTACTACTACTATTAGTTTTTATATTATATCTTAAAGTGTGTTAGATTAAATAAATAAAATAGTGTGTCTAGTTTGTTTTAAGAAGTTGATGACCAAAGAAGAACCCTCTCTCTCTTTTGCATGGAAATGATGAATAGTTGCTCTATCTAATTTCTTTCAAGTACCTAGCCTTCAAAGCATGAGTTCTCCTCATTGATAATGATGCCTTAAAATAAAATTAATACATGGTTGGCAAATACTTAATCTAAGGTCTAGGTAATTGGGATATGACATGTGATGATCTAAGCTGCTATTATCTTGTTCTAAACAACACTAGAGTTCCGGAGATTTCTAAATATAAACATGACTAATAACATGCATTGAGTTAAATTAAGCTTTGTGACCCAGTGAGATATTATCATACTATTGAATCAAGATCATTTACACATTTCTTCCATCTTCCGCATAATGCTCATAATTATCTGTTGCTTTACAATCTGAAGTTTGTTAGAAACATGTGGCTATAAAAAAAGATCTGAGGAAATAAAAGCGACAAGTGTCCGAAACCTCAAAAAGATAGATCCCGAGGAAATAAAAAGGGACAAGTGTCCGAAACCTCAAAAAGATAGATCCTGCAGAAATAAAAAGGGACAAGTGTCTTGAACCTCGAAGAAAAAAAATGTGAGAAAAAATGGGCACGTGCCCAATAGTAGAATTAGCCTAATAGCCATATGTCTCCGCTAAACAAAAGAGAGTGAATATATTCAAAAGAGCATCCGACTCCATTTTTCCATACACATGCACTTCTTGATTGAATGGTTGGTTGACTTTCTCTTTGGATCCATTGTTTAATTTGACAACACATGTATTAAAGCTTTTGAAAATTAATTAAAACTCTGGGATAAAGGTGAACTGAAAGAACTAGAGACATAGTGCTTGATTTGATCGTTCAATCTCTTAATTATTCAAGATCTAAGGTAAAAGTAACATGTTATGTTTCAGAGAATTTTTGTTTAACAGCAGGTGTACTTGTTGGTAGTGAAGATATTGTAGCAACTCCTGATCCTTTGTGAAGATTTGGTTTTGCTAAGGGACTAGCAAAGGGTAAGCTTGGGGGAGTTGTTGACACTAGTTATCTATCAAAATTAAAGGACAAATAAATATAAAAAGGGCATAAATTCAATCACCAATGAAGGTTTAGGGTTTTAATTGACAATATTCTACGAGTTTTGGTGAATTGTGATTCTGCAGGGACTGAACAGGAAAACCAGCACTGATTACTTCTCCTAAAAGGAAACCGACGGAAGATTACGGAACCGGCACGTCAGGAATACTCCAGAAGGACCTAGAGGACACCAGAGGACACCACGAGGTGGGACACCCCGAGAGGCGGCCAGGTGGGACCGACCAGTCCCACCATTAGACTGGTCGGTCTCCCCCTGGGCCCGCTGGACTCCGTCATCTGGAAGCTTCCTCCGACGCCTTTGAGGATCCATCTCAGCCCTACGTGAAGTCGGTTTGATCTAACGACCGCGGTTGATCCCTCAGGGCTATATAAACAGGCCCCCAGGCCCCAGGGAAGATCACGTCTCTCTTCAAAAAAGTCTACTCCTCATTCAGAAACCCTAGAAGAAGACTTCAAGAGCCAGCTTTCAAGTAGAAGACTAGATACCCCTCTAGATTAGGTTTAGAACCTAGTCTTATACTAGAACTAGAAGAGAGAGAGAGAGGAAGCGATCAAGAAGGAGCTCCGGCCTGTCGGATCAACTTCTTCATCTTGTACCTGCGGATTCAAGTTTATCTTCAACTTGCTTCAGCGATTGTTTCGGTAATCAACGTTTATATTTAAGTTTGAGTCATTGTTCTTATTATTATTAAGGTTTATGACTCTCTTTTGAGTACTTTAATTATAGTCATTTTAGAGTTAGAGTAGTTGGATAGTGTAAGCCTGGTGCTTAGACTTGATAGCTCATAAATGCCTCCAATAGCGCCGGTAGTAGTGGTTGTTCGCAAGGGTGACTCTTATAGCCTTGTTGATTCTTCTATAGTCCACTTACCTGTGTGTAGGCTCGGTAGGATTATACATTTGCATAAAAGACTCATACTCTGTTTGTGACCTTTTATGGCAACTTCCCCCTAAGAATAATATAAACATATCACTCTTAAATTGGAATTAGACGGCGTTAGTGATCCCTTCTATACTTCTAGATTCTTCGTCCTTGTTAGCTACTCAGGGGTTAGACTTTAAGACTTAACACTATCCGTTCCTTTGAGTTCGATATTAAAACTGGGTTACTCCGGTGAAGTGCTACATCGGTAGATTTTATCTGTGCGCTTGTGGATAGAGTAGAAGGAGTTTAGGCAGAAGTGGGAGGATACGGTGAAGGAGCTTGAGTTTGCCAAGTCCACCGTAGTCGTGTCTAAGGAGGTTGAGTGTGAGATGTGCACCACACACATGACTGACCTTCTTACTTTGAGAAGCAAGTATGCTGTGTTGGTAGGAGAGGTGGATGAGCTGAAGGCGAGATCTTTGTTGTTGGGTGCGTGCAAGTCGTGTGCGGGCTTGCAATCTGAGTTGGCAGAGAAGAATGCCAAGATTGTGTCTCTTGAAGAGGCCAACTCGGGTAGCACATGTGTGTAGGCCTGGATATCGAGCCAGCACGGCTCGTTACAGCTCAGCTCGTTATAGCTCGGCTCGTTAGCAGGCTGGCTCGACTCGGCTCGTTATACTAACGAGCTAGAAGAGCAGCTCGGCTCGGCTCGTTATAGAGCTCGAGCTGGCTCGTTTTGCTCGCGAGCCAGATCATAAAAACACAATTTCTTAAAGTACATGTAAATTTAACAAAGAATAATATCTACATATAAAAACATAATTTCTCTTATCTGATTATATCTTCTTACTTGTATGTGAACAACACGTAAGAACAAATATGATTTCTACCATATTACTAGATGTCTGGACATTCTACAATAGCTAATTTAAGTTTGTTGACTTGTGAATTAATTGGCTCGTACGAGCTAACGAGCAGCTCGTGAGCCAGCTCGAGCTGGCTCGTTATAAAACAAGCTGGCTCATTATAAAATGAGTCGAGCTCGAGCCGAGCCATTAACGAGCGAGTCGAGCGAGCTAGCGAGTTTCGAGTTTTGCGTCCAGGCTTACATGTGTGGCTAGGTGTGTTCTTTGTGAGGGTTTGGAGATGAAGATCGCTAATGTGAAGCATGACAAGATGCAAACCGAGGAGGAAAACACATACCTTCGGACCATCTTGTCATGGGTGTCTAGCAGTGAGCCAGAGCTCGGGATGATGATCTCCCAATTCAAGCGAGCTGCTGGAGGTCCAGGTGTAGGTTTTGCTCCGGGTGTTGATGTGTCATCTTTCGGCAAGATTGGAGAGTCGAGTGGTCTTAACCCATGTGAGAAGCACAACTCCACCACTACTCCCAAGCTTACCAAGATTCCACCCAAAGAGCCTCTCAAGCCTAACACCAAGGATGGGGTCTTTGTTGAGCCTCCGAGAGCCCCACCCAAGAAACAATCATGGGCTCCCAAACCAAACCATCTCAAGAACAAGCTGGACACCATGCCACCCATCCAGGAGGAACTTATGCCTGCTGAAATCTTAACTAGTGTAATCTTAACCGCTGCAACTCCGATAAAATTTGGATTCACAAGTCTATGTTTCATTCTATAGCATGATGGTTGAACTTTGCTAAGGGTAGTTCACCTTGTATACATGATTAGCACTTGTCTGATTTCCTGTCTATACATGTCCTGTGCTATTTTGATGGTGAATACCTTTTTGGCTATAAACTGCTCACTTTGCTCACATGTTCATAATACATATTTGGTGATCAGTTTGAGCCTTTGCTAGCATATATGCTTTCCAGTGAGTCGTTGGAGCTATACTGTTTAGAGCATCCTTACATTTTCTTGACTATATTCCTGAAGCTGCTAACTTGCATTTTGACTCATATGCATGTTGGAAGGGGGAGAACTTCTCTTCTTGGCACTTTTGTTGGTGCATTTTCTGAGGGGGAGAAAATCGTTTTTAGCTCCTTTTGCTTGATGGTGCATTTTCAACTAAGGGGGAGAAAATTTGGACAAATCATGACTCTCCTATGTTGGCAGTTGTGTGCACCATGCAAGGGGAGGGATTTTGCTTGCGCTGAATTTTTGAAATTTCCAATTGGTTCGGAGCGTTTTTGCTAGTTGTGTTGAGCCTTTTGCCTCTTCCTTGAGGGACTAGCATTCGCCTTTCAGATTTTCAATTGGTGTTGAGCTTTCTTGCTAGTTGTGTTAAGCCTCTGTGCCCCTATCTTGAGGGACTAGCATTTTGCTTCGATTTTTGGTTTTCAATTGGTATCGAACCTTTTCTTGCTAGCGGTGTTGAGCCTGTTCTACCTCTTCTTGAGGGCTAGCTTTGCTTTGCTTGGTTGCGTTGAGCCGTTGCCCATGTCTTTGGGAACCAAGTTGTTTCGCTCTTTCCACTTGACCTTCTTCGGCTTTGCTATGCTTTTGGGTCATTTGGTCGAGTTCTCTCTTCTCCTTCTTCCTCCTTCTATTTCCATTATGATTTGTGTGTGAGTAGTTGACAATGCACTCATCAAGGGGGAGATTGCGGATACATGGGTGTATGCCGAGTCTCTGAGTGATGAGTGATTGTCAACTGGGATAATGCGCATGTTCTTTGGCTTGTGTTGTGCAGGTGTCGAGCACGGAGATAGTGATCGAGGGCAAGGTGAAGTTCAAGTAGAGACGTGCCGTGCCGACGGACCGGTAGCCGTGAAGGGCGGACGTGAGGCTTGGACTGAGGGACCGGTGGCCTGAGGATCAGCTGTGGTGGCTGGCAGCCTGGGACAGCGCCGAGCGAAGACTTGTGGGACATGGTGTTGCTCGGGTCGTGGACCTGGGGACACGTGTCGGTGGACGGGGTGCACGGGCGGTGCATCCCTTCTACAGCGTCGGTTTGGTGGAAGAGCCAGAGAAAAACCATTGGCTGGACAGTTTCCAGGTTTGGGCCTCAAAACCTGGGCGCGGATGGTTTCCGAGTTTGGCCACAAAACTTGCGCTGAGGACGGTTTCCAGGTTTGGGTCTCAAAACCTGGGTGTTGCGGGTTTGCTGAGTTTGGGCCACAAAACTCAGGCTACGGTGGGCTGGTTTCCCGGTTGGGGCCTCAAAACCGGGTGTTGGCTGTGAAGGCTGGTTTCCCGGTTTGGGCCACAAAACCGGGGCGGAGTCCGTGAAGAGGACGCAGAGCGGTGGCGGCACGTGGCGGCAATCGGTGAGGTTGCGTCGAGGCAACGCTACCAGTTGTGCGGGCGTGGCCGTCGGATCCACCTACCATCGAGTTGGTCCATAATAACCTTAGGGTTTAGCTGGTTCGCTCTGTAAGTAGTTAGGGGTAGAGTGGGAATTAGGAATAGTTAGAATTAGGATATGTAGGGGGAGACACCCACCTCCCCATCTATCTCAGTCATTTGCTATTTTGCCTGCCAGGTTCCCTGCTCTCCCACATCCCTGCTGTAGCGAACTGAGATCCACAGAGAAGAGAACAATACCTCTGTGCCCGTGAGATTTTGAGGAAGTGAGACCGTAATCTCACTGCTGTAGCGTGTGGTAGCCACACGGTTGCAAATTCATCGTTGTGATTCGCATTTTGTTCATGTTCTTCGCGGGTTGTTTTTCTCCACGTTTTTCCCGTCGATCGATCTCTTTGTTCGGTGCATATCTTGCAAAT
Source organism: Coix lacryma-jobi var. lacryma-jobi (assembly GCA_009763385.1). Taxonomy (NCBI): domain Eukaryota; kingdom Viridiplantae; phylum Streptophyta; class Magnoliopsida; order Poales; family Poaceae; genus Coix; species Coix lacryma-jobi. The sequence goes on along the minus strand of CM019830.1, from coordinate 98,334,703 downwards.
CCGTTTGAACCAAGTTGTTCTAGATCGTGAGGCACTTCTTTCCACCGAAGAATTTCACCTCTAACCTCATGACCTAGGAGATCGATTGATTTTCGTTTCGGGTCAAGTTTTTCTCCTTTTCCCTGAGTTTCTTCAATTCATCGTTTTGGAGATAGTTTCGAGCCATGATCTCTTAGAGATAGCTTACTATCCTCCTTCTGACTCATCTCACCAAGTTTGATCCCTAGAGGATTCGTTTTCGGTGAGATCGAGTCGAAACGGTGAAGGAACAGTGCTGCTGCGGGGTGACCGGACGCTAGCGTCATGCAGACCAGATGCTAGGTCTCAGAGTCCGGTCGTTGAACATAGAAGGCTCTGTTTCAGAGTTTGATCGGACGCTCTGTTCATAGTCGACCGGACGCACCCATCCCACTGTTCATCTGGCTTGGCTTTTGTGACCGGACGCTCGATTACTGACCGGACGCTTCCCTTCAGTGAGTCCGGTCAGAAACAGAGAGTTCCCATTTCGGCTTTTGTGTGACCGGACGCGTCCGGTGCCTCTCGACTGGACGCAGGCAGAGTCCGGTCAATTGCGGTTTGTACGTTTTCGTCTGCAGTTCGTTCGATCGTTGACGGATTTGGTTTCTGTCTTTTGCGTTTGGTTTCTAGGGTTGTGTGGTGTCCCGCTATGCTTCTCGGAAGCATCCACCCTACATTTAGGGTCGTGGACACTTGCAAGCTCTAGGTTTGCTATTGGGGCTGATTCTCGGGACAGTGGCAACAAGTTTCCGAAAGGAAAATTTGAAGCTCCCGTTCACCCCCCCTCTGGTCGCTTTCTGGTAGCACTCTCGGTCCTTCATCCTCCTGTGGAAAGATGGGGTTCCTCTCATTCTCCCTGCGGTGGATCTCCTCGTGCAGACGGTCATTGTAGTCCTGCAGGTGGTGAAGTTGCAGCTCTAAGTCTCCTACTCGCAACCTCAACAGCCTGTTCTCCTCTAAAGCACGTATGACCTCAATACACACACCTCGAAGCGACTCCTCGGTCTCCCTCATGATCAAGGCTAGGAAGGTAGCCGACTCCTGCTGAACACTGAGCTGATGAGCGGTCTCCTGCTCTCTCTGAAGCGCCTGGTCCCTCTCCACAGTCAGGTGAGCTAGCTGTGTGGTGAGGAGGTCTATCTCTGTCGCATGCTCCTCCTGCCTGCGATGCTATGCAGCCATCTCCTCACTAAGAATATGGTCCAGGTGGTCATAGCTATGTGATAGGCATCCGTAAGTAGCCATGAGAGCGACCATAGCACTCCTTGCTGGTCGTGCACAACGCTCCCTCTCAAGATAGCTAGCCACAAGTACTGTAGCTCCTGGTTGACGCCACACTGACTGATAAGGATCTGCTGTCGGGAAGATACTTTCACATATACTTGTGTGTAACAGGTATACATGTCGGTACCATTCAGGCACTCCCCTAGATTGGCGGTTGTCCAATCATGCTCTCACAACTCACATGTTACCTTGGCGTAGAGGCAATTGATCCATACATTACTATTCCAAAGAATAGCACCCATACAATTTCACCCTTGCCGTATGGATGACAGAAACAACAGAATTTAAATATGATGCACATCCCCCAAGTTAGTACTTAAATAGCAACCTAGAAACCTACTGGGCATAAGGACTTGATCATTGGCACACCTTAAACTTCACTTATAAGATTTTGCAAACCCTATTATAGCTTATAAGTTTTTGCAAAGAATGTTTTTGATTTGAAAATACGATTTTCAAATACACTCATGAACAGTAACGCCAACCATGCTCCGATGCCAGCTGTGACAGAACCGACCAATTTATACCAGATTAAGCACCGAATCCCCGCTTTCACAGATATTTTAGATACTTAAGCTCGTACAAACCCGGTAGTCCGGAAATCTCGAAGGATTTCAAATCATTCATCTTTAGCCAAGATCGTAATAGATTAGCGTACATGTCCACGAGGTACATTCAGTTCACACATAATTCAAATACATCGGAGTTCAACAGTTATTACAAACCATAGTTCGAATTTCGAAAGCGGAAGCAACATAGTTTTAAACATAAGTTCTCAGTTCACAATACGGTGCCAATGCCTGATCAGTCCACAAAAGCATCAGGGAAGGGTAAGAGTTGACCATGCCCATGGTCTAGTCACCACCCTCGACAGGGTACAGACAGTTCTCGCAATAGCCGTAGAAGCATTGCCCATCTGCAACAACAAGGGAATAGAACCCTGAGTACTCAGCTAGACTTACCCGTCATAAACCAGAAATAAACGACACCAAGGAGTATGCAAGGCTGTATTTGGGGTTGGCCATACTTACCCTTTTGCATAAAAGCGTTTTCATTATTAAATAATCAACATTAAAGCATTAGCAGTCAGTTTTAAGTAATCAGCCTGATTAACTAGATTTGCACCTGATCTAGAGCAAACACTTGACTATTTAATCAACAAGAGGGACTATTTCATCAATAGCCTTTCAGATTCAGTACCATAACCATCTTTAGTTCCATAAGTTAATACGGTAACACATGCCCAGTCAAGTTACTCACTAACCAGGAGCGATGGCGATTATAATCGATTCCTACCCAGCTGGGGACAGAGATGTCGCACACTCGCCTGATCACACCTTGCCAGGCAGCCGTCGGCGACCACTTCAGGAAATTCGAGAACACAACACGCGGGACGGTCATGGGCCCTTCTACATGCCAGGTCGCTCAAGCTATAACTGCCCACGGTCATGCCAGGTCAGTCAGGCCCCGCCTGTCCACAGACCATGCCAGGTTGCTCAGAATAGTTGCCCACGGTACATATAAGGCCCTGGGTGTTAGGCGTCAACATCTCCATCACCGGCTCGAATAGCCCTACTCGGCTTCACGGGAGGTACTCCGACCTGCTCCGTTAAGTGATTGACACATTCAAAATGACTGAGGTGTGCCTTCGTCGGGTCCTAATCGACATAGACGGGAGACTACTAGCACACAGAACCCATGTCCTGCTGCTCCTACATCCCGCCCGGTCTCAAATTAATTATCACATGGTTATCTCCATGATTGCACGAGGCTAGTCATGATCAGTATCCACCTATATGCGGGAGACAGGAAATCACCCGACTTTTACCGGTCTAAGCAGGCTAAGCATAAACGAGCCTAGACTTAACAGGGATAACAAGATATAATTGCAGGTGGACAACGATAAGTAAATAATGCATCAACGGTATCACTCAACTCCTATAACCTAATGCAACAAACATATCAGGTTAATTCGTAATTGCAATTGCAAACCGTAGGAGTGGGATGCTTCGGGGCTTGCCTCGTTCAAAGTCGGAGGGACGATGGTCGTGGCACTCAGGCAAGTCCTCAACGTCTCCTTCTTTGGTCCTCTGGTCCTGGGTCTCCTCCGGACACGGCTCCACCGGTGATGAGTTCTGGGTCTCCACTACCGATCCTATATGATGCATAACACGCATAAGTAATATGAATGCACATGGAATGCATGGGGATGCAACATAGAACAAGATAACTCAGGAGATAAGCACATGTCATCTACTGCGTTCTCTTCAACAAGGTAGTCACATCAAACTAGTGATTAAAAAAGATCTAAACATCCAACCAACAATTAACCTACCTAATCAGTTGGTTAGGACTCACAATTACCATAGCAAGCACTTCACTTAATTAATTTATTCCCCTTTAATTGCTTGCTGAAATAATCCATTTAATCAAGCCTATAACAGCAACCCATCCTAGACAGCTTGAGAAAAATCTACAGAAATTACTGGAAGTGAACAACACCTAATCTAGTCCCCTGTCCAAATTTCACCCCATTTGGACATAAACTCCATTCCCTATGAAAAAGACAAATTCTATCATGAAAAGGTGCTTTGAACTACACATCCTAGCAGAAAGTGTCAAACAACAGATTTCACATTTTTCTACTGAACTTCTTAGCACAAGAGCAGTGTATAAAAATTCTCAGGTTCAAACTCCTCATATTTTAATTACTACAAAATAAACAAGAAAACAACATTTATTCATTCTAATTGCTACTGCCAAAATATTCCACAGAACAATATCATATTACATTTTTCACACAAGCTATTCATCAATACAAACCTAACAAAACAAGAATCACATTTTTCTAATTAATACACAGATTACTATGCATTTAACAAGATTTCAGCCTAAACATGAATTAAATATAACCACACAACTTTATCACAAATAGGACATATTATATTTTTCATGGATAGAACTCATCACAACAAACTTAACAGAACTTGTTTCACCTTTTTAGCATTTACAGAACTCAAGATATGAATTAAACAAACTAATTAAACATTTCTGAAACCTATTTAAACAAAACCCTTTAACCTAAACTGCTACACGCGCCCAGGCTATTGCACCCAAGACACTGACAACCGGGACCTGAGCCACTGACCCGCGGGACCCTTGGTCAAACCGACCCCACCGGTCAGTCACACCGAAGCAGGGGAAAGGTTGACCGCGGCGAAGCTCGCCGGCGGCGACCTCTCCGGCGAAACGGACACCTCCACCCTACTCCTCTCCTTCCGCACCCGACGGTACCACACTCAGGCCTAGCGCATGCTCGAATCGAGCTCGCCGGCGACCATGGCAGACACGGCGGCGCAGACATCTACGCCGGTCGGCTCCGGTCATCCCGAGCCAAACCAACGCGCGATTTCTACTCCAGCGACCTTCACAACCCTAACCCGAGGCTCAGGAGCCAGGGCTCCTACTCCGAGCACCCGCGACCACGGCCATGCCGACTCCGGCGAGCATGGCGGACGGCGCGTACTGACACTACCAAACCCTAATCGGCTCAACCAACACCACCAACGCCTTCTACGGACCTTCCTAACCCTTGAACGTGAGCTAGGGCGACACGAAACCACGGGAAGGAGGCCGACCACGGCGAACCGAGCTCGGCGGTCATGGCAGCCATGGTGGCGGCTCATCCTGAGGCTTGCCTAGGGTCTCCTATGGGGCGCTAAGGGTAGCAAGAGGTGCGGGGGCTGACGGCGAAGCCTTGTGGGTGGTTGGGCTTGCGGCGAGGCGGCCGGACGGCGGCGAACGGCGGCGGCGCTCTGTTTTCCCCCTCTCTTCTGCTTGGGCGACGGCGAGAGAGCGAGAGGGAGAGAATGGAGGGAGTGCGGCTTCGAGCAGGGGCGAGGCGGCCTTGTGCACGCCACGCCGCGCGCGAACGCTGCATCCCCGGCCAGCGCGCGCCACGCGGCGGGCGAGTCCTGCGTGCGGTCGGCACGGCACGGCCCGATTCAAACTGAATCGGCTGATTTAGTCGCCGATGGCCGACTGATGGCCGAACTTTGGACGCGATTATCTCCTAATCCACTTGATGAAACGCTAAACCACTTGTTCCATTGAGTAGAGCTACATGCCAACTACAACTTTGGTTACAAGATCAAGCTTTGGTTCGGCCTAGATTGCTCCCAGAAAAGCTCCAAAGATCGCTCAGCGAAACTATTTTGCCAGTTAGGGACTTAGGAAATTTTTCTAAGTCTAACCTCCCCCATTTCTGCCTTGTGGGTCCTAAAACACCTTGTTAAACTCATTTTCATGAGTTGGCCCTTAAACACTTTTTGTTCTACTCTAAATTCTACACACTTTTGGTTAAGGGCCCACAACCATGCAAAGATTCTATCAAGGAGGTCTCAGTTAGTCAAATGAAGGGGCTCCTAGGGCTCCATTAAGGCATCTAGGGTTAATGACTTGGTTAGCCAAAAAGACCAACACAAACCTAGCTTCATTTGGACTGCTCAACAAGGTTCAACTAGTTAGGAGACTCACACACTCCAAAAGCAAGTCAAACAAGCATCACACCAAGCATAACATTGCAAGCCAACACATGAAATGACACTTAACAAACAAAATGCAACATGGGATGATGATAATGCTTATGCTCATGAGATGTCAAGTTATGCATTTAGGGTTGCTTAACACCAGGGGTGTTACAGCGACCTCGCCGTCGGCGAGCACGCCGCGGTCAAACCCATTCAACTGCTCTGCTCTCTCTGACCGATGGGCTCAGTTGACCCATGGGCCCCGCACGTCAGCCACACACGGTCTATGGACCGAGTCCACGCAAGCCGGGCTGGGGAAAAGTTAAATGTTTTTCCTTTTGTTTATTTCCCAGAAAAGCTTGTTATGTTTGTGTAGCACGTTTTAATGATCCAAATGAGGTGCTTTCAGTTTTGGTAGCTTGTTCATGAGTAGATCTATCATGGAAAAATATGAAAGTATTTTTGGTGGAAGTTTATTATACTATTTTTATTTAATTCAGTTTATGTGCTTTTGTTTAAATAAATGAGTTTATAGGTTTCCTGATTGAGTTAATTCATGGCAAAATTTGTGAAGGTTTATTATCATGTTATGTATCTGTGAAAAATTTATGAGGCACTATTTATGCAGAAAAAGTATCTGTTTAGGCTTAATGTCCTTTTTGGCTGTTTTCTTGGAATAAGTGTTAAGGTAATTTATATGTAAAAATAAAATATAGGAAAATTTGTGTAGTCTATGTATGTCCTGCTTAAGATGAAAAAAATGCTAAGCATAGGTTGTTGTATAGAAAAATGTGAAGTTGCTGTACAAATGTGCTTTTCTGTGTTTTTCTTAGGAAATTCTTGTAGAAAATAATATAATGTTTCTAATCATGGAACTTTCTTGACAAATATGATATGTGGAATAGAACCAGGAAAAAATAAGAAAATGAGGTTGTCACCCTTTTCCAGTAGGGTTGCAGTTCAAATGGTTTAATCTGGAGTAAATTTGTTTATTTTGTGTAGGTTTATGTGTTTATGCTCTGACAACAAATTTTCTACAGTAGAGTGCTTATGAATAGATGAAGCTAGCAAAAATATGAAATCTGCTATTTAACACTTTTTATGTGGAAAGTTAGTTCAAAGCACCTTTTGAGTAGTTTATTTCATCTTTTTGTATCTTCTGTTCTGTATTTTATTTCTTACTGGAATTCGTTCAGTGAAGTCCAGTTAGTGTTAGTTACCTTCTGAAATTTTTGTGGATTTTTCTGAATTCAGAAAAATGTACTTGCAGTTCAAACCCGAGTTTCTTTTGAATTATTAAATAGGAAATAGTTGAAATAATGGTTTTGTTTTATGTGGTAATTAAGTGTTTTTCCTCAATGTCAAAAGTGGTTCAACAAGTTGGTTTTGTTGGTTTGCAAGAAATATTCGCATTTCATACCACCATATTTCGCACCGCACTTTATTTATTTATTTGTTATTATCCACCGCATTGCAATAGGATCGACAGTCCCGGAGCCCAGCCAGGAGCCAGAAGCAAGCGTCGAGCAGGAGATCCCGGAGCTGCCCCAGACCGAGGAGGCCGATCCTGCGCAAGAAACTAACCTGCCTGAGTGCCCTGCTAACGAGGCCTCAGTCTTCTCCCAAGGCAAGCCCCGGAGCATTCTAAGTCTCCCAGTATTTACAATTTAATCTATTTGAGTATTTTATATTGTGATGCATTAGGTATAGAAGTTGATTGGATCCTAATTGTTGCATTACCATTCCTTGAATTATTGGTTATACCTGCCTTGAATACCCTGTTTATTTATATGTAGAATTGCTTAGCCTGCTTAATAAAAGTAGTAGTTAAGGATGTTCCCGTAATACCCCTGGTGGGTATTTACCGGATCACGGTTGGCTATATCTGCTATCGTGGAAAAAAACCTGAGTAGTAATAAAATGCGGTCAACTGGAAGGCAAGGCATAACTTTGGAAACTTGGGGCAGTCCGTCCGTTGGACCGTGTAGGTTTGTATCGATGTTGGCCCTCGTTCATTTTTGAACGCGCCCTTTTACTTAGGATATGTCGGTGCTGTAATCATCGACCCCAAAGCCGGTTAGACGCTGTTCGGGCCGGTCTCAACCCGTGTCGCACCTTCTAGTATGGAAACACGATCTGTTTCGGAATGGCCATCGTATAGTTCTAATTGGGTGGTCTGTGCTTGAACCGCGACGATTACCACCACGAACAAGCATCGAGCGGTTACCCAATGCATGGACCCGACGGCGAAAGTGTGGGTTGGTATTAAAAGTCTTTCACCAGCTGGTTTGGAATTCGATTCGAGTCGCCGTCTCCCCCGGTTAGAGGAAAACTATGGCGAGCTTCACCACGATACAACTCCATGCAATGACTAAGGTTCAACTAAAATGTGGTTAAAGTCAACTGGATATGGTTATATTATTGATGGATTAGACTCAAGTGTATGTAATAGTCTAGGTGCAAAACCTAGATTAAGAGGTAGGTCTAAAACTTGACTGCTCACTGGTATCATTAAATATTCCTTCTCTTAATTTGAGCTTTCCGCAACTAAATGATCCCAGTTCCACCAAAAAGCCGTGCATACCCTTGGTGTCTTTATTTTCAGTTGGACGGGTAAGTCTAGCTGAGTACATTCCCGTACTCAGGGTTTATCCCGTTTGTTGCAGATGGCCATGTGTACTATGGCTATTGTAAGCACTGCCTCTACCCGGTGGAGGGTGATGAGGAGTAGGCCCAGGGCAGGGTCGTCCAGAAGCTTCCCCTTTTCTTTTGCTGGACTAAGACTGTTGGTGGCACATTATCTGAAAAAGGAGGAGTGAGTTGAGTTGAGTTAAGTTATCAGACAATATTTTATTTGGACCACATGTGTGGTGGTCGTATTTCAAAACTTATTTCACCTTCCACACTTTTTAACTCAGTATTGTAATAACTCTTTATTTCCGCACTCTGATGTTTAAATTTGGTTTCATTTATCTATCATGTATCCTTACGAATGTAATACTTGAACGATGCGATCCTGTATGTTGTAATGTTTGAAATCCTTTGAGATTTGTGGACTACCAGGGTTATATGGATTCAAGTACGGGTCGATGTCAGACGAATTTGACTAAGATGGTACTTGAGCTCTTATAATCAGTACGGTTCCGTCACAGCTGGTATTGGAGCATGGTTCAAGTGATTGCGTCCGAAAGGAGCTATTTTCAAACTATAATGGGTATTTCAAAAGTATTTGCAAAACTATTTTCTTTTATTAAGTATGCTCAGTCTTGTCCTTAAGCCCTACATTAGGATTCAGGTGGCTTAACTACTAACAGGGTTCAGGGTTTGCTTCATGCTTTATCTATATTTGCTGGTCCATTCTCGAGGGAAAAGAGAATGCGTCGATCGCGAAAACATGCATAAAATGATTTTGTAAGATATGAGAGCATGACCGTCCAACCGTCGTTCTAGGTGAGAGTTCTTATACCAAGTATGTGCGAGCTCCACGCAAACATAAACGAGGGTATCAATGTTTGGGGTATGTTTTCTGGATTGGTGCACGGTGTTTAGTGTTGGCTTCTATGTATTTTGTGCATATGAGCCAATACTCCGTTATTTTTACCATTGGGATTTGCTTTGGGCTAAAATGAATCTTCTGCACGTACACTAACTACGTGATCGAGTAGAACAAGTAGAAAACGCATGAGAGATCATTTTTGCCACCGACTAGAATGTTAGGACTTATGAGTCATTATTAGTAAGTGAGAACGTAAGTACGATCATGCATCATGTCTATATTCTTGCATTTACATTACCTCCCCTTAATTAAAAGTTGTCTCTTTTCCATAAAACTTGCCAACTTGTTAACACTGGATTTTGGTCAACATTGAAAAGATGATAGGTGGACCCAGCGAGCAGAGAGAAGAGCATTCGGCAGACGGCCAAGCGGTCGGTTAATTTTCGGAGTTTCGGCAACTACCTGTGCGGTCGGCTATTTTACAAGGTGTGACTCCATTCGGGAAATAGATATGGCAAGAGAAGCCGATCACGAGGATAATCGACTATGGTCGTAACAGATTAACCGGGTATTCAAGAATCAGAGGGGTCTGATCTCATTGGCCAGGAGTTGGATTTGGTGGCGTTGTGATGTGAAACAATCAAGAGACCAGATTCGAAGAAATAATCAGCCGATGGGGTCGAAAATAAGGGGATCATATTGAATGATTTTTGTACGCCGTCTAAAGAATATTAATCAGTATATTTTAGAAGAAGCAAGAGATGACGACCGTGAACACCATGAAGCAAAAAAGGAAGTTGTGCTTGTACGTGTCTATGTTCGAAGCCTGGGCGTGTTAATACCTGGTGCACGAGATAAGGACTAGTGGTGATTGTGATCCAAAAAGCATGGAAGACAAGTCAGAGTTGTTTATTTTGGAATTTTGTATGACCGTGCATGTGAGCCCAAATGCCATACGCGTCAATACTTCGTGTGCTATCAGAGGTAAACAAATAAAGAAAGGGACAATATACATGCACTTGAAAGTCAATCACGTATGAGGATCAGACTTATAAAGGAAGCTTCATGGACAAGGATTCTGTATAAGGGAAACATGAGTCCGTGTATCTCAATTATTTCCTTTTATAGATTTTGTTATTAGGCAAGTCTGTTCAGGACTCTTATCAGCTCGGGGTATAAATATAAACCTCCGGCTATTGAAAAAGGGTTCACAATCAATACAACCAACCCAGCCCCGTGCCGTCTTCGAGTCCAAGTCGTGTCGTCGTGTTCTTCGAGAGGGGACATCGATCCGTCGACCTCCGTAAGTTCCGGCAACCTTGTTATCATGTCTAGTATCGTGCGGCGGATTTAGATATGGTGCAAGTAGTCTCGTACGTTAAGCTTAGTATCGTGCGGCGGATTTAAGCTTATGACGGGAGGTTTTTGCTTATGCCTTGTATCGTGTGGCGGATTGAGTCATGAGTAAAAATAGTTATCGGCTCTGTTAGATTTGGCAATCTGATAGATTCATTAAGTTACCTTGTGTTATATGTTTTGTTATGTTTATCTCATCATAACACTTTTGCCCAATCCAGATACCGTCCGGTTCGGCTTCATCTTTATAGATATGCTCTGTTCTTTCACGTTTATTATCGAAAAGTCTTTTATGCAGTAGGTCTATTATTCATAATAGCCGATTGGATCGTATCTGGATTGTCACGTGGAGAGGGTCCATGCATGTTAAGTATGTTTGATCTATGACAAGGCTAGGTGTCGTGCGGCAGGCGCAGGCTTTAGATTAGCTTAGTCATGCTTAGTTTGTATGTTCAATCCCCATGGATCCCAACTCGGTTGTACAATCAAGATTGGTTAAGTTTTAACTTATATTTAATACATCATGCAAGTATGATTCTCATGCAAACGTGTTCGGCAACCTGTTATTCACGTGACTCTGTTCATATTGCCGAATAATCGTTAAACCTGTTGACAGATAGCTTTCATAGATATATGTCGTCGTAAGTGGCTTCAGGGCCGTATATTTTGGAACTGTCTGGTCATACCCGACATGTTCCAGCTTTGTATTTAACAGTTTATCTCCCTTGTTAGTTGCAGGGCAAACTGACTGGCACGCACCGGACTTCTGAGCACCCGGGCCACGTTTGAAGCCAGCTTCTCCGGCTTGCTGTGTGATTGGCACAGTGCGCCACTTTTGGTGCCAACACACTTTTTGGCACGCCCGGTGGGACCGAACAGTATTCACCCATGACAATAAGTATTTGATCGGAAGTCAGATTCTCTCCAAATATTTATCACCTTCCAGATCAGATCATGATGGAGATGCCATTTAATTTTTTCGTCAACAAGGTCCAATAAGCCGATGAAACAAATAGGAGATGCAATCGGCTAATTGATTTCCACGAAATATTGTTGTACAGGACCTGCCTAACGATGTTCATCCAATCTTGACTAATAATGCCTCAGGGACAGTACGTCAAGTCGGCCAATAAAACGGAATTGCAAGAATACTCATCAAGTCAGAATTGAAAGATCAAGGTACTTGGCCGATGTTACCGTATATGTGCTCATCAAATTTTAATTATCAGGGCTATTGCAAATTAACAATCAAGAGTGAAGAAGATGGATTCAACTAGTCTGGGCAGTTTGGGATATTCTCATATCTGGTCGATAGCTGATTATGTTTAATCGGCTAAATCAATAGTTCAGATTGGTGGGTTCAAGATCAAAATGAAGGCAGTGCACCATCGGCTAAATTTCACATGTACATCAATGTCAGGGAACATTAAGATAATAGCCGATGGAACATTTTAAAATTGATTAGGTGACTTTCGATGCCTAGAGTTAGAGTCAGAGCAATTACAAAGATGTCATACTCAGTGAAAGACGTAAAGGACAGATCCAATGAGACATCCAGAACGTACTCCAAACAGTATGGGTGTCAGCACCTGAGAAGACAAACAGCCGATGTCAGCATCAAGAGGAGAATCGACTATTGGCTCATCGGCTATTTGATCAAATGGCAGGACCAGTCAGCAAATAAAGTACGTACATGTAGAGTCCAGATGAATTGATGCATGCGTAAAGGAAGAAAGCAAGATAATTATAGAAGATGCATGCATGTACAAAGCATGCCATGATCAAGTAAGAAAATACGGCATCGGAAGCTCCTGTCTCATTAGTTTTCAATGTTAAAAAATCAGAATCCAAGAAAGAGGCACATTGGCTAGCTGCAGCGCGGTCGTCAAGATGGAGAGCAATTTTCTTGCAAGCCAATTTGATGGCCGATATCATTATCAAATCAGATACAAGGCCAAGTCCGCCACATGTCACTACACGCTACTGCTACAAGGATTCTGAGGTCCTAAGAGGAGAAGGCATGTGCATGTTCTCTTAATGATTCTTTAGCCGAAGACATATAGTTGGAGAGCTGTTACCTTAGTTTGTCGTCTTTGGCTGCTTGACTTTGCTGATTGGTTTATGGGAGAGCCAGTTCCTGTCATAGATGTGTCAAAGTGTCCTGAAGGTTCACACGTAGTCGACACATGGTAGTTTTGGTATACTTCATTCAGCCGCTGCCACGACATTGCCGGAGACGCCAACAAGTCAAGTAGCATGGCAGAATTCCTAATCTCTAATCGATCAGACCCATGAACTACACCAACCGACCTGAAAGAAGCTAAGTCACCAAAACAGAAGTAGTGTTTCATCGGCTAAACTTGACATGTGCATCAAGTCACTCATCAGCTTAAAGTGGAAGATCAGACAAATAGCCGATGGGATATTTTGATATGAACCAGGTAGCCTTCAGTATATGGAGCTAGAGTGGGAGCAGTTGCAGGATCTGTGATAGCCGATCATATGCGTAAAGATGACTGACATGTGTAATATCGGCTCAGTATTCTCCACCAAGATGTCGTAAAGGCACTGAGAAGAGGATTCAACAAGTAATTCAGGACATATACATGAAGCCGCATGGGTTCCAGTACACGAAATTGAAAAGACATAGCTGATGGCGGCATTGGAAAAAGAAATTGGTTATTTTCTGAAGCTGAATCGGCTACCCTAAAGTTGAATCGGCTATCCTAAAGCTGAATCGGCTATCCTAAAACTGAGTCGGTTGTTAGCCTTGGAGATCGAAGCATTGCTTTATGTCTTTCTCTGACTAGTCGATCGCATATATGTGATATCTTCGGTTATTACTGCCCGATCATGTGCAACAATCATGGCAATCTAAGTACTGCATATACAAGTCTGAAGTGTGCTGGTCAAGAAAGTGAAAGACGGACAAGCATACTTGGAAGGCCTAAAAGGTTGCTCATGCCATCAACTAAGGAGAGGTCCCCAAAACATTGCACACATCCAGGTGTTTTCTGTCAAGAATTGGAGCTATACGTGGTGAAGGCCATGGTGTAGTTCGGCGAGCACCACTGAAAGTCACAAAGTGCGCATGCCTATTTGGGTCGTATGGAGGAAGCATGCGAGCGAAGCATTGACCATCAGGAAAAGTTCTCCGTGGCAAAGACTTAAGCATGCAAGACTCGAGCAGTACATGTGCATTTGTATGTTCAGGGCCGATTCAGGAACCAGAGAATCGGCAAGCATGTATAGCATCATGTGCTGGATTGCCACCGTAATGTTGCAAGTTTCCAAACAACACGTTGGCACTAATGAGGGACAAAAGAAGTCAAAAGCTGATATTTCCATGGCTCAAAGATGGTTCTATCGGCTAAGCAAGGATATGCTGAGGACAACGTGCATGACATGATGAGTATTGCCTTTGACCGTTGGAAGCAGAGTCCAGTTTAATTATTTGAGAAGATTATCAAAAGATGCACGAGGCTGCAAGTATTGGCAAGATTGATCTGATCAATTCATCAAAAGCTAATGGTGGAGGAGACTCTTCAAGATCGATGTCAGGCTCCTACATCGGCTATGCCTTGGGGGGTCCAAACTCGCCATGAACACACATAGCACGACATCGAGCGATCCATCACGAAGACAAGATAAATGACTTCCTTCAGCTTGTTCATCTTCAACGACGGTTTGCGTAATTCTGTCCTCATTTTTCTAGCAGTTTTAAGCTTTAAATTAAAATGTCCATTTTACTGCTAAATTAAAATCTTGAGAATAATTCCACTCTGTATATGTGGTATATGTGTTTTGGTTATCCATTGTTGAAATGATAATAGATGCTCTGTTTTATGTTTCACCTGTGTCTAGTTTATAAATTCGATTTCTTTAAGTTTTGAGTTTAGTGGCTATAATATTTGTCTTAAAATCTTTTAAATCTGTGGGTTGCATAAAGTTCGAGCTTGGTCTAAGGGTAGTTGTAGAATAAGAATGGAAATAGAGTTTGCTATGACATTATTCTGAGAGATACTTGAAATTCGGAGATTTAATGAAATAATAAAATTTACTTAATGTCATATTGAGCACTATCAAATCATTATGACTACTGGTTGAGATTATAGTCATATTCTCAAGATCAAGATTCACGTACACGTTATAAACTAATAAGTGTTTTGCATGTGCATTCTCTCTTTGACTAAAAATATGAGGCTATTCTATAAATCTCAGAAATAAAAATGACGGACACGTGTCCGCCATAAACTGAAAAAAAAGGTCAAGTGACCGCCCAAATAAAAATATGAAAAAGAAAAGGTCAAGTGACCGCCAAATAAAATAAAAGATGGTCGAAGGCCCAGTAGCCTCATAATTTTAAAAGGGAGGGAGAATGACATGTGCAAAAGAAAAAGTAATAAAAATATTCACTTGCACTTCTTGATCTAGGTTTATGGCTTGTATCTCCTTATGGTCGAGTCTTTGACTTTGCAATATTATGTGATACGATTTTATATAAAGATAATGATAAAACTCCGGATGGAAAGTGATCAAGGGGTAAAAGATAAGCATTTCTGTAGCTATTCTGTTTTGCAATCGCTTGAGGACTCAGAGAGAACTAAAGCCCCATAATTAAAGAGACGGATGGATGAGTAAGGTACCATTTTATTCAAGTTTAAAAGAAATCTTGGTTATAAAATATGATACTTTTGAGATGTAGTCGGCATTGCAGCGTCTTCTGATCAATAAAATGGAAGAACTATAATATTTATACACATATGCATTTGTAACTAACTTGTTTCCACATGTATTGGAGAATTATTGTTTTACATGCAAAATTGTGGAAACATGGTGAGAAAATGTTATTGCTATCAGTGGATTTCTTGGCTTTTTGAAGAAGACCAACAGAGATCAAATAGTTCGAAGCATGACAATTCATACTCCGAACTAGGGGGGCCTGTGTTAACACTGGATTTTGGTCAACATTGAAAAGATGATAGGTGGACCCAGCGAGCAGTGAGAAGAGCATTCGGCAGACGGCCAAGCGGTCGGTTAATTTTCGGAGTTTCGGCAACTACCTGTGCGGTCGGCTATTTTACAAGGTGTGACTCCATTCGGGAAATAGATATGGCAAGAGAAGCCGATCACAAGGATAATCGACTATGGCCGTAACAGATTAACCGGGTATTCAAGAATCAGAGGGGTCTGATCTCATTGGCCAGGAGTTGGATTTGGTGGCGTTGTGATGTGAAACAATCAAGAGACCAGATTCGAAGAAATAATCAGCCGATGGGGTCGAAAATAAGGGGATCATATTGAATGATTTTTGTACGCCGTCTAAAGAATATTAATCAGTATATTTTAGAAGAAGCAAGAGATGACGACCGTGAACACCATGAAGCAAAAAAGGAAGTTGTGCTTGTACGTGTCTATGTTCGAAGCCTGGGCGTGTTAATACCTGGTGCATGAGATAAGGACTAGTGGTGATTGTGATCCAAAAGGCATGGAAGACAAGTCAGAGTTGTTTATTTTGGAATTTCGTATGACCGTGCATGTGAGCCCAAATGCCATACGCGTCAATACTTCGTGTGCTATCAGAGGTAAACAAATAAAGAAAGGGACAATATACATGCACTTGAAAGTCAATCACGTATGAGGATCAGACTTATAAAGGAAGCTTCATGGACAAGGATTCTGTATAAGGGAAACATGAGTCCGTGTATCTCAATTATTTCTTTTTATAGATTTTGTTATTAGGCAAGTCTGTTCAGGACTCTTATCAGCTCAGGGTATAAATATAAACCTCCGGCTATTGTAAAAAGGGTTCACAATCAATACAACCAACCCGGCCCCGTGCCGTCTTCGAGTCCAAGTCGTGTCGTCGTGTTCTTCGAGAGGGGACATCGATCCGTCGACCTCCGTAAGTTCCGGCAACCTTGTTATCATGTCTAGTATCGTGCGGCGGATTTAGATATGGTGCAAGTAGTCTCGTACGTTAAGCTTAGTATCGTGCGGCGGATTTAAGCTTATGACGGGAGGTTTTTGCTTATGCCTTGTATCGTGCGGCGGATTGAGTCATGAGTAAAAATAGTTATCGGCTCTGTTAGATTTGGCAATCTGATAGATTCATTAAGTTACCTTGTGTTATATGTTTTGTTATGTTTATCTCATCATAACACTTTTGCCCAATCCGGATACCGTTCGGTTCGGCTTCATCTTTATAGATCTGCTCTGTTCTTTCACATTTATTATCGAAAAGTCTTTTATGCAGTAGGTCTATTGTTCGTAATAGCCGATTGGATCGTATCTGGATTGTCACGTGGAGAGGGTCCATGCATGTTAAGTATGTTTGATCTATGACAAGGCTAGGTGTCGTGCGGCAGGCGCAGGCTTTAGATTAGCTTAGTCATGCTTAGTTTGTATGTTCAATCCCCATGGATCCCAACTCGGTTGTACAATCGAGATTGGTTAAGTTTTAACTTATATTTAATACATCATGCAAGTACGATTCTCATGCAAACGTGTTCGGCAACCTGTTATTCACGTGACTCTGTTCATATTGCCGAATAATCGTTAAACCTGTTGACAGATAGCTTTCATAGCTATATGTCGTCGTAAGTGGCTTCAGGGCCGTATATTTTGGAACTGTCTGGTCATACCCGACATGTTCCAGCTTTGTATTTAACAGTTTGTCTCCCTTGTTAGTTCCAGGGCAAACTGACTGGCACGCACCGGACTTCTGAGCACCCGGGCCACGTTTGAAGCCAGCTTCTCCGGCTTGCTGTGTGATTGGCACAGTGCGCCACTTTTGGTGCCAACACAACTTAATATGCGTCTCACGCGAGTTCGAAACCCTTTTGTTTCTACAGATGGCCCGGACTAAGTTGACTGCTCGCAAGGCCATCAGAGGCAGAGGAGTTCCACGTCACCGTTTGGCCACGAAGCTTACCAAGAACACGTTCTTGTCTTACTTCGGACTGCTAACCATCCTTTGGAGGATTCTGCAGGTAGTGGGATACGAGGAAGGACAGGAGCCCAGGTACTCGTGGAAGAAGGAGATCTATGGGCAGGACTCTTTGGTGATGGTACAGATCAAGGTCAAAGCCTTGCCTGCCAAGCCCCACTGGACAGGATGGACAGAGATCACCAGAGGCAGTTGTGCTAAGGATGGAGCAAACAGGGCAGCTTGTCTAGTGTTGAAGGACATCATCGCCCGTTTCCCCGCCGACCTTGCTAGTGCTATGGCAGGAGTGTTCCCTTGTGGGTCACTTTTTCCATTGTGTTGGAGGCAGACTTTGGAGTCGGTTCTGACAGGAGGTGCGGAAGAGAGGTTTTACTGGGAGACGTCCGCGATGAGCGCCACCGGAGCTTTGATGGGTGTATGTGAGAGTTTAGAGCGCAGCCTGGAGAGCGTGTCCTTTACCCTCACCACCGCCTACCAGAGCAAGAGAAAGCTGCATGAAGAGTTTGACGTCGAGGTAGTCCGTCTTCAGGAAAAGATCCATCAGATCACTCTCGAGCGTGACGATGCACGTGCCACCGCAGGTGTAGAGACCACCGCCAGGACCCTCGCTGAGCAGATGTACCTGACGACATCCTTTCAGCGAGACGAGGCCCGCACAACGCTTGACCAGCTCAGAGAAGGCGCCCATCAACTAATACAGCAGATACATCACCAGCAGGCCTACATCGACCTGCTCCATGAGGCAGTTCACCAGATGCATCACGCCGCACAGGAGGCTGCCGCCCCAGCAGCCGACGAGGCCCCTGCAGATGAGGCCCAGGAGCCCCAGGACGAGGTAGTGCTTGGTCCAGAGCCTTCTTCGGACGACGGGGACCACGCCGACGAGCCGATGATGGACGCTGATGAGGAGGATGCCGCATCCGCCGCTGGAGACGCCTGAGCGTTAGTTTCGCTAGGAGTCATTTTCTTTTGTATAGCTTGAGCATGCTCGCTGATAATGTAACACCCGAACATGTGTTGGTTTTATGTTTAAGCTATATGATGACATGTATGGCTTTTGAACCAAGTCCAGGCTTCGATCTGGCACCTTTTATGGATTTCTGTCGTTTGCATATCTTATTTTTTAGCAATTATTCTGTGATGGTGTATGGAAATGAGTACTTATACTTGGTCGTGTGCTAAATTTTCGAATTATGTACAGCACAGTATTTATTCATGATCAATGTGACATCACCTAATGGTTGCTTATTAATGGGACATGCAGATGCCGGCACACACTCGCAACCAACGTGGATAGGGGTCTCGACAGGAGGAGAACCTGCCACCACCCCCACCGATGACGCCGGAAGCATTTTTCGCTCAGTTTCTGGGTAGTCAGAGGAACATGGAAGAGATGCAAAGGCATATGGAGGCCACGCTCCGCAACATCGCTAACAACACTGCGCAGCAGCATCAGCAGCGTCAAGGACCAGAGCCCAATCAGTACAGCTCGTACCGTGACTTCTTGGACACTCGTCCTTCCGTGTTCAAGGAAGTCACCGAACCGCTTGAAGCAGATGAGTGGCTCAACTCCATCACTCAAAAGTTCCATCTGCTCCGCTTAACTGAAGAGCTTAAAGCGGAATATGCCGCGCACATGTTAGAAGGACCCGCAGGTTTGTGGTGGTCCCAGTACCATGCATCCTTGCCAGCTAGTGCACCGGTCACTTGGGAGCAATTCTCTACTGCCATGCGCAACCACTACATCCCCAGTGGTTTGATGGAAATGAAGGTCACCGAGTTCATGAGGCTATCCCAGGGAACCAGGTCCATGTCAGAATACCTCCATAGTTTCAACAACCTGTCTCGCTATGCCCCAGATTTCGTCAACACGGAATCCAAGAAGATCGCAAGTTTCAAGCGTGGCATGAGTGCCACCATGCTCTCCAAGATGGGAAACAGTCACCGTACCACCTTCAGTGACTTTGTCAGTGACTGCCTGAACCAAGAGGCTAATGACAGCAGGTTGGCGACAGAAAACCATCGTTGCGGATACATGGGTGTATGCCGAGTCTCTGAGTGATGAGTGATTCTCAACTGGGATAATGCGCATGTTCTTTGTCTTGTGTTGTGCAGGTGTCGAGCACGGATACAGTGATCAAAGGCAAGGTGAAGGTCAAGTAGAGACATGCCGTGCCGATGGACCGAGAGTGGCGAAGAGCGGACGTGAGGCTTGGACTGAGGGACCGGTGGCCTGAGGATCAGCTGTGGTGGCTGACAGCCTGGGACAGCAACGAGCGAAGACTTGCGGGTGGACGGGGTGCATGGGCGGTGCATCCCTTCTACGGCTCGGTTTGGTGGTTGAGCCACAGAAAAATCACCGAGTGAACGGTTTCCAGGTTTGGGCCTCAAAACCAGGGCGCGGATGGTTTCCGAGTTTGGGCCACAAAACTCGGGCTGAGGACGGTTTCCAGGTTTGGGCCTCAAAACCTGGGTGCTGCGGGTTTGCTGAGTTTGGGCCACAAAACTCAGACGATGGTCGGCTGGTTTCCCGGTTTGGGCCTCAAAACCGGGGGTTGGCTGTGAAGGCTGGTTTCCCGGTTTGGGCCACAAAACCGGGGGTGCGACGTCCGGGAAAGGACAAGAAGAGCGTGGCAGCAATCGGTGAGGTTGCGTCGAGGCAACGCTACCAGTTGTGCAGGCGTGGCCGTCGGATCACCACCTACCGCGAGTTGGTCCATAATAACCCTAGGGTTTAGCTGGTTCGCTCTGTAATTAGTGATGGGTAGAGTAGGAATTAGAATTAGGATAAGTAGAGAGAGACACCCTCCTCCCATTCTATCTCAGTCATTTGCTATTTTGCCTTCTAGGTTTTCCTGCTCTTCCTACTCCCTGCTGTAGCAAACTGAGATCCACAGAGAAGAGAACCATACCTCTGTGTCCATGAGATTTTGAGGAAGTGAGACCGTAATCTCACTGTTGTAGCATGTGGCAGCCACACGGTTGCAAATTCGTGATTGTGATTCGCGTTTTGTTCTTGTTCTTCGCGGATTGCTTTTCTCCACGTTTTTCCCTTTGATCGATCTCTTTACTCGGTGCGTCTTTTGCAAATCCGTTTGAACCAAGATGTTCTAGATCGTGAGGCACTTCTTTCCACCGAAGGAATTCTCCTCTAACCTCACGAGCTAGTAGATCGGTCGATTTTCATTTCGGGTCAAGTTTTTCTCCCCTCCCTCAAATATCTTCGATTCCTCGATTTGGAGATAGGTTTGAGCCATGATCTCTTAGAGATAGCTCACTATCCTCCTTGTGACTCATCTCTCCAAGTTTGATCCATAGAGGATTCGTTTTGGGAGAGTTTGAGTTAAATTGGTGGACGAACAGCAGATTTTCGGGGTGACCGGACTCACTCGACGGGGTGACCGGACGCAGGACCGTGAGTCCGGTCGTTGATTACCTACACTGTGCTTCACAAGATCTTGATCGGACGCATCACTTGACCGGTGACCGGACTCACTCGTTCTATTGTTCATCGCTTTGTCTCTCTCTGACCGGACGCTGGACAACTGACCGGATGCACCTCTATCAAGAGTCCGGTCAGAAACAGTAAGCTCCCAAACCGAGTTTTGTCGGACCGGACGCGTCCGGTGGGTCTTGACCGGACGCTGGCAGAGTCCGGTCAGTGCTATCTCTGCATGTTTTCGTCCGCAGTTTGTTCGTCCAACTTTAGATTTGAGATCCGCTTGTTGTGTTGAATTCCTGACTTCGTGCTCTTCAGAAATCGGGCTTCTCGCTTTTCAAAATCAGGCTTCTCGCTTTTCAATACAGGTTGAGGTTACCCAAAGTTCATCCTGTCACTAGTTGACCTGCGTGAACTTGGGCGAGGGAATTTTTGTGGTGTCCCGCTGTGTTCCTAGGGAACATCCACCCATACTCTTGGGTCGTGGACATCACGCGCATCGGTTTTTGCTCTTGGGGTTGATTTTCGGGACAGAGGCTTAAAGTTTCTGAAAAGAAATTTAAAGCTCCCATTCACCCCCGTCTGGTCGCTTTCTGTTAGCACTTTCGGTCCTTCAATTGGTATCGGAGCAGGTTAAGGATCTTTCACCATAGCCGGTTCTAGATCCACAGAAGGCGACATGGATCGCGGCATGGGCAAACCGTCGTTTTTCGATGGGACGAACTATACGTATTGGAAGATACGTATGTCGGCCTATCTCCAGAGCATGGGCTCTTCTGTTTGGGAGATTTGCAACAAGGAAGATTACATGGTCTTGGCTGCTCGTGTCTCTCAGCTTTAGATCGATGAGCACGATGCCAATAGCCGAGCGCGTAATGCTCTTTTCTCCTGTTTGAGGATGTCCGAGTTTGCTCGCGTTTCTCATCTCCCCAGGGTTCGTGAGATTTGGGCGACCCTCATGCGTTTCCATGAGGGAACCACTCAAGTCAAATCCCGTCTCTACGAGTCACACAAGCGGGAGTATGAGAACTTTAGACATATGCGTGGCAAGAGCATAGAGAATTTATTCGCTCGCTTTCAAGTTATTGTCAACAAGATGAGAGCGAACAAGGAGTTGTTGCCTTTCGACGATCATGAGAGAGCTTTGAAGCTTTTGCATACTCTCGATCGGTCGGTGTGGGACTCAAAGGTCCAGGCGATCATCGAATCGTCTAACTATGAGACCCTCACATGCGACGACCTCTTTAGTAAGCTCAAGTCTAGTAAGATTGATGCCATGTCGAGGGCTTCTTATGAAAATCCTTCTGGCCCGACTATGACTTTGGTTTCTGTCTCTTCTGCTAACCCCTCTGGAGGATTTGCACTCTCTTCACTCTTTTCTATCACAGAGAGCAGCTTGAGTCGTTGGGGATGACGAGTTGGCTTTGCTTGCCAACCGGTTCTCGCGGTTCCACAACAACCGCATGAACCGTCGCCGCGGAGGAGGACGCTCGGGATGTTTCGAGTGCGGCGACCCCAACCACTTCATCGCCAATTGCCCGAAGAAGAACAAGCAAACCTTCGGCAAGGCGAATCATGGGCACAAGTACGACTCCGGCAAGCGCAAGGAGAAGTACGTCCCCACGAAGCATAAGCGGAAGGGCAACTTCGACAAGGAGTACATCAAGACGAAGTACTTGGAGAAGGCCCAGGCTGAGCAGCATGCGTTCTTCGCCACGCTCAGCAACGTCGACGACTCGGATGATGACTCCGTTGCCTCAAGCGACGACGAGTCCGAGAAGAAGAAGAGGATCGAGGACAAGCTGAATGGCCTCTGCTTCTTCGCCGATGACGAGGGCTTCTGCACCATGGCCCTCGGCAAGGAGGTCGACGGCGAGCTGGTGGACTCTCCTCGGAACGACGACGACGACGACACCTCCCAGGTATCTCAGACCCCCGACGAACTTTCTGCTGAGGTCGAGAAACTTACTACCGCGCTCCTTAGTCAGGATAAGTTGCTTAGCAGTGCCGCTAGAGAGCGCAAGGAGTTTAGGTAGAAGTGCGAGGATACGGTGAAAGAACTTGAGTCTGTCAAGTGCACCGTAGTTGTTACCGAGGAGGAGGAGTGTGAGATGTGCTCCACAAACATGACTGACCTTCTCACATTGAGAAGCAAGTATGCTATGTTGGTAGGAGAGGTGGATGAGCTGAAGGCTAGATCCTCGTTGTTGGGTGCGTGCAAGTCCTGTGCGGGCTTGCAATCTGAGTTGGCAGAGAAGAATGCCAAGATTGTGTCTCTTGAAGAGGCCAACTCAGGTAGCACATGTGTGGCTAGGTGTGTTCTTTGCGAGGGTTTGGAGCTGGAGATCGCTAATGTGAAGCATGACAAGATGCAAACCGAGGAGGAAAACACATACCTTTGGACCATCTTGTCATGGGTGTCTAGCGGTGAGCCACAGCTCGGGATGATGATCTCCCAATTCAAGCGAGCTGCTGGAGGTCCAGGTGTTGGTTTTGCTCCGGGTGTTGATGTTTCGTCCTTCGGCAACATTGGAGAGTCGAGTGGTCTTAACCCATGTGAGAAGCCCAACTCCACCACTACTCTCAAGCTTACCATGATTCCACCCAAAGAGCCTCTCAAGCCTAACACTAAGGATGGGATCTTTGTTGAGCCTCTGAGAGCTCCACCCAAGAAACAATCATGGGCTCCCAAACCAAACCACCTCAAGAACAAGCTTGACACCATGCCACCCATCCAGGAGGAGCTTATGCCACAGAAGGGCAAAGTGATCCACACCCACTACCGTGAGTACCAACAACCCCCTATGAGAGCGGTGAGGTACCACTGTGAGCACTATGGGAGAGATGGTCACTTGAGTGAGTTCCGCTTTCGGCGCAAGAGAGAGGCACGCCGTGCAAAGGAGATGAACAACACGTACATGTACCATTCTTTCCATGATGTACATGTGTCGAACATTCAGAGGCGTGCTGCTAGGCCTAGAGGTCCGAAACCTCAAGTTCCTAGGCCTAGGCCGCGAGGAAATCATGCCCGGCGGGAGCCCGCAGTTGTGGGCTATGGACCCCGTGGCGGTGGTTTTGTAGTTGAGCGTTTTCCCCCATCGTGTTTTGAGTATCGCGATGGACGCTCCTCCCTTAGCGGACCACGTTTTCCTCTACCTGGTGATCGCTCTTCCCGTAGGCTTGCTAGGAATGGTTTTTTTTGCTAACCGTTCTTTTGAGCAGTCGGCCCAACACTGGTATTCCCCTTACTTCACTAACCCCAGTGTTGGACCGTATGCTCACCCTATGTCTTTTTATTGATGTAGGTAAAACGATTGGAGAATGTTTGGTTGGTGGATTCCGGTTGTTCGAGGCACATGACAGACAACGCCAAATGGTTCTCCAGTCTTAGTGCGGTCACCGGAAAGGAGTTTATCACCTTCGGCGACAATAGCAAAGGTAAGGTATTGTCTCGTGGGTCGGTGCGAGTTAATGAGCACTTTGTGTTGCGCGATGTTGCTCTTGTTTCTAACTTCCATTTTAATCTTCTCTCTGTTTCGCAACTCTTTGATGACGACTACGAGAATCGTTTTAAGCCGAATCTTAGTCGTATTTTAGATCCTCAGGGCAATCTTGTTTGTGGGATTTCTCCCTTTGGGAAAGTCTTTCGTGCGGATTTCTCGGAGTCATTTGGAGTTTCTCGTTGTCTTTTGGCTGGACCTTCCTCCTCTGATCTTTGGAAGTGGCATAGGAGACTAGGACATTTGAGCTTCGATTTGCTTGCAAGACTTAGTTCACTTGGCCTAATCCGAGGATTGCCCAAATTATCCATGGAGAAGGATCTTGTTTGCCATTCTTTTAGACATGGGAAGATGGTTGCCGCTCCCCACCATCCAGTGACTCAGGACATGACCAAGCGCCCTAGAAAGCTTTTGCACATGGACCTTGTTGGTCCGGCTCGGGTGAGCTCGGTTGGGGGGATGTGGTATGTGCTTGTTGTTGTTGACGACTTTTCGAGATATTCGTGGGTTTTCTTGTTAGCTGAGAAAACTGAGACTTTCTCTTTTGCTCGCAATCTGATTTTGCGTCTTCAGAATGAGTTCCGTTTGAACTCAATGCGAGCTATTAGGAGTGATAATGGTTCCGAATTCAAGAATTCGGATTTTGAGAAGTTTTGTAACTCTTTGGGTTTAGAGCATCAGTTTTCTTCTCCCTACACACCGCCTCAGAATGGTGTTGTAGACAGGAAGAATCGGACCCTTGTAGAGATGGCCAGGACGATGCTCGATGAGCATTGGACTCCTAGGCGATATTGGGCCGAAGCTATGAGCACTGCTTGCTACATCTCCAATCGCATTTTTCTCCGAGCCTTCTTGAAAAAGACTTCTTATGAGTTGCGTTTTGGAAAACTGCCCAAAGTGAGTTATTTTAGAGTTTTCGGTTGCCATTGTTTTATACTCAAAAAGGGAAACTTGGACAAGTTTGAGTCTCGTTCTTCTGACGGTGTATTTTTAGGTTATGGCACTCACACTCGAGCTTATCATGTACTTAACCTTGATACTAACCGAGTCATGGAGACATCAGATGTCACCTTCGACGAGACCATGGTTTGTCCTTCTTCTCGTTTTGAGCGTGCAGGTGATCATGAGGTTGGCGAGCCTCTTTTCGATGATGAAGAAGAAGGTGCTGAAGGGATGGATGACCCAGCACCTCCTCCACCTGCTGTGCCGCAAAGAGCGGCTTCCACTACGACTCACGGCCCTGACCCCTCTTCTTCGACTTGGGTGCCGTGGGATCCGCCACCTGGAGCGGTACCTTTTGTACCCGAGGAGGCACCAGCTGCTGTTGAGGGGGAGGCCACTTCGGCAAGGGAGGCACCACGACAAATTCAGCGCCAACACCCGCCTCAGCAGATGATCGGCAGCATCGGCGAACGCGTCACTCGGTCAAGGTCACAACATATCTCTCACTTTGCTCATTCCGCATTTGTTGCTGATTTTGAACCCCGAGATGTTGGACATGCTTTGACGGATCCAGATTGGGTCAATGCCATGCATGAGGAGTTGGAAAATTTTGAAAGAAATCGGGTTTGGGTTCTAGTGTCTTCTCCCTCTGAGTGTCACCCAATTGGGACAAAATGGGTTTTCAAATACAAACAAGGAGAGGATGTCCATGTAGTGAGAAACAAGGCCAGACTTGTAGCCCAGGGGTATAGTCAGAAGGAGGGGATAGACTATGAGGAGACGTTTGCTCCTGTAGCTCGTTTGGATGCTATTAGGATACTCTTGGCTTTTGCTGCATCCAAAGGTTTCAAACTTTTTCAAATGGATGTCATGAGTTCCTTCTTAAATGGCTACATAGAAGAGGAAGTATATGTGAGACAACCCCCCGGTTTTGAAAATCCCAAGTTTCCAAACCATGTTTTTAAACTCCACAAAGCCTTGTATGGTTTGAAACAAGCCCCTAGAGCCTCGTATGATAGGTTGAAAACCTTTTTGCTTGCTAAGGGTTTTAAAATGGGATGTGTGGATAAAACGCTCTTTCTCCTCAAGCAAGGCACTGATACTCTCTTGGTCCAAATTTACGTTGATGATATCATTTTCGGTGGTTCTTCTCATGCTTTGGTTGCCAAGTTTGCAGATACTATGAGCAGGGAATTTGAGATGAGCATGATGGGCGAATTGACGTTTTTCCTCGGATTGCAAATCAAGCAATCTCGAGAGGGAACGTTTGTCCACCAGGGCAAGTATACCAAGGATATCCTGAAGAAATTCCATATGGGTGAGGCCAAGCCTCTTCCAACACCCATGTCGACCACGACGGCCCTGGATGCGGACAAGGAAGGAGAAGCAGTGGACCAGAAGGAGTACCGGAGTATGATTGGATCGTTGCTGTACCTGACGGCGACGCGCCCGGACATCCAGTTCGCGGTGTGTCTCTGCGCGCGATTTCAGTCTTCGCCGCGCACCTCTCACCGTCAGGCGGTCAAGCGCATTATGAGGTACTTATGCTTCACTCCTGAGTTTGGGATCTGGTATTCTGCTTCCTCCACCCTTTCCCTTTGCAGTTATTCCGATGCCAATTTTGATAGTTGTCGTATTGAGCGCAAGTCCACTTCCTGGACTTGCCAGTTTATTTGTTCTTCTCTTGTACCGTGGTCTTCTCGCAAGCAGTCTAGTGTCGCCCAGTCTACCACGGAGGCTGAGTTTGTTGCTGCGGCTAGCTACTGTTCCCAGTTGTTGTGGATGATGGCCACTTTGCGTGATTTTGGTCTGAGCTTTTCTCGCGTTCCTTTGCTTTGTGATAGCACGAGTGCTATTAGCATTGCTAAGAACCCCGTGCTACACTCTAAGACCAAACACATTGATGTGCGCTTTCATTTTCTGCGAGACCACTATAAGAAGGGTGATATCGACCTTCGCCATGTCGATACTCATCATCAGTTGGCTGATATTTTCACCAAGCCTTTGGACCAATCAACTTTTGCTAGGTTGAGAGGTGAGCTTGGTGTGTGTTTCCCCTTTTAGATGGGGGAAACATTTTGTCTCTTGTACAATAAACTGACTTTGTGTTTTTTAGTTGGTTTCTTCATGCATCTCTGCATTTCATCTTGCATATTTACACTCAGAGCTTCATGTATATAATCTGAAGAATGTAACTATGTTTTGTATAGTATTTGCTCCGATGCTTTATGATGATACTGTAGCTTATGCTCTTTCTGATCACTATTACATGTTGTGAGCGGAGCTAGTTTATGAATGGTGAATCTGATTAATTAACTTAAAATTTGAAAATGTTCACCATTGAGATATGCAACTAGCATGTGTAGAATGTGTTGAAATCACGTGTGCTCTTCATTTATGCTAGGTTGCTATGTCTCTAGTGTTGAGTCACTCACTTGCTTGGTATGTTCATATTCTATTTTAAAAATCTGAACCAAGTTAAGTGAATTGGAAAGATCGAGATGGGTTTGCTTGTCAGCGCATCACAGTTTCGAGATTGTTTCTCATTGCACCTTGAGTTAAACTTGAGCTGTGTAGTGTATGACCGAAACTATTGCTTTAAGCTTCTGATTGCTTTTGCATAGGCTTTGCACAGTTGAAAAGTTAGGCAATGACAAGCTTTCAACCTCTCGCAATCACATGCTAAAATTTAAACTTGTGTAATTTAACCGCTGCAACTCCGATAAAATTTGGATACACAAGTCTATGTTTCATTCTCTACCATGATGATTAAACTGTGCTAGGGGTAGTTCACCTTGTATACATGTTTAGCACTTGTTTGACTTCCTATCTATACATGTTTCGTGCTATTTTGATGGTGAATACCTTTTTGGCTGAAAACTGTTCTTTTTGCTCCCATGTTCATATTTCGTATCTGGTGATCAGTTTGAGCCTTTGCTAGCTTCTTATGGATATTGTTGAGTCATCGGAACAGAACTGTATTGAGCATCCTTGCACTCTCTTGATTATATTCCTGAAGCTGCTAAGCTGCATTTTCGTTCATATGCATTTCTGGAGGGAGATATTCTGTCAAGGGGGGGAACCTTGAGTGCTTGTGCACATTTGCTTGATGGTGCATTTTCAACTAAGGGGGAGAAAATACTGACAAATCATGTGTTCCCTAGGTTGTGCACTATCTGAGGGGGAGTTTGCTAGTTGTGTTGAGCCTTTGCCTCTTTCTTGAGGGACTATCAAACATTTTTAGCTCTTCACTTGGTTTTCAGCTTTTCAATCGGTATCGAACTCTTTTGTCCTTGAGATTGGTATCAGTTGGCATTGAGCTGCTTCGCTAGCGGTGTTGAGCCCATTACGCCTCTTCTTGAGGGCTAGTTCTGTTTTGATTGAATTTCAGTTGATTTTTCAATTGGTATCAAGTTTTCTTGCTAGCGGTGTTGAGCCTGTTCTACCACTTCTTGAGGGCTAGCTTTGCTTTGCTTGGTCGCGTCGAGCCGTTGCCCATGTCTTTGGGGACCAAGTTGTCTTGCTCTTTCCACTTGACCTTCTTCGGCTTTACTATGCTTTTGGGTCATTTGGTCGAGTTCTCTCTCCTTCTTTCTTTCTTCCTCTATTTCATTACGATTTGTAATGGTAGTTGACAATGCACTCATCAAGGGGGAGATTGCGGATACATGGGTGTATGCCGAGTCTATGAGTGATGAGTGGCTGTCAACTGGGATAATTCGCATGTTCTTTGGCTTGTGTTGTGCAGGTGTCGAGCACGGATACCGTGATCAAAGGCAAGGTGAAGGTCAAGTAGAGACGTGCCATGCCAATGGACCGAGAGTGGCGAAGGACGGACGTGAGGCTTGGACTGAGGGACCGGTGGCCTGAGGATCAGCTGTGGTGGCTGACAGCCTGGGACAGCGACGAGCGAAGACTTGCTGGTGGACGGGGTGCAAGGGCGGTGCATCCCTTCTACGGCTCGGTTTGGTGGTTGAGCCACAGAAAAACCACCTAGTGGACGGTTTCCAGGTTTGGGCCTCAAAACCTGGGCGCGGATGGTTTCCGAGTTTGGGCCACAAAACTCGGGCTGAGGAAGGTTTCCAGGTTTGGGCCTCAAAACCTGGGTGCTGCGGGATTGCTGAGTTTGGGCCACAAAACTCAGGCGATGGTCGGCTGGTTTCCCGGTTTGGGCCTCAAAACTGGGGGTTGGCTGTGAAGGCTGGTTTCCTGGTTTGGGCCACAAAACCGGGGGTGCGACGTCCGGGAAAGGACAAGCAGAGCGGTGGCGGCACGTGGCAGCAATCGGTGAGGTTGCGTCGAGGCAACGCTACCAGTTGTGCGGGCGTGGCCGTCGGATCACCACTTACCGCGAGTTGGTCCAGAATAACCCTAGGGTTTAGCTGGTTCGCTCTATAATTAGTGAGGGGTAGAGTAGGAATTAGAATTAGGATAAGTAGAGGGAGACACCCTCCTCCCATTCTATCTCAGTCATTTGCTATTTTGCCTTCTAGGTTTTCCTGCTCTCCCTACTCCCTGCTGTAGCGAACTGAGATCCACAGAGAAGAGAACCATACCTCTGTGTCCATGAGATTTTCAGGAAGTGAGACCATAATCTCACTGTTGTAGCGTGTGACAGCCACACGGTTGCAAATTCGTGATTGTGATTCGCATTTTGTTCTTGTTCTTCGCGGATTGCTTTTCTCCACATTTTCCCCGTTGATCGATCTCTTTACTCGGTGCGTCTTTTGCAAATCCGTTTGAACCAAGATGTTCTAGATCGTGAGGCACTTCTTTCCACCAAAGGAATTCTCCTCTAACCTCACGAGCTAGTAGATCGGTCAATTTTAGTTTCGGGTCAAGTTTTTCTCCCCTCCCCCGAATATCTTCGATTCCTTGATTTGGAGATAGGTTCGAGCCATGATCTCTTAGAGATAGCTCACTATCCTCCTTGTGACTCATCTCTCCAAGTTTGATCCCTAGTGGATTCGTTTTGGGAGAGTTTGAGTTAAATCGGTGGACGAACAACATATTTTCGGGGTGACCGGACTCACTCGACGGGGTGACCGGACGCAGGATCGTGAGTCCGGTCGTTGATTACCTACACTGTGCTTCACACGATCTTGATCGGACGCATCACTTGACCGGTGACCGGACTCACTCGTTCTACTGTTCATCGCTTTGTCTCTCTCTGACCAGACGCTGGACAACTGACCGGACGCACCTCTATTAAGAGTCCGGTCAGAAACAGTAAGCTCCCAAATCGAGTTTTGTCGGACCGGACGCGTCCGGTGGGTCTTGACCAGACGCCGGCAGAGTCCGGTCAGTGCTGTCTCTGCACGTTTTCGTCCGCAGTTTGTTCGTCCAACTTTCGATTTGAGATCCACTTGTTGCGTTGAATTCCTGACTTCGTGCTCTTCAGAAATCGGGCTTCTCGCTTTTCAAAATAGCCTGAATCCCCCTCGCGTTGCTCAGGGGAGGTTGAGGTTACCCAAAGTTCATCCTGTCACTAGTTGACCTGCGTGAACTTGGGCGAGGGAATTTTTGTGGTGTCCTGCTGTGTTCCTAGGGAACATCCACCCATACTCTTGGGTCGTGGACATCACGCGCATCGGTTTTTTCTCTTGGGGTTGATTTTCAGGATAGAGGCTTAAAGTTTCTGAAAAGAAATTTAAGGCTCCCATTCACCCCCCCTCTGGTCGCTTTCTGTTAGCACGTTCGGTCCTTCAGTCGTCGTGCAAATGAGGGAGGTTCGTCTCAACAGAGGAACCCTTTCGGAGCACGCACCCCGTATCGCCCGCCAGTTGCAGGAGCAAGGTTCCGTCCCCCATAGAGGAAGATAACTAACAATCGCTCCCGCCCGAGTTTCCAGAAGCCCTACACCGCTCCCATGATGCAGAACAAGGCAAAGGCAGGAGGTTCAGGAGGTCCCAAGACCCCGTATGTGATCGGACCATGCTACAACTGCGGTCAGACTGGACACCTGTCACGTCAGTGCCCTCGTCCAAAGAAGCGAGAATTACACCACCGTTGAAGAAGTGCCAGAAGGAGAACCTGTCACCGCTGGTACGTTCCTTGTTAATCTATCCCCTGCAGTTGTGTTGTTTGATTCGGGAGCATTGCATTCTTTCATAAGCGAGAATTTTGCTATAAGAAGTAATCTCGGGTTAGTAGAGTTGGATCAGGGATATCAGATAAGTTCAGCAGGAGCTGTTCTCTCCGCCCATAAAATGGCTAGAGGAGTGGAAATGATTTTTGGGGATAAACAGGCCATAATGGATCCCATAGTCATCCATGGTCTAGGACTGGATGTAATCTTGGGTATGGGTTGGATGAAACTCTGGAAGGTCAATCTTGACATCGCAGAGCGAGTAGTTTCCATGGTTAGTCCCCGGAATGGGTCTTCTTTTCGTTTCAAGTTACCCCGAAACCCCCATAAGATCGGAGTGTTGTTCAATATCACAGCAAAGCAGATAGCAGAGATCCCCGTAGTGTGTGAGTTCCTAGATGTCTTCCCTGATGAGTTGCCAGGACTACCACCGGATAGGGATGTGGAGTTTGCTATAGAGTTAATTCCTGGAACGGCACCTATTTCTCAGAGGCCGTATAGGATGCCGACTAACGAGTTGGCAGAGCTTAAGACTCAGTTGCAAGAGCTTTTGGAGAAGGGTTTGATACGCCCTAGTTCGTCACCTTGGGGATGTCCCGCCATCTTCGTGAAAAAGAAGGACAAAATGTTAAGCATGTGTGTGGACTACAGACCGATTAATGCAGTAACTGTAAAGAACAAATACCCCTTACCCCGAATTGACGTCTTGTTCGATCAGTTATCAAAGGCAAAAGTGTTCTCCAAGATTGACTTGAGATCAGGTTACCATTAGATCAAGATCAGAAGAGAGGACATACCAAAGACAACATTCTCCACTAGATATAGACTCTATGAGTACCTAGTTATGTCTTTTGGACTGACAAATGCACCGACACATTTCATGTACTTGATGAAATCGGTTTTCATGCACGAGTTGGATAAGTTTGTTGTGGTGTTTATTGATGACATCTTGGTATACTCTGAAAATGAGAAGGATCATGTTGAGCATCTACGAGTCGTCTTAGCTCGACTTCGAGAGTACAAGTTGTACGCTAAGTTTAGCAAGTGTGAGTTTTGGTTAAAGAAAGTACCCTTTCTCAGACACGTCCTTTCAGAGGAAGGAATTTCTGTGGATCCCACGAAAGTACATGAAGTTATGGATTGGCAAGCACCCACTAACGTACATGAGGTACGCAGTTTCCTAGGATTGGCCGGATACTACCATCGGTTCATTTTGGATTTCTTAAGGATCGCAAAACCTATGACTCGTCTAACTCAGAAAAACAAGAAGTTTGAATGGACTCCAGAGTGTGAGGCAGCATTTTGCACTCTGCGAACCTTGTTGACTTCTGTGCCAGTTTTGCTCAGCCAGATTTGGAGGAACCTTTTGATGTGTTTTGTGACGCATCCAAGATTGGACTCGGATGTGTGCTTATGCAGAATGGGAGAGCTATAGTATATGCTTCACGCTAGTTGCAACCACATGAAGAGAATTACCCGACTCATGATTTGGAATTGGCAGTCGTAGTTCATGCCCTCAAGATATGGAGGCATTATCTTATGGGTAACCTATGTCATGTGTATACAGACCACAAAAGTTTGAAATATATCTTCACCCAGCCAGAGTTGAATATGAGGCAGAGAAGATGGTTGGAGTTGATCAAGGATTACAACCTAGAAGTGCATTACCACCCTGGAAAAACAAATGTTGTAGCAGATGCCTTGAGTCGCAAGACTCATTGCAACTCCTTACCACCATTGTTGGAAGATGGATTCAACCTTATGCACCCCGTTATGCTAAACAATATAACCATACAGTGCACTCTAGAAAGTGATATCATTGAAGGACAAAAGACCGATGATGAGATCTGCTAGATCAAGAAAAGGTTGGAAACTAGTGGTTCATTGAATTTCAGAACAGATGAACAAGGAATTTTATCGTATAATCAAAGGTTGGTTGTTCCCAAGAACACAGAGCTGAAAGAAAGAATTCTGAATGAAGCCCACAATTCAAAGTTGTCTATCCATCCGGGAAGCAGTAAGATGTACCAAGATTTGAGGACCAGGTTTTGGTGGTCAAAGATGAAGAAAGAGGTTGCCTGGGCTTTGAGTACCTAGGCACGATGGACCCCGGTCGCCATGAGGCCGAGCAACTGCCTGATCACGAGATCCTGAGGCGAATGAACCGACTACTGAAGAGTCGTGAACATCTTGTTCTGGTGATGACCAGATTTTCCGCTATCAACCCTCCTCCTCAGGTGACTCGTTGAGCTAACTCGTCTTTTGAGATTCTTTTGTAGATATCCTTCTGACGCGATTGAATTTTGCTTCTTGTTTATAGGGCCAGGGGAGAGATAACAATGATTGTCCTCCTCTGCCTCCAGCGACTGAAGAAGGCGGAGGCATCGCTCTCGGGGGTCCTATCAGAAGTGAGGACCTCCCAAGCAAGTCGAGCTCTCCCGGTGACTTTGACTGGCTTGACTCAGATTCAACTGATTCTGATATCATGCTCATAGATCCGGAAGCCGAAAGTAGCCAGAAGAGGTCTCCGACTCCACTGCAAGAAGCCGGGGAACCTGTCCCAAAGAAGGCTCGCACTGGTAATCGCCGTTCTTGTCGAAAAATACTTTTGTGAACAGAGTTGGCTGAAAAGCACTGTAATATGGGTGCTCCGGGTAAGGAGAAACCTGAGTACTTTGTAGTCCTATATCTTTGCTTCCAGCGGTGCGGTCCCTGAAGGAGCTCCTGCTCCTGACCCACACCAGAAGAAGCCACTCTTGAAGCTGCCGCAGGCGTTGAAGCTCGTAAAGTAAGTTATGAACTTGCTTTTAATACCCGCATAGCTCTGGTGTTAACATAGATGCTTGTCTGTCGTAGGAAAACGAGGCTTGCTGCAGCACCTGCAACTGCTGTCCCCGAGACCCAGGCAGTAGAGGAGCCGGAGACGCTGAACAAAGATGAGTCTAGCGTCCCTCCAATCTGTAGCCAGGAAGATCCTCTGCCCGGCTCCTCTCCGTCTAGATCCCACGTTGACGTAGCGCCTGAAGCGGATGTTCTCCCTTTTCCTCAGGTTGGTGTGCCCTTTTCAATCTTCCGTTCTCCTGCTCAATTGGAGTTTGACCGAGTAATCAATGAGTGGTTTTTCCGCACTCGACAGCCGGACGAACCGACTCTGGAGATGGTCTTGGCGGACGTCCGAGCCAAAGCTTCCACTCGCCCGCAGGGAGGGTCCGAGAGTGTCCCCGAGTCCTTGCGCCATGGAGCGTCGTTGGACGTTATGGGATATGACCAGGACCTTACCTGGCTGAAAGAGTTGAGTGAGCAAGTGCGGGCACCTGCCGAGGCGCTTCGCCAATTTGTTGAGGTGATTGTTTTGAAATCCTCTTCATATGTTGTAGTCTTATCATTGTTTCTGCGCAGGGTTTTGATGTAAAGGTCAAGGAGAAAATCACTCGGATTCGTCAAGAGATGTCTCGTGAGAATCAAGAGCTTAAAGACTACATCACCCAAGATCAGATTAGCCAGAAGGTAGCCACTCAGCTTTTGCACAGCCGCATCAATGAGTTGCAAAGCAGCCTCAAGGTTGTTGTTGATGAGCCCGATGCTGCCAACACTCGAGAGATTGCGCTTATTGCCAAAAATGCCGCCTTGGAGCAGAAGCTGAAGGAGCTCAAAAAGTCTTCCAAGAAGCAGCTAGCTGGTAAGTTGTCAGTATTGTCCCGAGTTCATGTTGCCTTTGCAGATTTATGAGACTTATCCAACTGATGAATTTGCAGATGCAAATACTCTGGCTTCCGGGTGGCAGAATGCTTTTAACCGGAAGGAGGCGGAGCTTGAAGAGGTATATGCTAATGCACAAGGTTTTCTTCAAGAAGCCAGATCGATACGTGAGGGTGCTGACCCGGACCTCTTGTAGGCTTTGAAGTCGACAAAGGAGTCGCGGGAGGCTCTTGAGGCGGTTCAAGCACAACTGAAGGCACTGGAGGTTGCTGTTGAGCCTGTGCTGGATATGATCCCACGCCCTGAAGGTGCCGATAAGTCCTTGATTGATCGGGCCAAGGCTGCACCCGGGCGGCTGGCTCAGTATATCAAGGACATGGCGACTTTGGTGGTGTAGGGTCTGCTAGCGACGCGTCGGCTGCATCTACCAACCTTCGATCTGTCGTCTATTATGACGCTCCCCGAAGGCAAGAGTGATGAGGACCTTGTGGCAATGCAGGAGGAGGTTACGCCCATAGCGGAGGAGTACTCTCAGATTCTGGATCTTGTAGAGTAGTTTATCCTGTTTAGTGCTTTGGCTGTAACTTGTATTCCCTGTAGACAAGTATTATTGAATATGAAGAATCAAAGTGTTAGTTACTTTTGCGTCTTCTGTGAAGTTCAACTCGTCATTGCAAGAAACTTCTTGTCAATGGGTTGTTTCTGTTTGATGTGGATGTATGACCAGGCGTCTTATTAGACGAGTCTATCCGGGTGCTCTCTAGCACTTGGTTTGGGTCATGTGACTTCATTTCTCTAACGATCGTATAGAGATCTTAGTCTCGCTCGAGTACTACTCTTAGTACCCTTGTTCAAGGGATAATATTGATGAAGCACCTCTTGAAGGACCGTGATAATGGTTCCTTCTGGGTGAATCATATCCTCTTGGTACTCGCAGCTTGAGTGCGAAAGTGGGTGGACCTCTGTCCAGTAAACATATAACAGGGTGAGTACTACCCAACCTTGTTATACCTTATAGGAACTGGTGTCTATTTTTGTAGACACCATATTTGCTATAGGCTGGCAGCCGGGTATTAGACTGTACTGTCCTGTGAGTTGTATTAAGCTCGGAGCTCGTAACTCGAGTGTGGTTTCCGCTGAACCAAGTTATCCGAGTAATATTATATATTAGTCGGTGAGTTACAATAGCTAAAGCTTATTGTATGATTGATAGGCTTTATCTGACTAAATAGTCGTGATAAAGTGTAATGAAAGAATAAAGCTCTTGTTGCTGGTAAGCTTCAAACTTTATTAATATGCGCAAAATTGGGTACATTTGCCCTGAGCCTGATTTGTAGCATAGTCCTTAGGTGTTGAATTTCTTCAAATGCTCAATGTTCCATGAATTTGGCAAAGGAGAACCATCCTCAGTGACTAGCTCAAATGACCCGGGTCTTGTTACTTTAGATACTATGTAGGGTCCTTCCCATGGACTCATGAGCTTGTGGCGGCCTGTGGTATTCTGAATTTTCTTCAGGACCAGGTCGCCTACTTGGAAGGTGCGGTGATGGACGTTCTTATCGTAGTGGCGCCTCATCCCTTGAAGGTACATTGCTGACTGAAAAAGTCCGGCTATTCGGGCTTCTTCCATGCTGTCGAGTTCTAGCCGCCTGGTATCATCGCCTTCGCCTTCATTGTACTGCTCTGTTTATGGGGAGTTCTAGATTAAGTTAGCTGGAAGGATTGCTTCGGTGCCATATACCAAGAAAAAGGGAGTTTGGCCTGTCGCACGACTTCTCTGTGTCCGTAGCCCCCAGACTACCTTGGGCAATTCTTCGACCCACTTTCCGCCATGATCTTTTAGAAGGTCAAAAAGCCTTGGTTTTAATCCGGCAAGGATGAAGGCATTTGCTCGTTTGACTTGTCCGTTGGATTGTGGATGGGCAACTGATGCATAGTCTATTTTGACTCCACAGTCGTCGGCCCATGTCTTGAACTCAATAGCCGTGAAAGGGCACCCAAGATCAGTGATGATTCTATGTGGCATCCCAAAGCGGTGGAAGATCCTCTCCATGAATTGTACTAATTTGGATGCATTGAACTTGACCAATGGTATGTACTCAATCCACTTGGTGAATTTGTCAATTGTGACGTAGATGTACTCGAATCCGCCTGGAGCATGCTTAAGAGGACCCACCATTTCTAGTCCCCAGCATGAGAAGGGCCATGATGGAGGAATACAGATCAAGTCATGTGCAGGTACGTGCTGCTGTTTGGCAAAGAATTGGCATGACTGACAGCGGCGGACTAAGTCTTCTGCATCTTTCAAGGCTGAGGGCCAATAGTACCCTGATCTGAAGATTTTTCCGACTAGTGTCCTTCAGGCTGCGTGGTTGCCACAGCACCCGGAGTGAACTTCATTTAGGATTTCTCTGCCTTCTTCTAGCGAGATGCACTTGAGGAGGACTCCTGACGAGGCTCCGCGTTGATATAGCCTGTCTCCGACTAGGACATAGTTTTTACTTCGTCTAGTGAATTGCTCCGCAGCT
This sequence comes from Coix lacryma-jobi var. lacryma-jobi, assembly GCA_009763385.1. Taxonomy (NCBI): domain Eukaryota; kingdom Viridiplantae; phylum Streptophyta; class Magnoliopsida; order Poales; family Poaceae; genus Coix; species Coix lacryma-jobi. The sequence continues at coordinate 98,296,875 of CM019830.1, read as the reverse complement.
GTTTTGTCACTTGGCAGTTTATGCTCTTTGAAGTAGTCGATGAAAACTTGTGTCCAGCCGAATGCTAAAGCTAGAATTTGAGCGGATGGTACTGGGTCGACTTCTTCCTTTTCTTGAATTGACGGCTTGGATAACTCATGAACAAAGGTACCATTGGGGACCAGAGCTCTATCGGAACCCAATTTGGCTAGGACATCAGCTGCTACATTGAGATCTCAGGTAATATGAATGAGTTCCAGCCCAGAGAAGTGTTTTTCCAGCTTACAGACTTCTGCGCAATAGGCATTCATTGTTTCCTTGGTACAATCCCAGTCTTTTTTGACTTGGTTAATTACCACGGAGGAGTCGCCGTAGACTAGGAGTCCCTTGATGCCCAATGCGACTGCTAGTTTGAGTCCATGGAGTAGTGCTTCATATTCTGCTTCATTGTTTGTAGTAGGCAACAATATCTGCAGGACATACTTGAGCTGCTCTCCAGCGGGTGATACAAGTAGTACTCCGGCTCCTGCTCCATCGAGTTTTAGTGATCCATCGAAGTACATCTTCCAATGATCGGGAATGGCGTTGTCTTGGATCTGTTGTATTTCTGTCCACTCGGCGATGAAATCGGATAGAGCCTGTGACTTGATTGCTTTCCTAGGAGTGAACTTGATGTTGAGTGCCCCCAATTCGACTGCCCACTTGGAGATTCTTCTAGTAGCGTCACGATTGTGAAGGATTTCTCTTAAAGGAAAATCCGTAACAATTGTGATCTCATGGGCTTCAAAGTAATGCCGTAGCTTTCTTGAAGATATGAGTGGAGCATAGAGTAATTTCTGTACCTGCGGGTACCTGACTTTTTAGTCGGAGACTACCTCGCTGATGTAGTATACTGGCCGCTGGGTGTGGTAGATGTGCTTGTTGTCCTTGCACTCCACTACGATCGCTGTGCTTACAACGTGTGTGGTAGCTGCAATGTAAAGCATCATCGGCTCCTTATGTTCTGGTGGTGTCATTATAGGTGAGTTGGTAAGGTAGCCTTTGAGTTGTTCAAAGGCCCTGTCCGCTTCTTCTGTCCACTGAAATTTATCGCCAGCCCTGAGTAATTTGAAGAAAGGGAGTCCCTTTTCTCCCAGCCGTGAGATAAATCGATTTAACGCGGCCATGCACCCCGTGAGCTTCTAGACGTCTCTGACTGAGGTTGGTGGCTTCATGTTGATGATAGCTGTGATCTGCTTTTGACTGGCCTCGATGCCGCGATGGCTAATAAGAAATCCGAGTAACTGACCTGAGGGTACTCCGAAAACGCACTTTGTGGGATTGAGTCTCCATTGGTATGCGCGCAGTCGGTTGAAGGTTTCCTCCAAGTCTGGTATGAGAGTAGTCGGATCATTTGTCTTTATGACCACATCATCGACGTAAGCTTCTGCATTTCGGCAAATTTGATCGCCCAAGCAATCTTGGATAGCTCGTTGAAAGGTGGCCCCTGCATTCTTCAACCCAAAGGACATGGTTTTATAACAGTAGGCCCCAAAGGGAGTTATAAATGATGTTTTGGGTTGATCTTCTTCTTTGAGGGCGATCTGGTGGTACCCGGAGTAGCAATCCAGAAAAGATAACAGAGCAGAGCCTGCGGTGGCATCAACTATTTGATCTATCCTCGGTAATCCGAAAGGATCCTTTGGACAGTGTTTGTTGAGGTCTGTGTAGTCGACACACATTCGCCACTCGGCAGAGTTCTTCATTTTGACTAGTACTAGGTTGGCTAGCCACTCGGGGTGAAGGATTTCTCTGATGAATCCGGCCGCGAGTAGTTTAGCTATCTCTTTCTTGATTGCCTCCTTCTTCTCTGGTGAGAATCGTCGTAGTCTTTGCTTGATAGGTCTAGACCCTTCTTTTAATTCCAGTTTGTGCTCAGCCAAGTTCCTTGGGACTCCCGGCATGTCAGCCGGTTTCCAAGCAAATATATCTTTGTTTGCTCTAAGGAACTTGGTGAGTGTGAATTCCTATTCTTCGGATAAATGACCGCTGATAACTGCCGTCTTGGAGGGATCACCGGTTTCTAGGTCGATGCTTTTTGTAAAGACTTCTGTTGATGATTGGATAGTACCCGCCTTCTTGGTTGGGATTTCTGAATCTCCAGGCTTGGTATTATGCACCATCTGAGCGAGTTCTTGTAACTCCCTGGTGAGTTGAGCTTTTTTAGCGATTTGGACAGCCTCTGTGTCACAATCAAATGATCACTTCAAGTCACCTCTGAAAGTTAGGATTCCTTTAGGATCCGACATCTTCAGGAGAAGGTATGGGTAGTGAGGTACTGCCAAAAACTTGGCGATGGCTAGTCGTCTAAATATGGCGTGATACGATGATTCAAAGTCGGCTACCTCGAAATTGATATACTCAGTCCGATAATTGGCTTGAGTTCCAAAAGTGACGGGTAGTATAATCCTTCCGAGTGGTACAGCTGCCTTTCCGGGTACTATGCCGTAAAAGGGGGGCGCTTGATGGTGTTAGCTGAGTTGTGAGGTCCAGGTTCATCTTGCGTAGGGTGCTCGCGAAGATAACATTGAGTCCTGCCCCTCCGTTGATGAGTACTCTGCTCAATGTAAACCCGGCGACCGTGGGATCCATGACTAGCGGGTAGTGCCCTGCATTGGAGACGCTGGTCCATTGGTTTGCTCGGGAGAAGCTGATCGGATGTTCGGACCAGTCAAGGTATCTAGGAGTAGCTGGTTCTGTAGACATGATCTCTCGTAGGGAAAGCTTCTGGAGCCTCTTGCTGTCGCTAGTGGTTACTCCTCCAAAAATGACGTTTATAGTCCCTTTGGGGTATTGGAAACCACCGGCGTCTTGCTGAGGGTCTTCAACCACTTTCTTTCCTTTGTCTTTCTTGTTTTTGTTGAAGTCGGAGTTTAATCCTCTCTCCTTGAGCTGTCGACAATGCTTAGCCTGATGTCCTCCTCTCGGATGGAATGGGCACGGTCCATCAAGTAAGTCGTCAAAGGTGGATGGCATAATCCCCTTCTTCTGAGTTTCCATGGCTGCAACAGTGTTGTCCCCTGTTCTTTTGCGGGTGTTTTGCTGGGTAGCCTGGTTGCCCCTTTGATTGTTGCCTCGATCACCCTGCGTGTTTCTCTCGGGAAAGCGTTCCTGAGTGCGTTCCTCTTTTGCCATCATGGAATTTACTGCCCGGTGAAACTCGTCAGCGGTGGTCGGGTCCTGTTTGATGAAGTCCTTGTAATTGTACCTTTCGAAAATTTCGTTGCCGAAAAGGTCAATTACTTCTCTGTCTGTAATGTCAGATACTGTGGAGCGGATCTCTGAGAAGCGCCTATAGTATTCTCGTATTGACTCGTTTTGCTGTTGCTTGCAGGTCGTGAGCTTAGTCCGGGGATCTGATCTCTCGGGGACACCCGCAAAGTTCTCTATGAAGATACGATGGAGTTGTTCCCAGGAGTCAATGGACTCGGACTTAAGCTTGTCGAACCAAGCAAGTGACATTGTTTCTAAAGCCATTGGGAGAAAGAGTGCTTTGACGTCGTTGCTTCCTCCTGCTAACTCCACTGCTTGAGCATATAGCCTGAGCCACCGTTTAGGTTCTGTTTTCCCATCGTACTTTGAGTAGTTCCCGGGTTTGAATTTTCATGGAAACGGGACTGCTCGTAGCCTCTGGGAAAAGCAGGGGAAATGGTCGACTGCATCAGATGCTGCAATTGCGACTTCTCGGTACGAAGATTCGGCTCCTCCTTCAGCTTGATCAGGTACTCGGTAGCCCAGATGACTCCTTGCTGGAACCCGGCCGAGTCGCTCCTGAACATGTCGCCTCTGGCTTGGATGGGATGATGCTTGTTCAATAGCTAGAGACTCAACGTTCCGTCCCCGGAGTTGTAGCGCAGTAGTCTGAAGCATGACCAATCGTCGCTCTTCTTCAGGGGTGCGGTTGTCCTTGGCTCCCATCTCTGTGGCTTGGGCCATGATGTTCTAGTAGGGTGTCTAGAAAACCTTGTGACCAGCGACTCTCATAAACTCAGGCTCGAGGTTGCGGGAGCAATCAGCTCGTCGGCGATTGTGATCGTTTTGTGATTGATGCTCCTGATCACATTGGGCACGAGCATGATTTTCCGCGTCCTCTTCTAGGGGCCTCCGAGTGTTATATTCTTCGAGCCGTACATTGTAGCGATCTATCGCTTCCTTGCGGTGATTTGCGCGCCTTCTGCGAGCTTCTTTAGCTTGATTCCTTCTAATTCTCTCAGCCTTTATTGTCTCGGTTTCTCCGGGTCCTTCTGGATCATTGTCAGATATCATACTTAGAGTTTCGTCATCCTGGAAGACATCTAGAGGGGTTGGCGGTCGTAGGGATGACTGATGCCCCGCCATGAAAAATTCATGGGTGTAGTCCTGGTTTGTCGATCCTGGCGTAACCGACTCCAAAGTAGAAGTGCTGGAGATTAGTTCTGTTGAGGTGTCGAGTTTGTGGTGGAACCGTCCTGATTATAAGAGCTCAAGTACCGTCTTAGTCAAATCCGTCTGACTTCGACTCATACTTGAACCCATATAACCCCGGTAGTCCGGAAATCTCGAAGGATTTCTATCACCGTACAACATACAGGATCGCATTGTTCAAGAATTACATTCGCAAAGATACATCGCAGAGGAATGAAGCCGAATTTAAAACATCAGAGTACGAATTTAAGACGGAGTTATTACAATACCAAATTTAAAAGTGCGGAAGCTGAAATAAGTTTGAAACACGACCACCACACATGTGGTCCAAATAAAACAATGTTTGATAAATCCAACTCACACAATTCACTCTTCCCTTTTTAGATAATGTGCCACTAGAAATCTCAAACCAGCAAAAGAAAAAGGGAAGCTTCTGGACGACCCTGCCCTGGGCCTACTCCTCATCACCTTCCACCAGGTAGAGGCAGTGCTTACAATAGCCAAAGTAGACCTGGCCATCTGCAACAAATGGGATAAACCCTGAGTACGGGAATGTACTCAGCTAGACTTACCCGTCCAACTGAAAAATAAAGACACCAAGGGTATGCAAGGCCTTTTTGGGTGGAGCTAGGATCTTTAGTTGCGAAAAGCTCAAATTAAGATAAGTGGGGAATTAATGATATTAATGAGCTGTCATTTTTTAGACCTATTCCTTATTCTAGGTTTGCACCTGAACTACTGCACACACTTGAGTCTAACAGACAATAATATAACCATATCCAGTTGACTTATCCATATTTTAGTTGAACCTTTTACACATCACATGGAGTTGTATCGTGGTGAAGCTCGCCATAGTTTCCCACTAACCGGGGGAGACGGCGACTCGAATCGAATTCCAAACCAGCTGGTGAAAGACCTTTAATACCAGCCCACACTTTCCCCGTCGGGTCCATGCATTGGGCAACTGCTCGGTGCTTGTTCGTGGTGGTAATCGTCGCGGTTCAAGCAAGGACCGCCCAATTGGAACCTGGCGATGGCCTCACGCGGCAGATCGCATTTCCATACTAGAGGGCGCGACACGGGTCGAAACCGGCCCGAACAGCTTCTAACCGGCTTTGGGGTCGATGATTACGGCACCGACATATCCCTAAGTAAAAGGGCGCGTTCAAAAATGAACGAGGGCCAACATCAATACAAACCTACACGATCCAACGGACGGACTGCCCCCAAGTTCCAACTTGGTGCCTTGCCTTCCAGTTGACCGTATTTCATTACTATTCAGGTTCTTTTCCACGATAGCAAATATAGCCAACCGTGATCCGGTGACTACCCATCAGGGTTTGGTCGTTGAATCGTCGAAAGCCGCTACCTGGCGTGCCAGCTGTCGGTGTTTGTTAACTGGCAACTCGTATTGAGTAATCTCAGACGGTTTGTTCGGTGGGGATCAGCGTTCGTAGAACTCGGCGAGTACACAGGGACAACGATTTATACTGGTTCAGGCCGCTAAATAGCGTAATACCTTACGTCCAGTGCGGTCTGTGCCTTGTGTATGATTCAAGATTCGATGATAGGAGCCTGCACCTGCTTCCCCTTATATATCCGGGTGAAGCATAGCGCAGACCGAGTCCTAGTCGGTTACATCAGAGAGTCCTATTCTAATTACAAGACTTCCTTTAAGAACTCAACTAGGTTACAATAAGAGTCCTAATCCAAATACGCTTCGTATCAAGTCTTTGGATCTCTCGCAACGTCCGGGATTAGTCGGAGTAACCATCTTCTGATGATATCTCTGACATCCCGGTCCGTCACTGATAGAGGACCCCAGTTCATAGTGCGTTTTTGGGAACAGTTGCACAAGGAGCTACGGACCAAGTTGGTAAGAAGTTCCACTTATCACCCACAAATCGCAGGACAAACAGAAAGAGTGAATCAAATTTTGGAAGATATCCTCAGAGCTTGTGTTTTATCCTCAGGAGAATCATGGGAGAAGTGGTTACCCCTCGCTGAGTTCTCATATAACAATAGCTATCAGGAAAGTATAAAGATGGCACCGTTTGAAGTTTTATATGGACGAAGATGCAGAACCCCGGTAAATTGGGTTGAATCAGGAGATCGAGGATTTTATGGGTTAGATTATGTAAAGGATTCTGAGGAGATCGTGCAAACCGTACAACAACATATCAAGGCAGCACAGTCACGACAGAAAAGTTATGCTGATACACGAAGGAGACCCCTGGAATTCCAAGTAGGAGATTACGTCTACCTTAAGGTCTCACCCATGAGAAAGGTCCAACGTTTTGGAATTAATAAAAAGTTAGCACCCCGATATGTAGGACCATATCAGATCATAGCCAAAAAGGGAGATGTAGCCTACGAAGTGCAGTTACCCCCAGAGATGAGCGCAGTATTTCCCGTGTTCCATGTATCCCAGTTGAAGAAGTGTCTTCGAGTACCTGAACAGGAAGAAGTTCAGATCCCGGATGTCACTATCAGATCAGATCTGGAATACTATGAACAACCTCAGAAGATACTAGATACCAAGACTAGAGAAACTCGCAATCGTGAAGTGAAGACTTACAAGATTCTCTGGAGCAATCACGGACCCAATGATGCAACTTGGGAAACCGAAGAATACTTGCACGTAAATTACCCCGCTTTTGTTAAGAAATGGTACGTAACTCAAATCTCGGGACAAGATTTCTTTAAGGGGGGAAGGGCTATGACACCCTAGTGTCAAGCACTGCATTAGGAACTACATTTAGCTACTAAAATGCATAAGCAATGCATTGCATCATTTCATGTGCATGAAAGTGCTTTTTGTTTTGTTTGTTTATTTGGATTTTGATTTCTATGAGACTTGGTTGTTCAACTGGATTTGTGTTTTGGCCAACAATTTTATAAAATAGAGGATAGTGAGAATAACCCTTTTCATATTGATACCTTGACCTAGTTCAAAGTGGTTTGATAACTAAAAATTTGAGAACAAAATGATTTATGGTTCAAAAAGTAGCTTTATTTATGTGGAGGTTGTGAAGATGGTTTTCAGCAAAAGTGTCTTATATGAAAGTTGTAGAGAAAATTATTTTGAGCAACTTTTATTTTTGGGTCAAAGCCTAGTTTTGAGTTTTTGAAACTATTTTTGAATGGTCAAAGTTTGAAAAAGTTTTTGAAAAAGAAAAAGGAAAAACGTTTCCTTCCCGCGCTAGCCTTTCGGCCCATCTGGCCTTTCGGCCCACTCGCACCCGTGTCCGCCAGCCCACCGCGCCGCGCTGCTCCCGCGCGCGCTCGCCGCGCACGACATGCCGGTCAACCCGACACGGCCGCGCCGTACGCCGGACGAGCCGCCACGTGGCCACTCCGCCCTGCCGCGTATCTGCTCCCGCCTATCACCTCTCGATCTTCCCCGCTCGGTTGCGCAAGCAATCTTGCTTGCCCTCTCCCTCGCCGCCTCGCCTGCAGAGCCGCCTCGCCGACCGCGCCCTGCTTCTCGCCGCTCGCCGCGCCGGGCCCCGCCACGACTGCCCGTCCGGCCAAGCCCGAGGGCAAAACCAAGCCTCCCGCACTCCTCTCTCTTCCACCCGCCACTTGTGTAACACCCTAGGTGTTAAGCAATCCTAAAATGCATAATTTGACATAGCATGAGCATAGCATCTCATCATTTCATGTGCATTTGTTTGTATGAGTGTTTAAGTCCTTGCTTAGTCTCTAGTGAATCCATGTTTTGCTTTCTGTTTCTAACCTAGTGCCTTAAAACAAAGTTGTAGATCTTGATGAGAGAAACAACTTTGCTTAAAAGCACTTTCTCAGAAAAGGCTTTTAAATTGTGATTTATTGCATTAGAAAATAGATTAGAAGTAAAACTCTTTTTCTAAGCAGAATTTGGACTTGAGCTTTAAAGATGATTTGTTCCTTGCAAAATTCTAAGCAACTTTGCTTTTAGGACCTTTTCCTAATTCGGCTTAGTTTGGGAGTTATGGAGCATCAAAGTTTTAAACAAAACCTCATTAGTTTAAACGTGTCAGTGGGGCCTACCTGTCAGCCCCCTTCTTCCTCCCCGCGCGCACCGCTGGCTGCCGCTGCTCGCCGCCGCAGTCGCTGCCGCCGAAGGCCTGCCTGCCAGGCCGTTCAAACCGCCGCTCGCCGCCCCTGGATTCCGACCAAACCGCCCGCGTGTGCTGCCCCCTCTCTGCGCGCTCGCCGCGTGGCCGCCGATTCCTGGCGCCGCCGCGCCCGGTCGGGAGCCCTCCCGATGGGAACCGGCCAGGTACAATGCACCGAGCCCGTCGTTCCCTTTTGCCCCCTCTCCGCCTCGCGCTCGCAAGCGAGAAGCCCTCTCCCTCGCTCACTCTCTCGCTCGCTCCGCCCCACTCCATCTTCTCCAGTGCAAAGCGCCGCCGCCGCCCGCCGAACTCCGGTGAGCGATTACTCGCTTCTCACCGCACCACCGCCCGATTCCTCCCGCCAACCTCTCCGCCTTAACCTCCTCTTTCATCAGCCAGGGTTGGTTTCCCCTCTTCTCCTCTCTAGCCGGCAGAACGTCGAATGCCATCCTCGGGTTCTCGCCATGGCCGCCGCCATGACCAAAGCGTGGTCCGGCCATCTCCGGCCAAACCATCTCAAACCAAGCCCAGTTCCCACCTCCTCGACCTCTGTTGGTGCTTAGGGCTAGATGGAAACCCTTCTCTTGCTTTGTTTCGGCCGGAACAGAGCCGTGTCGCCGCCATGTCCGTCGCGGACCACCTCCGTGCGTGATGCCGGGCAATGCCGACGCCGGCGAGGCTCAATTGCAGCCTAGGGAGGTAGCTTAGGGAGTGCTTGAGCTGATGCTCACGCCGCCGAGCCTTGGAATAGCCGGGCAAGGCCGCACCGTAGGGCTGCCACGCCGCCGCTCCGCCATTGCCGCCGTCGAGCTTGCTCCGGTGATGCTCTGGCCATGCGGCCTAGCCGAACGTGTCCGCCTCGCGTTGGTGAGTCTAGTGGTAGGGTTGGTGTCGCCGGAAACCTCGCCGCCGGCGAGCTAGAGCCGGTCAACTCCGGCAAAAGCTCGCTGCCTCCGACGCATGGGCCCGTTCACCACTGACGTGTGGGGTCACTGACCAGCAGGTCCCATTTGGCAGTGAGAAGAAGAGAGAAGGAGAGGAGTCTGGGTGCAGTAGCGCTCGGGATAGCCGGGTGCGCGAAGCGTTTTTGCTTGTGTCTGCGGGTGCCTTTTTCCGGGTGTCCGTAGCGTTTAGGATAGGGTTTTCTTTAAAATAAGTTTCCAGAATTTATGTAAAGGCTTAAAAAAATTCGTACAAGGCTCATTTTAAGTCCAAATCCTGTGAAACGAAATTTGTTGTGTTAAGCATGAGTAGATCTATCTGTGAAAAATATTAAATGCAATTTTGGTGATACTTTTATATGCAGTTTAATTTAATATAGGAAATTGTTGTTAACTTGGAAAATGCATAACTAATTCTGTATAACTCAAAAAAATGTGATTCTAGTTTTGTTAGGCTTGTGTAGATGAGTAGTATCAGCAAAAAATATAATGTGAAGTTGTTCTGTGAAATATTTTGGCAGTAGCATTTAAATTGATTAAATGCTGTTTTCTTGTGAAATTTGTAGTAATTAAAATATGGTGAATATGAACCTGATAATTTTTGTAGACTGCTCTTGTGCTAAGAAGTTTAAAAGAAAAATATGAAATCTGTTGTTTGACACTTTCTGTTGGGATGTGTAGTTCAAAGCACCTTTTCACCCTAATTTTTGTCTTTTTCATAGGGGACAATGTTTAAATCCAAATGGCCTAAAATTTTGATAGTGGACTATTCTGCATAGTATTCATCTATGGTAATTTTTTAGATTTTTCTGAAGCTGTCTAGGATGGGTTGCTGTTGTGAGCATGGTTAAATAAATTTATTTCAGCAAAGTATTTAGAGAAAAATAAATTCATTAAGTCTTGCTGTGGTGATTATATAACTTAACAAGTTGGTTATGAAATCAGTGAATGGTTAGATGTTAGAGTCCTCTATAAACATTAGGATGATGTTGACTACCTTGTTGAAGAGAATGCAGTAGATGACATGTGCTTATCTCCTAATCGTTGTTAATCCTATGCATCACATATGCATTCTATGTGCATTCATCCTATTCATACATGTTATGCATCATACAGGATCAACGGAGGAGACCCAGAACCAGTTGACCCAGGAAGAACCCAGACAGGAAGAGGCGCTGACCGAGGAGGCCGGAGGGACCGACGCTGAAGATCTACCAAAGTGTTGCGACCACCGTCCGTCAGACTTTGAGAAAGGCAAGCCCCGGAGCATTCTAACTCCTATGGTTTGCAAATGTCTTACAATTAACCTGATGAAGAATGTTGCATTAGGTTATAGGAATTTATTGCTACCGTTGATGCATTATTACTTATCCTTGTCCAACTACAATTATACCTTGTTATCCCTGTTTAGGTCTAGGCTCGTTATATGCTTAGCCCTGCTTAGATCGGTAAAAGTCAGGTGATTTTCTATCTCCCGCATTAGGTGGATACTGATCATGATTAGCCTGTGCTATCATGGGAATAACCATGGGATAATTAATCTGAGGCCGGACGGGATGTAAGAGCAGCAAGACATGGGTCCTGTGTGCTAGTAGTCTCCTGTCTGTGTCGCCTAGGACCCATTCAGGAATGTCCCTTCAGTCAAATTGAACGCGTCGATCACTTAACGGAGTAGGTCTGAGTACCTCACGCGAAGCCGAGTAAGGTTGTTCGAGCCGGTGACGGAGATGTTGACGCCTAACACCCAGGGCCTCAGCTGTACCGTGGGCAACTATTCTGATCAACCTGGCATGGTCCGAGGGCAGGCAGGGCCTGATCGACCTAGCATGACCCTGGGCAGTTATAGCTTGAGCGACCTAGCACTGAGATAACCCCCGGTGTAGAAGGGCCCATGGTTGTCCCGCGCGTTGTGTTCTCGAATCTCCTGACCGGTAGCTTACGACTGCCGTAGCCGGATTGTGCTGGGCGAGTGTGAGACATTTTATCCCCTGCTGGTAGGAATTGATTATAATCGCTATCGCTCCTGGATAGTGAGCAGTTGACTGTAGATCATCACCCGTAGAACTTATGGAACTAAAAGTGGTTATAATGTTGAATCTAAAAGACTATTGATGAAATAATCACTCTTGTTTGATTAATTACTCAAGTGTTTGCTTTAGTTCAGATGCAAATCTAGCAATGTAGAATTAATGGTTAAAAGCAACTGCCAACACCGTAAAATGAGTTTTATTTACAAAAGCTTTCATGCAAAAGAGTTTATGTAGCCAACCCCACCTATATAGCCTACATGATCCTTGGAGTCTCATTATATCTGGTTATGACGGGTAAGTCTAGCTGAGTACCTTCTTGTACTCAGGGTTTTATTCCCTTGTTGTTGCAGATGGCCAATGCTTCTTTGGTTACTGCGAGAACTGCCTGTACCCGGTTACGGGAGAGGATTAGACCAGGGGCATGGTCACCACTTATCTTATATGATGCTTTTGTGGGCCTGGTCAGACTGATGGCACTCTATTAAGAACAAACCGAACTTATATTTTAAGTCTATGTTGCTTCCGCTACTATTCAAAACTATGGTTTGTAATATTGTTTCGAACTCCGATGTATTTGAACTATGTACAACTGTGATGTAACTTGTGGGCATGTCATTGAACTAGTACGATCTTGGCTGAATGTTGAAATGAGTTGAAATCCTTCGAGATTTCCAGACTACCGGGTTTGTATGAGCTTAAGTACTTGATGAGCCTGCATCAAGCAAGGATCTCAGTGCTTAATCTGGTGCAAATTGGTTGGTTCTGTTACAGCTGGCATCGGAGCATAGTTCAGTGTACTGTTCATATGTATATTTGAAAAATAGTATTTTACAAAGACAAAACGGTAATTGTCAACCTATAGTTATAGTAGGATTTGAAAATTTGCAAAGATTAAAACTAGATTGTGCCAATGACCAAGTCCTTATACCCAATAGGATCTTAGGTGGCTATGTAAGTACTAACTTGGGGGTCGTGCATCATATCTGAATTCTGTTGTTCTATCGTCCAAACGGCAAGGGTGAAATTGTATGGGTGCTATTCTTCGGAATAATAATGTATGGATCAAATGCCTCTACGCCAAGGTAATAAGGGAGCTATGAGAGCATGACCAAACATACATTGGTCTAGGGGAGAGTTAATTTGGTACTGGAGTCTATACCCGTATGCACACGAGTACAAGAGAAAGTATTTAATTGTGGGAGTATTTCATTTGATGGGTGCATATACTGCTTACGTGTATACTGGGTGTGCACCTAAGTCAGTATTAGATTTAAATTCAGCAATGCATGATATTCATACTGTGGGCAGGGCTGAAGTGATTTTCTGCAGGTACGCTAACTTGCGAACGTGTAGTACGTTAGTTAACGCTATGAGAGAACGGTGTATGCCACCGTCTAGCCGTTAGATTGTTAGATAGTGAGGACGTACTTTATGCACATGCATCATGATCATACAATCTTGCATTAATCTTACTTCATTCCTTATGATATCTGTCTCGTTTCTTTAAAATAAAAGTTGTTCTCAACTAATTAAAACTATGTGGATAAACTTCTTTCAGATGGCCCGCACCAAGCGTATAGCCGGTAAGTCGACCGGAGGCAAGAGGCCTAACTATATGCTGGGACCCTGGACTGTTGAGGGATCGGAGGACTTCCTGGAGGAGTTCGGCATGCCTACCATTTTGTGGAGGGTGCTGCACTTGGTTGGATACCAGGAGGGCCAGGAGCTGCAGTATACAACTCATTACCAGCCCACATGTTCCATAGATCATTAATCAGAATTAATTATAATTAATCATCCCAACCCAAGACAGCAGGGCTAAGCATAACTTCTACCCAAAACATCCCAAACCAGGTGACAAGGATAATATAAACAAGATCTAGTAAACCATAACATGGGATTCCATTTAATGACCAGCATGCATCTACAGGATCTACTCTACTCAAATACCAAAAGTAAAATAATCATAGGTGCAAGATGTTCAAGAACACTTGCCTGCGGACTGGGTCGAATCTGCAGGGTCACAGGAATAGACGGGAGCGTCCTCGTACTCCGCACTCTCTGGCCCAAACAACATACATGGCACATACAAAGCAAAATAAATAAGAATACAACATATAGTATTAAAACAGTAAACTAATAAACTTATTGCGTAGAGAATGAAAATATGAATATAACGCAAGTTGAATGGGTCAAAACGGAGTTACGACATGAAAGTTATAAGCTTTTGAAGTTCAGTGGCAAAACTGTGAATATACCGAAGTCATTTTTTGCATTTTAAATAAATAGATCTGAAAAGAAAAGGAGTCAGGACTGGGCGTCAATTCTGGAAAACGCTGAGGGCTAGATCGAAAAGATCTGCAGACTCATCGCACAGTGAGGGACGGAGCGCGGGTTCATTCGTGAGTAGATCGAGGGCTCTTTTGCAAAATGACCGTGACCGGTCTGTGCTGGCGTGCGACTGCCGATGTGGTGCAGACGTGGCACTGACGCGGCGCTGCGTGGCGCTCGCCTATTGGCTCGGTGTGCCGCGCAGGCAGTGGTCGCGTGAGCTGGCCCCCGGTGGACTGAGTCCACGGCGTCGAGTGGCCGGTGCATAACGGTTCACATGCAGGTTCTAATCTCGGCCATCCAAGACGGATCCGACGACCTAGGACGAAAAGGGAGAACAGGGTGATCGCCGGCGGGGAAGGGCACGGCGGCGCCTGGGCTCTACACGGCGGCGCCATGGGAGGGACTCGCCGGAGTGCTCGGATCGGGCCCTAGAGACTAGTAGAGACCTAGGAGAGAGGTGGAATCGGACGGGCAGCTTACAGCGAGTCCGTAGGTAGGGTTCACGTCATCGGCGGGGGTCCGGTTGAGGGAGTTCGACGGGGAGGAAGACTGCTCGCAGCTCCGATCTTCGGGAAGCACGAAGAGGGGTGCGCCAACTCCGACTTTCGTCGAGGAAGGATCTCCTGGGTGCGGCTTGCTTTGGCAGCTCCGCTGGAGGTCGGAGGGAAACCGGTGGGGGGGGCCTTCTCGGTGCGGCAGTGAGCTCCGCAGAGCCCTCTAATGGCGAAGGCGGCGGCGGGCTCTGGAGACTCTAGATGGTGGGGCGAGGGGTGTTTGCGGAGGCGGCGCAGGGTCGGGGTAGGACACCTATTTGTAGGACGAGGGTAGGAGGGGTGGCGGCGGGTTCCTGTTGCCGATCGGCGGACGGAAGGGAGGTGTGGCGTAGCGTGAAGGGCGGGGGAGAGATGTTGGGGACGATGGCTGGCTGCGGGTCCCGCTCGTCATCGTCTGGGAGGGTGGATGTGGCGGCGGCTCGGTGCACGGCCGCGTGCGAGCTGGGCCGCGTGGTGCGGTTGGGCCAGGAGAAGAGGAAAATGAAATGGGAGAGAAGGGAGTGGGCCGCGCGGCTCGTTTTGTGGAGAGCGGCCAAAAGGGGAGAGGGAAATGGGAGCAGGCCTGGAGGAGGGTGGCGTCGGGCTGAGTGGGGTGGGGAGGCCGTGGGCCAAGGGAGAGAGGAGGCCGGCGCGGTGGGCTGGCCGGAAGGATAGAGGGGAGGGAGTTGGGCTGGATCAAAAGGAGAGGTTAGAGAGTTTGCCTTTTTCTTTTCCTTTTCTTTTTCTTTGCAAACTCTTTTCAGATTCTTTTATAAACTTCATTTGAAAACAGAGTTCAAATCCATTTGAAATCAAACTCATTTGTAAGACTTTTGAAAATGTTTCCCTAGGTTTTCAAAATAAAAATCTGAGTTTGGTTTTGGAATGTTTTATAAATCTTTTATTGCTTTTCTAAATAGAATAAATTCGATTCGCCCTATACGGGTTTTAATAAAATCATTTACCACACAATAAAATATGCAATGGCATGAATGCAACATGAAAATAAATAAATAAATTTTTTTTCCTCCACTAATAAATATACCAACCTATTTAATTTCTAATTAATTTAATTCAATTGGGGAAAATTTAAATCAGGGTGTTACAGTCGTCGGTGATGGTCGCCACGGAGGCGATGTCGCGGCGTACTTGGCATCACTTCTGCTCGGTCTCGATGACAACGTTGCTGCCGAAGATGGAGAGTGTCCTCGCTGGTGCTCGAAAGGCGGGCTCATGCGCGTCGGCGTCTTTGTCCTTGTCGTTTCGGGGCCGCTTGTCGTCGCTCCCGCGAACGTTACGGGCGATGGTGTCGCACTCACGCATGGAATGCTTGGCGCCTTTGTGGAGAGGACAGGGACCGTTGAGGAGCTTCTCGTAGTCGTTGTCGTAGGTGCGTTTCGGCCGAGTATTGGTGTTGGCCATGTAGCGGCGATCGCGTCGACGGTGGTCCGACCTTTGTCGAGAGGATTCCGGGCGATCATGACGGCGGTCCTGATCATCGCGGTGGTCGCATTGCCCGGAGCGGTGGTCGCGTCCTTCATTACGCCGTTCATTGCGACGGTCATCATCACGGCGGCGCTCCTGGGATCATGACTGGCGATGCGGGCGTTCATGGTGGCGATGGGCGTCGTCGGCGTCGGTGTAGGAGTTGGCGATCGTCATCAATTCGGTGACCATAGCCACCTTCTTCTGGATGATTTTGTCGCAGAGCTCCTTGTGGCGTAGGCCGTGGGAAAATGTGGAGATGGCTTCCGCATCGGCGATCTCTGGAATCGTGAGGCGCATGTTGGAGAATCATCGAATGTAGCTCCGGAGACTCTCGTTATGCTCCTGGTGGACGTTTTGGAGGTCGTAGCGCATTCCTGGCTGGACGCAGGTAGCACTGTATGTCTTGACAAAGACTTCCTTCAATTGCTCCTAGGTGCCGATGGAGTTCTCGGCGAGTTTATGGAGCCAGCTGTTGGCCGAAGATGATAGCATCACGGGGAGGTACTTGGCCATCACGTCAGATCCTCCGTCGGCTGCTTGAATGGCGATTTCGTACGTCGTGAGCCACTGCTCCGGGTTGGCCTTCCCATCGTACTTGTCCACTGTGGTGACCTTGAAGCCCTGAGGCCATCAGACGGCTCGGAGCCGGGAGGTGAAAGGGCGTGGCCCTATCGAGGCGTCAGGAGCCGGAGCTTGATCACGGGTGCGATTGCCTTGGGAGACTTCCTGGTCACGACGTGGCGGCGACTGCCTTCGGTGCAAGGGGTGCGGACTGGGCGGCGTTCCGCTGTACGGCGATCCGGAGGGTGAGGCTTAGCGACCTCTTTCATTGCACTGTACGGCGGCAGCCTTGACGTGGGCGACAACCTTCTGTATCTCTGGAGTCACCGGAAGCTTGGAGAGCTCGTTGACGACGACGGCGAGGTTGGCACTTGGGGTCGGGTAGACGGGTTGATCATCGACCCTATCGAATTCGTAGATGAGGTCACGGCCTCCAGCGGTGTCGCGATCTCGGCATCGTTCGTCGTCGCGACGCTCCCGGTCGCGGCGCTCCTGGTCACGTCGGTGCTGGTGATCGACATTGCGTTGCTCCCGATTGGCGCGTGCAGCTTCCGTTTCGTTTGGACGTGTAGGACCGTCGATGGAGACGTTAAAGATGACGCCACCACGATACGGCGGGTAGTCGGCCCCGGAGTCGGTGGAGATGACGGTCGTGGACCGCGTGGAGGTGGAGCCGTTTGTCGTGGTAGATCCAGATGCCGAAGTCACCGAGACAGTGTCGCCGGAGATCTCTTTGAGAGTCACCATGCCAACGAGTGGAGCCTTAATCGTCTGGGCGTGGGTGCTGGTTGGCGCCATCTGGTCGGAACCGAAGGACTGGAGCTGGTCGGAGAGGTGTCGCAGCGCCTGATGCTGGTACGTAGAAGCCGCGTCGCGTAGCCCAAAGGGCATGGTCGTCGGAGACAAAATATGGCGATGAGCCAGATGCGGATCCGATCTGGGGCGGCGGGCGGGACGAGCGCTGGAAATTCCCGACGGGGTACCTGAAAATTGTTGAAGACAGGGTCGATCTGAAAGCTGCATGCCAGCTACCTCAATGGCATCGATGCACCCTGCGATTCCTTGGTTGGCCCAGTCAATGGCTTCGATCAAGTCGTCGCAAGGGACGATCCTTGGCGGGCGGTGTGTCGGCGCGGTGACGGAACGAATGGGCGGCAGGGCGCCCGGCACAGGTAGCTGCGCAGATTCCATGGCCTCCAGAGCTGGGATGTGGTCGCTAACAGTCGAGATCATAGATCCAATCAGGAAAGTTATGTCGGCTTCTGGGAGAACCATGGATCGGGGGAAAGTGACCGCTTGGCAGATCATGGTGTCGTAGCACACACCCCCTACCTGGTGCGCAAACTATCGACGAAATATGGCCGGCAGTGTACCGAGGGTTATACCCAAGGTAGTAGATTAAGCGGCGGAGGCGTGCGAGACGTCTGCAAAGCGTAGACACGGGGACGTGAGGCGGCGATTTAGACAGGCTCGGGCCGACAAGTCGTCGTAATACCCTACGTCCTCTGTTCTGGTGGTTGGATTGTTTTATGAGATCGGGCAATCAGATGTGTTTGGAGGGGGTCCCTGCTCACCTTATATAGCCGGGGAGCAGGGTTACAACTTGCCGAATCCTAACAGATTACAATCGGTTCCTTTTGGCAAGGAATCCGGGTCTATCTATTCAGATCTTCCTTGTCGAGCAAGTCATCAGGAGAGTCCTCGGCGGCTGCAACAGCCTGGTCGCGGGCCGCGAGGCCTTCTGGTTGGGCTGTATCTGCAGGAGAGCCCAAGTCATGCCATGGGGGTATACGGGTGTAATATCCCCACACGCATATAGGTGGATACTGAGCATGATTAGCCTGTGCTATCATGGAGATAACCATGGGATAATTAATTTGAGACAGAGGCGAGATGTAAGAGTAGCAGGACATGGGTTCTGTGTGCTAGTAGTCTCCCGTCTGTGTTGCATAGGACCCGTTCGGGAATGTCCCTTCAGTCAAATTGAATGCGTCGATCACTTAACGGAGTAGGTCTGAGTACCTCCCGTGAAGCCGAGTAAGCTTATTCGAGCCGGTGATGGAGATGTTGATGCCTAGCACCCAGGGCCTCAGCTGTACCGTGGGCAACTATTCTGAACAACCTGGCATGGTCCGAGGCCAGGCAGGGCCTGATCGACCTGGCCTGACCGTGGGCAACTATAGCTTGAGCGACCTGGCACTGAGATAACCCCCGGTGTAGAAGGGCCCATGGCCGTCCCGCACGTTGTGTTCTCGAATCTCCTGAGTGGCAGCTTACGACTGCCATGGCCGGATGTGTCGGGCGAGTGTGAGACATTTTATCCCCAGCTAGTAGGAATCGATTATAATCGCCATCGCTCCTGGAGAGTGAGCAGTTGAATGTAGATCATCGCCCGTAGAACTTATGGAACTAAATATGGTTATGGTACGGAATCTGAAAGGCTATTGATGAAATAGTTACTCTTGCTTGATTAATTAGCCAAGTGATTGCTCTAGATCAGGTGCAAATCTAGTTGATAAGGTTAATTATATAAAATTGACTGCTAATACTCTAATGATGATTATTTAATAATGAAAATGCTTTTATGCAAAAGGTATGTATAGACAACCCCACATATAGCCTACATGATCCTTGGTGTCTCATTATTTCTGGTTTATGACGGGTAAGTCTAGCTGAGTACCTTCTCGTACTCAGGGTTTTATTCCCTTGTTGTTGCAGATGGCCAACACTTCTATGGCTACTGTGAGAACTGTCTGTACCCGGTTACGGGAGATGACTAGACCAAGGGCATGGTCACTACTTATCTTACCTGATGCTTTTGCGGACCTGATCGGACTGATGGCACTATATTGAGAACAATCCAAACTTATGTTTAAGACTATGTTGCTTCCGCTACTATTTAAAAACTATGGTTTGTAATATTGTCTCGTACTCCGATGTATTTGAACTATGTGCAATTGTGATGTAACTTGTGGGCATGTTCGCTGATCTAGTACGATCTTGGCTGAATGTTGAAATGATTTGAAATCCTTCGAGATTTCCGGACTACCAGGTTTGTACGAGCTTAAGTACTTGATATTCTTTGCGAAAGTGGAGATTTCGGTGCTTAATCTGGTATAAATTGGTCGGTTCTGTCACACCCCGTCCACCGACACGTGTCCCTAGGTCCTCGACCCGAGCAACACCATGTCCCGCAAGTCTCCGCTCATCGCTGTCCAGGCTGTCAGCCACCACAGCTGATCCTTAGGCCACCGGTCCCTCAGTCCAAGCCTCATGTCCGCCCTTCACCGCTCCCGATCCGTCGGCACGGCTCGTCTCTACTTGACCTTCACCTTGCCCTTGATCACTGCCTACGTGCTCGACACCTGCACAATACAAGCCAAAGAACATGCACATCAAACTCGTTGACAATCACTCATCACTCAAGATTCGGCCTACACCCATGTATCCGCAATCTCCCCCTTGATGAGTGCATTGTCAACTACCAACACAAATCATAATGAAGATAGAAGAAGGAAGAAGAAGGAGAAGTAGAAAACTCATCCAAATGACCCAAAAGAATATCAAAGCCAGAAGAAGGTCAAGTGAAGGAGCAAAACAACTTGGTCCCCAAAGACATGGGCAACGGCTCGACGCAACCAAGCAAAGCAAAGCTCGCCCTCAAGAAGAGGTAAAATAGGCTCAACACCGCTAGCAGGAAAGCTCGATACCAACTGAAGCATAGAAATGCTCGATACCAATCGAAATACCAATTGAAATTCAAGCAAAGTAGAGCTAGCCCTCAAGAAGAGGCAGAACGGGCTCAACACCGCTAGCGAGAAAACTCGATACCAACTGAAGAACAGAAAAACTAGCTTGATACCAATTGAGAAACATACTCACAAAGCAAAGCTGCTAGTCCCTCAAGATAGAGGCACAGAGGCTCAACACAACTAGCAACCAAAAATGCCCCGAACCAATTGGAAAGACATAAACACCCCCTTCAATAGTGCACACAACTAGGATATGAATTCTCTCCCTTATGATTTGACAAAATTTCTCCCCTTAGTTGATAATGCACTATCAAGCAAACTTCTCCCCTCCAAAATGCATATGAGTCAGAAAATGCAAGTTAGTAGCTTCAGGAATATAGTCAATAGAATGAAAAGATGCTCTACAAAGTGCTAATCCGATGACTCAACAACATACACAACATGCTAGCAAATGCTCAAACTGATCACCAAATACGAAATATGAAAATATGAGCAAAGTGAGCAGTTTTAGCCAAAAAGTATTCACCATCAAAATAGAACTAGACATGTATAGACAGGAAGTCAAACAAATGCTAAACATGTATACAAGGTGAACTACCCCTAGCAAAGTTCAATCATCATGCTGCAGAATGAAACATATACTTGTGATTTCAAATTTTAATCAGAGTTGCAGCGGTGAAAATACACAAGTTCAGAATTCAGCATGTGATTGCGAGAGGTTGAAAGCTTGTCATTGCCTAACTTTTCAACCGAGCTAAGCCTATGCACATGCAATTAGAAGCTTAAAGCATCTGTTTCGGTCATACACTACACGGCTCAAGTTTAACTCAAAGTGCAATGAGAAACAGTCTCGATACCGTGATGTGCTGACAAGCAATCCCATCTCGATCTTTTCAATTCACTTAAAACTTGGTTCAATTTTATAACAGAATATGAACATACCAAGCAAGTGAATGACTCAGAACTAGAGACATAGCAACCTAGCATATATGAAAAGCACAATTGTATTCAACACATTCTACACATGCTAGTTGCATATCTCAATGGTGAACAATTTCAAGTTTTATGTTCATTAATCAAGTTCACCATTTATAAAGTAGCTCAGCTCATAACATGTATCAGTGATCAGAAAGAGCATAAGCTACAAGCATCATCATATAGCATCGGAGCATACTAGATAAAGCACAATCACATTCTAAAGATTATATACATGAAGCTCAGAAAGTAAAGATGCATGATGAAATGCAAAGACTAACCAATCAGAAAAGAAAAACAAAACAAAAGAAAAAGAGTCAGTCTTATGATACAATAACCAAAATGTTTCCCCCATCTAAAAGGGGAAACACACACCAAGCTCACCTCTCAAACTATTAAAAGTTGATTGGTCCAAAGGCTTGGTAAAAATATCTGCCAACTGATGATGAGTATCGACATGGCGAAGGTCGATATCACCCTTCTCAAAATGGTCTCGCAGAAAATGAAAGCGCACATATGTGTTTGGTCTTAGAATGCAGCACAGGGTTCTTAGCAACGCTAATAGCACTCGTGCTATCACAAAGCAATGGAACGCGAGAAAAGCTTAGACCAAAATCACGCAAAGTGGCCATCATCCAAAGCAACTAGGAACAACAGCTAGCCGCAGCAACATACTCAGCCTCTGTGGTAGACTGGGCGACACTAGACTGCTTGCGAGAAGACCAAGATACAAGAGAAGAACCTAAAAACTAACAAGTCCCAGAAGTGGACTTGCGCTCAAGTCGGCAACTAGCAAAATTGGCATCAGAATAACCGCAAAGGGAGAGGGTGGAGGAAGGTGAATACCAAATCCCGAACTTAGGTGTGAAACGATTGTACCTCATAATGCGCTTGACCGCCTGATGGTGAGAGGTGCGCGAAGACGCCTGAAAGCGTGCGCAAAGACACACCACAAACTGAATGTCCGGGCCTGTCGCCGTCAGGTAAAGCAGCGACCCAATCATGCTTCGATACTCCTTCTGGTCCACAGCTTCTCCATCCTTGTCCGCATCCAGGGTCGTCGTGGTCGACATGGGTGTTGGAAGAGGCTTGGCCTCACCCATATTGAACTTCTTTAATATGTGTCTGGTATACTTGCCCTGGTGCACAAACATCCCTTCTCGGGATTGCTTAATTTGCAATCCGAGAAAGAAAGTCAACTCGCCGATCATACTCATCTCGAACTCCCTGCTCATAAGATCTGCAAACATGGCAACCAAAGCATGAGAAGAACCACCAAAAATGATATCATCCACGTAAATCTAGACCAAGAGAGTGTCTTTGCCTTGCTTGAGGAGAAAAAGCATTTTATCCACACATCCCATTTTAAAACCCTTAGCAAGAAAAAAGGTTTTCAACCTATCATACCAGGCTCTAGGGGCTTGTTTTAAACCATATAAAGCTTTATGAAGTTTAAAAACATGGTTTGGAAACTTGGGATTTTCAAAATCGAGGGGTTATTTCACATACACCTCTTCTTCTATGTAGCCGTTTAAGAAGGCACTCTTGACATCCATTTGAAAAAGTTTAAACCCTTTGGATGCAGCAAAAGCCAAGAGTATCCTAATTGCCTCCAAACTAGCTACAGGAGCAAAAGTCTCCTCATAGTCTATCCACTCCTTCTGACTATACCCCTGGGCTACAAGTCTGGCCTTGTTTCTAACAATATGGCCATCCTCTCCTTGTTTGTTTTTGAAAACCCATTTTATCCCAATAGGATTATAGTCTGGAGGAGGTGGAACCAAAACCCAATCCCAATTTCTTTCAAAATTTTCTAACTCCGCATGCATGGCATTGACCCAATCCAGATCAGATAAAGCGTGTCCAACATCTCGATGTTCAAAATCAGCAACAAATGCAGAATGAGCAAAGTGAGAGATCTGTTGTGACCTTGACCGAGTGACACGTTCGTCGATGCTGCCGATCGTCTGTTGAGGCAGGTGATGGCGCTGAATGTGTCATGGCGCCTCTCGAGATGAAGAAACCACCCCCTCAACAGCAGCTGGTGCCTCCTCCGGTACAAACGGTATAGCCCGAGGTGGCGGATCCCACGGCCCCCAAGTAGTCGAGGAAGAAGGGTCGAGGCCGTGAGTCAACGTAGTAGAGGCCGCTCCTTGCGGCACAGCAGGTGGATGTGGTGCTGGGTCATCCATCCCTTTAGCACCCTCGTCCTCATCATCAAAAAGAGGTTCGCCAACCTCGTGATTACCTGCACGCTCAAATCTAGAAGAAGGACAAACCATGGTCTCGTCGAAGGTGACATCGGATGTCTCCATGACTCGATTAGTATCCAGGTTAAGTACACGATATGCACGAGTATGAGTGCCATAACCCAAAAATACTTCGTCAGAAGAACGGGACTCAAATTTGTCCAAGTTGCCTTTCTTGATTACAAAACAGTGGCAACCGAAAACTCTAAAATAACTCACTTTGGGTTGTCTTCCAAAATGCAACTCATAAGAAGTCTTTTTCAAGAAAGCTCGGAGAAAAATGAGATTGGAAATGTAGCATGCAGTGTTCATAGCCTCGGCCCAATACCGCCTAGGAGTCCTATGCTCATCGAGCATCATCCTGGCCATCTCAACAAGGGTCCGATTCTTCCTCTCTACAACACCATTCTGTGGCGGTGTGTAGGGTGAAGAAAACTAATGCTCCAAACCCAAAGAGTTACAAAACTTCTCAAACTCCAAATTCTTAAATTCGGAACCATTATCACTACGAATAGCTCGCATCGAGTTCATAGGGAACTCATTCTAAAGACACAAAATCAGATTGCAAGCAAAAGAGAAAGTCTCAGTCTTCTTAGTCAAAAAGAAGACCCAGGAATATCTCAAAAAATTGTCAACAACAACAAGCACATACCACTTCCCCCCAACCGAGCTCACCCGAGCCGGACCAACAAGGTCCATGTGTAAAAGCTCTCCAGGGCGCTTAGTCATGACCTGAGTCACTGGATGGTGGGGAGCGGCAACCATCTTCCCATGTCTACAAGAATGGCAAACAAGATCCTTTTCCATGGACAACTTGGGCAATCCTCGGATTAGGCCAAGTGCGCTAAGCCTTGCAAGCAAGTCGAAGCTTAAGTGACCGAGTCTCCTATGCCACTTCCAAAGATCAGAGGAGGAAGGACTAGCCACAAGACAACGAGAAATCCCAAACAACTCCGAGTAATTCGCACGAAAGACTTTCCCAAAGGGCGAAATCAAACATACAAGATTGCCCTGAGGATCTAAAATACGACTGAGATTTGGCTTAAAATGAATCTCATAGTCATCATCAAAAAGTTGCAAAATAGAAAGAAGGTTAAAATGCAAGTTAGAAACAAGAGCAACATCACGCAACACAAAGTGCTCATTAACTCGCACCGACCCACGAGACAACACTTTACCTTTGCTATTGTCGCCGAAGGTGATAAACTTCTTTTTGGCAACAGGACTAAGACTGGAGAACCACTTGGCGTTTCCGGTCATATGCCTCGAGCAACCGGAATCTACAAACCAAATGTCCTGCAATCGTTTTACCTATATCAATAAAAAGACATAGGGTGAACAAACGGTCCAACACTGGGGTGAGTGAAATAGGAAGAGTACCAGTGTTGGGCCAGCTGCTCAAAAGAATGGTTAGTAGAAAAACCATTCCTAGCACGCCTACGGGGAAAGAGATCACCACGCACAGGAAAACGTGGTCCGCTAGGGAAAGAGCGTCCATCGCGGTACTCAAAACGCGGTGGAGGGAAACGCTCAACAAAGCCACTGCCACGGGGTCCATATCCTGCAAGGTCAGGATCCCACCGGGAAAAACCACCCTGAGGCCTAGGACCTTGAGGCAATAGACCTCTAGGCCTAGCAGCTCTCCTCTGAACATTCGACACATGTACATCATGGAAAGGATGGTACATGTCCGCATTGTTCATTTCCCTGGCACGACGCTCCTCTCTCTTGCGCCGAAAGCAAAACTCCCTCAAGTGTTCATCTCTCCCACAGTGCTCACAATGGTACCTCACCGCTTTCATAGGGGGGGTTGTTGGTACTCACGGTAGTGGGTATGGATCACTTTGCCTTTTTGTAGCATGAGCTCCTCTTGGATAGGTGGCATTGTGTCTAGCTTGTTCTTGAGGTGGTTTGGTTTTGGAGCCCATGTCTGTTTCTTGGGTGGAGCTCTGGGATGTTCAACAAACACCCCATCCTTGGTGTTAGGCTTAAAGGGCTCTTTGAGTGGAATCTTGGTTAGTTTGGGAGTAGTGGTGGAGTTGGGCTTCTCACTCGGGTTAAGACCACTCGACTCTCCAATCTTACCAAAAGATGCAGCACTCTCCATCCTCTGAGCAAAACCTACACCAGGACCTCCAGCAGCACGCTTAAACTGGGAGATCATCATCCCAAGCTGCGACTCACCACAAGACACCCATGACAAGATGGTCCGAAGGTATGTGTTTTCTTCCTTGGTTTGCATCTTGTCATGCTTTACATTTGCAATCTCCATCTCCAAACCCTCACACAAAGCACACCTGGACACACAAGTGCTACCCGAGCTGGCCTTCTCAAGAGACTCAATCTAAGCATTCTTCTCTACCAACTCGGATTGCAAGCCTGCACAAGACTTTCATGCACCCAACAGCACAGGTCTAGCTCGAAGCTCATCCACCTCTCCATCCAAAGCAGCATACTTACCTCTCAAAGTGAGAAGGTCAGTCATGTGCTTGGTGCACATCTCACACTCACCCTCCTTAGAAACAACTACGGTGGATTTGGCAAACTCAAGCTCCTTCATCGTATCCTCCCACTTCTGCCTAAACTCCTTCCTCTCTCTAGCTGCACGCCTAAGCAACTTATCTTGACTAAGTAAAGCGGCAGTAAGCTTATCAACCTCAGCAGAGAGTTCCTCTAGATTTTGAGATACCTGGAAGGTGTCATCGTCATCGTTGTTCCGAGGGGTCTCCTCCAGCTGACTGTCGACCTCCTTGCCAAGGTCCATGGTGCAGAAGCCCTCGTTGTCAGCGAAGAAGCAGAGGCCGTTCAACTTGTCCTCTATTCTCTTCTTCTTCTCGGACTCGTCGTCGCTTGAGGAAGCGGAGTCATCATCCTAGTCGTCGATGTCGCTAAGCATGGCGAAGAAAGCACGCTGCTCAGCCTGGGCCTTCTCCAAGTACTTCTTCTTGATGTACTCCTTGTTGAAGCCGCCCTTCCTCTTGTGCTTCGCGGGGACGTACTTCTCCTTGCTCTTGCCGGAGTCGTACTTGTGCCCATGATCACCCTTCCCAAATGCTTGCTTGTTCTTCTTGGGACAGTTGGCGATGAAGTGGTCGGGGTCACCGCACTCGAAACCTCCAGAGCGTCCTCCTTCGCGGCGACGGTTCATGCGATTGCTGTGAAACCACGAGAACCGGTTGGCAAGCAAAGCCAACTCATCATCCCCCATGAACTCCAACTGCTCCTCTATGACAGAAAGAAGAGAAGAAAGTGCAAAGCCTCTAGAGGGGTTAGCAGAAGAGGCAGAAAGCAAAGCCATCGACGGGCCCGAAGGATTCTGATAAGGAGCCCTCATCATGGCGTCAATCTCACTGGACTTGAGCTTACTAAAGAGCTCATCGCACATGAGGGTCTCACAGTTAGGTGATTCGATGATCGCCTGAACCTTAGAGTCCCACACCGACCAATCGAGAGTATGTAAAAGCTTCAAAGCCCTCTCATGATCGTCGAATGGTAACAGCTCCTTGTTAGCCCTCATCCTGTTGACAATCACCTGAAAGCGAGCGAATAAACTTTCTATGCTCTCGCCAGGCATGTGTCTAAAGTTCTCATACTCCCGCTTGTGCGACTCGTAGAGACGGGATTTGACTTGAGTGGTTCCCTCATGGAAGCGCATGAGGGTTTCCCAAATCTCACGAGCTGTGGGGAGGTGAGAAACGCGATCAAACTGAGACATGCTCAAATAGGAGAAAAGAGCATTACAGGCTCGGCTATTGGCATCGTGCTCATCGATCTGCAGCTGAGTAACACGAGCAGCCAAAACCACATAATCGGCCTTGTTGCAAATCTCCCAGACAGAAGCACCCATGCTCTAAAGATAGGCCGACATGCGTATCTTCCAATACGCATAGTTCGTCCCATAAAAAAATGGCGGTTTGCCCACACCATGATCCATGTCGCCTTCTGTGGATCTGGAACCGGCTAAGGTGGAAGATCCTTAACCCACTCTGATACCAATTGATAGACCGAAAGTGCTACTAGAAAGGGACCAGAGGGTGGGGTGAATGGGAGCTTCAAATTTCTTTTCAGAAACTTGTCGCCACTGTCCCAAAAATCAACCCCAAGAGCAAACCTAGAGCTCGATAGAGTCAACGACCCTAGATGTAGGGTGGATGCTTCCAAGAAGCACAGGGGGACACTACACGACTCTAGAAACCCAACGCAAGAACCCAAAATCAAATCCGAGATCACACAAACAAACTGCGGATAAAACAGTGCAGAAAACCCTGCATCGGACACTGACCTGCGTCCGATGGCCAGGCACCAGACGCGTCCGATGCGAAAAGACCCTCTCTGGAACCTTACTGGACAAGCATCGGACACTGGCTACAGTGAAACTCTAGCGTCCGATGCTCAACCTCCGGACGCGTCCGATTGAAGGACCGAGAAAGCACTAGCAAGGCAACCAGAGGGGGGGGGTGAATGGGAGCTCAAAAATTTCTCTCGAAACTTTGGCCAAATGTCCCAAAATCAACCCCGAGAAACTGCGACCGAGATCATGATGCCCACGACCCTTGGAAGAGGGTGGATGATCCCTAGGATCGTAGCGAGGCACCACAAGAGGATAGCAAACCAAATGCCAAAAACTCCGGCTCGAACACAACCCCAAAAACCAAGTCCCGAACGTAGATGGTCGGCTACGTCGAGAAACTCCTAAATACCTATGCTAACAAGTAGCAAAGATACCTAGAGAGGTTCCTTGGTCAACTCTAGGGCCAAACGAGAAGTCCGGAGACCAAGCGTACAAGCCGGGAGAGCAAACGCACTAAACCGGAAGACACAGCCAAATCCCGGACTGTCCGCCAGTACGGTCCCGGACTGTCCGCGGTAGTGCCGGACTGTCCACGGGCGAGTGGCGGACTGTCCGCCGGCAAAACTCGCCAAACAGCAAGGTTGCTGCAACGTCCCTGGACGTTCCCGGACTGTCCGCCAAACCCAACGGCGGACTGTCCGCCGGTCAAGTTTCAGCACTGTTCACCGAGACACGCAGCCACTGCTTGGCTGAATCCCGATGCGCGGACTGTCCGCGCCCTGAGTCGCGGACTGTCCGCGGTCACTCAGGGAGGGCGATTTTGTTCACCCTTCACCCAAATCAATCCCAAATCAAATCAACTCACAATCCCACGTTCCCAAACTTGGAGAGGATGATCATGAAGTAGTTAGGAGACTATCCCCAAGAAATCATCCGCTCAAATCGAGTCAATCACCGGGAAATCAAAAGGGGAAGAGGATGAACCAAAAAGCGCCACGAAAATGAAATCAACCCGATCTACTTGTTCGTAAGGAGATAGATAAATTCCTTCGGTAGAAATGATCTCCTTTCAAATACGAACAAGTTGATTCAAATGGATTTTGCAAAGACGCAGTAGGGAGAGAGATCGAGTGACAGGAAAATCGCGGAGAAATGAAGAACACGAAGAACACGAACTAAAACGCGAATCAACACATCGATCTGCAACCGTGTGGCTACCACACGCTACAACAGTGAGGTTACGGCCTCACTTCCTCAAAATCTCCAGTACACAGAGGCATGGTTCTCTGCGGATCTCAGCTAGCTACAGCAGGGGATTGGGAGAGCAGAAAACCCTAGAAGCAAAGAGCAAATGACAGGGATGACTAACTGAGATAGATGGGGAGGTGGGTGTCTCCCCCTATTTATCCTAATTCTAACCTATTCCTAATTCCCACTCCACCCCTAACTACTTACAGAGCGAACCAGCTAAACCCTAGGGTTATTCTGGACCAACTCGGTGGTAGGTGTATCCGACGGCCACGCCCGCACAACTCGTAGCGTTGCCTTGACGCAACCTCCCGATTGCCGCCACGTGCCGCCCTCGCTCTGCACCCCCGGTTTTGTGGCCAAAACCGGGAAACCAGCCTTTTCCAGCCAACCCCCGGTTTTGAGGCCCAAACCGGGAAACCAGCCCACCAAGCATCTGAGTTTTGAGGCCAAACTCAGCAAACCCTCGGCGCCCAGGTTTTGAGGCCCAAACCTGGAAACCGTCCTCAGCCCGAGTTTTGTGGCCAAACTCGGAAACCATCCGCACCCAGGTTTTGAGGCCCAAACCTGGAAACCGTCCACCCGATGGTTTTTCCCTGGCTCTACCACCAAACCGACGTCGTAGATGGGATGCACCTCCCATGCACCCCGTCCACCGACACGTGTCCCCAAGTCCACGACTCAGGCAACACATGACCGCACTTCTTCACTTGTTGTCGTCACAGGCTGCCAGCCACCACAGCTGATCCTCGGGCCTCTGGTCCCTCAATCCAAGCCTCACGTCCGCCCTTCGCCACTCTCGGTCCATCGGCATGGCACGTCTCTACTTGACCTTCACCTCGCCTTTGATCACTGCATCCGTGCTCGACACCTGCACAACACAAGCCAAAGAACATGCGCATCATCCCAGTTGACAATCACTCATCACTCAGAGACCCGGCATACACCCATGTATCTGCAATCTCCCCCTTGATGAGTGCATTGTCAACTACCAACACAAATCATAATAGAAAGAGAAGAAGGAAGAAGGAGAAGAGAGAACTCGACCAAATGACCCAAAAGCATAACAAAGCCGAAGAAGGTCAAGTGGAAAGAGCGAAAGAACTTGGTCCCCAAAGACATGGGCAATGGCTCGACGCAACCAAGCAAAGCAAAGCTAGCCCTCAAGAAGAGGTAGAACAGGCTCAACACCGCTAGCAAATCCCAATCGAAAGTATTGAAGCAAAATGCTAGTCCCTCAAGATAGAGGCACAGAGGCTCAACACAACTAGCAAAGAAAGCTCGATACCGACTGTTACCAAAAAGAGTTCGACACCAATTGAAAATCTGAAAAGCAAATGCTAGTCCCTCAAAAAAGAGGATAAGGCTCAACACAACTAGCAAAGAAAGCTCGATACCGACTGTTACCAAAAAGAGTTCGACACCAATTAAAAATCTGAAAAGTAAATGCTATTCCCTCAAGAAAGAGGCTAAGGCTCAACGCAACTAGCAAACCGCTCCAAACCAATTGAAAATGTCAAAGACTCAACCGGAAACAAACTCCCGCTCGAATAGTGCAAACAACCAGGAAGACTCCCCCTTAGCTGAAATGGAGGGTAATGATTTCCAATTTCTCCCCCTTAGTTGAAAATGCACTTATCAAGAAATAAGGCTCCCCCTCAGAAAA
Source organism: Coix lacryma-jobi var. lacryma-jobi (assembly GCA_009763385.1). Lineage (NCBI taxonomy): Eukaryota > Viridiplantae > Streptophyta > Magnoliopsida > Poales > Poaceae > Coix > Coix lacryma-jobi. Next base: position 98,266,285 of record CM019830.1, on the reverse strand, counting down.
TGCACCAACAAAAAGTGCCAACACGTAGATTTCTCCCCTTTCAAAATGCAAATGAGGCAAAATGTAAGTTAGGAGCTTTAGGAGTATACTCAAAAGAGTGCAAGGATGCTCTATAGAGTTCAAATCCGATGACTCAGAAAAATGCACAGAATGCTAGCAAAGGCTCAAGCTGGTCACTAAAAATGTAATATGAACATGTGAGCAGTTTTAAGCCAAAAAAGGTATTCACCATCAAAATAGCACAAGACATGTATGGGCAGGAAGTCAAATGTGCTAAGCATGTATACCAAGTGAACTACCCCTAGCACAGTTCAATCATCATGCTGATACCAATTTAGGCATTTACTCGTAATTTCAAATTTTAATCGGAGTTGCAGCGGTGAAATTACACAAGTTCAGAAAACAGCATGTGACTGCGAGAGGTTGAATGCTTGTTGTTGGAATCACACTTGCCCCACCTCCGCACTTGTGCAGGGGAGTGGCGAAGGTGACCAAGCGTCGGAAGCAACGGCGAAGGTTTAGGAAACGAAGGCGAAGTTGCTATGGCTCTATTCCCCAAAAAGAATCGTGTCCATTACACTATTCACCCCTGGTATTTATAGGGCATACCAAGGGGTGCCGACCAAATTACAGTAGGGTACAAGAAAGATTCCTCTGCGCTACTCGTATAGAAGGGCAAACTCGTACAAACACAGCCGGAGCCGAAACCCTAGCCTGCTTTCCAGTCGCCCGCCGCCGCTCGGTCCACGCTCACCCCGATGGAAAGACGAGGGCCGACCTTCGTTTTGCGAAGGCATCCGCCCAGTTGCGGAGCTTGAGGTCCCTCGCCACCAGTTGGGTCTGGGCCTCTTGGCGAAGGTACGCGGGACGCGCGAGGGTCACTCCCAGCGCTCTTCACGCCCTTTTCCTGCAAAAAAATACCTGAACACCTCCGAAGGTTGGGTCAGCGTTCAGAGTTTTGATTGGCGATCTGAGAGACTTAACAGGATGAAAAAAGGGGGTTAGGCGGCAAAGGTGCGCGGGACGCGCAAGGGCCGCTCTGTTTAGCCAGCCTGTGTGGTGCCTCTGCCGAGGGCCCTTTTCCCCAACAGTAGCCCCTCGTTGTCTTCGATCTAAAGAACAGTGTTTAGGCCCAAGCAGCGCCTCTCAACGGGAAAAGAGACGGGACCCTCGGCAGCGATGCCCGCGGCTGCTTTGGGCTGGGCCGTAGTATATATATATATTTTTTTGAACTGTAGGAGTCCGTTTCATTTTTTGTGTCGTGGCCTTTTTGGTTTTCGTCCCGGTGTTATCGGGTGGGGCGTTCCGCCACCCGGTCTATAAATAGAAAGGGTGGGTGAGGTGTTTGTATTGTGCCCTATTCTGCTATAGCCATCCTGCTGTTGCAATTTGCTTGTAGCGAAGGTTTGTTTTAGCTTGTCTGCGAGGGTTGAGACAGGCGTTCGCTGGTCGATAGCGTTAGCGGCTGAAGAGATGGCTAGGTTGAAGCAAACTGCTCGCGCTGTTTCTCCCACTACCGCGGATGAGGGGATTACCTTCGAGTTCGGACTCAGCCGAGTTTGCACCGCGGAGATTGCGTCTTATGTCAGGTGGGGTTGGATTGAGGAAGGTAAAGCGAGGACCAGTGCCGTGGAGACGGTGCTGAAGCCGGACGCAGATGAGGTTGTTGTATTCAAGGAATTTTTTTCAGCCGGTCTTCGCTTCCCTGTTGACTCTTTTGTGACCTCGGTTCTGCGAAGGTTCAACTTGCGCTTCCACCAGCTCACACCGTCGTGCTTTACGAAGATGTCAGTTTATATCTGGGCGTGCCGCTCTCAGGGTATTGTTCCTCATGTTGAGGGGTTTGTTCGGACCCATCGAGTGCACATGCAACCTTGCAAGATCTCGGATTGCGGAGGTAACACCAGTCTTGGATAGTTTGCAGTATACACTTTTTGCCATCGCGCTGGGTCGGAGTTGCCGGTGCAAGCCCAGAAAAATAAGTGGACCAGTGGGTGGCAGGAGTCCTGGTTTTACTATAAACTTAGTGGGGATGCAGAGCTCTGCGGTGAGCTTTCGCCACTTGGTGATGTGAGCGCCGAAGCTATGATGAGCTCCGAGGCTCACGCTTGTGTTGATTGCTTGAGGGTTGTGGCACGGTCTCAGTGTGCTCGCGACTTGGTCGAGGAGTACTGTTGTGCTAAGATTTGGCCCCTCAGCCGGAGACAGGCATGGTTTGCAGTCGGGGAGGACTCGAGGTACGAGGGTAGGGGCTTGAAGAAGCCGAAGGTTGACCTTGATAAGGTTTGGGACAAACTTCTGAAGAAATTTCCTAGGCGAGAGGATGGGGTCGAAGCAATCTACAAGCGTGTTCAGGGGTGGGCGGTGGAACTTGTTGGAAAGCTTTCCACGTTGGAGACTAAAGCGATCCACAGCTCGGTAGGTAGCGGAGGTCGGGTTAACAGGATGTTTGACAGTCTTGGGGTTTAGTATGTGGATTGGCCTGCTCCGTCGAGCGAAGATGCGCCAAAGAAAAGGAAACGTGCTTCTGCGGAGGGGGAAGTTGTTTCTCGGCCGAAGAGGGGTCGTGGCCGAGGATGCGGCAGCGCCGGTGGCCGAGTTAAAACACTTGCGACGAAGGTCGCCGTCGGTTCTAGGGGTACCGCCACTTCCGCATCCTCGGCCATTGTGTCGGGCGGCCAAGGCGCTGGGAAGACTGGAGGACGGGTGCCCCGCGTGGGCGGTATTAGTGCTTTGATTCAGATCTCGGATGACGAGGGTATCTCCGATGATGACGAGGAGGAAGGGGAGAAAGAAGAAAAAGAGGGCAGTACTGAAGAGGACTCCGACGAGGATAGTGATACGTCAAGTAGCGAAGGTAACTTCGATGAAGACGTATCCCTCAAGGATGCTCGAGGAAAAGGCAAAGCCTCGTCCAGTGTTGGTGTTGCGGCTGCGCGAAGCATTGATGACATCATACGGGATTTTGAGCCGGAGAGTCCTCCGCGAGGGTCGTTCCCCGAGTTTGTTGGCTCGCACATATGGGTCGAAGGTTTTGAGTTTAAGGGTGACGTCGAATCAGATCGGACCCCGGGGAAGAGGCCGTATGGCGAGGCTAGCCGGTCATGTCTTCCGTATTATGCGAAGAAACTTGGAGTTTCCGACCCGGCGACCGAGCTTTTCACGAGTCTGGGCCTTCGAGAATGTCACTTGCAGTGTGCTCCGGAGGAAAGGCGCTTTCTGGGTCGGGTGTTTAACCGTATTTGTGTGCCAGAGGCGGAGCTTCGGCTGGCCAACGAGCCCTTGGAGAGACTTCACGATGATATTGACGTCAAAGTGGCTGAGCTGATGCTTCTCAACCGGTCGGCGCGCCGGAGGGCAAGTTACAATCTCCACTATCTGAATGACCGGTTGAGTGACGCGGAGAAAGCTAATAAAGAGCTTCGCCAGAGTTTGGAAAACAAAGAGATTGAGCTCAAAGCTACTTTGGAGAAGGTTAAGAAGTCGCGAGAGGAAGCACAAGAGGTTGCGAATAGCAACACGGAGCTCCTGGCTGCTAGCCGGCGAAAGGACAAGGATTTGTTGGCTGCGAACAAGCGCATAGAAGAGCTGTCCACGGAGCTGGCTACCCAAGCCGAGGCTTGGCGAGAAAGCATGGGGAGGGTTAAGAATAAGATAGATACATGCTTGACCAAAGCCGGTGGTTCTGCCGGGGAACCGCTGCATGCTGAAGACGCAGTGGGTTTTGAAGGTTGGTTATGTAATGAGCTGGATGTGTTTAGCTCGTTGGTTGGGAATGCTGCAGATTTTGGTGGGTATGGCGGAGCACTGGCGATGGCTGGTACGCTTCATCAGGCAGATTGCGAACACCTTCGCAAAATTAAGAAACCCAACCATAACTTTCCAACCGTGGACGAGGTGCGCCAAATGAAGATCGCGGACGCTGAGGTTCTGAATTGTGCGATGCACTTGCTTCACCGGTTTTGGATTGCTGGCGGTGGTCGCACTCTTGCTTTCAAGGAAGCTGCCGAGGCTACTCGTCAGGTTCGTGTTATTGGAGGGACTGGTTTTTTGGCTTTGTGTCAATGATGATGGAGTAGGTGTTAACTTAGGTTTCTTTTCTCTTATTTGTGCTTACAGGCTCGGAGGGAGGCGATGCCTTCGCCGCCTGCGGCCATTGATGCTGGTGGTAGCTCCGAAGCTGTTCCTGCTCCTAGTTCTGCAGAGGTTCCACCAGTCGAGGTTGAAATTTTGGTCGCGGATGCCCCGATCACTGGCGAAGGTGTCGAGCAAGATGTGGCCACGGAGGAGGCACCTGCTGAAGGTGTGGATGCTGCCACTGGTGGGGTTGAGACGGGCGGGCATGGGGAAGCCGAGCAGGTGTGAGAATTTAGGGTTGTATGGACGAGAAAGTTATTTTGTAATGTGTGAGGTAGGTGGAATGACTTGACGATACTTTTTAATTCTATGGTAATGCAGGTTCCTGATGGAACCGTACTAGAAGTGTTTGATGTGACGCCCCTGTCGTTAAATTATCAAGATATTTTTGTAACTGGCGAATCTTGGGCTCGTGCTAAGCTGAAACATCCCTCACTAACCTTCGAGCGTTTTTGGTTGTCGAAGGTGCGAAGGTATGATTTAAAAAATAGCAGGTCGAGCCGTTTTTGGCGCGAGGCGGACTTTACTGACCGGCAGGCCACCCGTTATTTATTTGGTGCTTCTTCGTCCTCGCAAGTTGCAATTGATGATGATATTGATGAGAACACAGCCTTGGAGTACATGTTTGGGCGAACCGAACTAGATTTAGGTTCGGACGGATCGTTAGTTGTTCCAAAGGAGGAACCTTCGGAGGTCAGTGATGTAGGCCGTACATATATGTATCGGGCTACAGTTTTGTCTGGGGAGCTGCCAATTGTTCCGGCGGCTCCTTTGTTGTGGGGACCCATTGTTGCGGTGGAGCCAGAGTTTGCGGAAGGTGGCGAGGGTTCTGGTGATTTGATGTTAATTGAAGGGAGCGTAGGTTCCTTATAACTTTTGTAATTTTCCATGATTTGTTTCTCGTTGTGAAGCTATTTTGTAAATGAACGGGAACAGTGAGTGTTGGTTTTATGTCGCTACGATTCCTTACTCCTTATCGGATATTGACAAGGCACGCTGGCTGCCCGGCACTGCGTTGTTTTGTTGTATGCAATGTTTAGCTCAGAAAATGAATTAGCGAGGCTCGCGTTTCGTTAAACTGAGATTTTTTGGTAAAAAACAGCGACGCCCCCTTTCTTTTTAGCGAGGCTCGCGTCTCGTTAGACAGCTATTTTGTAAAAAACAGCGACGCCCCCTTTCTTTTTTACGAGGCTCGCGTTTCGTTAACGGCTGTTTTCTAAAAAACGGCGACGCCCCCTTTCTTTTTAGCGAGGCACGCGTCTCACTAGACAGATTTTTGGTAAAAAATAGCGACGCCCCCTTTCTTTTTAGCGAGGCTCGCGTTTCGTTAAACTGAGATTTTTTTTTGGTAAAAAACAGCGACGCCCCCTTTCTTTTTAGCGAGGCTCGCGTCTCGTTAGACAGCTGTTTTGTAAAAAACAGCGACGCCCTCTTTCTTTTTTGCGAGGCTCGCGTTTCGTTAACGGTTGTTTTGTAAAAAACGGCGACGCCCCCTTTCTTTTTAGCGAGGCTCGCGTCTCATTAGACAACTGTTTTGTAAAAAACAGCGACGCTCCCTTTCTTTTTAGCGAGGCTCGCGTTTCGTTAAACGGCTGTTTTGTAAAAAATGGTGACGCCCCCTTTCTTTTTAGCGAGGCTCGCGTCTCAGTCGACAGATTTTTGGTAAAAAAACAGCGACGCCCCCTTTCTTTTTAGCGAGGCTCGCATCTCGTTAGACAGCTGTTTTGCAAAAAACAGCGACGCCCCCTTTCTTTTTAGCGAGGCTCGCGTTTCGTTAAACTGAGATTTTTTTGGTGAAAAACAGCGACGCCCCCTTTCTTTTTTAGCGAGGCTCGCGTTTTGCGAGGGTGTTCGACTTATTTGGGGTTCGCGCCTCCCCCTATCTTAGGTGGAGGTGAAGTTTGCTTCCTGCGAGCCCCTGGCGTGTTTTGCGAGGGTGTTCAACTTTTTTGGACTTCGCGCCTCCCCTTATCTTAGGTGGAGGTGAAGTTTGCTTCCTGCGAGCCCCTGGCGTGTTTTGCGAGGGTGTTCAACTTTTTTGGACTTCGCGCCTCCCCTTATCTTAGGTGGAGGTGAAGTTTGCTTTTTGCGAGCCCCTGGCGTGTTTGCGAGGGTGCTCGACCTTTTTGGACTTCGCGCCTCCCCTTATCTTAGGTGGAGGTGAAGTTTGCTTTTGCGAGCCCCTGGCGTGTTTGCGAGGGTGCTCGACTTTTTTGGACTTCGCGCCTCCCCTTAGGTGGAGGTGAAGTTTGCTTTTTGCGAGCCCCTGTCGTTTTTGCCAGGGTGCTCGACTTTTCTGGACTTCGCGCCTCCCCTTATGTTAGGTGGAGGTGAAGTTTGCTTTTTGCGAGCCCTTGTCGTCTTTGCCAGGGTGTTCGACTTTTTTGGACTTCGCGCCTCCCCTTGTCTTAGGTGGAGGTGAAGTTTGCTTTGAAAAGAAGAAAGGTTGTTTTTCGTAGTAATCTTAGCGGGTTTCCATCGATTGTAGCGCTCTTTGAAAAAAAAGTGCTTTTTCGATGTTTGTTGGTAAAAGTAATAACTTGGAGGTTTTGCTTTTTTGGGGGGTCTAGCCTGTATTAAGGGTTTGGATACTGCCTCGTTAAAAAACCTTACGCCCCTTCGTAAGGAAAAAGAGTGCAGCTCTTTTTGTTTGTTACATTCATAGAAAATGGAAGAAACAACAAATTACATAATGCGAGGGCTCGCTAAGGCTCCGCTATGGGTAGTATTTGCGAAGGTCGTCGATGTTCCAGGTATGAGGCAGGATGTTTCCCTCGCTGTCAGAGAGGCGGAAAGAGCCAGGGCGATTGCATTCTGATATCAGGTATGGGCCGGTCCACTTTGGCTGGAACTTCCCTGCCATGCCGGCGTTTTGTTTCCGGATGAGGACGAGGTCGCCCTTCTGCAAGTCTTTGATTCTGACCTTTTTATCTCTCCATTTTTTGGTTTCTTCTTGATACTTGCGAAGGTTGTGCACTGCGTTGCATCTTGCTTCTTCGAGTAGATCTTTGTTGAGCAGCTGGCTTTTTTCTATTGGTTCGAGGGTTGTTCGCGGTGATTCGTGCTTCAGTTCTTCTGGTAGCACAGCCTCTTCCCCAAATAGGAGCTTGAAAGGGGTGAATTTGGTTGCTCTGCACTCCGAGGTGTTGTGAGACCAAGTGACCGAGGTTAGCTCTTCCGCCCATTTTCCCTTAGGCCTGCCTTGCAATTTCTTGGATATGGCTTGGAAAATTGTTGCATTAGCTCTTTCAACTAAGCCGTTGGATTGAGGGTGCCGAACAGAAGCGAAGCATAAGATTGTACCAATTTGTGCGCAGAATTCTTTGAAAACTTCGCAGTCAAACTGGGTGCCATTATCGACGGTGAGATGTTTGGGGACGCCGAATCGACAAACTATTTGTTGCCAGAAAAACTTTTTCACTGCGAGGGAGGTGATGGAAGACAATGGTCTTGTTTCAATCCACTTTGTGAAGTATTCCACGGCTACCACCGCGTAGCGAAGGTTTCCTGGAGCTGTCGGTAGTGGGCCCACGAGGTCCATTGCCCACCTTTGCAGAGGCCATGTTGGGCATATAAGCGTCGTAGGAGCCCCTGGGGCGTTTTTGTTTTTTGCTGTTAGTTGGCAACCTTCGCATTGTTTGACGATGTTTTCTGCATCTTTTAGCGCCGTTGGCCAGTAGAAACCTTGCCGGAAGGCTTTTCCAACTAATGCCCTTGGGCCGTTGTGTGAACCACAAATGCCTTCATGGATAAGCTTAAGAATGTCATTTCCTTCGGACTGTGGGACGCATTTGAGCCAGGGCGAGGTTACTGAAGCTTTGTACAGAATGTTGTCCACAATCTTATACCCTCGTGCTCTTTGTTTTAGCCTGTTTTCTTCTTCTTTGGAGTCTGGTTCGTGGAGCCCCTTGATGTAGGCTATGATAGGTGCCCTCCAGTCCTCACTCTGGATTGCATTGATCAACTTGGCGTTCTTTTCGAAGGTTTCGAAAGCTGATTGGGTCGCAACTTCGCGGAAAACATCGGGCGGTAGGTGTAATTGTTGTGCTGCTGCTTTAGCTAGGCAGTCTGCTTCGCTATTTTTGACCTTGGTATTGCCTTTACTGATATGCCGAGGAAGAAGGACTCTAACCTTCGGACATGTTGAAAGTACTTTTGCAGCTCTGGATCTTTGGCCTTGTAATTTTTCTCAATGTGCCCCGCGATGACCTGTGAGTCTGTGTAGATGACTGCCCTTCGGACTGACAGTGACCGAAGCTTTGAGAGAGCGAGTATCACAACTTCGTATTCTGCGGAGTTGTTTGTACATTTGAAGTCAAGTCTTCTTGCGTATCTTAGCTTAGATCCGGATGGCGAGACTAGAATGGCCGAGGCCCCTGCGCCAGTTGCACCCCAGGCTCCGTCAACATACACAGTCCAAAATGGGTCTTGGTGAGGTTCATCTTTGCGAGGGTCTGGGGTCCATTCTGCTATGAAATCTGCTAGTGCCTGGGATTTGATTGCTGTTCGACCGACGAAGGTTAGGGCGTAGCTGTTGAGTTCAACTGCCCATTTAGCTATTCTTCCGACTGCCTCGTTGTTTTTGAAAATGTTCTCGAGGGGAAAGCCGAGGGTACATGGATTTCGTATGCTTGGAAAATAGTGCTTGAGCTTTCTTGATGCCATGACCACTGCGTACGCTATCTTCTCGAGCTCTGAGTAATTTTGTTTAGGCCTTCGAGGGTTTCTGATACGTAGTAGATTGGGGCTTGCCTGGTTTTGTTATTCTCGTGCAACTCTTTGATTAAGACTGCGCTCGCTGCATGAGGCGAGGCTGCGACGTACAGCAGTAACAAGTCCCCTTTGCTTGGGCTGGTTAAAACAGTCAAGCTGGTGAGATACTTCTTCAAGTCTTCGAAGGCTTTCTGCTGCCGGGGTCCCCAGTTGAATGGTGCAGTGCTTCTCAAAGTTTCGAAGAAAGGTAACCCTCGCTCAGCTGATCTGGAAATGAATCTGCTGAGAGCTGCTAATCGGCCTGATAAGCGCTGGGCTGCTTTTTTTTGTTGTCGGGGGTTCCATGTTGATGATAGCATCAATCTTGTCGGGTTAGCTTTAATTCCCCTTGCAGAGACGATACAACCCAGCAGTTTTCCTTCACTTACCCCGAAAACACATTTTTCGGGGTTCAGCTTTAATCCAGCGCACCGGAGGTTGCTGAACACTCTCGACAGGTCCGAAATGTGGTTTTCTTTTAACTCGCTTTGGACAAACAGGTCATCAACATAAGCGGAGACGGAGTGTTCTTCTTTGAAGACCTCGGATGTCATACGAGCGAAGGTTGAACCCGCGTTTCTTAGGCCTTCTGCCATTCTCCGAAAACAAAATGTTCCCGAAGGTGTGATGAAGCTTGTTTTCTCCTCGTCTTCTTCATTCATCCAAATCTGGTGGTACCCCGAAAAGCAGTCGAGTAGAGATAGCATTTGGCAGCCGGCTGCTCTGTCAACCAAGGTGCTTATGTTGGGGAGGGGAAAATCATCCTTCGGGCAAGCCTTGTTCAGGCACGTGAAATCTACGCACATTCGCCATTTCTTGTTCTTTTTCTGTACTAGTACCACGTTTGAGAGCCATGTTGGGTACTTGACCGGGCGGATGACGCCTGCGTCCAAAAGCCTTTTTACCTCAGCCTCTCGCTGCCTCTTTCCTTTCTTCTGACATTTTGCGAAGCTTTTGTTTGACCGGGCGGTAGCCCGGCTTGATGTTTAGGCTGTGCTCTATCAGGGTTCTGTTCACTCCTCTTAAGTCCTCCGCGGACCAGGCGAAGGTGTCGGAGTTTTCTTTGAGGAAAGTGACGAGGTCGCTTTCTGATTGGGGGCTAGGTTGGCTGAGATGAACACCTTTCTTTCGGCGTTACCCTATTCGAAGAGTTGCACTTGTTTGGTTTCTTCCTTGGGTGACACCTTTATTTTGTCAGTGCACACCTCACCTTCGTCATTGAGGTTTGTAGCTTGAGGTTTCGACAGGGTGTGGACATTATGTTGTCCTGGTGCTACTGTTCCCTCGGCTGCCCTTGCAATGTCTTGGTCTCCATATACTGCGACCACTCCCTTCGGAGCGGGAAGGAAGATTCAGCAGAGGTAAGCGGGGTGGATGACTGCTTTGAATGTGTTGGTTACCCCTCGGCCAAATATGGCATTGTACGGGTTAGAACATGTTGACCACGTCGACGGTTATGCTCGGTTCTGCCGTTGATCTTGGTCGCCGAAGGTCACGGGCAAAGAAATTTTCCCGATGGCTCTCATTGGTTGACCGCCGAAGCCATATAAAGGGTTGTCAGCAGGTTGCAGGAGGTCCTATCAAGCTCACTGCTGTCGAAGGTTGAGGCGAAACAGGATGTCTGCGGAGCTTCCTGTTCGACCAGAATTTTAGTGACAGTCCACCCTGCTAGATTGGTCTCGATCACCATGGCGTCGGTATGAGGGTAATCTCTCAACTTCATATCACTAGAGTCGGAGGTTATGGCAATGTGGGACCAACGACCAAATTTGTGTGGTCCTTCGACGGCTACATGGTGCACCCGTCGGACATGTTGTTTTCTCTGCCACTTGTTGCCATGGTCTTTATTTGAACCTCCGGTGATAGCTAGTATTACACCGAAGGTTGATGTTGGGTTGCTGATGGTCGTTTGGCTCTAGGTTCGGATTTGCCAGGTTGAGGCACTGGTTAAAGCGGGGATTGGTGGTGGGTGGCGGTAGAGCATTGCTGACTTGTTGGGTAGTTGGGGTTTGGGTTGGGGGGTTGTGGGTATGTGACTGTGTATGGTGGATTTTGGCATTGTGGGATGGTGGTTGGCTGATAGAGGCTTGGTTGTAGAGTGGGTGGTGCGCGTAGATGGGTTGTTGCGAAGATAGGCCGTAGTTGGGGGGTATAGTGGTATGGAGGATTTGTTGAGTGGAAGTTTGGTTTCCTGGTGTGGTTGATGGTTCGGTTGTCTACCGAAGTGGCTCTTTTGGACTCCTGGAATTCTTTCCCTTGGTGAAGCATTCGCATTGTTTGGTGGTGTGCCCCTTTTCAAGACCACAGAAATGACAATACATTTCACGGGTCTTTTTGCTGGTTCCGTTGATCTGGGGTGGGGGTGGCAAACCTGGGGGTTCTGGGTTTTGGGGGGTTGAGTGCCCCGTCCTTGGTGTTCATAGTGTATTGGTTTGTTGATGGCACCGATGTTGCTTTGTTTTGCGAGGGTTGTTTACTCTTGGTTGAGGCCCGGCTGCGGCTTCTGCTGTGACCTCCGAGCATCGGACTTCGCTCTGAAGTCCATGTCTGCTCTACAGTCTTTCCATTGTCTCGTGTAATTCTTCGATTGTGTTTGCCGGCTTCCTGGCAAATTTCGAAGAGCATGGGCCTGGGCGCAGGCCACTGACTGCCGCGAGGATGACAGCCTCGTCGGATATTCCCGGGGTTCTTGCTCTGATTTGGATGAACCTCCGCCAATAATCTTGAAGTGGTTCGCGGCTCTTGTTTGCAGTTGAACAACTCAATGGGGTTGATGGGGCTGGTGTAATGCCCTTGAAGTTTGTACAAAGCCTGTCTCTCAGATTGGCCAGGAATCTACTGTTCGGGGGCGGAGGTTGCTGTACCAGGTTTGTGCAATGTCTCGCAGGATGATGACGAAGGACTTTGCCATTGTTGATTCATCTCCGCCGGCTGCGGCAACTGCTGCCTCATATCTCATTATGAATTGGCGAGGGTCGGAGAGCCCGTCGTAGCGGGGTAGGTTTTGTGGATTGTAGCACGGTGGCCAGGGTAGGTTTGGAGCATTGGGAGAGTGGTGACTTTGGGTCATAGGGCATTGGTGTTGTTGAGGTCTTCGTTGGTTGCGAAGGTTAGGCTCTTCTCATCTGGGTAGAGTTGGCGAAAGTTTGGTGGCCTCATAGGATGTGGTTCTGGGTGAATTGGTGGTGGTGGGGGTGGGGGTGGTGGTGGTGGATGGCGACGAAGGTGTCTTGATCCCGCGTCTCATTCCCCTCCTGCAGTGGGGGCATTTCCTCATCATTCCATCCCTCGGCTTCGGCTTCAGCCGCAAGCGAGGGATTCCCATTCGGCGAAGCTGTTCCCTGGCCTCGTCTGCCCTTGTCTGATCGCGCAGCGCACCGGTTGTGCCCTCAAGCTGATCCAGGTGCCTCTTCTTCTCTTGCAGCTCAGTTTGAAGTCTTATGAAGGCCTCGAGGCCCAACTCTTCCTCATCTCTCCCTCTCCTTCTCACAGAAGTGTGGGGGTGCGGGGTGCGGTTGTCACCACTCGGCCTGGGGCCCGGGACTTCAGATTCCGGGGTGACATCCTCTGCTCCCGAGGGTTGCACAATCTCCATAGTAGGTGGAACCACCGTCGCCGTCTCATTGGCGACGCGTCGGTCCCTAGCTGCGGGCGCTCTCCTGTTTCCTGCCATTTCGATCTTCGATCCCCACGGACGGCGCCAAACTGTTGAATCACACTTGCCCCACCTCCGCACTTGTGCAGGGAAAGTGGCGAAGGTGACCAAGCATCAGAAAGCAACGGCGAAGGTTTAGGAAACGAAGGCGAAGTTGCTATGGCTCTGTTCCCCAAAAAAGAATCGTGTCCGTTACACTGTTCACCCCTGGTATTTATAGGGGATACCAAGGGGTGCCGACCAAATTACAGTAGGGTACAAGAAAGATTCCTCCGCGCTACTCGTACAGAAGGGCAAACTCGTACAAACACAGCCGGAGTCGAAAACCTAGCCTGCTTTCCAGTCGCCCGCCGCCGCTCGGTCCACGCTCACCCCGATGGAAAGACGAGGGCCGACCTTCGTTTTGCGAAGGCATCCGCCCAGTTGCGGAGCTTGAGGTCCCTCGCCACCAGTTGGGTCTGGGGCTCTTGGCGAAGGTACGCGGGACGCGCGAGGGTCACTCCCAGCGCTCTTCACGCCCTTTTCCTGCAAAAAATACCTGAACACCTCCGAAGGTGGGTCAGCGTTCAGAGTTTTGATTGGCAATCTGAGAGACTTAACAGGATGAAAAAAGGGGTTAGGAGGCGAAGCTGCGCGGGACGAGCGAGGGCCGCTCTGTTTAGCCAGCCTGCGTGGTGCCTCTGCCGAGAGCCCTTTTCCCCAACACTTGTTATTGCCTAACTTTTCAACTGTGCGAAGCCTATGCATAAGCAATCAGAAGCTTAAAGCAACAGTTTCGGTCATACACTACACAGCTCAAGTTTAACTCAACGTGCATGGAGAAACAGTCTCGAAACTGTGAGGTGTTAACAAGCAAACCCATCTCGATCTTTTCAATTCACTTAACTGGTTTAGATTTTAAACAGAATATGACATACCAAGCAAGTGAAGACTCAACACTAGAGACATAGCAACCTAGCATATATGAAAAGCACATGTGATTTCAACACATCCTGCACATGCTAGTTGCATATCTCAATGGTGAATATTTTCAAGTTTTAAGTTTATTAACAAATTCACCATTCAAAAATAGCTCAGCTCATAGTATGCACTAGTGATCAGAAAGAGCATAAGCTACAGTATCAACATAAAGCATCGGATCAAAAACTACACAGAGCATAGTTACATTATTCAGATTATACACATGAAGCTCAGAATGTAAAGCGTATGCTAAAATGCAAAAGATGCATGAAGAAATCAAAAAAAGAAGCAAAAAACAACTGAAAATAAAAAGTCAGTGTATCATACAAATCCAAAGTGTTTCCCCCATCTAAAAGGGGAAACACACACCAAGCTCACCTCTCAACCGATTAAAGGTTGATTGGTCCAAAGGCTTGGTAAAAATATCAGCAAGCTGAAGATGAGTATCGACATGGCGAAGGTCGATATCACCCTTCTCATAGTGGTCTCGCAGAAAATGAAAGCGCAATCAATGTGTTGGTCTTCGAGTGAAGCACGGGGTCTTAGCGACGCTAATCGCACTCGGTTGTCACAAAAGCAATGGAACACGAGAAAGCTCAGACCAAAATCAGACCAAAATCACGTAAAGTGGCCATCATCCATAGTAACTGGGAACAACATCTAGCCGCAGCAACATACTCAGCCTCTGTGGTAGACTGGGTGACGCTAGACTGCTTGCGAGAGGACCATGAAACAAGAGAAGAACCAATAAACTGGCAAGTCCCAGAAGTGGACTTGCGATCAATACGGCAACCAGCAAAATCGGCATCGGAATAACCGCAAAGGGAAAGGGTGGAGGAAGCAAAATACCAAATCCCGAATTCTGGAGAGAAGGATAAATACCTCATAATGCGCTTGACCGCCTGACAGTGAGAGGTGTGCGGCGACGCCTGAAAGCGCGCGCAGAGGCACACCGCGAACTGGATGTCCGGGCGTGTCGCCGTTAGGTACAGCAGCAGCGACCCGATCATACTCCGGTACTCCTTCTGGTCCACTGCTTCTCCCTCCTTGTGCATCCCGGGCTGTCGTGGTCGCCATGGGTGTTGGAAGAGGCTTGGCCTCGCCATGTCGAACTTCTTCAGATATCTCTGGTGTACTTGCCCTGGTGCACAAACGTTCCTTCCCGGGTTTGCTTGATTTGCAACCCGAGGAAAAACATCAACTCGCCCATCATGCTAATCTCGAACTCCCTGCTCATAGTGTCTGCGAACTTGGCAACCAAAGCGTGAGAAGAACCACCAAAAATGATATCATCCACGTAAATTTGGACTAAGAGAGTATCAGTGCCTTGCTTGAGGAGAAAGAGCGTTTATCTACACATCCCATTTTAAAACCCTTAGCAAGCAAAAAGGTTTTCAACCTATCATACCAGGCTCTAGGGGCTTGTTTCAAACCATACAAAGCTTTGTGAAGTTTAAAGACATGGTTTGGAAACTTGGGATTTTGAAACCGGGGGGTTGTCTAACATACACCTCCTCTTCTATGTAGCCGTTTAAGAAGGCACTCTTGACATCCATTTGAAAAAGTTTGAAACCTTTGGATGCAGCAAAAGCCAAGAGTATCCTAATAGCCTCCAAACGTGCTACAGGAGCAAATGTCTCCTCATAGTCTATCCCCTCCTTCTGACTATATCCCTGGGCTACGAGTCTGGCTTGTTTCTCACAACATGGCCATCTTCTCCCTGTTTGTTTTTGAAAACCCATTTTGTCCCAATTGGATGACACTCAGAAGGTGGAGACACTAGAATCCAACCCGATTTCTCTCAAAGTTTTCAACCTCCTCATGCATGGCATTGACCCAATCCGGATCCATCAAAGCGTGTCCAACATCCCGGGGTTCATAATTAGCAACAAATGCAGAATGAGCAAAGTGAGATATTTGCCTTGACCGGGTGACGCGTTCGTCGATGCTACCGATCATCTGCTGAGGCGGGTGCTGGCGCTGATGAATGTGTCGTGGCGCCTCCCTTGCCGAAGTGGCCTCCCCCTCAACAGCAGCTGGTGCCTGCCTGGGTACAAAGGGTACCGCTCGGGGTGGCGGATCCCACGGCCCCCAGGAAGAAGAGGTGTCGGGGCGTGAGTCGTCGTAGAGGCCGCTCTTTGCGGCACAGCAGGTGGAGGAGGTGCTGGGTCATCTATCCCTTCAGCACCTTCTTCTTCATCATCGAAAAGAGGTTCGCCAACCTCATGATCACCTGCACGCTCAAAACGAGAAGAAGGACAAACCATGGTCTCGTCGAAGGTGACATCGGATGTCTCCATGACTCGGTTAGTATCAAGGTTAAGTACACGATAAGCTCGATTGTGAGTGCCATAACCCAAAAACACACCGTCAGAAGAACGAGACTCAAACTTGTCCAAGTTGCCCTTTTTGAGTATAAAACAATGGCAACCAAAAACTCGAAAATAACTCACCTTGGGGAGTTTTCCAAAACGCAACTCATAAGAGGTCTTTTTCAAGAAAGCTCGAAGAAAAATGCGATTGGAAATATAGCATGCATGTTCATAGCTTCGGCCCAATATCGCCTAGGAGTCCTATGCTCATCGAGCATCGTCCTGGCCATCTCTACAAGGGTCCGATTCTTCCTCTCTACAACACCATTCTGAGGCGGTGTGTAGGGGGAAGAAAACTGATGCTCTAACCCAAAGAGTTACAAAACTTCTCAAAATCCGAATTCTTGAATTCGGAACCATTATCACTCCGAATTGCTCGCATAGAGTTCATAGGGAACTCATTCTGAAGACGCAAAATCAGATTGCGAGCAAAGGAGAAAGTCTCGGTCTTCTCAGCTAAAAAGAAGACCCACGAATATCTCAAAAAATCATCGACAACAACAAGCACATACCACTTCCCCCCAACCGAGCTCACCCGAGCCGGACCAACAAGGTCCATGTGCAAAAGCTCTCCAGGGCGCTTAGTCATGACCTGAGTCACTGGATGGTGGGGAGCGGCTACCATCTTCCATGTCTACAAGAATGGCAAACAAGATCCTTCTCCATGGATACTTGGGCAATCCTCGGATTAGGCCAAGTGAACTAAGCCTTGCAAGCAAGTCGAAGCTCAGGTGACCTAGTCTCCTATGCCACTTCCAAAGATCAGAGGAGGAAGGTCCAGCCAAAAGACAACGAGAAATTGAACGACTCCGAGAAATCCACGAAAGACTTTTCCAAAGGGCGAAAAAATCAACATACAAGATTGCCCTGAGGATCCAAAATGCGACTGAGATTCGGTTTAAAACGAATCTCATAGTCATCATCAAAAAGTTGCGAAACAGAAAGAAGGTTAAAATGCAAGTTAGAAACAAGAGCAACATCGCGCAACACAAAGTGCTCATTAACTCGCACAGACCCACGAGACAGCACCTTACCTTTGTTGTTGTCGCCGAAGGTGATATACTCCTTTCCAGCGACCGGACTAAGACTGGAGAACCACTTGGCGTTTCCGGTCATGTGCCTCGAACACCCAGAATCCACCAACCAAACGTTCTCCAATCGTTTTACCTACATCAATAAAAAGACATAGGGTGAGCATACGGGCCAACACTGGGGTTAGTGTAAGTAAGGAAAAATACCAGTGTTGGGCCGGCTGCTCAAAAGAACGGTCAGTGTAAAACCATTCCTAGACTGCCTCACGGAGGAAGCGATCACCACGTTTAGAAGAAACGTGGTCCGCTGGGAAGGAGCGCCACCGCGATACTCAAAACGCGGTGGGGGAAAAGCGCTCAGAACAAAGCCACCGCCACGGGGTCCATAGCCTACAACTGCAGGCTCCCGCCGGGCACGCTCTCTACGAGGCCCACGCCTAGGGACTTGAGGCTCAACACCTCTAGGCCTAGCGTCTCTCCTCGGAGCTCTCTGCTGCCTAGGCCTGGGAACTTGAGGTTCTGGACCTCTAGGCCTAGCAGCACGTCTCGGTGCTCTCCTCTGAACATTCGGCGCATGTACATCATGGAAAGGATGGTACATGTCCGGGTTGTTCATCTCCCTAGCACGGCGCGCCTCTCTCTTGCGCCGAAAGCAGAACTCGCTCAAGTGTCCATCTCTCCCACAGTGCTCACAGTGGTACCTCACCGCTCTCAAAGGGGGTTGTTGGTACTCACGGTTGTGGGTGTGGATCACTTTGCCCTTCTGTGGCAACTCCTCCTGGATAGGTGGCATAGCATCAAGCTTGTTTTTCAGGTGGTGGGTTTGGGATGCCACACTTGGTTCTTGGGTGGAGCTCTCGGAGGTTCCTCAAACACCCCATCCTTGGTGTTAGGCTTGAGAGGCTCTTTGGGTGGAAGCTTGGTTAGTTTGGGAGTAGTGGTGGAGTTGGGCTTCTCACTCGGTTCAGACCACTCGACTCTCCAATCTTCCCAAAAGCAGAAACATCAACACCCGGAGCAAAACCTACACCGGGACCTCCAGCAGCTCGCTTGAATTGGGAGATCATCATCCCGAGCTGTGGCTCACCACAAGACACCCATGACAAGATGGTCCGAAGGTATGTGTTTTCCTCCTCGGTTTGCATCTTGTCATGCTTCACATTGGCAATCTCCATCTCCAAACCCTCGCACAAAGCGCACCTAGTCACACAGTGCTACCCGAGCTGGCCTCCTCAAGAGACACAATCTTGGCATTCTTCTCTGCCAACTCGAATTGCAAGACAGGACAAGTCTTGCACGCACCCAACAGCATGGGCCTAGCACGGAGCTCATCCACCTCTCCTACCAACGCAACATACTTACTTCTCAAAGTGAGAAGATCAGTCATGTGCGTGGTGCACGCCTCGCACTCCTCCTCATCTGTGACAACCTGGTGGACTTGACAGAATCAAGTTCCTTCACCGTATCCTCCCACTTCTGCCTAAACTCCTTGCGCTCTCTAGCGGCTCGCCTAAGCAACTTATCTTGATAAGGAGCACGGCAGTAAGTAAGTTTCGACCTCAGCGAAAAGCTCATCGTGGGTCGAGATACCTGGGAGGTGTCGTCGTCGTCGTCGTCGTTCCGAGGGGAGTTCACCAGCTCGCCATCGACCTCCTTGCCGAGGGCCATGGTGCAGAGGCCGTCGTCGTCGGCGAAGAAGCAGAGACCGTTCAGCTTGTCCTCGATCCTCTTCTTCTTCTCGGACTCGTCATCGCTTGAGCAAGCGGAGTCGTCATCCGAGCCGTCGACGTCGCTGAGCGTGGCGAAGAACGCACGCTGCTCAGCTGGGCCTTCTCCAAGTACTTCTTCTTGATGTACTCCTTGTCGAAGCCGCCCCTCCGCTTGTGCCTCGCGGGGACGTACTTCTCCTTGCGCTTGCCGGAGTCGTACTTGTGCCCATGATCGCCCTTCCCAGATGAGTTCTTCTTCTTGGGACAGTTGGCGATGAAGTGGTCGGGGTCGCCGCACTCGTAGCATCCCGAGCGTCCTCCTCCCGCGGCGACGGTTCATGCGGTTGTTGTGGAACCGCGAGAACCGGTTGGCGAGCAATGGCAACTCGTCATCCCCCAAAGACTCCAGCTGGTCCTCTGTGACAGAAAAGAGAGACGAAAGAGCAAAGCCTCCAGAGGGGTTAGAAGAGCCAGAAACCAAAGCCATAGTCGGGCCAGAAGGATTCTCATAAGAAGCCCTCGCCATGGCATCAATCTCACTGGACTTGAGCTTACTGAAGAGCTCGTCGCACGTGAGGGTCTCATAGTTAGGTGATTCGATGATCGCCTGAACTTTGGAATCCCACACCGACCGATCAAGGGTATGCAAAAGCTTCAAAGCCTCTCATGATCGTCGAAAGGCAACAGCTCCTTGTTAGCCCTCATCCTGTTGACAATCACCTGAAAGCGAGCGAATAAACTTCTATGCTCTCGCCAGGCATATGTCGAAAGTTCTCATACTCTCGCTTGAACGACTCGTAGAGTCGGTTTTGACTTGAGAGGTTCCCTCATGGAAACGCATGAGGGTGCCCAAATCTCCCGAGCCGTAGCGAGGTGAGAAACACGATCAAACTCACTCATGCTCAAACATGAGAAAAGAGCATTACGGGCTCGGCTATTGGCATCGTGCTCATCGATCTGAAGCTGAGTGACACGAGCAGCCAAGACCACGTAATCGGCAGAGTTGCAAATATCCCAAATGGAAGCACCCAAACTCTGCAGATAGGCCGACATGCGTATCTTCCAATACGCATAGTTCGTCCCATCAAAAACGGCGGTTTGCCCACGCCGCGATCCATGTCGCCTTCTGTGGATCTGGAACCGGCTAAGGTGGAAGATCCTTAACCCGCTCTGATACCAATTGAAGGACCGAGAAAGCACTAGCAAGGCGACCAGAGGACCAGGGGGGGTGAATGGGAGCTCAAAAATTTCTCTCGAAACTTGGGCCAAATGTCCCAAAATCAACCCGAGAAACTGCGACCGAAATCGTGATGCCCACGACCCTTGGAAGAGGGTGGATGATCCCTAGGATCACAGCGAGGCACCACAAGAGGATAGCAAACCAAATGCCAAAAACTCCGGCTCGAACACACCCCAAAAACAAGTCCCGAACGTAGATGGACGGCTACGTCGAGAAACTCCTAAATACCTATGCTAACAAGTAGCAAAGATACCTAGAGAGGTTCCTTGGTCAACTCTAGGGCCAAAGAGAAGTCCGGAAACCAAGCGTACAAGCCGGGAGAGCAAACGCACTAAACCGGAAACACAGCCAAATTCTCGGACTGTCCGCCAGTACGGTCCGGACTGTCCGCGGGAGAGTGGCGGACTGTCCGCCGGCAAACTCGCCAAAAAGCAAGTGCTGCAAGTCCCTGGACGTTCCCGGACTGTCCGCCAAACCCAACGGCGGACTGTCCACCGGTCAAGTTTCATCACTGTTCACCGAGACACGCAGCCACTACTTGGCTGAATCCCCGACGCGCGGACTGTCCGCCCTGAGTGGCGGACTGTCCGCGGTCACTCAGGGAGGGCGATTTTGTTCGCCCTTCACCCAAATCATCCAAATCCAATCAACTCACAATCCCACGTTCCAAAACTTGGAGAGGATGATCACGAAGTAGTTAGGAGACTATCCCCAAGAAATCATCCGCTCAAATCGAGTCAATCACCGGGAAATCAAAAGGGGAGGAGGATGAACCAAAAAGCGCCACGAAAACGAAATCAACCCGATCTACTTGTTCGTAAGGAGATAGAAATTCTTCGGTGTGAAATGATCTCCTTTCAAATACGAACAAGTTGATTCAAATGGATTTGCAAAGACGCAGTAGGGAGAGAGATCGAGTGACGGGAAATCAGGAGAAACGAAGAACGCGAAGAACACGAACTAAAACGCGAATCAACACATCGATCTGCAACCGTGTGGCTACCACACGCTACAACAGTGAGGTTACGGCCTCACTTCCTCAAAATCTCCAGTACACAGAGGTATGGTTCTCTGCGGATCTCAGCTAGCTACAGCAGGGGATTAGGAGAGCAGAGAAACCCTAGAAGCAAAGAGCAAATGACAGGGATGACTAACTGAGATAGATGGGGAGGTGGGTGTCTCCCCCTATTTATCCTAATTCTAACCTATTCCTAATTCCCACTCTACCCCTAACTACTTACAGAGCGAACCAGCTAAACCCTAGGGTTATTCTGGACCAACTCGGTGGTAGGTGTATCCGACGGCACGCCCGCACAACTCGTAGCGTTGCCTCGACGCAACCTCCCGATTGCCGCCACGTGCCGCCCTCGCTCTGCACCCCCAGTTTTGTGGCCCAAACTGGGAAACCAGCCTTTTCCAGCCAACCCCCGGTTTTGAGGCCCAAACCGGGAAACCAGCCCACCAGAGATCTGAGTTTTGAGGCCAAACTCAGCAAACCCTCGGCGCCTAGGTTTTGAGGCCCAAACCTGGAAACCGTCCTCAGCCCGAGTTTTGTGGCCAAACTCAGAAACCATCCGCACCCAGGTTTTGAGGCCCAAACCTGGAAACCGTCCACCCGATGGTTTTTCCCTGGCTCTACCACCAAACCGACGTCGTAGATGGGATGCACCTGCCGTGCACCCCGTCCACCGACACATGTCCCCAAGTCCACGACTCAGGCAACACATGACCGCACTTCTTCACTTGTTGTCATCACAGGCTGCCAGCCACCATAGCTGATCCTCGGGCCTCTGGTCCCTCAGTCCAAGCCTCACGTCCGCCCTTCGCCACTCTCGGTCCATCGGCACGGCATGTCTCTACTTGACCTTCACCTCGCCTTTGATCACTGCATCCGTGCTCGACACCTGCACAACACAAGCCAAAGAACATGCGCATCATCCCAGTTGACAATCACTCATCACCCAGAGACCCGGCATACACCCATGTATCCGCAACCGATGGCAAACGGACGGTCCGATGGTGAGCATCTGATGCTCTTCAAAAACACTGACTCTTGACACGTGGCACTTAGCGTTCGGTGTCAAGAAACTCAGCGTCCGATGCCCCCGACCCGAGCTCCGATGCCCTCTGAAACTGCACAGTTCTTCCACGGATTCAACCTGATCTCCTCCGAATCAAAAGCTCTAGGCTCTTAGATTGGTATGAGAGTTCAAGAAGGTAGTGAGCTACCCCTAAGAGATCATGGCTCGAACCTAACTCCAAATCAGTGAATCAGAAGATTCGGGGCAAAAGAGACAAAAACCGATTCGAAATGAAAAATCGACGGATCTACTAGCTCGTGAGTTAGAGGTGATTCCTTCGGTGAAAAGATGCGCCTCACGATCTAGAACAACTCAGTTCAAACGGATTTCCAAAAGACCCAATGATGAGGGGATCAACAACAGAAAAAACATGGAAAAAAAGCAACCCGCGAAGAACAACACCAAAACGCGAATCACAACCATGAATTTGCAACCGTGTGGCTACCACACGCTACATAGTGAGATTACAGTCTCACTTCCTCAAATCTCATGGACACAGAGGTATGGTTCTGCGGATCTCAGTAGCTACAGCAGGGATTGGAGAGCAGGAAAACCCTACGTGGAGAATAGCAAAAGACTGAGATAGTTTGGGAGGTGGGTGTCTCCCCCTACTTATCCTAATTAATTCCCACTCTACCCCTAATTATTTAAAGAGCGAACCAGCTAAACCCTAAGGTTATTCTGGACCAACTCGGAGTGGATGCTAATCCGACAGCCATGTCCGCAGAACTGGTAGTGTTGCCTCGACGCAACCTCACCGATTGCCGCCACGTGCCGCCACTTCTCTGCTCGTCCTTTTCACGGACCTCGCCCCCGGTTTTGAGGCCGAAACCAGGAAACCTGTCTTCACGACCATCTTCCGGTTTTGGGGCCCAAAACGGGAAACCCGCCGCCTCCATCGCCTGAGTTTTGTGGCCCAAATCAGAAACCCGCCAACGCCCAGGTTTTGAGGCCCAAACCTGGAAACCATCCTCAGCCCGAGTTTTGTGGCCCAAACTCGGCAAACCCGCAGCACCCAGGTTTTGTGGCCCAACCTGGAAACCGTCCACCCAGTGGTTTTTCTGTGGCTCAACCACCAAACCGACGCTGTAGAGGGGATGCACTGCCCATTCACCCCGTCCACCGACACGTGTCCCCAGGTCCTCGACCCGAGCAACACCATGTCCTGCAAGTCTCCGCTCGTTGCTATCCCAGGCTGTCAGCCACCACAAGCTGATCCTCAGGCCACCGGTCCCTCAGTCCAAGCCTCACGTCCGCCCTTCACCGCTCCAGGTCCGTCGGCACGGCACGTCTCTACTTGACCTTCACCTTGCCCTTGATCATTGTCTCCGTGCTCGACACCTGCACAACACAAGCCAAAGAACATGCGTATAAAACTCGTTGACAATCACTCATCACTCAAGTGTGAGTTTTGGAAGAAGAAAGTACATTTCCTTGGTCATATCTTGTCTGAAGAGGGAATCTCAGTTGATCCCAGTAAGGTGCAGGAAGTAATGGATTGGAAGGCTCCTACTTCTGTTGGTGAGATTCAGAGTTTCTTGGGGGTTTAGCAGGATACTATCGCCGATTCATTCCGGATTTCTCCAAGATTGCAAACCTATGACGAGCTTGTTGCAAAAGAATCAGAAGTTTGAATGGGCAGAGGAGTGTGAAACCACTTTCTGTGCCTTGCGGAAACTATTGACCACTGCTCCTGTTTTAGCTCAACCGGATATCGAGAAGCCCTTTGATGTCTTTTGTGATGCATCGAAAGTTGGTTTAGGTTGTGTTCTTATGCAAGGAGGCAGGGTAATTGCTTATGCATCTCGTAAATTGAGAAAACATGAAGTGAATTATCCTACAAATGATTGGAGTTGGCTGCAGTTGTACATGCTCTAAAGATCTGGAGACATTATCATAAAAGTCTCAAGTATATCTTCACTCACCCTGAATTGAATATGAGGCAGATAAGATGGCTTTAACTGATTAAGGATTATAATCTGCAGATTCACTATCATCTCGATAAAGCAATGTCGTAGCCGATGCTCTGAGTCAAAATCGCACTGTAATACGTTGAAGTTACTACCAAAAGATGAGTTCAGTTTAATGCATCCTGCAGTGCTACATGACCTTGAGTCACGTAGCACATGGTTGATCAAATCAGGGAGAGGCAAAAGCAGATAAGGGAATTATCATATCAAGGAAAATAGGATAAAAGCCGCAACTGAACCAATTAAACATTTTCGAGTAGATGACGATGGAGTTCTATGGTTTGACCAGCGCCTAGTGGTACCTAAAGATAGAGAACTCAGAATCGGATTATGGACTAAGCGCATTTGTCTAGGATATCCATTCATCCTGGAAGCGCTAAAATGTATCAAGATTTACGTCCCAGAATTTGGTGGACTAAGATGAAGAAGGAAATTGCTGCTTATGTGCTAGATGTGACACATGTTGCCGGGTGAAAGCTATTCACCTGAAACCAGCTAGAATGCTTCAACCGTTATCTATACCTGAGTGGAAGTGGGAAGAAGTGAGTATGGATTTTATCACCGGTTTGCCCACTACTCAGAAGGGAAATGACTCCATTTGGGTAATTGTAGATCGTCTTACCAAGACAGCATTTCCTTCCAGTCAAGACCAGCTATAAGGCACCAGACTATGCGGAGATCTAGTTGAGTCAGATTGTTCGACTCCATGGTGTACCAAAGAGCATAGTTTCAGATCGAGGATCACAGTTCACTGCACCATTTTGGGAAAAGCTGCAAAAGGAGTTAGGCACGGACTTGATCCAAAGTTCGGCCTATCATCCACAGACCTCAGGACAAACAGAGAGAGTGAACCAAGTGTTGGAAGATATGTTGAGAGCCTGCGTAATATCAGCAAAAGGTTCTTGGGAGAAATGGTTGCCTTTAGCAGAATTCGCTTATAACAACAGTTATCAAGAGAGTATTCAGATGGCGCCTTTTGAAGCCCTATATGGTAGAAGATGCAGAACACCGATAAATTGGGTTGAACCAGGAGAACGTCGGTACTATGGAATTGATTTCGTCAAAGAAGTAGAAGAACAAGTTAGAATCATTCAGCAGCATATGGCAGCTGCACAATCTTGACAGAAAAGCTATGCCGATAAACGTAGAAGGCCGCTTGAGTTCAATGTCGGTGACTACGTCTACCTGAAGGTTTCACCTATGAAAGGTGTTAAGCGCTTTAGTTGGCACCAAGGTTTGTGGGACCTTATAGAATCATGGAAAAGAGGAGAGAAGTAGCTTATCAACTACAACTGCCAGAACATTTGAAAGCCATATTCTTGTATTCCATGTATCGCAATTGAAGAAATGTCTTCGAATACCCGAGGAAGAAGTGCAACCAGCCAGTATCAAGTTGCAATCCAATCTTACTTACTCTATACAGCCGCACCGAGTACTCGACGAGAAAGAAAGAGCAACTCGCAGAAGAATAGTTAAGCAGTACAAGGTAACTTGGAGTGAACAAGACGACTGGGACGCTACTTGGGAGACGGACGACGACTATTTAAAGGAGGTGTACCCACGCTTTTATGAAAAATGGTTAGTAACTCAATTCTCGGGACAAGATTTCTTTAAGGAGGGGAGGGCTGTAACACCCTAGGTGTTAAGCAACCCTAAATGCATAACTTGACATAGCATGAGCATGGCATCTCATCATTTCATGTGCATTTGTGTGTATGTTTGTTTAAGTCCTTGCCTAGTTTCTAGTGTAGCTATGAATTGCTTTGTGTCTCTGACCAAGTGCCTTAAACCAAAGTTGTAGATCTTGATGAAAGGAACAATTTCTTAAAAGCACTTTTCAGAAAAGTCATTTAAATGTTATTGCTTGCATTAGAAAAATAGGCTAGGAGTAAAATTCTTTTCTAAGCATAATTTGTACTTGAGCCTTAAAGACGAATTGGTCCTTGCAAAATTCTAAGCAACTTTGCTTTTAGGACCTTTTCCTAATTCGGCTTAGTTTGGGAGTTATGGGTAGGGGTAGAAAAGAAATGAGCAAAAACCTCTTTAGTTTAAACCCCGTGGGCCCCACCTGTCATCCTCTCTTTCTCCCTCCACCGCGCGCCCGCCGCTCGCCCGCACGCCGTACGCCGGCGAAACCCACTGCTGCCGCCGCGAGACCGCCTTTCGCCGCCCAAACCGCCGCTCGCCGCGCCCGTGTTTTTCGCCGAGCCGATAGGAACCCCCTATCCCCTCTCTGCCCCGTCGCCGCGTGGCCGCCGATTTGCCGCCGAAACCAAGACGTGCCACGGCCATGTCCGCCGCGGACCACCGCCATGCGTGGCACCGAGCAATGCCGGGGTCGGCATGGCTCGATAGTCGCCCTCGTAGGTCGCTTAGGGTTTGCTTGAGCTAGTGCTCGCTTGAGCTAGTGCTCGCGTCGCCGTGCCTCGAAATAGACAGGCGAAGCCTCGCAGACGTCTTGCAGCGCCGCCGCTCCGCCATGGTCGCGCGTCGATCTTGCTCCGTTTGAGCCCCTGTCGGGAGACTTGGTCGACCGTGTCCGCCTCGCGAAGGCGAACCTAGCGGTGTAGATGGTTGCGCCGGAGACCTCGCCGCCGGCGAACTAGCGCCGGTCAACTCAGGTGGGTGTGCACTGCCTCTAATGCATGGGCCTGTTGATTGGGTGAGGTGGGGTCGCCTGACCCGCGGGACCCGCTGACAGTGAGTGAAAAAGAGAAGGGGAAAGTTTGGGTACCCTAGCGCTCAGGTTAGCCGGGTGCGTTTAGCACTTTGCTCTGTGTCTGCTGGTGCATGAAGTCGGGTGTCCGTAGCGTTTTAGTTAGGTTTTTCCTTAATCCAGTTTTGCAGAAATAGAATAAATGCTTCTAAAATTCATACAAGGCTCATTTAAGTCCAAGTGATGTGAAATAAATTTGTTGTGTTGGAAATGAATAGAGCTACCTGTTAAAAATATTGAATGCATATTTTGTGATACTTTCGTATGCAGTTTAAATTAATTTAGGATTGGCTGTTAACTTAGAAAATGCATAACTAATCCTGTGTAGCTCAGAAAAATGTTATTCCAATTGTTAGATTTGTGTATAGATGAGTCGTTTCTAGGAAAAATATAATATGGAGATGTTCTGTGAAAATTTTTACCAGTAACATTTAAAATGGTTAACTGCTATTTTCTTGTATGATTTTTAGTAATTAAAATATAAATGATATGAACCTGATAATTTTTGTAGACTGCTCTTGTATTAAGAAGTTCAGAAGAAAAATGTGAAATTTGTTGTTTGACACTTTTTTCTAGGATGTGTAGTTCAAAGCACCTATTCACCATGTTGTTTGTCTTTTTCATAGAGGACAGTGTTTTAAGTCCAAATGACTTGAAATTCGGACAGTGGGCTCGATTACATGTTATTAACCGAAAGTAATTTTTGTAGATTTTTCCAAGACTATTTGTGAAAGGCTACTGTTATAAGCATGCTTAAAATAGGTTATTTGGCAAGTAAGTAGAGGATAAATAAAATAAATGAGTAAATAATGCTATGGTGATTAAGTGTCCTAATTGGCTAATTAGGAAGGTTAATTGGTTGTTAGATGCTAAGGTCTTTCAAAGTCAATGGATGATGTTGACTATCTTGTTAAAAGAATGCAGTAGATGAGATGTGCTTATCTCCGGAATAATCTTTGTCCAATGATTGCATCACATAAGCATTCCATGTGCATTCATCCTATTTATACGCGTTCATGCATCATACATGATCGATAAAAGAGACCCAAAAGCCGCCGCAGTAGGAAGAGCCGAGCCAGGAGGAGACCGAAGGGGCCGACGCCGAAGAACTGCCCGAGTGCCAAGATCACCGCCCGTCTGACTTTGAAAGAGGCAAGCCCCAGAGCATTTAACTCCTACGATTTGCAAATGGTTTACGAATTAACCTGATATAATGATGGTTGCATTAGGGTTATAGAAATTGATTGCTACTGTTGATGCATTATTACCATACCTTGTCCACTATAAATATTATCTTGATATCCCTGTTTAGGTTTAGGCTCGTTATATGCTTAGCCTTGCTTAGACCGGTAAAAGTCGGGTGATTTCCTGTCCCCTGCATATAGGTGGATACTGATCATCATTAGCCTAGTGCTATCGTGGAATAACCATATGATTAATGAATTGGAGACCGACGGGATGTAAGAGGAGCAGGGCATGGGTTCTGTGTGCTAGTAGTCTCCCGTCTGTGTCGCATAGGACCCGTTTCGGGAAATGTCCTTTCAGTCAAATTGAACGCGTCAAACACTTAACGGAGTAGGTCGGAGTACCTCCCGCGAAGTCGAGTAATTTTATTCGAGCCGGTGATGGAGATGTTGATGCCTAACACCCAGGGCCTCGGCTGTACCGTGGGCAACTATTCTGAACAACCTGGCATGGTCCGAGGGCAGGCAGGGCCTGATCGACCTGGAATGACCGTGGGAAGCTATAGCTTGAGCGACCTGGCACTGAGATAACCCCGTGTGTAGAAGGGCCCATGGCCGTCCCGTGTGTTGTGTTCTCGAATTTCCTAAGTGGCAGCTTACGACTGCCATGGCCGGATGTGTCGGGCGAGTGTGCGACTTTATCCCTAGCTGGGTAGAAATCGATATAATCGCCATCGCTCCTAGACAGTGAGTAATTGATTGTAGATCATTACCTGTAGAACTTATGGAACTAAAGATGGTTATGGTATGGAATTTGAAAGGCTATTGATGAAATAGTCACTCTTGCTTGAATAATAGTCAAGTGCTTGTTATAGTTCGGGTGCAAACCTAGTAAGGTAGAATTAATTATAATAGTGACTGCCAACACCTAAGTAAGTTTATTTACAAAAGAGCTTTCATGCAAATGGTGTGTATAGCCAACCCCATATATAGCCTACATGATCCTTGGTGTCTTCATTTCTGGTTTATGACGGGTAAGTGATGCATCCAGCCCAGGTGGGGTTGGCCGGCCCAACAAATTAGGGTTGCCTGGACTCCAACAATTCTTATATACACACACTCGGGGAAAGGCCCAATGTCCCTAAAAGACTAGTCTGATAGGGGAAGGGTGGCTCTCCCTTTAAGGTGGCTTCCTCCTCCTAGGCTAAGCAAGGTGGGATTATTCAGGGCTCACACGGTCGCCGCCCGACTACAACTAGGCCACTTGGCCCATCTTTGTTGCGTCTTTGCCAGCGGGTAATAATGGAGGATGTCCTCATCATTCTCCCCTTCTTAACAAGGGCCCAGCTCTGATACCAAATGATGCATCCAACCTAGGTGGGGTTGGCCGAGGCCCAACAAATTCAGGTTGCCCGGACTCCAAGTTCTTATATACACCCACTCGGGGAAAGGCCTAATGTCCCTAAAAGACTAGTCTGATAGGGGAAGGGTGGCTCTACCTTTTAAGGTGGCTTCCTCCTCCCAAGCTAAGCAAGGTGGGATTATTCAGATGCTCACATGGTCGTCGCCCGACTACAACTAGGCCACTTGGCCCATCTTTGTTGCATCTTTGCTAGCGGGTAACAATGGAGGATGTCCTCATCATTAATTGATGAGGGCTGGCCCGATCTTCCGTGAGGTAACTGGTAAATTCGATTGGTGGAGATCTCGACGTTGGCGATCCGGCTTCAAATCAGACACGATTCGAACCCTGCAACCATTACACCACTGCTCCGTTGGTTATCAACCAAGCACAACTTGATTGACCTCGCCAAGAAGGCTATTCCTGCAAGCGAATCGAAGAACACAAGCAAGAAGGTAAAGCACGCAATCTGAAATTGCAAATATGAATGATGCGAATATCAATAGAGTGTTCAAGAACTCCATTCCAAAGGACTAATCGACACAGTGGAGGAGATCAAGTACGGGGGCCCTGGATCATTGTAAAAGGATTCGACACCACAGTTACAATGAACGATTCAGTTTATCGATGGAAAACTAAACTCTAAACAAAACCCAAGACCTAACGACGATGACGACAGCTAATTTGAGGGTTTAGGGCGTCATCTATGCTAGACGCGCCCCCTAATGGGCTCTAAGACGATACACGGCCCAATGGACCAAAAGACGCTGTCGCAGCACCCTGGCAGATTCTGGACGTTGATTTGTTTCGACGATTCCCGTTGACTCAGGACGTATTTTGATGTGATACCAAAGCCATTGGTTAGCTTATTAAATTATCTTTCCAAGTATATCTGGTTTGTCTAAAACGGAGTCTGTATGTATCCGGGGCGTTGATTTTACTCGGGACTGCTCCTGAATTCCGACGGTGACGTGGTAGCTGAGTTAGAGACGGATTGCAACTGGGGGAAGACCTTGGTGTCGGTGTGTCCAGCGTGGCGATGTCCTCATCAGTAAGTCTAGCTGAGTACCTTCTTGTACTCAGGGTTTTATTCCCTTGTGTTGCAGATGGACAGTGCTTCTATGGCTACTGTGAGAACTGCCTGTACCCGGTTACGGGAGATGACAAGACCATGGGCATGGTCGCTTCTTATCTTTTCTGATGCTTTTGTGAAACCTGATCAGGCTGATGGCACCGTATTGAGAACCAACTGAACTTATGTTAAAACTATGTTGCTTTCGCTACTGTTTCAAACTATGGTTTGTAATATTGTTTCGCACTCTGATGTATTTGAACTATGTGCAAACTGTGATGTAACTTGTGGACACTTTCGCGGAACTATTACGATCTTGGCTGATGTTGAAATGATTTGAAATCCTTCGAGATTTCTAGACTACCGGGTTTGTACGAGCTTAAGTACATGATAATCTTTGCGAAAGCAGGGGTTCCAGTGCTTAATCTGGTATAAATTGCTCGGTTCTGTCACACTGGAGTTCCCCCCGGTTTTGAGGCTGAAACCGGGAAACCTGTCCTCCGGCTGAGTTTTGTGGCCCAAACTCAGAAACCCCGTGAGACAAGTTTTGAGGCCTAAACCTAAAAATCGTCCTCGTCGAGTTTTGAGGCCCAAACTCGGAATCCGGCCACCCTGAGTTTTGAGGCCCAAACTCGGAAAACCGTCGAGGGTAGTTTTTTGAGGCTCAACTACCAAACCCGCACCGTAGACGGGATGTGGTTCGCACACCCCGAGTTCCAG
The DNA here is from genome assembly GCA_009763385.1 of Coix lacryma-jobi var. lacryma-jobi. Classification (NCBI taxonomy): domain Eukaryota; kingdom Viridiplantae; phylum Streptophyta; class Magnoliopsida; order Poales; family Poaceae; genus Coix; species Coix lacryma-jobi. The sequence goes on along the minus strand of CM019830.1, from coordinate 98,235,284 downwards.
TACCGATGCCGGAGCATGTCCAGCCTCCACGCCGGGCATAGTGCATTCGCCATCCTTCTCGGCCTCCCGCCAAGTGTCACGACGCCATCACCTTCCTCCTGACTCGGCCGATGCACCGCACATCCCCATCTGCTCTTGCTTGTCAATGCCACGTGCCAGCTACCACAGCTGGTCCTCAGGTCTCCGGTCCGTCGGTCCAAGCCTCACGTTCGCCCCACCGCTCCCGCTTCATCGGTAGGACACGTCACTACTTGACCTTCAAGTCACCTTCGACCACTGTCTCCGAGCTCCGCACCTGCACACCAACACAGCCAAGAGACATGTTGCCCGTTGATCGATCACTCATCACTCAGGAAGGGAACCACAAGAGCACATATCAACCTTGTGTTCACAGGGTGAATGAGAGCCTCAAATTTCAACTCGTGAAATAGATGGCCCTTGTCCCAGAAAATCACCCCAAAAGCGAAGACTCAAAACAACCGGTGAGTTCACGACCAACGAATAGGTGATGTCCTAGTGGTACAGCGGAACTACTAGAGAACGTCTGAAACCAAGTGCCAAAGCCATGGAGCAAAACTTCACAAACAGCAGGTTCGCGGACTGTCCGCCGTCAGGGTCCCGGACTGCTCGCAGTTCAATGCCGGATTGTCCGCGCCTGGATCCTGAACTGTCTGCCGGCAAAACTCCCGAAAATAGACTGTTCTACAACAGTCCTGGACAGGTCCCGAACTGTTCACGGGTTTGTAGCACGGACTGTCCGCCGGTCACTTGACCAGGAACAGTCAGGGGCTGCGCCTGACAGCCTGTGCTCAAACCCGATGCGCGGACTGTCCGCGCTAGGGTGGCGGACTGTCCGCGCTAGGGTGGCGGACTGTCCGCAAACGCCCAGAAAGCTGAAAATAGCTCGGGTCAAAACCAAATTCGATTGCAACTCGACCAAATCAATTGGGGCTTCGACCAAACTTCTCCCGAGTGTTCTTCTACGTATTGGGGGTGTTATCCTAAGAAATCATCACACCAAACCAAGTCAATCACGAGAAATCTGAAGAACACTAGAAAAGGGGGAAGAACGAACATGAATTTTGCCCGATCTATGTCCTTGTGAGGTTAGAGGAGAAATCTTTTGGTAGAAAAGAAGGAGCTCACGACATAGAACAATCTTATTCAAGTGGAACCGAAAATCATCTCACGGAGAGAGAGAACGAGGCAAATCTCTGGAGAGAAAAAAACCGAAACGCGAAGAACACACAAGCAAAACGTGAATCGATCGGGCATTCAACCGTGTCTCGAACCCAAGAGACAATAGTGAGGTTACGGTCTCACTTCCTAAAAATCTCTAGTACACATAGGTATTGTGGTTCACTCTACGGATCACAGGCAGCGAGGTATGATTAGAACTAAGCAGGAATGAGGGGCTGCTAGGATAGAGAGAGAGAGGAGGGGCTGCCTCTCTTAGTTATAGCCTAATAACAATAGTCCCCTTCTACCCCTAGATACAAGAGCAAATAGGCTAACCCTAGGGGTATTCCAGTCCAACTCTGCGGAGTCTTGATCCGATGGCCACGCGCCTTCCTCATCCTTAGCTTCACCTCGATGTGCTGTCCTGTCGACCGTCATGCCGTCCTGTCATGCCTCAGGATGGAACCACGTGTCGTCCTGTCGACCGTCGTACCTTCCTCATGGATAGCTTTGCCGCAACGCAATCCTCTCTGCGCCGCCATACATCGACCGTCCTTTTTGGACCCCCCCCCCCGGTTTTGAGGCTGAAACCGACAAACCTGTCCTCCGTCTGAGTTTTGTGGCCCAAACTCAGAAACCCGCCAGCCTAGGTTTTGAGGCCCAAACCTGGAAATCATCCACGCCGAGTTTTGACGGCCAAACTCGGAAACCCGGCACCCGAGTTTTGAGCCCAAACTCGGGAACCATCGAAGGTAGTTTTTTGAGGCTCAACTACCAAACCTGCGCCATAGACGGGATGTGGTTCGCACACCCCGACACCGGCACCGATGCCGATGCATGTCCAGCCTCCACGCGGGCACAACGCATTCGCCTTCTTCTCGGCCTCCCACGAAGTGTCACGACGCCATCGTCTTCCTCTCGACTCAGCCGATGCACCGCGCATCCCCATGTGCTCTCGCTCGCCGATGGCACATGCCAGCTACCACAGGTGGTCCTCAGGTGTTGGCGCAAAATGTGGTGCACCGCACCTCATACACAGCAAGCCGGAAAGCGTGGCTTCAATCGGGTTCCCGGACAGTTTGAAATCCGGAGACGTGCCAGTCGGTTTGACCTGAAGACCAACAAGGGATAAAACTGTGAGAATAAAAATGGAACATGCCGGGTGAGACCAGACAGTTCCATATTTACGGCCTTGAAGCCAATCACAATGGCACACAGCTATAGAAGCTGTCTGTCAACAGGTTTAAGAGTCATTCGGCTAACTCTGAACATAAACATACGTAAGCAGTTGGTTGCTGAACGCACATACATGAAAAGACATGCTTGGACGAATAAAGATAAATTATGAATTGACGTGTAACCAAGCTCGGCATGCTAGCCGAGTTGGGATTCATGAGGAAGGAAGGAACATACAAACAAACATGATCAAACCAATCTAAAACCTGCATCTGCCGCACGATACCTAGTTCTATCTAAGCCTAAACAAGATTGACATGCATGAACCCACAACATGTAACAATCTAGATTAGAAATTAATTCGGCCATCATAATCATGCAATGAATAACCACAATTATTGAAAGGTATAAATAAACTTGTAAAGCAAGGCCGAACAAAGATCAATCTAGATTGGGCAAAAGAGTGTTACAAAATTAATGAAAACATGCAACACATGATAACTTAATGAATTTATTAGATCTGCCAAATCTAATAGAGCCGATACCTATCTTGCTTTTGCTAAACATATGAATAAACGCCTGCCGCACAATATCTACTCATAAGCAAAGATTTCTTGATCATTAACAAAGGTCCGCCGCACGACCATTGGAAACAAACAAGACTACTTGTGTCATATCTAAATCCACCGCATGATACTAGACATGATAACAAGGTTGTCAGGACTTACGGAGGTCGACGGATCGATAATTCCTCTCGAAGAACTCGACGACACGACTAAGGACTCGAAGGTGGCACGAGGCCGGTTTGTATTGATATGGTTGTGAACCATTTTACAATGGCCGAGGGTTTATATTTATACCCTGGGCAAAATACGAGTCCTAGAAGATTACGATATAATGAAATTTGGAAAATACAAGTCCTATTCCTATTTTTTCTCTTGGCGTCCTTCATCGTCACGTGCCCTCTCGTGCAAGCCGACTTCACTTGCCGTATTCGTTTCTCGAATGGAGTCACCGCCTGGCAAGACAGCCGATCGCACAGACATTTGCCGAAACTCCGAGGGTTAGCGGACCGCCTGGATGTTCGCCGAATCCCTTTCTCACTGTCGGCTGTGTCCACTTGTCATTTTTCCTGGCCTGCCTGATTAACCGATCTCCCTTGTTTCTGCCAATTCTGCAAATCGTATCTATCTTCAGTAAAATTCGACCTATCTCTTTCCAGTCCAAATTTTTGGTGTAAACACATGCCCCCTAATTTTGGGATAAATATTTATTCCAAAATTCTTTTCTCCCGATCAACTGACGTGGAACCTCTGGAAGCATCCACTCCTGTGGAAATTTTACGTGCCTTAATTGCCTTACCTGCCGATGCACCTTTTGGGGTCTTTTTAAGTCACCCTTCGCCTTGTTTCGGCCTGTACCTTCAAACTCCCGTGTTTCGATCTCAAAACTAAGAAAAACCCTTCTTCCTCTTGTCATCATCCAACCCAATCTAGAAGATGTCTTACGTGGCAAGCAGACATAGCTCCGAGCTTGGCGTTTCCAGCACTCCAAGAAGAGGTTGTTTTCCTCTATCTTTGTTTCAAGAATGAAGCAGCCATTCTTACTTCGTTATTCTTGTTCGGGAGGATCGATGATGACTTCTCCGAGAACCTGACTCAGAAGGTCATAGACTTTCAACTTGACCTGGAGGGGAAGGATCAAGAGATTACCCGAATCTCTTGGGAGCGTGACGTCGCTCGGAATCGGGCCGCCGGTGAACATTTTTTCATCATTTTGTCTCTGTTTTCCTTTCTTGCCTTTACTCACCCTTCTTTCTTTAGCTCTGGAGGCAAAACTCCATGCTCTCGAAGCTGTCGTCACCAATCTTGCCATTACGGCTAATGCGGCGGGTACGATGGCCTTGAGCCGGGTGAATGAGGTCAACCAAATCCTCCCGACATCTCCAGGGCTGGCATGGGATACGTCGCAGCGCTTGCTTTCCACGCCGTATGGATCCACTCCGGGTCGATTACCGCAATTTCGATGTTTGTGGCGGGGGCTAGAATACAGGGTAGCACATTCTGTGGATGACATGAAGAAGCTAGAACAGATCTGGCTGATTCCTTCGACCACGATCTCCCGATTAGGTGTAGGATAGAATGGATGAACTAATCTTCATTGTAATCTTGTGTTCCCCCTTTTTGTAAATAAAAAGTCATTCTGTTTGATCTCTGAAATCAATCTGGGCTGATCCTTCGAGACCAACGTGTGTTCTGCTTCGTGCATCAGTCATTGACTTTTATCTTTACTCTAACGGCGATGTATATCACATCGGCTATTGTTGACAATTATGTCAGTCATCTCTTGTTTTGCAAGCGATTGCTGTAATCGGCTATCTTCAGATCTGGTGTTCTGGATCTCCCTCAATTTTCCAATCCATGACAATACTAGGATAATACTTCTTAAGGAATTTCCTACTTATAGCTTTTTCTGAAGATTTCCCATTAAAACTCTATTGCCAAAATTGAGCTCTTTATGCGGCAACACTCCTTAGCCGAATCCTATCAGCTTCCGATTCTGGAGTCACGATCTCCTCGAGTCAGCAAAAATCTAGCCTGGCCCAATGGCCCATAAATCATGAAAACCCTACTTCGATGCTTGGCTTTCCAGTGTGCAAGTCATGGTTCCATAAATATGACCCTACGCAGGCCATCTCCCTCAACTCTAATTGAACAGTTTGCCTTGCAAACTCTCCACTTCTCGGCTCTTAGCTCAAGCCAGAGAGAAAAAATCCTCGCCTGTATTCTCAATGGCAGGCAATGGTGACCACAACAAACGTCCTACTAGAGATGAAACGGGAGGAAACTGAGCATCGACTCATCGGCATCATGGGTAAAAATTGGTTTCTTGCCCCCTTGCGGTAGTAGCTTTCCTTGTTATCCCGTTCCTAATTCACTGTTCACCTTCTTTCCAAGGTGAGGTCTTTCTCCAGTCAAACCCGGATCCCTTTTCCAGAAACGACAGTTCCAATGGCCTTTCCTAATCCTTTTCCCGGGTCATCAAACTGCTTTGAGTCCGATGACTCATCTCGGTACACCTGTTTGGATGCCCTTCGGTACCGCGAGGAGAGATAGGGCCCAGAAGGAGTTGAAAGATGTATCCAATAAGTACGGCATCGATGAAGCTGAATGGGAGAACCAGCAGAGAAGCAGCTCTGCAACGCTATCACTGGTTAGTGATATCCTCACTCGACCCCCTTCTTCTGATTGGGCTTGCTTTTGCCCAATGCATCTTTTCCTTTTGCCAGCTCTTTCTGCAGAGAATGACCATCTGAGAGCGGCAGCGAACAGAGTTGCCGACAAGGTGAACGCCCACGGGACCCCAGTCGAGGCGCGCCTTGATGCTGCGGATGGCCGCATAGATCAGGCCGTCATCCAAGGTGTGCATCTTGGCGTCTCTCATGGGCTAGCGGCGATGAGCTCCTGGACCACGGGACCACGAAGACTACTCCTTTCACAGTCGGTTTCGCAGGCGGATACCTAGATGAAATCGAAGACATTGAAGTTTATGATGATCATGCGCTACTCTCGCCGGAGTCACTGATCCACAGTCCGTTCTGAACAAATTATTCCAGGAGTAGTGTGTACTAGGATGGATCTGCAAATGAATAAACAAAGTTGTTTCTTCTCTAAATAATGTCCATTTGCATCTTCTGATTATCTCAGCGATTTTTCCGATTGTAACATTTCATTCAGAATAACGCTTCCGAATGCATGACGTCACTTTAGCCGACTAGATCTCGTTTTGACATGTCATGTCACTCGGCATGTTATTTACTGCACTTCACCTTTCTCTTCTCCCGATAAACCTGCTAACTTAAAAAATGCTAGGGTCACCAGGGTTATGAACATTTTTGTACTAAAGGCGATATAAACAATATCGGCTATATTTCAAACTCTTAGAGTATTTTCTGCCAAGGCGATGCTTTACATCGGCTATCTTTGCGTACATATATTCTTGAATCCGCTCATGTACCAACTATCTCATCAAATTCAAAAACTATCATGCATTCGGCATTTAATAAGTAGTGTCGAAGCTTGATACATGAGTAATACACATATGAACAAAATTCTCCATAGCCGAATACCTTGTCTCTGCATATAACATCTTTCGGCTAAGGTAAGCTTATTACTCCTTTTTCTTCAAATTCTTGTATAAGGGCCGATCCTATTGTTATGCTATCGGCCGCCACGTACAACTTGAAAGATTTACCAAGCTATGGAAGTACCAACACTGGTGGTGCCTTCATATATTCTTTAATTTCATCAAAAGCTTTCTGTTGTACGTCACCCCACACGAATTCTTTGATCTTTCTTGAACTTCAGCAATGGAGAAAAAGACAGAACTCTTCCAAAAGGATTATCAATTTCAACCTATACTCTGGATCCAAATCCGCATTGACATATATTGGTCTTGTTTCGGCTTCATTATCAATATTTGCTTCTTCCAACTTACCAGCCGACACGAAACCTCATCCCAACTTTCCTCCGTTACCATCAATTGGATTATTCATTCAAAAATTGCTCTGAGAGCCGATTGCTTGGATCGACTATTGGTCCTTGTCAAAACATTCACAGGACCTACTTCCCAAACTCTTCCAGAGATGCACTCGACACCATCATATTCCCAGTAGACAGGTTCTGCAGTAGCAACACTCACCGAATCATTAGCATGGGCAACTTCGACGTAATCTCCAATCCACTGGATGAGGATTTGATGCATAGTTGACGGAACACAGCAGTTTGCATGTATCCAATCCCTTCCTAAGAGCAAACTATATGCCCCCTTGCCATCGATGATGAAGAAGGTAGTAATCAAAGTTTTTGACCCAATCGTTAGCTCAACATGAACTGCTCCTCGAGTATCAGAAGAAATTCCAGCAAAGTCCCTTAGCACGATGTCTGTCTTCAATAATTCATCACTTGCCATCCTATGTTTCCTGAAGTTAGTATATGGCATGATATTTATGGCAGCTCCCCCATCAATAAACATCTTGGTTAATGGCTTGCCATTGACATACCCCCTCATATAAAGTGGCTTCAAGTGTCGATGCTTAGCTGGTTTATCAAAAACTGCCCGTTGAGCCAAAACAAGCTGAGCCAACAGATCTTGGTATTCGTCTTCATCAAAATCTGAATACACTTCTTCTTGGACATCCTGATCTTCGGGAGCTATGAATTCTGATGGAAGAAAAAATGCCATGCACGCATCAGCCGAACGATCACCCTCATCAGGCTTTCCCTTAGGATGCCAAATTTGCTTTGTTTTGACGCCTGCTTGTGCCAATTCCTTGTTCCTTAGGCGCTGCACTCTTCTTTTCTGGCTCTTTCTCAATCCTGGTGGTCACCATTTTCCTCTCTGCCAAACATATTCACGGTATTCCTCTTCTTCAGTGCGAGCCCAACTTTGATCGGCAAATCTTCTCCCTTGCCAATTCTCGGAATTACCTATTTTTAAGCGCCGATCGTCCTCAGGGATTTGCACCCCAAGCCTTTCATGGATCAAACGGCGGTTGACTTGAGACTGCCTGTACTCAGAATATTGATCACTGCATTCAGGGCAGTTGTTCTTAGCGGGCAGCTTCAAGCCTTCATTCCAACAATACTTAAAGAACGAGCACCCCCAATGAGATTGCTCTTGCTCTCTCATATACTCTCGTTCTTCTCGGTATATCTCCTCTTCGTACCTCTGTTTCTTCTCTATGAACTTTTGTTCCTCATAAAACCTTTGCCTTTGGTACCGTTCTTGCTCCCGACGCCACTTGTTCAACAAAATGCGCGTCGTGACCGTGGGCCTAGAAGCCTCACCCCTTTCAGTTCGGCTATTCTGGAAACAAACTTGTCGCCGAAGTTCTTCATTTGTGATCTACCGATCGGGGTCAACAGCACTGGTCTCTCTCGCTTTATCAGAAGTTAATACCTTCATCTTGCTTTTGCCCCTAGGGTCATCTGCATTAACCATGTTAACAGAGAAAGAAACGGTATTCTGTCCAAAAGGGCTACCATTAATTTTCCCTGACCATGCGTCCTTCCCTCAATAACAATTCAAATAGCTTATCTGATTTGGAAACATCAAAGTCGTAGGTACCTTTTTGCTGCCTCAGCCATCGTTGATTGATTTGAGTCGGCTCTTTTGCCCAGGCTGACTCAGCTGTAGCTACCTCATATTCGTCATCATACTCCGCTGCTTCTTCTAAGAAAGCCTGATACATTTCCCTAGCCACATCACCTTTCTGGAATGGTTATTTCTCCTAAACCCCTGAGCCTGACTATTCATCATTGTCAATCGTTGTGATAATTGCCCAAGATCATCAAACTCCATGCCGAACAGCTTATCCCTGATATTCGGCAACATGCCAGCTATAGCTATCCCTGGCAATTGATCATCTGGTAAATTCAGGGAATAGCAGAGATTTTTAGTCTCCCTGAATCTGTGCAAATATTTTTGTGGTGTCTCATTATCTCTCATCCTCAGACTCATGAGATCGACCAATTTCGTCTCATTAGTGCCCATAAAGAAATACGCATGGAACTTTTGTTCTAGCTCTGCCCATGTATTGATAGAGTTTGCTGGCAGAGATGTGAACCATGAGAAAGCTTGTCCTGTTAATGACAGTAGGAAATACCGAATTCTCCAAGCCTCATCTGCAGATGCTTCTCCGAGTTGCATCAAGTAACGGCTGATGTGTTCAACAGTACTGGTATCATCTTGGCCTGAGAACTTAGTAAGATCAGTAGGAGATTTCACCAATGGAGGAAGTGTCACTCGGTTGTACCACTCCGAGTAAGGAGACTTGTAAGCGTAAGACTGATTCTTTGGCTTCAGGCCGAATTGATTTTGCATCATGTCGGCCATCCTATGCATGATGAGGTCGACACTTGAGTCTGGAGCTGCTTCTGTTTGACCTCCATGAAATGCCCCCCGTTGAATTTTTATAGCCTGGATTCGAGAAAGCATCAATCGCACTGTAATCAATGAACTCCTGATATCCGTCTCCATACATGTTCTTCTGCAATCTATTTGTTGCTGGAGACACTCTGAAAGCGGACAGTGGGACGTTCCCCGTTGTGCCGAATGAAAGTTGGCCCTGAGTTGTGGGAGGTTGTTGTGCCTGGTGAAGAACCATCCCACCTCCGCTTGAACCAACTCCGCCGTCTTCAGCAGTTTTTCTCTGATGTTGGGGTACGGGGAATAACAATGGCCCCTGTATCGAACCAGCGGCTTCTTCAAAAAGTTTATCAACTGTCGGGGCGAAGGTACCAACCATGATGGCACAAAAGGTATTTAAGAAAGCTAATTGATGATTGGTCATGGCCTCTGATATAGCCTTGTACGCCAGTTCAGTCAATTTCTGAACATCTTCCTCATCAGTACTATCAGATTGATGAGGAAGGAGAGCTCTTGGGAGTGGCTGCTTCTGGAAGGCCTTGTTGATCTTGTTCTTAGAGAAGGACATCAAGCACTTGCACTGAAACTCATCGCATGCTTGTTGTACTAAATTTTTCAAATCTGGTGGCAACTCATCCATTGTCACTTCCAGAATTTGAGTGTTGTCGATATCAGGCATCTTGGAATGAAAGGTCCCACCGGGCGTGCCAAAAAGTGTGTTGGCGCAAAATGTGGTGCACCGCGCCTCACACACAGCAAGCCGGAAAGCGTGGCTTCAATCGGGTGCCCGGACAGTTTGAAATCTGGAGACGTGCCAGTCGGTTTGGCCTGAAGACCAACAAGGGATAAAACTGTGAGAATAAAACTAGAACATGTCGGGTGAGACCAGACAGTTCCATATTTACGGCCTTGAAGCCAATCACAGTGGCACACAGCTATAGAAGTTGTCTGTCAACAGGTTTAAGAGTCATTCGGCTAACTCTAAACATAAACATACGTAAGTGTTGACACTTCTTAGCGTCGCTACTAAGAATAGAGTTTTAATCTATCCCCGGCAACGGCGCCAGAAATGCTTGTTGACACTTCTTAGCGTCGCTACTAAGAATAGAGTTTTAATCTATCCCCGGCAACGGCGCCAGAAATGCTTGTTGACACTACTTAGCGTCCCTACTAAGAATAGAGTTTTAATCTATCCCCGGCAACGGCGCCAGAAATGCTTGTTGGTAAAACTAATGACTATTGGATTAATTCCGCAAGCGCACAGAAATTACCGATGTAGCACTTCACCCGGGGTATTTCAAGGTATCGTATTTATTTTATCCCAAAGGAAGCGATGACTAGAAAGACTAACAAGAAAAGGGATCCTATCTTAGATTAGCTACAACTAATGTAGAGGGTGATAAACGAAGGGTAAAAGGACGGTGATGATTCAGGATAATTAGATGAGATAATTAAAGATAACTAGTGTAGTATAGCTAGGTGGGAGGACAACGAGTGAGAAAGGTTCCTGTGAAATTCTTAATCCACTCCCGTGTTCTAATTAATCAAATAGTAGATACAACTAGATTGATTACCTTCAACTTGGTTGCTAGGGATAAACGAGAGAGTAAAGCGATAGAAGGTTGTTCACCTAACCCAGTACTCAAGCGGATATTTGGCTTATGGACGCCTTACCTTTTAAAAACTAGCCTGAGTTCACGTGAGGGGATCTAGGTAGCCAGGCAAAATCTGTCACCTTTTGCCCATGCGCCCCTACTGTCCGTGCAAGCCAGCGGCAACCAAAGATAAGTCTTAGCCTAAGCACCACGCTTATGCTAATCCTTATTACTCTAGCTAATATACGATTAACTAAAGCACGGTTTATGGGCGATGATAAACAACCAAGATGTTTGTGTAAGGATCACAATCTGGTATGTAACTACTACAAGACTAACTAGAGCACTACAATACTATTGCAAGAATAATATTGCACAAAGGATAACACTTTGAAATGCAGAAAGAATATATATAATAAATAATTCTGGAAGGAGAACGATACAAGAGCAATACCAGACTCCCAGAAGACGACTCCGGAGACCCGAGCTTGCTCGACTCACTCTAACTCCCACCCCACTAGACTACAAATAGAAGGCTAACACTTGTATCTCATATGAAGTGAATCCTCTAATGAACCATGTCTTGAGAGGGTGGATGAAGCCTCTATTTATAGGGGAAGGTGGAGTAGGGCTACTCCGCGCCACGTCATCGATCCGTGTGCTCCCCATCTCTCATCCCTTGGATCCACCGTCATTGTAACCGCCATGGATGGATGGCCTTGATTCTTCACGTGTGAAACATGTGCAAACAACCGACATTGGATGGGTTTCACCCTGGGGTCGGCCGACCCAGCCAATGACAGGTGGGCCCACCACTTTGCTTCTAGAAGGTGCTGATGTCATCAGGCTGAATAGTGTAGCCAGGGCCCACCAAGGGGGGGGTCGGCCGACCCCCTATGACAGGGCTGGCCCACCAACTTGTGTCCCCTGATGTCCCCACATGTCATGGAGCATGGTGTCATACGTTGGTTGCATTTGCTTTCTTGTGTGGGCCCATGGATCCATGTGCTTCTCATCTTTCACCGTTGAATGCAAACACATTTCTAATCTGATGGTGGAAAGTAGCTGGTGAAGCTTCACTTGGATAGTGCCACATCACCAAGCCCGAGGAGCTCCCTGGTGGGGTCGGCCGACCCCACCTTGGGTGGGTCCAGGTGTCCATTTCCTTCTTATTTGTTATACCTGCAAATCAAATACTAAGAGTACAAGTGGAACCTTTTATTGATAAACATGTCTATGTCATGTCATTCTTCTCTATTTTCGAGCCTGTTGACGATATTTTGATATGTATTTTTATGCTATAACTATCGTCAACAAGATCCCCCAAGCTTAACCTTTGCTCGTCCCGAGCAAATAATCAAACTTAGTCTCGGTGGATCAGGAGTTGCTACAATGTTTATATTTCAAGAGTACCATGTATGCAACAAGATATTTCTCTTAAGCATGGAAAATTTAGCTAGGTAAAACTCACCCATATTACCTTAGTCTTTCGTGGGGCTTATGGCCTTTCCTTTGTCTTGGGAAGTTGAGAGACAGAACAGTTAAACTTGAGCACTACTTTCTCATTCTTTGCAAGTTTCATACCGGAGATTTTTGCAATATTTTCAAAAGAAATCTTAATGTTCCTCATATGGTTCTCTCATGTCGCTCAAATGGTGTATGATTCCTCACCAAGGCATATGATAAGTGTTGCCTTCTTTATTTCATCCTATTTCTAAACAGGCTTATGTGTAGCTCAAGGTAGAGATGAAAGGAGATGACATACTTACTTGCATTTTGTTGCGAAGTCAAAGCTCGGATCCTTGAAGAGAAGTGTCATACTCCCAGATCAAGATGTGCAAGTGTGTGGTGCATGATGGACTAGATTGCTTCTTTATTTGATAAGATCTATCTCTCTATTTTCTTTTTCTTTTTCTCTCTTTCTAATGAGACATGGCTAGCATTTTTTTCTTTTTTTTTTTTTTTGTTTTTTCATGGACTTTCATTGTCCATCTCTTTTTTTTCATTTTATTTTGCCTAGCCTTTTGAGTCTCATCTACTAAATAATTGAGAGAGATTTCCTAACACTTGGAGTATGAAGCAACCTATTTGGTGGAAATGAAAGGCATGTTTGCGTACTTCCAGTGTAGAAGCAGCATGTATATGAGGTGTGTACGTGATCTTGATCTTAGGAGCATGAAAAGTCTCTTAACAAGGGTCAACAAGACTTGACAAACTCAATACAAAGCAAATAGCCTATGTAGAAGGTTTGTAAACATGTAAAGCATCTATGGCTGTGGTAGGAATTTATCACCATTGAGGAACAATTAAGATTTTGATCATTTTAAGAATAAATTCTCCGGTAATCATGTATGCTTAGAATAATATTATAGCAGCTCTTGTTTCACTATATCATGTCTCACAACAACTTAGACTTAGTTCTAGCACTTACTACCCACAAAAGTGTTCAAGTTCATGGCGGTCTTATGTGAGCTAAGTGATCCATACTTAGAAAATAGCAAGCTGTATACTGGGTACTAAGGAAATATTAACAGAGCAACTGTTCATCATTTCCAAGAAAAGTAGACATGCATGACATATGAGAAAACATAAATAAGCATGAGATTTTTTTTGGCATTTTCTTATTATTTATTTATTTATATTATTAAGATACGATAAAAGAAATAATAAAAAAATGCTAAGATAGAATACTTACCTTAGTGGGGGAGAGAATCTCCCCCAAGCTTGTCTCTTTGTTATGATTTTTGTTTTTCACTGGGGTGGATATGGTGGATAGTATGGCGGGTATTGTGGAGGATACTGTGGAGGATATTGCGAGGCGGGTATGGATGTGGATGCTGTGGTGGATACTGGGGAATATATGGTGGTACGGGGATATTGTGGTGTGCATAAAGGTTGGCCAGTTTCGGCCACTAGCTTCCTGGAGACTCATGAGCTGCTGCTGGGTTTGGACTGCAGTGTTGTGTATGGCTTCATGGTGGGTGCGCAGCATGCCGAACTGGTTATTGAGCAGCTCCATGTCATGACGCTCGCTGCGGGACCTGGTTTCCTGCGAAGAAGACATAGAAACTCGGGCACTCTGTACCCCAGACCTGCGTCTACTTCCGGGCTGTGAAGTGTGCATGGCGTCTCTCTCGTAGTCGCTGTCATCATCAGAGTCTTGGCGTTGAGCTGCCTGAGACTTCCCACGTGTGTATGGTCCTGAAAAACTTTGACGACCTCCCACTCCAGGAATGTTAGGGATTAGCGGTTGGCCCCCATATAATTTTAATTCCGGACATGGCAAAGTAAGTCTTGTTTCCGATTTACGGAACTTAAATTCAATGGTGTTGTTGGGACCACTCGCAATGACAAGTGCTTGGATGAAGTGCTCCTTTCTTAAGATGGTTCTAGGAGTTCTTATGAAATCATTAAACCCATCAAGAATGTTTGCATGACTACAAAATTTTGTGATTATGGATGTGAAATCAAAAGATCCTAATCTTGATGGTGCACTTAACCAATGTTGTACCATGGCTTTTACCGGAGCTATTCGAATTTGATTAACCATGGCATATAGAATCCTAGCATCAATCTCCCTAACAATTCTTATGTCATCTCTAGGAAACAACGTGATGCCTATCCACCTATGCATGAATCTTAAAGTGGGGTGACAAATATGACTTGTGCGTGGTTGTGCTTTCCCAATTATGTTATCCCCAGTTATATTATACCAAAACTCTAATTTGTCAAAGTCTGGCGTGGCTAGCTCAATATTTGTTGCACAGTTAACAAAGCCCAGGCATGTTGCAAATTGATCCCAGCTAAAATTAAATTCATTACCGCACAACCGGAAATAGATGGTAGTTTGAGTTATTTTTGCGGTGCTCATGAATTCTAGAGTAAGAAGCTTGCTGCCCGGATACTGAGAAAAATCCCAGAAATCACCCCAACCTATTGCAGAAAAAACATCGGAGAACTCCTCATCCATACCTGTGCAGTAGAGGAGATCGGGATCGAATACCTTGTGTGCTCGAAGTTGCGGTTGCGGATGGAGTTGAGAGTGGCTAATTCTTGAGCGGTTAGCCATAACCCAGTTCCTGGGTCTTGAATCCTCAGGGGCTGCGCCTCTTCGTCGGGTTGTTGCTGCGAGTCCTCTGTGTCATGCACCGACTGCCCACTGGAGCTAGTGGGTTGAGAGGGTCTTGATGATGAGCTCCTGCTGAGAGCTGCGCGCATTTTCTTCGCAGCGGATTTGAGTGGGTCTTCATGCCTGGTAAAATGATGAACACTAATCGAGCAAGAGAGGTTAGTGGTAAGTGATAACCCTTCTTACCTGCCAATTACCTCTCTTGATTTCGTTGAGTGTTGATCACTGAAACAACGAACGAGGGTGTCGAAATTTTCTGCTGGTGGCTCTGGTGAAGCAACATAGGAAGGAGTGTGTGAATAAAAAGGAGGAGAGAGAGAGAGAGTTGCAGGTGCAAGACATGGGGTCGGGCGACCCCGGGGTACTCCCCCCATTTGCATGTGCCAAGCTTGAGTTAGTGGGTGTCAATCCTTGCCTAGCATCTTTGCAAAAGAAAATGTCTCCTTGGATGCTTGCTCTTCTTTCTTGAAGTGAGTGATGGGTGGAAGAAAGAACAAAAGGAGGGAGCAAGACATGACCTTGGCTAGTTGGCATGATGTGCATGGTGTGCTCACCGGGTGCATTGTCCAAATGGTGGTTTGCTTAAGGAGTTAAGCAAATGTCTTAACCAAGGTTGGCAAGGAGTGATAGAATTAAGGGTTGCATGAGTGAAATTAGGAAGAGGGACTTACCTACTTCCTCAGGTTACTCATGAATGATTGAGTATGTGCACTCCTCTCATCAAGTTTATTTAAGCAAGAGATGAGAGAGAGAGATCATTATTCTAGGTCCTAGAATGCAAGTCGACAAGTATATGTCTGTTGATTCTTGCATCTCTATCTAGATGGCTCATGCCAGAAGGTGAGATGAGGTGGGGCCTACCATGGGGTCGGCCGACCCCATCATCCCCACTTAAATTGTTCTGAGCAGAGTATACTAGTACTAGAATATGAAAGCGCACACAGAGTGACTGAAAATATTTTGAAAGATTAGCATACTAGCTTTATTTACATGTTCAATTAGAGCAATGTAGATTATCATGCAATTTCTTAAGTGTTGTCGTGGATGTAACAAATGTTGCATGGGGGCATCTCATGACATGCAAGTGGGTAGGTGACAAGCACCTGGGTGGTGGCACCATACACCCTGTGAGATGCTGTCCATAATCTAGGTGCACTAAGACATGTGTATGCTTGGGGAAAAGAAGTTGAGAGGTTGCCATGCTAGGTTCATTTGAAAGATCAAAAAGGCTAAGTGAAGTGACATGCTATGTGATTGGCTATTTAACGAAGCAGCATATCAAGGCATGGCATAGATTTAACATAGACAAAAGTTGGCAGGTGATGGTCACCAGGGTGGGGTCGGCCGACCCCACCATTGGGCCCACCTGGTGTCCAAGTTTCAGTGGTGTTAAACTAGATGATTAAGTTAGTTTTATATTTTAATTAAAGTCAACAAAAAAAGATAGTGAGAAATTAATGAAAAAAAGGAGTAAATGAAAGTTAAATTAAGTGTTAGTGTACTTACCTTGATGGAAGAGTGATTTCCTCAGGTTCCTGTAGCAGGTCCTTGGACCGGGGCAGGAATTTTCTTCGGAAGTGTTGCCGGTTGTGTCACCTTTTCTTCCATATTCGCTTGCTTTTTGCTCGTGGTTTTGGATTGGCCTTCTTCTTTGTACTATACATGAGACTGACTACCTCCACGTCCACGGCCATGATTAGTGAGCATTGTGCAAGCTTGGGTTTGAAGTGGAATTTCTCTTGGGTCCCATTAATATTGAACTGAATTTCTCCGGCTCCAACATCAATATGTGCATTGGCGGTGCTGAGAAATGGTCTTCCGAGGATAAGTGAATTCTTCTTGTCTACTTCCATGTCTAGTACCACAAAATCCACGGGGATGAAGAATTCACGTATCTTGACGGGAATATTCTCCGCTATCCCCGCCGGATGGCGAATTGATTGATCCGCTAACTGCAAATATATTGATGTAGGGGACAAAACAGCATGGCTTAGCTTATCAAAGATTACCTTTGGCATGACACTGACGCTTGCTCCCAAGTCGCACAGTGCATGCTCGAAGTGTTGTGTTCCAATGGAGCATTCAATGGTGGGACACCCAGGATCCTTCTTCTTTTCCGGCACTTGGTTTAATATAGCCGCGCTGCATTCTTCGGTTAGTTTAATTACCTCAGTTGTAGGCAGGGCGCGTTTGTTGTTGAGAATGTCTCTTAGGTACTTGGCATAGGTTGGAACCTGCATTGCATCAAGTAATGGAATATTGACATACAACTGACGAATTACCTCGACGAATTTGCCGAATTGTTCGTCGGTTGTTTGTTTCCTCGTCCTTGGAAAGGGCAGCAATCTACTGGTGTCGTAGAACTCGTGTGGAGCCGTCTTTCCATGGAACTTGGTGTCATCTTCCTTGGATGGTTGTTCCTCTTCTTCTTCTTCTGCCTCATCTTCCTTGTCTCTTTTCTCTCGTACTCCTCCTTGTTGTTATATTAGGATTTGGTGGATCACGAGTGGTCTTACCCCCTCTCGTGGTCACCACATTTAAGGTGTTGCAAGAATTTACAGAAGATGGAATAGTAGCAGCTATTTGTGCTAATTGAGACTCTAATATTTTATTAAAGTTCAATTGATCTTTGACAGAAGAAGCAAGAGAATCAGTTTTAGAAGTTAAAGACTCAAGAACCTTGTCATTAGCTAGCAATCTTTTATTCATTTCTTCATTGATTTTAGCTTGCTTTATGACAAGATCTTTAAGTGAAGGCCAATTGGGGTTACCTTGGCCTTTGAAGCGCGAAGTCGTTCCTCCTTTTTGAGGTTGCCCGTTGTTGGTGGCATACACAACTTCATGGCTTACATTTTGCACCTCGCTCTCTTGATTTGATTTGTATGCATGTGCTGAGGCGTACTGTTGGATGGCCTCTCGATCTTTCTTGAACTTGGCTCGTTCGTCCAATTTCTTCATCAAGAGCTCCATCTTGTTGGAGATGGCATTCACTTCTTCAATGGTGTTCATGCCTCTCTTCTTAGGTTGAGGACGTTCTCCACTCCACCCTTGATTTGTCACTATGTTCTCAATGAGATTCTTGGCTTGAGTGATATTCAGGGAGGTGAACGATCCTCTTGCGGCGGCATCAAGGTGACTACGGGCTACTGAGTTAGCCCATGATAGAAACCTTGAATCAGGAGCCATTCCTTGATTCCATGATGTGGACATTCTCGGATGTACTCCTGAAGACGTTCCCATGCTTCGGGAATAGTCTCGTCTGCCTGCTGTTGGAAGCTCGAAATCTTGGCCCGTAGAGCAGATGTCTTGCCCATTGGGAAGAATTTCGTGAGAAATGCATTGGCACACCTTCTCCAGGTGTTAACATCATCGGGTTGAGCGTAAAACCATTGCTTCGCTTTCCCAGTCAAAGAGAATGGGAATAAGCGAAGACGGATGGCGTCAGCTGTGACCCCTTTGATGGCAATGGTGCCACACACCTCTAGAAAGTGCTGGAGATGTGCATTTGCATCCTCATGTGGTTTTCCACTAAATGTACTAGCTTGCACCATAGAGATTAGCGATGGCTTAAGCTCGAAGTCTACTTCTTCTACTTCTACTCTCGGTCCAAAGTTATTTGGGTGACTGAGGGAGATGAGAAGTCAGAGACTGAGGGGTTAGCCATTGGCTGCTTGAACGATGGTGTTGAGCCTCCTTCTTTGAGTGAATCCAAGTGTGAGCTGAATCTCCGAGGGGACACTAGACGACGTCTAATTCTCCTTCGGGATATCTCAGGATTTTCTAATGTGGTTGCCTGGAATTGGTACTCACTCATACACTACCTTGCTTCACAATATAGAGAAGCAAAGGCAGAGGGGTAAAACCCCCTACAACTAATTGATACTAAACTAAAGATAGATTTCTAGATTCGTTCTTATTAAAAATTTCTAGGCTATGCTTCCCCGGCAACGGCGCCAGAAATGCTTGTTGAACTTCTTAGCGTCGCTACTAAGAATAGAGTTTTATCTATCCCCGGCAACGACGCCAGAAATGCTTGTTGACTTCTTAGCGTCGCTACTAAGAATAGAGTTTTAATCTATCCCCGGCAACGGCGCCAGAAATGCTTGTTGACACTTCTTAGTGTCGCTACTAAGAATAGAGTTTTAATCTATCCCCGGCAACGGCGCCAGAAATGCTTGTTGGTAAAACTAATGACTATTGGATTAATTCCGCAAGCGCACAGAAATTACCGATGTAGCACTTCACCCGGGAGTATTCCAAGGTATCGTATTTATTTTATCCCAAAGGAAGCGATGACTAGAAAGACTAACAAGAAAAGGGATCCTATCTTAGATTAGCTACAACTAATGTAGAGGGTGATAAACGAAGGGTAAAAGGAACGTGATGATTCAGGATAATTAGATGAGATAATTAAAGATAACTAGTGTAGTATAGCTAGGTGGGAGGACAACGAGTGAGAAAGGTTCCTGTGATGAAATCTTAATCCACTCCCGTGTTCTAATTAATCAAATAGTAGATACAATTAGGATTGATTACCTTCAACTTGGTTGCTAGGGATAAACGAGAGAGTAAAGCGATAGAAGGTTGTTCACCTAACCTAGTACTCAAGCCGATATTTGGCTTATGGACGCCTTACCTTTTAAAAACTAGCCTGAGTTCACGTGAGGGGATCTAGGTAGCCATGCAAAATCTGTCACCTTTTGCCCATGCGCCCCTACTGTCCGTGCAAGCCAGCGGAAACAAAGATAAGTCTTAGCCTAAGCACCATGCTTATGCTAATCCTTATTACTCTAGCTAATATACGATTAACTAAAGCACGGTTTTATGGGCGATGATAAACAACCAAGATGTTTGTGTAAGGATCACAATCTAGTACGTAACTACTACAAGACTAACTAGAGCACTACAATACTATTGCAAGAATAATATTGCACAAAGGATAACACTTTGAAATGCAGAAGAAGAATATATATAATAAATAATTTCGGAAAGAGAACGATACAAGAGCAATACCAGACTCCCAGAAGACGACTCCGAAAACCTCGAGCTTGCTCGACTCGCTCTAACTCCCAACTAGAAGGCTCCCCATCTCTCCCCTTGGATCCACCGTCATTGTAACCGCCATGGATGGATGGCCTTGATTCCTTCACGTGTGAAACATGTGCAAACAACCAACATTGGATGGGTTTCACCCTGGGGTCGGCTGACCCCAGCCAATGACAGGTGGGCCCACCACTTTGCTTCTAGAAGGTGCTGATGTCATCAGGCTAAATAGTGTAGCCAGGGCCCACCAAGAGGGGGTCGGCCGACCCCCCCTATGACAGGGCTGGCCCACCAACTTGTGTTCCCGGATGTCCCCACATGTCATGGAGCATGGTGTCATACGTTGGTTGCATTTGCTTTCTTATGTGGGCCCATGGATCCATGTGCTTCTCATCTTTCACTGTTGAATGCAAACACATTTCTAATCTGATGGTGGAAAGTAGCTCGGTGAAGCTTCACTTGGATAGTGCCACATCACCAAGCCCGAGGAGCTCCCATGGTGGGGTCGGCCGACCCCACCTTGGGTGGGTCCAGGTGTCCATTTCCTTCTTATTTTGTTATACCTGCAAATCAAATACTAAGAGTACAAGTGGAACCTTTTATTGATAAAACATGTCTATGTCATGTCATTCTTCTCTATTTTCGAGTCTGTTGACGATATTTTGATATGTATTTTATGCTATAACTATCGTCAATAGTAAGCAGTTGGTTGCCGAATGCACATACATGAAAAAGACATGCTTGGACGAATAAAGAAATATGAATTGACGTGTAACCAAGCTCGGCAAGCTAGCCGATTTGGGATCCATGAGGAAGGAATATACAAACAAACATGATCAAACTAATCTAAAACCTACATCTGTCGCACGATACCTTGTTCTATCTAAGCCTAAACATGATTGACATGCATGAACCCACAACATGTAACAATCTAGATTAGAAATTAATTCGGCCATCATAATCATGCAATGAAGAACCACAATTATTGAAAGGTATAAATAAACTTGTAAAGCAAGGCTGAACAAAGATCAATCTAGATTGGGCAAAAGAGTGTTACAAAATTAATTAAAACATGCAACACATGATAACTTAATGAATCTATTAGATCTGCCAAATCTAATAGAGCCGATAACTATCTTGCTTTTGCTAAACATATGAATAAACGCCTGCCGCATGGTATCTACTCATAAGCAAAACATAAGCAAAGACTTCTTGATCATTAACAAGGGTCCGCCGCGCATGACCATTGGAAACAAACAAGACTACTTGCATCATATCTAAATCCACCGCATGATACTAGACATGATAACAAGGTTGTCAGGACTTACGGAGGTCGACGGATCGATGATTCCTCTCGAAGAACTCGACGACACGACTAAGGACTCGAAGGTGGCATGGGGTCGGTTTGTATTGATATGGTTGTGAACCATTTTACAATGGCCGAGGGTTTATATTTATACCCTGGGCAAAATACGAGTCCTAGAAGACTACGATATAATGAAATTTGGAAAATACAAGTCCTATTCCTATTTTTCTCTTAGCGTCCTTCATCATCACGTGCCCTCTCGTGCAAGCCGGCTTCACTTGCCATATTCGTTTCTTGAATGGAGTCACCGCCTAGCAAGACAGCCGACCGCACAGACATTTGCCGAAACTCCGTGGGTTAACCGACCGCCTGGTTGTTCGCTGAATCCCTTTCTCACTGTTGGTTGGGTCCACTTGTCAATTTTCCTGGCCTGCCTGATTAACCGATCTCCCTTGATTCTGCCAATTCTTCAAATCGTATCTATCTTCAATAAAATTCAGCCTATCTCTTTCCCAGTCCAAATTTTGGTGTAAACATCAGGTCTCCCGGTCCGTCGGTCCAAGACTCACGTTCGCCCTTCACCGCTCCTGGTCCGTCGGCATGACACATCTCTACTTGACCTTCACCACACCTTCGACCACTGTCTCCGAGCTCCACACCTACACATCAACACAGCCAAGAGACACATGTTGCCTCTCACCCCTTCTGGTGAGCCTGTTGATCGATCACTCATCACTCAGGAAGGAAACCACAAGGGCACACATCAACCTTGTGTTCGCAATCTCCCCCTTGATGAGTGCATCATCAACACATCGTAACCGTAATCAAAAAAGAAAATAGAAAAGAAGTAGATAGAAGAGGAAACTTACTCAAGATGTTTAGCGGGAGTATTACAGGATCATTATTTATATTTTACCACTGGGAAGCAAGGGTTAAGAATCTTATAATTCATTATCATGCATCTACTAACTTAGAGTACTAATTAGACTATAGCATGAGTAATTGATAAATGATATGATAATGGAAGCACATAAAAGAGAATTCAATGATAAATGTAAAGATAACTATAGTGGGAGGACAACGGGAGAGATCAAGGTTCCTATGCACTTCTCTATTACTTGGGTTCAAAGGTAACAAGGATGAAAAAGATATAGCAGTCATATAATAACACTTTAGGACATCAGAACACCAACCACAGAAAGGGATGAGAAGGGGTTAGGGAAGCTCTGACTATGGTCCTACGAACATCATCCCAGACGTGGTGGAATACGTCGGCCATCAGGGCTATCATCATCTGGGGCTACCACAACTATCTATGGGGTTGAGAACCACCTCAGGTAACCTATAGACTAAACACCAAGTCTAATCTATCGATTACTACTCTAATTATGGCCTATAACTAGAGCACTCGATACGAGCGGAGATCCTATGCTAAAATATAACAACTATACTAATCATAATATGAAAGGCATAAAGTAAATAGAGAAGATAAATATATTAAAGCATATGTCTTATAAAGAAAAGATACAAAGACATACCAAATCTCTGAAGACTCCTTCGGAACCGGAGCGCAGCTCCGCTCTCTCTAACTCCCGACTAGAGCTAATCTATTACATTGGAAAGTCTAGTCCTAATTCTCTAGAGAGGAGAGGTCATCCATTCAAGGGATGCTGTAACACCCCAGGTGTTAAGCAACCCTAAATGCATAACTTGACATATCATGAGCACAACATCATATCTTTTGATGTGCATTTTGTGTGGTATGTTGTTTAAGTCCTTTGCCTAGTCTCTAGTATAGCTAATATATGCTTTGTTTTTCTTAGGAAATGCCTTAAACCAAAGTTGTAGATCTTGACAAGAGAAACAACTATGCTTAAAAGCACTTTTTCAGAAAAGGTCATTTAGTATTTATTTCTTGCACTAGAAAATCAGGCTAGAAGTGAAATTCAATTTTCCAAGCAGATTTGGACTTGAGCCTTAAAGATGAATTGTTCATTGAGAAATTCTAAGCAACTTTGCTTTTAGGACCTTTTCATAGTTTGGCTTAATTTGGGAGATAAAAACCAGGGAAGAAATTAGACAAAACTTCTTTTGTTTAAACCCCTGTGGGACCCACCTGTCATTCCCTTCTCTCCCTTCCTCCCGCGCGCGCCCGCGCCGCCCGGCTTGCGCGTCGCCCATACGCTGGCGCCCGCCGCTTGCTGCCCACTGTTCGGCCGCCCGAACACCACGCACCGGATCCGACCGCTCGCGTTGCGCCGCTTCCACTCCCCCGACATGCCCTCTGCCCCTCTCTGCTCCTTCGCCGCGTGGCCACCATGGATGTTGTTGATCCTCACTAATGCTCATAATTAACCATCAACTATTGTATGAAATGACACTAAATGAATTACAAAGCATAGTTGTAGGGTTTGAATCTAACAAGTTCCACGAGTTTTGGTGCCCTCACTTGTTTTGTAGGACATCAATATTTCACCATATAAAAGTATATCAAGTGATGAATTGGAGTGCATCATTGCGAAGGGCATGTCGAGACGATCAAAACGGACATATCATTTGCTATATTCGGAGTCCCGAATGAAAAGATATTAATTTCGCAACGAAATCTGCAAAAGAAAGATCTAGAAGACACCACAAGACACCACGAGGGCCCCACCACGTGGGCCCACTGGGCCAGACCGACCGGTCCCACTTGGAGACCGACGGTCGGCCACGGAGGCCGTTTCACCTCCGCCTTCTGAGACCTTCTTCCACCGCCTCCTAGGATGCATCTCCACCGTCCCTGAAGTCGGTTTGATCCAACGGTGGGCGATAAACGTGACGCGGATCGATGACATGGCAATTCCTTGCCCCCTACTCCACCTCGGGCTATATAAGCAACCCCAGACCCCCTCTCCAGGCATCTCAATCTTCATTATTCATCTCCACATCAGAAACTAGGGTTTCAAGTAGAAGTAGAGGTCCCTCTAGATGAATCTCTTCTAGTTCATCTAGATCTAGTTCTAGTTCTAGTTCTTCTAGTTCTAGTTCTTGTTCTAGTTGTCTAGTTCATCTAGTTGTAATTAGAGATTGGATTAGAGAGAGGAGAAGGAGAGAGCTGAGGAGGAGCCGGATCTGTTGGATCTTCCTCGACATTGTAATGGTGCAGCATCTAGTTCGTCTTCAAGTAATCTCCAAGTTCTTCATTTACTATTTCTAAGTATTATATTTAATTTTAGTTCTTACTTTATTTTATTTACTGGATCTCTGCTCGTATTGAGTGCTCTAGTTATCTGCAATAATTAGAGTAGTAAGCGTTAGTGTAGACTTGGTGTCTAGACTAGAGTTTACCTAAGTTTGCGCCCAATCCTCCGGATAGTTGTGGTAGCTGTAGCGGTGACAGCTTTGTAGATTGTTATAATCCACCACGTTAGGATTGGTTGTTTCATAGAGCTTTTGGCAGCCTTCTCCCGATTACCTTTTACCCTTCTCCCGATTATAGTTGTGGTAGCTATAAAGAAAGGTATTGTTGCTCCGAACTTAATTTTAGTAGAAGGTATATATTGTTGTCTACGAAGTAGTAAGTAAAGTATAGTGAGCCTTTAATTAAATAGACCACTTAGAGAAAAGGAAAACCCTATATCTCTCTCTACCCATATTACCATTTTTTCTTGGAACCTTCTTAATTCTCGGGTGAATGAATGAAATCTACATCGGTATTAGTGCGCTTGCGGATTTTTTTCTGTGCGTCTAAAATATCCAACAAGCTTTCTGGCGCCGTTGCCGGGGAATGGTAGCTGTTCTAGAATCAAACCAGGATCATCCGTGTTTCTTTTCTTTTACCTTACCTCACCCACCACACCTCTTACCACATGGATTTCACTCCTATCTTAAAATTCTTTGCTCCAAAGGGTGACTTGTTGGAGCCTCCATCATCATCACACCCATTCATATAGATGGCTATGAGCTTCGCCCGCTCTTATAGCCGCATGGTTCAGAAAAAATCCTTCTCTGGATCAGAAGACGAAGATCCATACACCCACCTTAGGGAATTTGAGCAATTGTGTTCTTGTCAGACTATTGCTGGCATGACACAAGAGACCATTAAATGGAAACTATTCCCGTTTCACTTTTGGGAAGAGCGAGAAAATGGTATGATGATCATTCGTAAGGGGCATAAATGGAAATTGGGATGAACTTCGGGACAACTTTTGTCTTGCTTTCTTCCCTCTTTTTTGAATCACTGATCTTAGAATCGAAGAAGTTCTTACCTTTAAACAAAAAGAGAAGGAGACACTAGGAGCAGCTTGGGCTAGGTTCAAACACCTTACCAATTCGCCCAAACCTTTTTTGCCAGACCATGTGCTACACTTTCACTTCTATCGTGGTCTTAACAAGGAAGCTGCTCTACATCTCGATTTAGCTTCTGGAGGATCATTCCCACATAAACTTGTTAGTGAAGGAAGAGACATCCTAGATAAAATCCTTGAAAAACACTCCTTACACTAGCACTTTTGATGAATTCCAGAAGAAGAAGTCCAGCCTAACCCCGACCAACACGAGGAGGAGGAACACCCAACCAAATTTGAAATTCCTTCATATCCTTTTAATAATTTGGTTGTCACAGAACCTTCTCTAGAGAAAACACCTCGTACTTTAGAAAATGATGAACCTCATCCTTCGGTGTTCTTCTTCTGAAATCGAGGAAGATGACATCAAAGAGCATGGAAGCTACTTCATAAATACCTCTTTTAATCCATGCTCATATGAGATATCTCCTGATTCAAGTGGTCTGTCTAATATTGCCACACTCGAGATTTTCAAACCCTCACACTTTCTGTTTACAAAAACTTCAAAAGGTGGTTGTCGATGCATATGTTTATCACAAATTTTGTAGATCTCGTAGTGCTCTTAAGTTGGTGTTGCAGGGAAAACCACATCACCAAATCTCATCTTGAAGGTTCCCAAAGACAAGCTCAGTGTCCTAAAACAACCACTTTTAAGATCAGTGTTCACTCTCTTGCCACATTGCCTTTGTGTAATGAGCATAAGGATATAGTGTTAAAATATTCCTTCGGGTATTCTTGTCAATAACCTTTGCAGGTCTGTAGCAAAAAGTTTGAAGGAATGACAAACACAAGGTATGTCCAACTAATCATCATGCAACATTGAATTACATTCATCCAATCTTGATTTTGCAAATCTAAGCTTGGGGGATACACTTTGTAAGAACATCTCTTAACATGTTGCTATATTGGTTGTCCCTACCTTTAAGACATGCTCATGTGCTATACACTAATCATGCTCTTTCATCACCATTTGAGTAAATCTCTTTAAGTTTTAATGCTGCTCTCATTTGCTATAGTAGTTTAGGTTTGAAGAAGAACTTTCATACATCTCTTAAATGAAGCATGGTGCCTAGTTAGGAGTGATGATCTTGCTTTCAAAGCTTTTAAATTAAGCATGGTGCTTAGGTTGAAACGCCTTCCTAATCAAATTAGATGTGGTGTCTAGGTTGGTTTTTGAGCCGAGAGAGAGTATGAGATGTTGGATGTTGGATTTTGTTGGACTAACCCCTGCAGGAAAACTTTCAATACCAATTAGGGAAAGTCCTGAGATGAACTCACTTTGGAGAAGAAGAGAGACACATGAACTTCAACAACTTGCGCAAGGGAGACATAGAAATGAGATCTGTAGAACAAGACAAAAGATGAGTGCCACAAAACAATACCTACAATCAAAGCACTCACTCCATGGAAATAGAACAAGTCTAAGCTGGGCCACTAGAAGACAAAGACCATCATGGGGGCACTCGTCTCTGAACCCTCAGATCAAACAGTACAACAAACAAGCAGTGAGAACTTATCCTGTCTTCTAACACAAGAGCTAGTTTGGGGGATGAAGTGGAACGACTTCAACAACACCAAGGTCTACAAATTCAACACATGAACATGTTGTTAAAGAAATTTGGGCATCCACCTTCCTCACATGCCAACATGGGGGAGACACAATTCCGTTGTCTAGATTTGCTCAAAGGGCAGACGAGAAATCCAGCTTCAACACTTTGATCAGTATAGGCCACTGGACGCTATCCCAATCAAGAAGAAGAATATGATCCACCACTCATTTTTGGAAGATCATTCTTGAAAACCTTCAATGCTGTCATCTATGTCGGAACTAGAGAAATCTACTTTTGGATCTTTGACCAAAAGGTTCACTGCCTCTTTAAACAATTACACCATTTATGAGCAGCCAAAGAAAACCAAGAGAAGACATTGACTCAATCGACAAAGGAAGAACCAACTGCCAGGAATTGAGGAGATATCATAAAGGATGAAGCCACTGCACCATAAGAAGTAGAAGATGGAGAGACAGTACCTAAGCCTACAAATCAAGAAAAATAGTTGACAAAGTCTCCATCATCTCGATCTATTGAGGACAAGACTAAGCTGGCCCACTGTGAGATTAGCAAGAGAAGACAAGTTATTCATGAACAACAACCAGCTAGACAAGAGAAGCTTCCACAAGGTGGTTTGACACAATCACCTTCAATGGTAAAGCAGCATCTCAAGGTAAGTGATCATCACTTTAAAAGCTTCTCCTTAATTCTAGTATTGCGGATACATGGGTGTATGCCGAGTCTCTGAGTGATGAGTGATTGTCAACTGGGATGATGCGCATGTTCTTTGGCTTGTGGTGTGCAGGTGTCGAGCACGGATACAGTGATCAAAGGCGAGCTGAAGGTCAAGTAGAGACGTGCCGTGCCGATGGACCGAGAGTGGCGAAGGGCGGACGTGAGGCTTGGACTGAGGGACCAGAGGCCCGAGGATCAGCTGTGGTGGCTGGCAGCCTGGGACAGCGACGAGCGAAGACTTGTGGTCATGTGTTGCCTGAGTCATGGACTTGGGGACGCGTGTCGGTTGACGGGGTGCACGGGAGGTGCATCCCATCTGCGACGTTGGTTTGGTGGTAAAGCCAGGGAAAAACCATCGGGTGGACGGTTTCCAGGTTTAGGCCTCAAAACCTGGGTGCGGATGGTTTCCGAGTTTGGCCACAAAACTCGGGCTGAGGACGGTTTCCAGGTTTGGGCCTCAAAACCTTGGCGCTGAGGGTTTGCTGAGTTTGGCCTCAAAACTCAGATGCTTGGTGGGCTGGTTTCTCGGTTTGGGCCTCAAAACTGGGGGTTGGCTAGAAAAGGCTGGTTTCCTGGTTTGGGCCACAAAACCTGGGGTGCAGAGCAAGGGCGGCACGTGGCGGCAATCGGGAAGTTGCGTCGAGGCACGCAACGCTATGGTTGTGCGGGCGTGGCCGTTGGATACACCTACCACCGAGTTGGTCCAGAATAACCCTAGGGTTTAGCTGGTTCGCTCTGTAAGTAGTTAGGGGTAGAGTGGGAATTAGGAATAGGTTAGAATTAGGATAAATAGGGGGAGACACCCACCTCCCCATCTATCTCAGTTCATATGCTCTTTGCTTCTAGGGTTTCCTGTTCTCCCAATACCCTGCTGTAGCTAGCTTAGATCCACAGAGAACCATACCTCTGTGTACTGGAGATTTTGAGGAAGTGAGGCCGTAACCTCACTGTTGTAGCGTGTGGTAGCCACACGGTTGCGGATCGATGTGTGATTCGCGTTTTGGTTCGTGTTCTTCGCGTTCTTCGTTTCTTCGCGATTTTCCCATCACTCGATCTCTCTCCCTACTGTGTCTTTGCAAAATCCGCTTGAATCAACTTGTTTGTATTTGAAAGGAGATCATTTCCACCGAAGGAATTTATCTATCTCCTTACGAACAAGTAGATCGGATTGATTTCGTTTTTGTAGTGCTTTTTCGTTCATACTCCTCCCCTTCGATTTCCCGGTGTTTGAGTTGATTTGAGCGAATGATTTCTTGAGGATAGTCTCCTAACTACTCCGTGATCATCTTCTCCAAGTTTGGGAATGGGGATTGTGAGTTGGTTCGATTTGTGATTGATTTGGGTGAAGGGCGAACAAAATCGCCCTCCCTGAGTGACCGCGGACAGTCCTTCACTCAGGGCGCGGACAGTCTGCGCATCGGGATTCAGCCGAGCAGTGGCTGCGTGTCTCGGTGAACAGTGCTGAATCTTGACCGGTGGACAGTCCGCCGTTGTGTTTGGCGGACAGTCCGGGAACGTCCAGGGACTTTGCAGCAACCTTGCTGTTTGGCGAGTTTTGCCGGCGGACAGTCCGCCACTCGCCCACGGACAGTCCGGCACTACCGCGGACAGTCCGAGATTCGGCTGTGTCTTTCGGTTTAGTGCGTTTGCTCTCTCGGCTTGTACGCTTGGTCTCCGGACTTCTCGTTTTGCCCTAGAGTTGACCAAGGAACCCTCTAGGTATCTTTGCTACTTGTTAGCATAGGTATTTAGGAGTTTCTCGACATAGCCGACAATCTACGTTCGAGACTTGGTTTTTGGGGTTGTGTTCGAGCCGAAGCTTTTGGCATTTGGTTTGCTATCTTCTTGTGGTGCCCCGTTGTGATCCTAGGGATCATCCACCCTCTTCCAAGGGTCATGGGCATCACGGTTTCGGTCGCAGTTTCTCGGGTTGATTTTGGGACATTTGGCCAAAGTTTCGAGAGAAATTTTTGAGCTCTCATTCACCCCCCCTCTGGTCGCCTTGCTAGTGCTTTCTCGGTCTTCAAGTATGCGCATACATAAAGAACCAAACATGTTTAGTTGCACCTCACTTGATCCAACCTAATCAACTCAACATGTTCAGTTCTTTACTCTTTGTTCTTAGCTTTTTACTCTCTTGAATCTCACTATCTTAACCAAATGAGCTAAGATGTTTTTGGAAGATGATATATCACAATCATGATCAATACATTATGCATAGATTATCCTTCCTGGGTTAAACAATCTGATCTGTTAAATATTTTAAGATGCTTCTTTCATGCTCATCTTATCCTATCACTCATGTTAAGATTGAATAGAATACATAAACAACAAGTTTATCTTGCTCGATGTGACTAAGGTCAGAGAGGAATGAACAAAACTTTTAGTTTTGTTGGTGTTTTTCCACCAACAGAGCCCATGCACTTGATCTCTACCTTGTCTTTATGAGCAGGACACACTCTTAAGCAAAACATAGAGGAGTTTGTCAACTCCAAATTCTACAGAGTGAAGGTCCTAGATCTATAAGAACATGCACACTAAGCAAGATGTTGCCAGCTTCCACAAACTAATGCTTCACTTCAAACTGCTGGGCAAACGAAGAACATGAGTGACACCATATCAAGCGGTGTAGTTATCAAGGTCTACCTATCAAGATCAAATGATACACCTCAGGAAAGAACATGGTGAAAAGTCCTATTCAGAGGACTTAAAACATTGAACCCTCGCCGAAAGGTAAAATCTGTAGTTATCCATATTTGTCTTTTCTGCATTAATTTCTTTTTTAGCATGTTTACTTTCTATCATTTGCATAATCATTTCCCATAGCATATTTACTTTTCTGCATTAGCATTGCATAAAAAAAAGAAATAAAAATATTACACTACATGATAAAACCTAAAAGCCCCATGTGAATAATTCTATGGTGTGTAAAAACCCGTAGCGATATTCACCGTGGTGGCATAAAAATAAAAATGCATTCATTTTTTTAGATTGTCATTGCATCATAAAAATAAAAATACAAAAATATTGAGAAAAGAGATCTTACTGAAACTCTGGACAACTAAGGCTTAAGTGACCAACCACTAACGCTTAATCTGTTCCACAAGTCTTGTTGTCTATTTGAGTCTCACAGGATTGAAAAACCAAGATAAGCTGACGAGCAAGTGGATGTTCTATCCACTGTTGGAGCACTATTTCCACAACCATCAACACCAATCAAAGCTCCGACAGAGAAAACACATTTCCACCGCCAGTCCGCTACATGGCAAGATTGAATGACTATGATAACATTCAGCTTGGGGAAAGCACCCCCGTGTATCCAGGTAAGTATCCTTATCCTCTTAAGTTTTCCTTCTATACATAAATGGAAATAAAATATAAAACAAAACAAAAAAAATGTGGGCAAATGAAGGCTCACCATTAATTAAAAAGAAAAAAATATGGGCACATGAAGGCTCAACGCTATTAAGGGAACCGGCTTGGGGGAGATGCACCCCCGTTATCTTCGTAATTCAGGTATGTATTATTCACTATCTTAGTTATTTATAGTAAGTGTGTTAGGTTAAATAAATAGTGTGTTAAGTTTGTTTTGTTTTAAGAAGTTAATAATAAAAGAAGAACTCTCTCTCTAATCTTTTACATGGAAATGATGAATAGTTGCTCTATCTAATTTCTTTCAAGTACCTAGTCTTCAAAGCATGAGTTCTCCTGATAATAATGATGCTTAAAAATGAAATTAAATATATGGGTAGCAAATGCTTGATCCAGAGTCTAGGTAATTGACAGACATGATATGTGATGATCTGAGCTGCTATTATCTTGTTCTAAATAACACCAGAGTTTTGGAGAGTTTCCAATATTAATATGACTAATAATTGCATTGACTTAAATTAAGCTTTGTTGACCCTATGAGAAGTTATCATGCTATTGAATTGAGATCACTTACACATTCCATCCATTTTCCGCATAAATGCTCATGATTATTTGTTCCAATCCTCTCAAAAGTTTGTTGGAAGCATGTGGCTATTGAAAAAAAAGAAAAAAAGGGAAAAAATCCTACGAAATAAAAAGGGACAAGTGTCCGAAACCTCAAAAAAAAGATCCTGAGGAAATAAAAAGGGACAAGTGTCCAGAACCTCGAAAAAAATGATGAAAAAAAATGATAATCAGAAAAGATGGGCATGTGCCCGCTAGTAGAATTAGCCTGATAGCCATGTGTCTCTGATAAACAGAAGAGAGTGATATATTCAAAAGAGCATCCACCTCCATTTTCCATACACATGCACTTCTCGATTCAATGGTGTGGTTGACTTTCTCTTTGGATCCATTGATTAATTTGGCAACATGTTTTTAATCTTCTCTGAAAATTCAAGGTAAAGTGACAGAGCAAGAGACCTAGTACTTGATTTGATCATTCTATCTTTCAATTACTCAGGATTGAAGGTAAAGTACTAAGCCCCGTGATGAATAATATGATAATTTTTTCTATTCCATATGAGAACTTTTGTTTGAATGCATGTGTACTTGTTGGAAGTGAAGATATTGCAGCAACTCCTGATCCATTGTTGAGATTGGCTTTGCTAAGGGACTAGCAAAGGTTAATCTTGGGGGAAACTTGTTGACGCTCACTAATGCTCATAATTAACCATCAACTATTGCATGAAATGACACTAAATGAATTACAAAGCATAGTTGTAGGGTTTGAATCTAACAAGTTCCACAAGTTTTGGTTCTCTCACTTGTTTTGTAGGACATCAATATTTCACCATATAAAAGAATCTCAAGTGATGAATTGGAGTGCATCGTTGCGAAGGGCTCGTCGAGATGATCGAAACGGACATATCATTTGCTATATTCGGAGTCCCAGATGAAAAGATATTAATTTCGCAACGAAATCTGCAAAAGAAAGATCTAGAAGACACCAGAAGACACCACGAGGCAGCCCACCACGTGGGCCCACTGGGCCACACCGACCGGTCCCCTGGAGACCGAACGGTCGGCCACGGAGGCCGTTTCGCCTCCGCCTTCTGGAACCTTCTTCCACCGCCTCCTAGGATACATCCACCGTCCCTGAAGTCGGTTTGATCCAACGGTGGGTGATAAACGTGACGCGGATCGATGACATGGTGATTCCTTGCCCCCTACTCCACCTCGGGCTATATAAGCAACCCCAGACCCCCCTCTCCAGGCATCTCAATCTTTATTATTCATCTCCACATCAGAAACTAGGGTTTCAAGTAGAAGTAGAGGTCCCTCTAGATGAATCTCTTCTAGTTCATCTAGATCTAGTTCTAGTCCTAGTTCTTCTAGTTCTAGTTCTTGTTCTAGTTGTCTAGTTCATCTAGATGTAATTAGAGATTGGATTAGAGAGAGGAGAAGGAGAGAGCTGAGGAGGAGCCAGATCTGTCGGATCTTCCTCGACATTGTAATGGTGCAGCATCTAGTTCATCTTCAAGTAATCTCCAGGTTCTTCATTTACTATTTCTAAGTATTATATTTAATTTTAGTTCTTACTTTATTTTATTTACTGGATCTCCGCTCGTATTGAGTGCTCTAGTTATCTGCAGTAATTAGAGTAGTAAGCGTTAGTGTAGACTTGCAGATACATGGGTGTATGCCGAGTCTCGAGTGATGAGTGATTGTCAACGGGTTTGATCGCATGTTCTTTGTCTTGTGTTGTGTAGGTGTCGAGCACGGAGACAGTGATCGAGGGCAAGGTGAAGGACAAGTAGAGACGTGCTGTGCCGACGGACCAGGAGCGGTGAAGGGGCGGACGTGAGGCTTGGACTGAGGGAACGGTGGCCTAAGGATCAGCTGTGGTGGCTGACAGCCAGGGACAACGACGAACAGAGACTTGCGGGACATGGTGTTGCTCGGGTCGAGGACCTAGGGCCACATGTCGGTGGACGGGTGCACGGGCGGTGCATCCCCTCTACAGCGCTGGTTTGGTGGTTGAGACACAGAAAAACCATCGGGTGGACGGTTTCCAGGTTTGCGCCACAAAACCTGGGTGCTACGGGTTTGCCGAGTTGTTTGGCCCACAAAACTCTGGCTGAGGACGGTTTCCAGGTTTGGGCCTCAAAACCTGGGCGCTGGCGGGTTCTGAGTTTGGGACACAAAACTCAGGCGATGGGCGGCTGGTTTTCCGGTTTGGGCCAGAAAACCGGGGGATGGACTTGAAGGCCTGGTTTCCCGGTTTCGGCCACAAAACCGAGGGGCGGAGTCCGGGAAAAGGACAAGCAGAGCGGAGCGGCACGTGGCGGCAATCAGTGAGGTTGCGTCGAGGCAACGCTACCAGTTGTGCGGGCGTGGCCATCGGATCAGCATCATCTTTGGGTTGGTGTAGGATAGCCTTAGGGTTTGGCTGGGTTGCTCTGTAAATACTTAGGGGTAGAGTGGGAATTAAAATTAGGATAAGTAGGGGGAGACACCCACCTCCCGAACTATCTCAGTCATTTGCTCTTTCACTCCTAGGGTTTCCTGCTCTTCCATTCCCTGCTGTAGTGAACTGAGATCCACAGAGAAGAGAACAATACCTCTGTGTCCGTAAGATTTTGAGGAAGTGAGATCGTAATCTCACTATTGTAGCGTGTGGTAGCCACACGGTTGCAAATTCGTGGTTGTGATTCGCGTTTTGTTCGTGTTCTTCGCGAGTTGCTTTTCTCCACAATTTTCCCGGTGTTCGATCTCTTGACTCGGTGCGTCTTTTGCAAATCCGTTTGAATCAAGTTGTTCTAGATCGTGAGACACTTCTTTCCACCGAAGGAATTCTCCTCTAACCTCACGAGCTAATAGATCGGTTGATTTGTTTCAGGTCATGTTTTTCTCCTTAATCCTGAATTTCTTCGATTCATCGATTTAGAGATAGGCTCGAGCCATGATCTTTTAGAGATAGCTCACTATCTTCCTTGTGATTCATCTCTCCAAGTTTGAAGCATAGAGGTTTCATTTTGGGAGAGTTTGAATCAAATCGGTGAACGAACAGCACAAAGTCGGGGTGACCGGACGCTGGCACGATACTGACCGGACGCTGACCCTGTGCGTCCGGTGGTTGAATGTCGTGCTACGATTTTTCTAAGATTTGATCGGACGCTTGAGTGGTAACTGACCGGACGCTCCGAGCTTACTGTTCATCTGATTTTTGCTATTGACGGACGACGCTCTGTTCACAACCGGACGCTCCTTGTCTGCGTGTCCGGTCAGGAACAGTAAGGTTCCCGAGCAGAATTTTTGAGACCGGACGCGTCCGGTGCTCACTGACTTGACGCTGGCCAGAGTCCGGTCAGTGCTGCTTCGCGCAGTTTCATTCGCGGTTTGTTCGTCTTTGTCGGTTTTGATTTCTGGCTTTTGCGATGGGTTTCTAGAGTTGTGTAGTGTCTCGCTGTGCTTTCAGAAGCATCCACCCTACATTTAGGGTTGTGGACACTCGCAAGCTCTAGGTTTGCTCTTGGGGTCGATTCTCGGGACAGTAGCAACAAGTTTCTGGTAGGAAAGTTTGAAGCTCCCATTCACCCCCCTCTGGTCACTTTCTGATTGCACTCTCGGTCCTTCAATTGGTATCGGAGCAGGTTAAGGATCTTCCACCTTAGCCGGTTCTAGATCCATAGAAGGCGACATGGATCGCGGCGTGGGCAAACCACCGTTCTTTGATGGGACGAACTATGCGTATTGGAAGATACGTATGTCGGCCTATCTGCAGAGCATGGGCTCTTCTATTTGGGAGATTTGCAACAAGGCCGATTACGTTGTCTTGGCTGCTCGTGTCTCTCAGCTTTAGATCAATGAGCACGATGCCAATAGCCGAGAGCGTAATGCTCTTTTCTCCTGTTTGAGCATGTCCGAGTTTGATCGCGTTTCTCAACTCCCCACAGCTTGTGAGATTTGGGCGACCCTCATGCGCTTCCATGAGGAACCACCCAAGTCAAATCCTGTCTCTACGAGTCGCACAAGCAGGAGTATGAGAACTTTCAACACATGCCTAGCGAGAGCATAGAATGTTTATTCGCTCGCTTTCAGGTCATTGTCAACAAGATGAGGGCTAACAAGGAGTTGTTGCCTTTCGACGATCATGAGAGGGCTTTGAAGCTTTTGCATACTCTCGATCGGTCGGTGTGGGACTCAAAGTTCCAGGTGATCATCGAATCGTCTAACTATGAGACCCTCACATGCGACGAGCTCTTTAGTAAGCTCAAGTCTAGTGAGATTGATGCCATGTTGAGGGCTTCTTATGAAAATCCTTCTGGCTCGACTATGGCTTTGCTTTCTGGCTCCTCTGCTAACCCCTCTGGAGGATTTGCACTCTCTTCACTTCTTTCTGTCACAGAGGAGCAGCTAGAGTCTTGGGGATGACGAGTTGGCTCTGCTAGCCAACCGGTTCTCGCGGTTTCACAACAACCGCATGAACCGTCGCTGCGGAGGAGGATGCTCAGGATGCTTTGAGTGCGGCGACCCCGACCACTTCATCGCCAACTGTCCCAAGAAGAACAAGCAATCTGGGAAGGGCGATCATGGGCACAAGTACGACTCCGGCAAGCGCAAGGAGAAGTACGTCCCCGCAAAGCACACCCACAAAGAGCGGAGGGGCGCGCTTCGACAAGAGTACATCAAGAAGAAGTACTTGGAGAAGGCCCAAGCTGAGCAGCGTGCATTCTTCGCCACGCTCAGCGACGTTGACGGCTCGGATGACGACTCCGCTGTTTCAAGCGATGACAAGTCCGAGAAGAAGAAGAGGATCGAGGACAAGCTGAACGGCCTCTCCTTCTTCGCCGACGATGAGGGCTTCTGCACCATGGCCCTTGGTGATGAGGTCGACGGCAAGCTGGAGGACATACCTCACGATGACGATGACGACTTCTCCAGGTATCTCAGACACCCGATGAGCTTTCTACTGAGGTCGAGAAACTTACTGCCGCGCTTCTTAGTCAAGATAAGTTGCTTAGGCGTG
Source organism: Coix lacryma-jobi var. lacryma-jobi (assembly GCA_009763385.1). NCBI lineage: Eukaryota > Viridiplantae > Streptophyta > Magnoliopsida > Poales > Poaceae > Coix > Coix lacryma-jobi. Next base: position 98,198,369 of record CM019830.1, on the reverse strand, counting down.
CTGCTAGAGAGCGCAAGAAGTTTAGGCAGAAGTGGGAGGACACGGTGAAAGAGCTTGAGTTTGCTAGGTCCACCATGGTCGTTTCTGAGGAGGCTGAGTGTGAGATGTGCACCAAGCACATGACTGACCTTCTCACTCTAAGAGGTAAGTATGCTGCTTTGGTTGGAGAGGTGGATGAGCTCTGGGCTAGACCGTGTTGTTGGGTGCGTGCAAGTCTTGTGCTGGCTTGCAATCCAAGTGGCAGAGAAGAATGCCAAGATTGAGTCTCTTGAGAAGGCCAGCTCGGGTAGCACTTGTGTGGCTAGGTGTGCTCTATGTGAGGGTTTGGAAATGGAGATTGCTAATGTGAAGCATGGAAAGATGCAAACCGAGGAAGAAAACACATACCTTCGGACCATCTGTCATGGGTTTCTTGTAATGAGCCGCAGCTTGGAATGATGATGCCTGCTTAGTTTAAGAGTGCTGCTGGAGGTCCAGGTGTAGGTTTTTCCGGCTCTGGGTGTTGACGTTTTTCTTTTGGGAAGATTGGAGAGTCGGAGTGGTCTTAACCCGAGTGAGAAGCCCAACTCCACCATACTCCAATGCTTACCAAGCTTCCACCCAAAGAGCCTCCTAAGCCTAACACCAAGGATGGAGTGTTTGATGAACCTCCAAGAGCTCCACCCAAGAAACAGCGATGGGCTCCCAAACCAAACCACCTCAAGAACAAGCTAGACACAATGCCACCTATTCAAGAGGAGCTTTTGCCACATAAGGGCAAGATGATCCACACCCACTACCATGAGTACCAACAACCCCCTATGAGAGCGGTGAGAGGTACCATTGTGAGCACTGTGGAGAGATGGACACTTGAATGAATTTTGTTTTAGGCGCAACAGAGAGGAGCGTCGTGCCAGGGAGATGAAGAATGCGGACATGTACCATCCTTTCCATGATGTGCATGTGCCGAATGTTCAGAGGAGAGCTGCTAGGGCTAGAGGTGCAGTGTCTCAAGGTCTAGGCGTCAGGGAAGTGTTGCTCGACGGGGTCCTGACTTTGCAGGACACGGACCCCGTGGCAGAGGCTTTGTTGAGCGTTTCCCTCCACCGCGTTTTGAGTATCGCGATGGACGCTCTTTCCTTAGCGGATCACGTTTTTCCTGTGTGTGGTGATCGCTTTCCCGTAGGCGTGCTAGGAATGGTTTTTATACTGACCATTCTTTTGAGCAGTCGTCCCAACACTGGTACTCTTCCTACTTCACTAAGTGTTCGTTTGTTAGTGCAAATAGAATATGAAAGATTCCGCAAGCGCACAGAACATCATTGTTGCATTTTACCGGGAGTATTCAGGATCGTTATTTATATTTTACCATAGGGAAGCTAGGGTCAAGAATCTGATAACTCACTATCATGCATCTACTAACTCAGAGTACTAATTAGACTAAAGCAGGGGTAAATGATATATGATATGACAATGAAAGTACATCAAAGAGAATTCAATGATAAATGTATAGACAACTATAACGGGAGGACAACGGGAGAGATCAAGGTCCTATGTACTTCTCTATTAATTACTTGGGGTTCTAAAGTAACAAAGATGAAAAGATTATAGCAGTTATAAACATTGGCATTTGGAGCAACAGTACTTTCCGATTCTCGAAAAAGACTGGGAAAAGGGTAATCGGGAGAAGGCTGCCAAAAAGCTCTACGAAAACACCAATCTAACGTGGTGGACTATAACAATCTACAAAGCTGTCACCCCTGTAGCTACCACAACTATCCGAAGGATGTGGCGCAAACTCAGGAAAACACTAGCCTAGACACCGCGTCTACACTAATGATTACTACTCTAATTACCATGAATAACTAGAGCACTCAATACGAGCAAAGATCCCATACCAAGATATAACAACTGTACTAATCATATAATAAAGCATAAAGTAAATAGAGAAGATAAATATATTAAAGCATAAGTCTTACAAAGAAAAGATACAAAGACATACCAAAACTCTGAAGACTCCTCCGGAACCGGAGCGCAGCTCCGCTCTCCCTAACTCCCGACTAGAGCTAAGCTATTACATTGGAAAATCTAAACATAATTCTCTAGGGAGGAGAGGTTGTCCTTCGAGGGATGCCTCTACAAAGACTCATGGCCTCCCCTCCACCTTGGGCAAGCGATGTGGTACTAAATCCTTCGTTATATGCACATGGGCCTAAATGGGGCCAAAACGTGTTGGAGAGGTCGGTTGGAGTGCGTCACGTGAAGGGCGGTGCAATTGGGCCCAATAGCCGACCGACCGGCCCAGGGGGAAGGACCGGTCGGTCTGCCTCTATGACCGGTGGGCCCCACCTTCCGTGGGTCGCCTTCTCTTGTCTTCTGGAATGTTCTGGAATGTTCTAGAATCTTCCAAGTCGTATCCATCGAGGACTCTCTCATCGGTACTCCAAATATAGCAAACCATATGTCCGTTTCGATCGTCTCGACGAGCTCTTCGCAATGGTGTGCTCTGTTTCATCACTTGAGATACTTTTATATGGTGAAATATTTATAGTCCTGCAAAACAAGTGAGAGCACCAAAACTCGTGGAACTTGTTAGTTTCAAACCCTACAACTATGCTTTGTGATTCATTTAGTGTCATTTCATGCAATAGTTGATGGTTAATTATGAGCATTAGTGAGCATCAACACTAACCCCAGTGTTGGACCGTATGCCCACCCGATGTCTTTTTACTGATGTAGGTGAAACGATTGGAGGACATTTGGTTGGTGGATTCCGGTTGCTCGAGGCATATGACCGGAAACGCCAAGTGGTTCTCCAGTCTTAGTCCTGTTGCCGGGAAGGAATTTATCACCTTCGGCGACAATAGTAAAGGTAAGGTGTTGTCTCGTGGGTCGGTGCGGGTTAATGAGCACTTTGTGTGCGTGATGTTGCTCTTGTTTCTAACCTGCATTTTAACCTTCTCTCTGTTTCGCAACTTTTCGATGATGACTATGAGATTCGTTTTAAACGAATCTCAGTCGCATTTTAGATCCTCAGGGCAATCTTGTATGTTTGATTTCGCCCTTTGGAGAGTCTTTCATGCGAATTTCTCGGAGTCGTTTGGATTTTCTCGCTGTCTTGTGGCTGGTCCTTCTCCTCTGATCTTGGAAGTGGCATAGGAGGCTTGGTCACTTAAGCTTCGACTGCTTGCAAGGCTTAGCTCACTTGGCCTAATCTGAGGATTGCCCAAGTTGTCCATGGAGAAGGATCTTGTTTGCCCTTCTTGTAGACATGGGAAGATGGTTGCCGCCCCCACCATCCAGTGACTCAGGTCATGACACAGCGCCGTGGAGAGCTTTTACACATGGATCTTGTTGGACGGCTCGGGTGAGCTCGGTGGGGGGTAAGTGGTATGTTTTGGTCGTTGTTGACGATTTTCAATATATTCGGGTCTTCTTTTTGACTGAGAAGACTGAGACTTTCGCTTTTGCTCGCAATCTGATTTGCGTCTTCAGAACGAGGTTCCTATGAACTCGATGCGAGCTATTCGTAGTGATAATGGTTCCGAGTTTAAGAATTCCGATTTTGAGAAGTTTTGTAATTCTTTGGGTTTGGAGAATCAGTTTTCTTCCCCCTACACACCGCCACAGAATGGTGTTGTGGAGAGGAAGAATCGAACCCTTGTAGAGATGGCTAGGACGATGCTCGATGAGCATAGGACTCCTAGGCGATATTGGGCCGAAGCTATGAACACTGCATGCTTATTTCCAATAGCATTTTCCTTCGAGCTTTCTTGAAAAAGACTTCTTATGAGTTGCGTTTTGGAAGACAGCCAAAAGTGAGTTATTTTAGAGTTTTTGGTTGCCACTGTTTATACTTAATAAAGGCAACCAGGACAAATTTGAGTCTCGTTCTTCTAACGATGTATTTTTGGGTTATGGCACTCACACTCGACCTTATCGTGTACTTACCTTGATACTAACCGAGTCATGGAGACATCTGATGTCTCCTTCGACGAGACCATGGTTTGTCCTTCTTCTCATTTGAGCGTGCAGGTAATCATGAGGTTGGTGAGCCTCTTTTTGATGATGAGGACGAGGATGCTGAAGGCATGGGTGACCAGCATCACCTCCACCTGCTGTGCCGCAAAGAGAGGCTTCTACTACGACTCACGGCCCCGATCCCTCTTCTTCGACTTGGGGGCCGTGGGATCCGCCACCCCGAGCGGTACCTTTTGTACCGGGGAGGCACCAGCTGCTGTTGAGGGGGAGATCACTTCTGCTCGGGAGGCGCCACGACACATTCAGCGCCAACACCCGCCTCAATAGATGATCGGTAGCATTGACGAACGTGTCACTCGGTCCAGGTCACAACAAATATCTCACTTTGCTCATTCTGCATTTGTTGATGATTTTGAACCCCGAGATGTTGGACGCGCTTTGATGAATCCGGATTGGGTCAATGCCATGCATGAGGAGTTAGAGAATTTTGAGCGAAATCGGGTTTGGGTTTTGTTCCACCTCCTCCAGACTGTAATCCTATTGGGACAAAATGGGTTTTCAAAAACAAACAAGGAGAGGATGGCCACATTGTGAGGAACAAGGCCAGACTTGTAGCCAAGGGTTATAGTCAGAAGGAGGGGATAAACTATGAGGAGACTTTTGCTCTTGTAGCTCGTTTGGTAGCTATTAGGATACTCTTGGCTTTTGCTGCATCCAAAGGGTTTAAACTTTTTCAAATGGATGTCAAGAGTGCCTTCTTAAACGGCTACATAGAAGAAGTGGTGTATGTCGAACAACCCCCAGTTTTGGATATCCAAGTTTCCAAACCATGTTTTTAAACTCCACAAGCATTATATGGTTGAATCAAGCCCCTAGAGCTTGGTATGATAGATTGAAAACCTTCTTGCTAGCTAAGGGTTTTAAAATGGGATGTGTGGATAAAACACTTTTTCTCCTCAAGCAAGGCAACGACACTCTCTTGGTCCAGATTTACGTGGATGATATCATTTTCGGTGGGTCTTCTCACGCTTTGGTTGCCAAGTTTGCTGATCTTATGAGCAGGGAGTTCGAGATGAGTATGATGGGCGAGTTGACTTTCTTTCTCGGATTGCAAATTAAGCAATCTCGAGAAGGGTCATTTGTGCACCAGGGCAAGTACACCAAAGACTTGCTGAAGAAGTTCGATATGGGTGAGGCCAACCTCTTCCAACACCATGTCGACCATGACGGCCTTGGATGCGGATGTGGATGGAGAAGCTGTGGACCAGAAGGAGTACCGGAGTATGATCGGGTCGCTGCTCTACCTGACGGCGACACGCCCGGACATTCAGTTCGCGGTGTGTCTGTGTGCACGCTTTCAGGCATCGCCGCGCACTTCTCACGTCAGGCGGTGTGAAGCGCATTATGAGGTACCTTCGTTCACACCTGAGTTGGGATTTGGTATTCAGCTTCCTCCACCCTTTCCTTTTGCGGTTATTCCGTTGCTGTTTTTGTTGGTTGCCGAGTTGAGCGCAAGTCCACTTCAGGGACTTGCCAGTTTATTGGTTCTTCTCTGTATCTTGGTCTTCTTGCAAGAGTCTAGTGTTGCTCAGTCTATCATAGAGGCTGAATATGTTGCCGCGGCTAGCTGCTGTTCTCAGTTGCTTTGGATGATGGCCACTTTGCGTGATTTTGGTCTGAGCTTTTCTCGCGTGCCTTTGCTTTGTGACAGCACGAGTCTATTAGCGTTGCTAACAACCCCGTGCTGCATTCTAGGACCAAACACATTGATATGCGCTTTCATTTTCTGAGAGACCATTTTGAGAAGGGTGATATCGACCTTGCCATGTCGATACTCATCATCAGTTGGCTGATATTTTCACCAAGCCTTGGACCAATCAACTTTAATCGGTTGAGAGGTGAGCTTGGTGTGTGTTCACCATTGAGATGGGACTGCTTATCAACACATCACGGTATCGAGATGTTTCTCATTGCACATTGAGTTAAACTTGAGCCGTGTAGTGTATGACCGAAACCGATGCTTCAAGCTTCTGATTGCTTTTGCATAGGCTTAGCTCGGTTGAAAAGTTAGGCAATGACAAGCTTTCAACCTCTCGCAATCATTTGCTGATATTTGAACTTGTGAATTTCACCGCTGCAACTCCCGATTAAAATTAAAAATCACAAGTGTATGCTTCATTCTATAGCATGATGATTGAACTTTGCTAGGGGTAGTTCACCTTGTATACATGTTAACACTTGCCTGAGTTCCTGTCTATACATGTGTAGTGCTATTTTGATGGTGAATACCTTTTTGGCTAAAAAATGCTCCTTTGCTCACTTGCTCATATTTCGTACTTGGTGATCTGCTTGAGCTTTTGCTAACTTGCACTTTAACTCATATGCATTTTGGAAGGGGGAAATACTTTGCCAAGGGGGAGAAATTTGCATTTGCTTGATGGTGCACTCTTTCTTGATGGTGCATTTTCAACTAAGGTGAAGAAAATTGACAAATCATGTTCTTTCGAAGTTCAACTAAGGGGGAGAAAATACCCTTCAAATCATGAAATCATGTGCTTTCCGAGTTGAACAAAAGGAGAGATTTCCTGGTTGTGTGCAACATTTGAGGGGGAGTTCGCTTCTTTTGCTTCTTGATGACCGTAAGGTTTTGGTATCGATCTTTCTTGCTAGTGGTGTTGAGCCCGTTCGGCCTCTTCTTGAGGACTAGCACTATTTTTGCTGGATTTTCAGATTGATTTCAATTGATGTCGAGCTCTTTGTTCTGGAGTTTCAATTGGTATCTGCTAGCGGTGTTGAGCCTGTCCTACCTCTTCTTGAGGGCTAGCTTTGCTTTGCTTGGTTGCGTCGAGCCGTTGCCCATGTCTTGGGGACAAGTTGTCTTGCTCTTTCCACTGACCTTCTTCGGCTTTGCTATGGTTTTGGGTCATTTGGTCAAGTTCTCTCTCCTTCTTCCTCCCTTCTTCTATTTCATTATGTTTTGTGTGTGTAGTTGACAATGCACTCATCAAGGGGGAGATTGCGGATACATGGGTGTATGCCGAGTCTCGAGTGATGAGTGATTGTCAATGGGTTTGATCGCATGTTCTTGGCTTGTGTTGTGCAGGTGTCGAGCATGGAGACAGTGATCGAGGGCAAGGTGAAAGTCAAGTAGAGACGTGCCGTGCCGACAGACTGGAAGCGGTGAAGGGCAGACGTGAGGCTTGGACTGAGGGACCGGTGGCCTGAGGATCAGCTTTGGTGGCTGACAGCCTGGGACAGCGATGAGCAGACTTGCGGGATATGGTGTTGCTCGGGTCGAGGACCTGGGGACATGTGTCGGTGGACGGGGTGCACGGGCGGTGCATCCCTCTACAGCACGGTTTGGTGGTTGTGCCAGAGAAAAACCACTGGGTGGACGGTTTCCAGGTTGGGCCACAAAACCTGGGTGCTACGGGTTTGCCGAGGTTGGGCCACAAAAACTCGGGCTGAGGACGGTTTCCAGGTTTGGGCCTCAAAACCTGGGCGCTGGCGGGTTTCTGAGTTTGGGCCACAAAACTCAAGAGATGGGCGGCTGGATTCCCGGTTTGGCCAGAAAAACCGGGGGATGGACTTGAAGGCCTGGTTTCCCGGTTTCGGCCACAAAACCAGGGGCCGGAGTCCGGGAAAAGGACAAGCAGAGCGGAGGCGGCACGTGACGGCAATCGGTGAGGTTGCGTCGAGGCAACGCTACCAGTTGTGCGGGCGTGGCCGTCGGATCAGCATTCTTCGGGTTGGTCCAGGATAGCCTTAGGGTTTGGCTGGGTCGCTCTGTAAATACTTGGGTAGAGTGGGAATTAGAATTAGGATAAGTAGGGGGAGACACCCCACCTCCGAACTATCTCAGTCATTTGCTCTTTCACTACTAGGGTTTCCTGCTCTCCCATTCCCTGCTGTAGCGAACTGAGATCCACAGAGAAGAGAACAATACCTATGTGTCCGTGAGATTTTGAGGAAGTGAGACTGTAATCTCACTATTGTAGCGTGTGGTAGCCATACGGTTGCAAATTTGTGGTTGTGATTCGGATTTTGTTCGTGTTCTTCACGAGTTGCCTTTCTCCACGATTTTCCCGATGTTCGATCTCTTGACTCGGTGCGTCTTTTGCAAATCCGTTTGAATCAAGTTGTTCTAGATCATGAGGCACTTCTTTCCACCGAAGGAATTCTCCTCTAACTCAAGAGCTAGTAGATCGGTTGATTTTCGTTTCGTGTCAAGTTTTTCTCCTTACTCCCGAATTTCTTCGATTCATCGATTTGGAGATAGGCTCAAGCCATGATCTTTTAGAGATAGCTCACTATTCCTTGTGACTCATCTCTCCAAGTTTGAACCCTAGAGGTTTCATTTTGGGAGAGTTTGAATCAAATCGGTGAACGAACAGCACAAAGTCGGGGTGACCGGACGTTGGCACGATACTGACCGAACGCTGACCAGTGCGTCCGGTGGTTGAATGTCGCGCGACGATTTTTCTGAGACATGATTGGACGCTTGAGTGGTAACTGACCGGATGCTCCGAGCTTACTGTTCATTGATTTTTGTTGTTGACCAGACGCTCTGTTCACGACCGGACGCTCCTTGTCTGCGAGTCCGATCAGGAACAGTAAGGTTCCCGAGCAGAATTTTTGAGACCGAACGCGTCCGGTGCTCACTGACCGGACGCTGGCGAGAGTCCAGTCAGTGCTGTTTCACGCAGCTTTGTTCGCGGTTTGTTCGTCCATTGTCGGTTTTGATTTTTCTTTTGCGATGGGTTTCTAGAGTTGTGTAGTGTCTCGCTGTGCTTCTCGGAAGCATCCACCCTACATCTAGGGTTGTGGACACTCGCAAGCTCTAGGTTTGCTCTTGGGGTCGATTCTCGGGACAGTAGCAACAAGTTTCCGGTAGGAAAGTTTGAAGCTCCCATTCAGCCCCCTCTGGTCGCTTTCTGATTGCACTCTCGGTCCTTCAAGACTTGGTGTCTAGACTAGGTTTACCTGAGTTTGCGCCCAATCCTCCGGATAGTTGTGGTAGCTACAGGGGTGACAACTTTGTAGATTGTTATAATCCACCACGTTAGCGATTGGTGTTGTCGTAGAGCTTTTTGGCAGCCTTCTCCGATTACCCTTTTCCCAGTCTTTTTCGAGAATCGGAAAGGTACTGTTGCTCCAAAGTAAGTAAAGTATAGTGAGCCTTTAATTAAATAGGCCCGCTTAGAAAACCCTATATCTCTCTCTACCCATATACCATTCTTTTCTTGGACATTCTTAATTCTTCTAGTACACTTCACGTTCCCCGTGGAAATCGATACCCTGGAATACTCTCGGGTTGAAGGCTACATCGGTTACGGTGCGCTTACGGATTTTCTGTGTGGCGTCTAAAATATCCAACAGATGCGCCACGCCGTTGCACGTCGGGACGACTCGACGGGAATGGCCAGGTTCAACGAACCTTGCAACCGCGTTCGCCTTCGCCTCCACTCCTCCTTGCTCGCGCAACCAAAGTCGTTCACTCTCTCGCTCGCTCGCGCCTCTGCCTATCTTCTCTGCTCCCACCGCTCTGCCATAGCCGCCGAGCTTCGCCGAGCAAATACTCACCAACACCGCACTGCCGTTCGATTCCTTCCGCCAACCTTCTCGCCTTGACCTCCTCTATCGATTGCACCGGTTGGTTTCCCCTCTTTCTCGCCCTAGCCGGCGGAAAACGCCGAATGCCATCCTCGGCCATCCTCCTTGTCCCCGCCATGACCTTCACATGTTCCGGCCATCTCTGGCAAAACCATCTCAAATCAAGCACCATTATAGCCTTCTCTACCTCCGTTGTTGCCTAGGTTTGGATCGAGATGTCTCTAGCGCCGTAGTTTCACCGGAACTTGACCTTGCCATGACAAAGTCCTCCGCGGACCGCCGCCGTGTGTGGCACCGACTCATGCCGGGGTTGGCATGGCTCGTGCGCCCCACCAATAGGTTGCTTAGTGTTCGCTGCAACTCGTGCTCGCCTTACCGAGCCTCGGAGTAGCCGGGAACGACTCGCCGTCGCATCGCAGCGCCGCCGCTCCGTCATGGCCGCCGTCGAGCTTGCTCTGTGTCCCTCTGGCTCAGCTAGTAGGTCGATCGTGTTCGTCTCGCGAAGGTGAGTCTACAGGTGGGGTTGGTGTCGCTAGAAACCACACTGCCGGCGAGCTAGGGCCGGTCAACGCCGACGGGGTGAAGCACCGCCGACACGCGGGCCTGGTTGACCAGATGGCATGGGTTGCCTGACCGGTGTGCAATAAGGTTCAGGAAGCCGGGTGTGAGTAGTGTTTAGGTCTGTGTCTGTAAGTGTGTTAACCCGGGTGTCCGTAGCATTTTGAATCGAGTTTTCTTTATTCAGTTTTCCAGAAATCGTTTAAATACTTCTAAAATTCATACAATGCTCATTTTATGTCCAAATATTGTGAAACAAATTTTCTTGTGCTAGGAATGGATGGATCTACCTATTAAAAATATTATATGCATATTTTGTGATACTTTTTATATGCAGTTTTATTTAATCAAGTAAATGGCTATTAAGTTGGAAAATGCATAACTAATTCTGTATAGCTCAGAAAAATATGATTCCAATTTAATTAGGTTGTGTTGATGAGTAGTATCTGGGAAAAATATATCATGTGTATGTTCTGTGAAAAATATTGGCAGTAGCATTTAAAGTTGTTAAAGAGCCTAAGCTACAAGCACCATCATATATCATCATAGCAAAACTATTCAGAGCATAGTTTCATTCTAAAGACTATAGACATGAAGCTCGAAAAGTTAGATGTACATGATGAGATGCATGCAAAAACTAGTCTAGAAACAATCGAAGCAAAGACTAGCCTAAAGAGAAAGAACCAAAACAAAAGAGTATCGGAGAAGTCAAACTATGATACAACAAGCAAAATACTTCCACCATCTAAAAGGGGAAAAATACACCAAGCTCACCTCACAACCTAGCAAAAGTTGAGAGATCCAAAGGCTTGGTAAATATATTCGCAAGCTTGTTGTGGGTGTCTACATGCCTAAGGTCAATGACGCCTTTCTCGTAGTGATCCCGAAGAAAGTGAACATCGATGTGTTTGGTCTTGGAGTGAAGCACAGGGTTCTTTGCTGCACTAATGGCAGAAGTGCTATCACAAAGCAAACGGACCCGACTAAAATCTAGACCAAAATCACGCAAAGTAGCAACCATCCACAAAAGCTGCGAAGCAAAAGAAGCAGCAGTGACATACTCAGCCTCAGTTGTTGACTGGGCTACACTAGACTGTTTGCGAGAAGACCACGAAACAAGCAAAGAGCCAAGAAGCTGACAAGTCCCAGAAGTAGACTTGCGCTCAAGCCGACAGCCGGCAAAATCCGCATCGGAGTAACCACAAAGCGAAAGGGTCAAAGAAGTAGAGTACCAAAGTTCAAACTCAGGAGTGTATCAGAGGTACCTCATGATGCGCTTGATCGCCTGCTTGTGGGAAGTCCCAGCTTCAAAACCAGGGGAGGTCCAAAAAGGACGGTCGACGAGTGGCGGCGCCAAGAGGCTTGCATTGCGGCAAAGCTATCAGTGAGGAAGGCACGGCGGTCACCAGGACGGCACGTGGCGGCATCCTGGGGCTTGCATCGAGGCGAAGCTAAGGATGAGGAAGGCGCGTGGCCGTCGGATCAAGACTCCGCAGAGTTGGATTGGAATACCCCTAGGGTTAGCCTATTCGCTCTTGTATCTAGGGGTAGAAGGGGAACAAGTGTATTAGGCTATAAATAAGAGAGGCAGCCCCTCCTCTCATTCATCCTTGCAGCTTTCATTCTGTAACACCCCTGGGTTAAGCAACCCTAAATACATAATTTGACATGTCATGAGCATAGCATCATATCATTTCATTTGCATCTTGTGTGGTGTTATGTTAAGTCCTTCACTAGATCTCTAGAATAGCTACTAGATGCTTTGTTTTTCTGACCAAGTGCCTTAAACCAATGTTGTTGATCTTGGCAAAAGGAACAACTTTGCTTAAAAGTACTTTTTCAGAAAAGGTCATTTAGTATTTAATTATTGCATTAGAAAATATGGCTAGAAGTGAAATTCAATTTTCTGGGGCAGAATTGGACTTGAGCCTTAAAGATGAATTGTTCCTTCAGAAACTATAAGCAACTTTGCTTTTAGAACCTTTTCCTAATTTGGCTTAGTTTGGGAGCTAAAAATCAGGGAAGAAAATAGATAAAACCTCCTTTGTTTAAACCCTAGTGGGACCCACCTGTCAGCCCCATCTTCCCCTTCCTTCCCCGCGCCCGCGCCGCTCGCCCGCGCACGCCGTACGCCGGCGCCGCTCGCTGCTGTCCGCTGTTCGCTCGCCCGAACTACGAGCACGGGAATCGCCCGCTCAACAACCGTCGCTCCCACTCCCCCGACATGCCTCCGGCCCCTTCCTGCCTCGCCGCGCGTGGCCACCGAGCACCAGCCCGCCGTCACAACGGTCGAAACGGCGGCGAGACAGAACCCGTCCGGGTCATTGAACCCTCGAACGCGCCTGCCTTCGCCTCCACTTCCCTTGCTTGCGCAACCGAAGCCCCTCACTCCCCTCACTCGCTCACGCCCTCTACCTATCTTCTTCCCCACCGCACCACCACAACAGCCGCCGAGTTTCACCGAGCGATTACTCGCCAACCACCGCACCGCTGTAACACTCTGGTGGTAAGCAAACTAAAACCTGACATGTCAATCATATGCACTGGCATTTTAATGAGTGATAACTTGGTTATGCATTCACTAAAACAAATTTATCATTGATGCTGGCTTAGTTGATTATAAAGAGGATAAGTTAAACCCCTAGTTATTTTTCTTTTTAAGACTGCATCACAGTGAAACTAAACTTCCTTAAGCATCATAATTTTTCATTTGATGCTTTTCTGTTGTGAGAGTGCATAAGTTAACCCTAGTTTTATTTTCTTTTTGGTACTTAGTGCTTGTTTGCTTATAAGGGTAATGGTAACTTCTTTTATAGTAGTGAATTTTGGATCAAACTTTGGTTTTGTGTCTCAGAGGTGTATTTGGACCTTGATTCAAGTCATCTTTGAGGCATAAATCAGATTTGGTTAAAATTCCTTTAAATAGTTTAAATAATTTCAAAATCCTATTTTATTCCCTTTTCTTTTAATCAAAATCTAAAAAGAATTTGGGTATGCTTCAAAAAGCAAAGTTGCTCTATTTCTGATGAGGAACAACTTTGATGTGTAAAGTTTTCCAAGTTTTCATGTGAAATCAAAAGCAATTGTGAAAATACCCTTATGTCCTTCTTGTCCTCTTTTGTATTTCAAATCCTAATTCAAAATCTGAGCATATTTTGGGTATGTTGCTAAAATAAAAGATGTTCAGTTTTGAATTCTGAGCATTTGATATTTTGGCATATTTTCAACTTCTATTCAAAAATCCAAAGTAATTTCAAAATTTCCGAACAGGGTAGAAAGGGAAGGGGGGGATAAGCTCTTACCTCTGTTCATGGCGGTGACCGGCCGAGGCAATCCACGATGCCAGCGCAATGGACGCCGTTTTCTCTCGAACAAGCTCGTACCCGTCTCCGTGGCGAGGTCAAGCTGCTGCTGGCGCTCTCCCTCGCTCCGTGGCACTTTCTCTTGCGCTCGCCGTCGTCGCTGCGCCACCTAGGCACCGACGGACTCCATTCTGTCCAATATCTAATTCACCGCACTCAAGCATCCTCATCCCAATTGACCGCGGGTATAAATACCCTACATCCTTGCGCATCTCCAGAGTTCACTCTTGCAACCTCTACTCACTCAGAGAGCTCGAGCTCGCCGTTTTTCTTCCCGCCGGGCGAAATCGCCGCCGAGCTCGACCTCACCGTGGTCAGCCCAACCGGGCACCCCTCTACTCTCCCTGTTTTGTGTTTCCGTTTCATATTGACTCCAGAGTGCTCATCGGCTCGGTGGTTTTCCATTTGGTGTTCAGGTCTCGCCGGAACATCACCTTCCTCGTCGGAGTTCGCCGCCGGAACCACTGCTCCGTGGACACCTTCCCTCCGTTCATCCTCTGCTCGAACCAACTACACCGCCAGCACCAGGGTGAGCCACTGGACCTTCCTAGCCTATCCGTTCCACTTCTACCGGCCTAGGTCTGCCGGAACAGGACCGCCGCGGCTCGGTTCGCCGCCGCGTGTGGCCAGACCTCGTCGGAGCAGTAGAGTTTAGGGTTAGGGGCTCAATCGGTTGCGGTTGGCTTGCTGGTGCTGATGCTTGCGTCCGTTAGGTCTCTAGTGGTCGGAGTTGGCCGGCGTAAGGCTCGCCGGCGTTCGGTGCGTCGCCGTCTGTTCGGGCCACCGTCGAGGACCTCCTCGTTGTAAAGACAAGAAGTCCCAGGGTGTTGGTTGCAAAGTCCGTGACTCAGGTGAATAGCGCTGTGGACTGCGGGTTGGTTTCCTTTAAGCCAAAGGGCTTTTCTGCAAAATAGCCAGGGCGCGCGGGCGGGAGCCAGGCTGGGCTGGCTTTCGCGGGCGTTGGGCCGCTTCGGGCTGGGCCGTAAGGCCGGTTGGAGCGAGTAGTTTGAGTTTTTCTTTTTCTGTTTCTTTAAACAATATCTAGTTTTGTTCTTTTTGCTGTATTTATTTTATAGCTCTGAAAATTATGAAATTTTTGTGTGAAGTATTCTCAAGTTATCTAGTATTTATGAAAAATCTGAAACTTGAGTTTTGAGTAACTTTTAAAACTGTTTAAATAGGTCTTTTAATTAATAAATGAAACTTTGATGATTTATGTAGTTTTCTGTGTTACTCCAAAAATCATAAAAGTTTTACATGTGAGTTTGTGTCACTGATATACACCTTCATGTTTAAATTCATCTCTGTTTGACAAAGTATGAATTATGTATAAATAAAGGGCTATTAAAATGACTTATAAAATAAAAAGAAATAGATATTCACTTTAGGATTGTGTGATTTTTGGTATTGTTTGACAACCAGTGGAAAACTAGCATGATTTGCTCCCTGGTTATGGACTCATTTATACAAGTACCTTTTTGTTGCTTGTTAGGTGTATCTTTATATTTAAAGAAAATAATAAAACTTGTTTAACCTTTAGAATAACTATAATGGGTTTGTTGGTTTGCAACTTTACCGTGATGGAAAGTTGTACTCTGTAAAGGTTATAGCTTAGAAAATTTCCATCTTTACCATGATCATGTCATAAGCATCTCATTGATCATGCATATGCACTTTTACGTGTAGCTCCCTTTCCGGAAGAATCTGAAACTCCGTGGATATCTCTTGAGGGAGTGGATTCTTCTTTTTCTGAGACTTCGGACTTCGCTAACTCTCAAGGCAAGCCCCGGACATTAACCTTATCCTTGTGATTTTTCTAAAGTTATTTCACTTAAGTAATATGATGCATTAGGTAATAGGAGTTGGGTGAATCCTATTTGATGCATTACCTACCTTGATGATTCCAACCCTTAACCTTGATACCTGTTTATGAAAATGTTTAGTATGCTTAACCAAGCTTTACTACTTTAGTATAGTAGATGCTTTTCAAAATGGTGGCTATGCTATGGGACTAATGAATCATGAGACAACATGATAATGATAGTAACTTACAACAAGAGTGGAGTCTTGTTGTAAGGTTACTCAACTTAGGACCGTATCGTTGTTGGACCGCTGTGATTGAGACCTTTGAGTACAGCCCACATGCGGTCGTAAGCCTCGTCTATAGCTAATCCGATTCTTGAGAACGGCTAATCGCGCACTGGGAGTGGAAAGATGGCGGGAGTAGCGTGTACCCTCGGGGCTATGAGATAGTCGGGTTCGAGGTGTACTGTACTCTCGGGTGGCGCGAACCCGTTCTTGTATGGGAGGATCTATAGATAGGGTTGACGTATGCAAGATTAAGTTCTACATATGTCGTGTGGTACTGAATCCCCAGCTGGGTTTGAACGATTCGAATCGCCGTGTTTCCTCGGATATGGAACCTCAATCCACTGTCCCGCACCGTAGTAAAGAATGGGATGTTTATGAAATGAGAGTTTAAATAGGATGAAGGTTTAAGAATCTTTAGATAGTTACAAACTTGAGTTAAAACTTGAAAATATGTTTTACTTTTAGTAAGCTTTTACGCAAACAAAATGCTTTGACTTTGCTAAAGCCTTACCTTGAATCCTTACGGCCTTCATACCTAAGTCTTTTTCTTTCCCTAGACGGTTAAGTCTTGTTGAGTACTTTTGTACTCAGGGTTTGTTAACCCTTGTTGCAGGTGAGTCTATGGATCCACCTTTTGATGGACAGTGCTACTTCACTCTAGTAGAAGAGAGTGATGATGATTCTAATGTGTAACCTTGGGCAAGTGAGAACTTTTGTGTGAAAATATGTAATATTAGTTCCGAACAAGTTATGTAATAAGTACTTTGGTTTGTAAAACTCTAAGTTTTTAACCTATGTATTATAATCTTTCCGCTTTACTCTGATTTATCTTATCTATAAAACTGTTGTAATACTGTGATGCTTGATGGGGATTTTCCTGGAAAGAATGTAACGTGGATGATTCGGGTTTCCCGAGGACACCCGACAGATCTCTTGAGTCATTTGGAACTCGTGCACGCCGATCAAAGGTCTTTAGGACAATGATGGGTGCATGTGGGCCACTTAATTCAGGAGGTTCTGCCACAGCTGGTATCAGAGCAGGATTTCCTTAGAAAGTATAACAGTATTCATTTTTAAAAACTTCAAAGGTTTTGAGTCAAACTAAATTTTGAATTAGTTTGAGTCCAAATTGCTTCTAAGACTTGTCTTATGCTTCTAACTTGCCTTAATGCATTCTTTAGACTTATCCTTCTATTTAAAATGAATATGTTTTTAGTTTAGTTATGGTGATATATATATCTAAGGAACAATACTTATAACATTATAATATTGCCCTACTTATGAAAAGAAAGTTTATTCACTTTTATAATAAGTGACTACTTTAAAGTAATTATTTGTTTGATGAATGCTTTGTTCGTAAGTACGATTCATGCATCATGATTGATAACCTATAATTAACTTTCCCTCTTAGAAGTTGTATCTAAATAGAGTTAATATATCTATCTAATTATAAAACTCTATCTCTTAATCCTGGAACATATATAGTTCTAATGTTCAAAATGTATATATTTTAGCAGATGGTACGTACCAAGCAGACTGCACGCAAGTGTACTGGACCTCGAGGTGTTCCTCGACACGTCCTTGCCCCAAGAAATGATGGCCTTACTGAGAGTGAGGGAAGTAACCAGCCCCTGGTTACTTACGAAGAAGGAGAAGGTAGTAACACTGCCACTTCACAGCTGCAGGCGGAAGTAGACCGTCTGTATATGGAATTGGCAAGAGCAAATGGAGAAAGGATGAGGGGCAACAGAGATAGGGAAGAGTTGCGTGAGAGCAGCTACAATACCACCACGAGCAGCACCAAGAGTATGAGTGCAAGTGGAGGCAGGCCGTTGAGCAAAGGAACCGGGCACGAACCCGGGTAGATGTTATGAGGGATAATCAGAACCTCATGGCAAATCATCATGCCGACCTACATAGGCATATAGAGGAGCTAACCGCACAGTTGCAGCCAGAACCTGCCACACCACCACATCCTGAGAATGCTTCAGAAGAAGAAGAAGAAGAAGAAGGAGATGAGGAGTTAGAGCCGGTGGAAGATGAAGTCACATCTGAGGAAGAGTCATAGGTTTCGAGGTTGGATACACATAAGGTGTATCATAGTATCTTTCTGACTTTGTAACCTAGTTAGTCAGAAAACCTTTAATATGGTCAGGTGTGTAAAATAGTGATATCAGTAGTCCGGCCCAAGAGCGGCTTGTATGAAAAATAAGTTGACCATGATGTGCATGTTATAATATGTATATGAATGTTAATCAAGGTATGGTTTGTTTAAACAGATGCCTGTTAACACTCGTGGAGCTAGTTCTTCTCATGGTGGGGATGATATCCCTAATGCACCTCCAGTTCCACCTTCTTTAGCCGATGCGATTGCAGCATTGGTCAACGCAACCACCTTGTTGGCACAAAATCAGAATGGTGGTCAACGTGGTCGTGGTCGAAATAATAGGGAAGAAACAACATATGTGGATTTCACTGACACTCGTCCTCCCGTATTCATAAAAGCAGATGAACCTCTGGAAGCAGATGACTGGCTCCGTACTATGGAGCAAAAGTTCAGTCTTATCACTTGTACCGAGATCCAGAAGCCAGCGTTTGCAGCACAACAGCTTCGTGGCGCTGCAGGAGTTGGTGGGCAAACCTATTAGCGGTTCAACCGGCTGGCCACCGAATCACGTGGGCTGAGTTCAAGGAAGCCTTCAGGGATGGAGTTATGAAGATGAAGCTTGAAGAATTCTTAGCTCTTCGTCAAGGAGATGAACCAGTCATGCAGTACATTGGGAAGTTCAACCATCTGTCCCAATATGCTTTTGATCAAGTTAATACTGATGAGAAGAAGAAAGGATGTTTTATGCGTGGATTGAATACAAAGCTTCAATCTATGATGACCACTTGTGGCAATATGAATTTTAATGAGGCCGTGAATATTGCTATAGCCAGTGAAGAAAAGAACCGCAAGCATAAGGAGGCCAAAAAGAAGAGGGGATTTGTATCAGGGTCTGGATCATCAGGCAACAACAAGAAGCGTCAGAGGCTGGTATATCATCCAGTCCAGCAGTTCCGCCCATCTTATCGTCCACCGTATCGTCCGCCTCAGCAGCAGCAGTATCCTCAGAGGACGTTTGCAAGGCCTACTATGCCTTTCAATACTCAACGTCAGTCGTATGTTCCTGCCATTCGTCCACCAGTGCCACAAACTGCAAGCTATCCGTGTTACAATTGTGGAAAGGTGGGCATTTTGCTCGTGAATGTCCTTATCCAAGGCAGAATGTTCCCAATACCAATGCACCAAGGCCAGCAGGAAATCATCAAGCAAATCAGAATCAGGGAAATGCACAGAACAATCAGAAGAATAAGGGTGCTCCAAAGACAGGAAAGGTTTTCCACACTCAAATAGAAGCTATTCCTGAAGGAGAACCTGTTATGCTTGGTATGTTCCCTGTTGCTCAACATCCAGCTATTACACTTTTTGATTCTGGTGCATCACATACTTTCATGAATAGAACATTTGCGGAAAAGCATGATATACCTATTGATGAAACCCAAGATAACTTCTTTATACAGTCACCTGGGGGTCGACTAAGTACTAAGGAAATGGTACATCAGGTACCTATAAATCTGGGTGGATATATTTCCAACCTCCATGATAGTTTTAAAAGATCCAAGTATAGATGTGATCTTGGGTATGAACTGGATGAACCAGAGAGGTGCAGTGATAGACACCTTGAATAGAACCATCAAACTCAACTTACCTAATAGCAAATCTCAACTTCTTATCCATCTTCCTACTCTTAAAAGAGCAGTGGAGCAAGTGTATGCTATCTCTGTCAAGGAAATCCAAGACATTCCAATAGTCTGTGAGTTTCCTGATGTGTTCCCAGAGGATTTACCTGGTTTGCCACCTGATCGTGATGTGGAGTTTGAAATAGAACTCAAACCAGGAACTGCACCTATAGCAAGAAGAGCTTATAGGATGCCACCAAAGGAGTTAGCAGAGTTGAAAGCTCAGTTACAAGGTTTGCTAGATAAAGGTTTCATTCGACCTAGTTCGTCACCATGGGGTTGTCCAGCAATATTTGTAAAGAAGAAGGATCATACTTTGAGGTTATGTGTTGATTATCGTCCTTTGAATGAAGTGACAATCAAGAACAAGTATCCTTTGCCCCGTATTGATCTTCTCTTTGATCAATTAGCTGGTGCAAAGGTATTCTCGAAGATAGATTTGAGATCCGGATATCATCAGATCAAGATCAAACCAGAAGATGTTCCGAAAACAGCATTCACTACCAGATATGGTCTGTATGAATATCTAGTCATGTCCTTTGGTCTAACTAATGCCCCAGCACATTTCATGTATTTGATGAATTCAGTGTTCATGCCAGAGTTAGATAAGTTCGTGGTTGTGTTTATTGATGACATTCTCATCTATTCCAAAACCAAAGAAGAGCATGCAGAACATCTCAGGAGGATAGTGTAACTCGCCTGAGAGAACATCAGTTATATGCTAAATTCAGTAAATGTGAGTTCTGGATAGATGAAGTTCAATTCTTGGGTCATGTTCTGTCAGCTAAAGGTGTTGCAGTAGATCCAAGCAAAGTTCAAGAAGTTCTTGACTGGAAGTCACCAACGTCAGTGCATCAAGTTCGGAGTTTCTTAGGATTAGCAGGGTATTATCGTAGATTTATCCCTGACTTCTCCAAGATCTCTAAACCAATGACAACACTGCTAAAGAATGACACCAAGTTTGTGTGGTCATCAGATTGTGAAGAAGCTTTTCAGACTTTGAAAAAGTTTTTGACAACTGCACCAATATTAGCTCAGCCGGATATTGAAAAGTCCTTTGATGTCTTTTGTGATGCTTCAGGCAAAGGTATTGGGTGTGTACTGATGCAAGAAGGCAGAGTTATTGCCTATGCTTCACGACAGCTTAAACGGCATGAAGAACATTATCCAACACATGATCTAGAGTTGGCAGCTGTAGTCCATGCTCTGAAGATCTGGCGACATTATTTATTGGGAAATACATGTCATATACACTGATCATAAAAGTTTGAAGTACATTTTCACTCAGTCTGAGTTGAATATGCGTCAAAGAAGATGGTTGGAATTGATAAAAGATTATGATGTTGAAGTGCACTATCACCCAGGTAAAGCTAATGTAGTGGCAGATGCACTCAGTCGAAAGGAGTATTGCAATTGTCTAGAAATCAAACCACTCGATAATACCTTGTGTTATGAATTGGAAAAGTTAAGTCTTGAAATGGTTCCACAAGGAAATCTCGCAAATGTGACAGTTCAATCATCAATTAAGAATCAGATCATTGCAGCTCAGAAAGAAAGCAAGGGAATGATTCATTGAAAGAAAAGATTCACTCTGAGCAGAATTCCAATTTCAAAATAGATGAAGCTGGAGTGATTTGGTTTAAGGATCGGTTAGTGGTTCCAAAAATTCCTGAGCTTCGAAAGCAGATTTTTGATGAAGCTCATACAACAAGATTTTCAGTACATCCAGGCAGTAATAAGATGTATTATGATTTAAAACAGAAATTTTGGTGGACTAAGATGAAACTAGAGATTGCTAGCTATGTAGCAAGATGCGATACTTGTCAAAAAGTAAAAGCAGTTCATCTTAGGTCTGCAGGAGAGTTACAACCATTATCAATTCCATCTTGGAAATGGGATGATATTAGTATGGATTTCATAGTAGGTCTACCCAAAACTTCAAAAGGATTTGATTCCATATGGGTCATTATTGATCGTCTAACTAAGTCAGCTCATTTCTTACCTGTCAAGACAACTTATCATGCATCCAATTATGCTAAGATGTACTTTGATCGAATTATAAGTTTGCATGGTATACCCAAGACTATCATATCAGATAGAGGAACACAGTTTGTCAATGTTTTCTGGAGGCATTTACAGGAATCTTTGGGTACCAAGCTTTTGCACAGTACCGCTTATCATCCACAAACCGGAGGCCAGACTGAAAGAGTTAATCAGATCTTAGAAGATATGTTAAGGTCCTGTGTACTCAATTATTCAGAGAAATGGGATGAATGTTTGCCTTTAGCAGAGTTCTCTTACAATAATAGTTATCAAGAGAGCATTAAGATGGCACCATTTGAAGCTCTGTATGGCAGAAGATGCAGAACACCATTAAGTTGGTCTGAACCTGGTGAACGTAGTCTCTTCGGGGTTGATTTAGTTAAAGAAGCTGAAGAAAAAGTCAGATTGATTCGAGAGAACATAAAGAAAGCGCAATCCAGGCAAAAGAGTTATGCCGATAAGAGACGACGGTCTCTTACATTTAAAGTTGGTGATTATGTCTATCTCAAGGTATCACCAATGAAAGGAGTACTCGATTTGGAATCAAAGGAAAGTTGGCACCTCGATATATAGGTCCGTATCAAATCCTTAAAAGATGTGGAAAGGTGGCATATCAACTTGATTTACCACCACAGCTATCTTTAGTTCATAATGTATTCCATGTCTCTCAGTTGAAGAAATGTCTTCAAGTGCCTGATCATGTCATTCATGTTGAAGAGATTGAATTAGAGCCTGATCTGACATACTCAGAGTATCCTATCAAGATTCTGGACCAGAAAGATCGAGTTACTCGAAAAAGAACTGTTAAGTTCTATAAGGTTCAATGGAATCAACATACGGAAGATGAAGCAACATACAGAAAGTTTCCTGAGTTTCTTTCTTCTGTATAGTCCTTTAATCTGTCATATGATGACCTATTCCCTGCTTTATGTAAAGGTTAGATATGGAAGTGTCTGACACGTTTCCTTTTCCATTAGTTAGACTATAGGTTAAATCTCGGGACGAGATTTCTTTAAGAGGGAAGGAGCTGTAACACTCTGGTGTTAAGCAAACTAAAACCTGACATGTCATCATATGCACTGGCATTTTAATTGAGTGATAACTTGGTTATGCATTCACTAAAACAAATTTATCATTTGATGCTTGTGCTTAGTTGATAAAGAGTGCATAAGTTAAACCCTAGTTTATGTTTTCTTTTGGTACTTAGTGCTTGTTTGCTTATAAGGGTATAATGGTAACTTCTTTTATAGTAGTGAATTTTGGATCAAACTTTGGTTTTGTGTCTCAGAGGTGTATTTGGACCTTGATTCAAGTCATCTTTGAGGCATAAATCAGATTTGGTTAAAATTCCTTTAAATAGTTTAAATAATTTCAAAATCCTATTTTATTCCCTTTTCTTTTAATCAAAATCTAAAAAGAATTTGGGTATGCTTCAAAAAGCAAAGTTGCTCTATTTCTGATGAGGAACAACTTTGATGTGTAAAGTTTTCCAAGTTTTCATGTGAAATCAAAAGCAATTGTGAAAATACCCTTATGTCCTTCTTGTCCTCTTTTGTATTTCAAATCCTAATTCAAAATCTGAGCATATTTTGGGTATGTTGCTAAAATAAAAGATGTTCAGTTTTGAATTCTGAGCATTTGATATTTTGGCATATTTTCAACTTCTATTCAAAAATCCAAAGTAATTTCAAAATTTCCGAACAGGGTAGAAAAGGGAAGGGGGGGATAAGCTCTTACCTCTGTTCATGGCGGTGACCGGCCGAGGCAATCCACGATGCCAGCGCAATGGACGCCGTTTTCTCTCGAACAAGCTCGTACCCGTCTCCGTGGCGAGGTCAAGCTGCTGCTGGCGCTCTCCCTCGCTCCGTGGCACTTTCTCTTGCGCTCGCCGTCGTCGTTGCGCCACCTAGGCACCGACGGACTCCATTCTGTCCAATATCTAATTCACCGCACTCAAGCATCCTCATCCCAATTGACCGCGGGTATAAATACCCTACATCCTTGCGCATCTCCAGAGTTCACTCTTGCAACCTCTACTCACTCAGAGAGCTCGAGCTCGCCGTTTTTCTTCCCGCCGGGCGAAATCGCCGCCGAGCTCGACCTCACCGTGGTCAGCCCAACCGGGCACCCTCTACTCTCCCTGTTTTGTGTTTCCGTTTCATATTGACTCCAGAGTGCTCATCGGCTCGGTGGTTTTCCATTTGGTGTTCAGGTCTCGCCGGAACATCACCTTCCTCGTCGGAGTTCGCCGCCGGAAACCACTGCTCCGTGGACACCTTCCCTCCGTTCATCCTCTGCTCGAACCAACTACACCGCCAGCACCAGGGTGAGCCACTGGACCTTCCTAGCCTATCCGTTCCACTTCTACCGGCCTAGGTCTGCCGGAACAGGACCGCCGCGGCTCGGTTCGCCGCCGCGTGTGGCCAGACCTCGTCGGAGCAGTAGAGTTTAGGGTTAGGGGCTCAATCGGTTGCGGTTGGCTTGCTGGTGCTGATGCTTGCGTCCGTTAGGTCTCTAGTGGTCGGAGTTGGCCGGCGTAAGGCTCGCCGGCGTTCGGTGCGTCGCCGTCTGTTCGGGCCACCGTCGAGGACCTCCTCGTTGTAAAGACAAGAAGTCCCAGGGTGTTGGTTGCAAAGTCCGTGACTCAGGTGAATAGCGCTGTGGACTGCGGGTTGGTTTCCTTTAAGCCAAAGGGCTTTTCTGCAAAATAGCCAGGGCGCGCGGGCGGGAGCCAGGCTGGGCTGGCTTTCGCGGGCGTTGGCCGCTTCGGGCTGGGCCGTAAGGCGGTTTGAGCGAGTTTTGAGTTTTCTTTTTCTGTTTCTTTAAACAATATCTAGTTTTGTTCTTTTTGCTGTATTTATTTTATAGCTCTGAAAATTATGAAATTTTGTGTGAAGTATTCTCAAGTTATCTAGTATTTATGAAAAATCTGAAACTTGAGTTTTGAGTAACTTTTAAACTGTTTTAAATAGGTCTTTTAATTAATAAATGAAACTTTGATGATTTATGTAGTTTTCTGTGTTACTCCAAAAATCATAAAGTTTACATGTGAGTTTGTGTCACTGATATACACCTTCATGTTTAAATTCATCTCTGTTTGACAAAGTATGATTATGTATAAATAAAGGGCTATTAAAATGACTTATAAAATAAAAAGAAATAGATATTCACTTTAGGATTGTGTGATTTTTGGTATTGTTTGACAACCAGTGGAAAACTAGCATGATTTGCTCCCTGGTTATGGACTCATTTATACAAGTACCTTTTTGTTGCTTGTTAGGTTGTATCTTTATATTTAAAGAAAATAATAAAACTTGTTTAACCTTTAGAATAACTATAATGGGTTTGTTGGTTTGCAACTTTACCGTGATGGAAAGTTGTACTCTGTAAAGGTTATAGCTTAGAAAATTTCCATCTTTACCATGATCATGTCATAAGCATCTCATTGATCATGCATATGCACTTTTACGTGTAGCTCCCTTTCCGGAAGAATCTGAAACTCCGTGGATATCTCTTGAGGGAGTGGATTCTTCTTTTTCTGAGACTTCGGACTTCGCTAACTCTCAAGGCAAGCCCCGGACATTAACCTTATCCTTGTGATTTTCTAAAGTTATTTCACTTAAGTAATATGATGCATTAGGTAATAGGAGTTGGGTGAATCCTATTTGATGCATTACCTACCTTGATGATTCCAACCCTAACCTTGATACCTGTTTATGAAAATGTTTAGTATGCTTAACCAAGCTTTACTACTTTAGTATAGTAGATGCTTTTCAAAATGGTGGCTATGCTATGGGACTAATGAATCATGAGACAACATGATAATGATAGTAACTTACAACAAGAGTGGAGTCTTGTTGTAAGGTTACTCAACTTAGGACCGTATCGTTGTTGGACCGCTGTGATTGAGACCTTTGAGTACAGCCCACATGCGGTCGTAAGCCTCGTCTATAGCTAATCCGATTCTTGAGAACGGCTAATCGCGCACTGGGAGTGGAAAGATGGCGGGAGTAGCGTGTACCCTCGGGGCTATGAGATAGTCGGGTTCGAGGTGTACTGTACTCTCGGGTGGCGCGAACCCGTTCTTGTATGGGAGGATCTATAGATAGGGTTGACGTATGCAAGATTAAGTTCTACATATGTCGTGTGGTACTGAATCCCCAGCTGGGTTTGAACGATTCGAATCGCCGTGTTTCCTCGGATATGGAACCTCAATCCACTGTCCCGCACCGTAGTAAAGAATGGGATGTTTATGAAATGAGAGTTTAAATAGGATGAAGGTTTAAGAATCTTTAGATAGTTACAAACTTGAGTTAAAACTTGAAAATATGTTTTACTTTTAGTAAGCTTTTACGCAAACAAAATGCTTTGACTTTGCTAAAGCCTTACCTTGAATCCTTACGGCCTTCATACCTAAGTCTTTTTCTTTCCCTAGACGGTTAAGTCTTGTTGAGTACTTTTGTACTCAGGGTTTGTTAACCCTTGTTGCAGGTGAGTCTATGGATCCACCTTTTGATGGACAGTGCTACTTCACTCTAGTAGAAGAGAGTGATGATGATTCTAATGTGTAACCTTGGGCAAGTGAGAACTTTTGTGTGAAAATATGTAATATTAGTTCCGAACAAGTTATGTAATAAGTACTTTGGTTTGTAAAACTCTAAGTTTTTAACCTATGTATTATAATCTTTCCGCTTTACTCTGATTTATCTTATCTATAAAACTGTTGTAATACTGTGATGCTTGATGGGGATTTTCCTGGAAAGAATGTAACGTGGATGATTCGGGTTTCCCGAGGACACCCGACAGATCTTGAGTCATTTGGAACTCGTGCACGCCGATCAAAGGTCTTTAGGACAATGATGGGTGCATGTGGGCCACTTAATTCAGGAGGTTCTGCCACAACCGCCGTTCAATTCCTTCCACCACCTTTCCGCCCTTGACCTCCTCTATCGATTGCACGGTTGGTTTTCCCTCTTTCTCGCCCTCCTAACGGTGGAATGCCGAATGCCGTTCGGAATCCACCATGTCCGCCGCCAGACCTTCACATGGCCCAGTATCTCCGGCCAAAACTGTCTCAAACAAAGCTCGTTCTAGCCTTCCTCACCTCCGCTGAGCTTAGGGCTAGATGGAGAGCCCGCTAGCGCCCATAGTTTCGCCGGAACTCAACCTTGCCACGGCAATGTCCGCCACGGACCACCGTCGTGCGTGGCACCGACTCATGCCAGGGTTGGCATGGCTCCTGCACCGCACCAATAGGTGCTTAGGGTCCGCTGCAACTCGTGCTCACCTTACCGAGCCTCGGATTAGCCAGGAAGAGGCTCGCCATCGCGTCGCAGCGCCGCTGCTCCGCGATGGCCGCCGTCGAGCTTGCTCGGTGATCCTCTGGCGTGGGAAACTAGCCGACCGTGTCCGCCTCGCGAAGACTAGTCTAGAGGTAGGGTTGGTGTCGTCAGAAACCTCGCCGCCGACGAGCTAGGGCCGGTGAACGCCGGTGGGGGTGAAGCACCACCGACACGCGGGCACGGTTGACGGGTGGCGTGGGTCGCCTGACTAGTGGGCCCCATTAGCAGAGAGAGTGAGAGGGAGGGATAAAGGTCTGTGTGCAATAGGGTTTAGGAGAGCCGGGTGTGAGTAGTGTTTAGGTCTGTGTCTCTAGGTGTGTTAACCCGGGTGTCCATAGAGTTTTAGATCGAGTTTTCTTTATTTAGTTTTCCATAAATAGTTTAAATGCTTCTAAAATTCATACAATGCTCATTTTAAGTCCAAATAATGTGAAACAAATTTTGTTGTGCTCGGAATGAATGGATCTACTTGTTAAAAGAATTAGATGCACAGTTTGTGATGCTTTTTATATGCAGTTATTTAATCAATTAAATGGCTATTAACTTGGAAAATGCATAACTAACTCTATTCAGCTCAAAAAAATGTGATTATAATTTTGTTAGGTGTGTCTCACTGAGTAGTACCTGAGAGAAAATATAATATATGTGTGTTCTGTGGAAAATGGTGGTTGTAGGATTTAAAGTTGCTAAATGTTGTTTTCTTCCTATAATTTTAGTAAATAGAAATGCTTAGATTCTGGGGTTGGTAATTTTTGTACAGTTATGTTAGAGTGTGAAGTTGCCATGAAAATTATTAGGTTGGTCTGTTTTGACAGTTAGTAGTACAAACTATGAAAAGTGCTTGATTTATGAATTAATAGGGTTAATTTTTATTGCATGATAGGATTACTGTTTTGGGCCGAAATTTTTATGGTAGTCTAGTTTTGGTCTGTAGTAGTCTGTGTAAAAATGTGGGAATTTTTTGAGTTTATTTCAATGTGGTGGTAGTTATAACCTGTTTAATAAGTCATTTAAAATGGATAAAAGGGAATAGATAAAGTAGGATCATATAAGTTAAATTAAGTGGGTTCTGTTTTGTTAAGTATGTTGTTTAGTTGTTGTAGGAAAGTCAAATTAATCACTAGGCTGTAGGGTATTGGCAAGGTAGTTAGTGGTCAACTGGATGATGTTGACTACCTTGTGAAAGAGAATGCAGTAGATGACATGTGCTTATCTTCTGAATTGTCCTTTCTTGATGTTGCACCGCATAAGCATCCTATGTGCATTCATCATATTTATACCTACAATGCACCGTACAGGATCGCTAGAGGAGAATCAGAACTCGCCGCAGCCGGAGGAACAGATTCTGGTGGAGACCCCGCTCGAGAGGACAAGGAAGATGCCGGAGAGTTACCCGAGTATCAAGACCACCAGCCGTCTGACATGGAGAGAGGCAAGCCCCGGAGCATTTACCTCCCCACGTTTGCAAATTCTTAACAAATTAACTTGCTATGTTTGTTGCATTAGGTTATAGAAGTTGATTGCTACCGTTGTTGCATTATTACTATACCTTGTCCACTGCAATGTTATCTTGATATCCTTGCTTAGGTCTTGGCTCGTTTATATGCTTAGCCTGCTTAGACCGGTAAAAGTCGAGTGATTTCCTGTCTCCCACATATAGGTCGATGCTGATCATGATTAGCATGGTGCTATCGTGGAATAACCATGTGCTAATGAATTGGAGACCAGATGGGATGTAGGAGAGCAGCAGGACATGTGTCTATGTGCTAGTAGTCTTCCATCTGTGTCGCATAGGACCCATTCGGGAAGCGTACCTCAGTCAAATTGAACGCGTCAATCACTTAACGGAGTAGGTCGGAGTACCTCCCGTGAAGCCGAGTAAGGTTATTCGAGCCGGTGATGGAGATGTTGACACCTAACACCCAGGGCCTCAGATGTACCGTGGGCAACTATTCTGAGCAACATGGCATGGTCCGTGGACTGGCGGGCCTGATTGACCTGGCATGACCGTGGGCAGTTATAGCTTGAGCAACCTGGCACTGAGATAACCCCCGGTGTAGAAGGGTCCATGGCCGTCCCGCGAATCGTGTTCTCGAATTTCCCGAGTGGAAGCTTACGACTACCGTAGCTGGACGTGTCGGGCGAGTGTGTGACACCTTATCCCTAGCTGGGTAGGAATCGATTATAATCTCCATCGCTCCTGGACAGTAAGCATTGATTGGCATGTGTTACCGTAGAACTTATGGAACTAAAGATGGTTATGATGTTGAATCTCAAAGGCTATTGACGAAATAGTCACTCTTGCTTGATTAAGTAGTCAAGTGCTTGTTATAGATCATGTGCAAATCTAGTTAATCAGGATTAATTATGAAAGTGATTGCCAACATCAAAAAATTTGTGCTTTACTCACAAAAGAGTTTTCATGCAAATGGTATGTCTAGCAAACCACAGATATAGCCTTCATGATCCTTGGTGTCTATTATTTCTGGTTTATGACGGGTAAGTCTAGCTGAGTACCTTCTTGTACTCAGGGTTTTATCCCTTGTTGTTGCAGATGGACAGAGCTTCTATGGCTACTTTGAGAACTGCCTGTACCCCTGTTGACACCAGAAGTGGCAAACGGATATACCGCAAGCGTACGGTAGTCAATTGTAGCCTTTCACCGGGAGTATCCAGGTATCGTATTTCCACAGGGAACGTGAAGTGGATTAACTATATGTATGATCGTCAAAGGATGATCAAAGGGTATATGATAACTGGGATAGAGAGGTCTTCCTAATATCAATATATGGTACTGGTTTTCTAAGAGTACTGAGGTTTACCACCTCATTCCTTACTGGGGGCGAAGGACGAAACAGTAGTTGATTAAAAGGTTTTCCACTTACAACTAGTGAGGCGTCAATGCTGCTACCCAACTATTATTTTCAACTTGCCTACAACACTTGAGAGGAAATCCAAGCATTGGCTGTGTCTGTCACCGTACCACTAGGCGTCTACACAAGTGCGACAAGAAGTCCACACTGGCAATATCCTAGCACTGGCTGTCTTCTGTCACCCTACCCCTAGGGTCGGGACTCTCCTCTGTGGAACTCCTCACTCCCTTCCCTCTCTTCTAACACTAAAGCTACTAAGTAGACTTTCCCTCCTTGGATGCATACAAATGAAGAGCTCTAGGGGGGTATTTATAGCTTGGAGGTGGAGTAGCGGCTACTCCGGTGCCACGTCAGCGATCCGCGTGCTCTCCTTCCTTGGCCATTGGATCAAACCATCATAGAAACCGACCTTGATGAATGGCTAGGATATTGTTCACGTGTGAAACATGTGCTTTGCCACTGACTTGGATGAGGCTCACCGGGTCGGCCGACCCCACTCTATGACATGTGGGCCTGGGGTACATCTTCTAGAAGGTGGTGATGTCATCCTGATGATCAGTGCAGATGGGCGCCACCAGGGGGGGTCGACCGACCCCCTATGATAGGGCTGGCCCACCTTCTTCTCTCCCTTGGTGACCCCATATGTCATGGAGCAAGTCTTGTGATGATGGTTCCATTTGGTTTCGGTGTGGACCCATGAATCCATGTGCTTCTCATCTGGCACCATTGAGTAAAAGCACATGTTTGATCCAAGGGTTGAAATTGGCTTGAACATGCTTCTCTTGGATCATGCCATGTCACCCTGGCGAGGTGGCCCCAAGGTGGGGTCGGCCGACCCCCTTGGTGAGCCCACCTGGCCTCATTTTGTTCATTTTGCCATCGATCTCCTACAATTTCACAAGCTAAGAGTACAAGTGGAACTTATTAGTGATAAATATGCTCATGATATGCTATACTTCCTTGAAACCGAGGCCTGTTGACGGTATTTTGATAAGGTAAAACATGCTATAACTTCTGTCAACAAGATCCCCCACACTTGAATCTTGCTCGTCCTCGAGTAAAGGTTAGAGAAAGTGAACAAGTGATTATTACATACTTAAAATGATAATGATCATAAAGCATCATTCCTAACATAGTTTATACAAATGGGTTATGTGGTACTGTCTATCATATATCCTTTAGATGTTCAGAAAAGGGACAAATCTCAAAGCAAAGTCATCTCCCTGAATTCTTGTTCTTGGTACTTAGAGTTTTTTAAGACAGTTTGAAAGGAAAACACATAGTTCTTGCTTACTCCTTATTTTGCATATATTGTAAAGTTAAAACAAGGATCCAAGGAGAAGAATGTAATAATCCTAGATCAAGATGTGCATGTGTGTGGAAAGTATGTGGACTAGAATGCTCCTTCAATATAATCTCTCTCTACTTTATTTTACCTTGAAACATGGCTAGCATTTTTCAACAATGGACCTTCATGTGTCCATTTTTTTAGTGGACCTTCGTGTACCTTTTTTTTGCTTAGCCTTAATGTGTCTTTTTACTAACCAGAGTATAGAGAGAGATATTGTAGAACTTTAATGTACGGAGCATCTATACATTGCAAATGAATGGCATGTGCAGGCATACTTCCAGTGTAGAAGTTGCATATATAGATGGTGTGTACGTGATCTTGATCTTGGGATTATGACAAAATTCTCGACTAGGGTCAACAAGGTTTGACCAAACTCAAGACAAAAACAAGTAGCATGTTTGTGTAAAAGGTTTTGATCATGTATGCATATGTATGGTTTTGGTAGGTATTTCTCACTATAGAGGAGTAAATGATACTATGGTTTTGAGATATTTTCAAAAACAAATCTCTAAGCACCTTAAACAAAAACAGGTTTGAGTCTTAAGCCAAGATTTATCTCACTTTTAACAACATCTTAGTCAATACAATTTCCTAATTTAGTGTACCCATGAGTATAAACATACGTAAGAACATGGTTTTATGTCATTAACATTCTTAGCATATCATAACTCAAGTTACTTTGTAGTTTTTTATTTTATTTTATTCAGAATATGGAATGAGTGTGAAACTACTTGAACCGAGAGGAGAAAGGGGAAACGAACCAGACAACAGTGTTGAGCTTACTGTGCAAACGTGAGCTGGTGGGCCCAGGTCACCATGGTGGGGTCGGCTGACCCCACCAAATGGTGGTTTTCGTCGCCATTTGCTTTTTCCTCCCTTCAGTTTTACATCTGCAAAAACACTTTTCACAAATCCAAGAAATGGGGGTCGCCCGACCCCTTGCTTACCTCTGTTTTGTGCACTGCAGCGTGTCCGCCTGTGCTCAGCAGTTCAGTGTGGTTCAGTGATGAAATTTGGGGGTCGTCCGACCCCCCCCGCCCCACACTTGAATTTTTCCATATATGAACTCTGAACATAACGCAAAGGTAAAATGCAAGGTGCTCTACTGGTTGCAAACACACCAGTAGAGACGAATTTTATTTATTCTCTAAGAAGGGAAATACATTAGAAATTTAAAAGGAAATTCAAAAGAAATAAATCTAAGATGAAACTTGGAAATTCAAAATAAATCTAAAATGGAACTTTATTCTAACCTAAGCTAAACTATCTATGGAGACGGGGGGTCTAGGAGGTCATCCCGCCCCATAGCCCTAGCGAAGCGTTTGAGCTTCGCAGAGGTGCTAATCCTAAGATGGCAAAAGTCATCTTCTAAGTCTTTATTCGCCATCTTCAACTCTGACACCGTCTCCTCCAACACCCTGTTCCTTGCTTGCAGGGTGGAGGTGACGTGCATCAGCCTCTCTAGATCCGTCTTCTCGTCTTCCTCCTCGAATTGTCCCGGCGGCCCCTTGATCGACGGAGGGTCCATCCTCCGCCGAATAGGAGGAGCCTGGGACTCCAGGGACTCCCGCAGCTCGCCCTTCTCTTCCGTGTTGAGAGAAGGGACTAGCACCTTCCCTCGGCCATGCCCACCGGCCATGATCCGATGGGTCTTCCAGAACGTGGGCGTCGACGGGGAGTACGACGAAGTGTACTCCGTACTCCCCGTTGTCGTGGTGATCGCGCGCGGGTTCTCCTCCAGCGGGGCCTCCCCCTTCAGCGTGAGTTGGCCCGTGGTCGGCCTAGTCGGCGTGATGGAGCGGCCGGGGGATTTCCTGATCCCTCTTCTCGGAGTCAGCGAGCGGGACGATGCCGCCGCGCGAGGGGATGGACGGGGGTGGTCGGCCAACCCCTGGAGGGATCGGGCGACCCCCGCCACCGGCCCGACCAGCCCCCTGGTGGAGGTACCATGGCCAGCGGCACCGCGTCGATCACGTTGATCGCGAGGGCCTGCTCTAGATCTTCGGCTAGGTCCCGTCATGGTGTGGATATTGCAGGGAGCGTAGGCTTGCTAGTGGGTGCCATGGCTAGTGCTTTAGGTCGCGCTGGACAGTGCAGGGAAGGCTAGGAGGCTCTGGCTTTGCGTGGAATTGTGAGTAGGAGGAAGAAGGAGAGGGGTGCAAGGCTAAATAGCGGCTGCGGGAGACTACGACGCCGATTTTTCACGAGATCGCCGCGGAAAGATCGTAACTTCACAGAGCCTGTTGCGCCGCCGTTCCAATCCCGCAAGGCGGGGATCGCCCGACCCCTTAGATTTTGAATTTGGAGCTCTATCTCCGGGGGTTGTTATCCCCTCGCCGCGGTGAACTCAGCTGTGCGTCGACCCTCCCCGAGGCGGGGTCGCCCGACCCCCCCATTGGGTGCTTCTGGCATGGTCGTGTTCGGGACGACGTTCCTAGACCGGTTCGCTACTTCGGGTGCACTTGGCCCCTCTCGGTGGGATCGCCCGACCCCTCCGTGGGACTTCGGGATGGTCATGTCCACCACCCGAGCGGCTGTGCAAAAGTGGGATCGCCCGACCCCATACTTCGCGTCGTCACGTCCCGGTCTACTAGCTACGTGTACAGGGTTTGGAGGGGGGTCGCCCGACCCCCTAGATGGGTACTCGGAATGACCACTTCCTAAGTTCGTGCTTCCCCTAACCTGTGTGCATTGAGTGTTGCAGGTGGGTGGATCGGCCGACCCCCTTGGTGGGTGTCTGACGCGGTCACGTCCCCAGCTCGAGCCCCTCTACGCGATTGTGCAACCCTTGTTGCAGGTGGGCCTCATATAGGGATCGCCTGACCCCTAACTGGGGTCTGTGGGCCCCACCTCAAAGCCTAAGGTAAGTCTAGCCTATAACTTCTTGAACCATGACATGAAATCGAGGACATGTAGCTTTTAGGATTTGGTTCAAGCAATGAAGAGAAGAGACTTGTAGGTTTTAGGTTGTGTATAGTTTGAACTCTACCATGTCTACTTCATTTTTTACGGGATCACGTTCATGAAAAACTTTAAGACGGTGGACATTTACCTTAAAGATGTTGCCATCGGTGTCCTGAAGCGTGACAGCTCCATGCGTTGCGGCGTCGATCACGAGGAATGGTCCTTCCCATTTGCTTTTTAGTTTTCCATGGCCAAAGAGCTTGACTCTTGAGTTGAACATAAGAACCTTGTCTCTCGGATGGAACTCCTTTTGCTTGATCCTCTTGTCGTGCCATTTCTTGGTTCTCTCTTTATAGATCCTAGCGTTGTGATAGGCTTTCTCTCTCCATTCTTCCAGTTCAGAGATCTGCATTCTCCTATTTCTTCTAGCTGCGGGCAAATCCATATTCCATCTCTTTACTGCCCAGTGTGCTCTATGCTCCAATTCCACGGGCAGATGGCATGTCTGGCCGTATACAAGTTGGTATGGGGTCATACCAATTGGAGTCTTGTATGCGGTCCTGTATGCCCACAGTGCATCTGATAGCATGCTTCTCCATGCTGTCCCCATTTCATTGACAGTCTTTTGCAGAATATTCTTGATTTGCTTGTTCGATGTTTCTGCTTGTCCGCTTGTTTGTGGGTGATAAGGTGTTCCAATATTGTGCCTTATCCCACTTTCTATTAAGTAGCGTCGGAACTTTCTGTCAATGAAGTGGCTTCCTCCATCGCTGATTACTAACCTGGGGTGCCAAACCATGGGAATATTATTTCCTTGAACATCTTCGTTGCGTGCAATGAATCCGCTAACTTGCACGGCATGGCTTCAACCCATTTGAATACGTAGTCTACTGCCACCAGAATATACTCACAACCTTGAGACGGGGAAATGACCCATTTAGTAAATTCCCCAGGCGTCGAACAGCTCTACTTGTAGGTTGTTTGTGAGTGGCATTGCATCACGGGCATTGATGTTCCCATGTTTCTGACACCTTTGCACACTTCTTCATGAAGTCCTTGGTATCTTCATACATGGTAGGCCAATAGAATCCACTTTGCCAAATCTTGGCATGGGTTCGGAATGTTCCATAATGGCCTCCATACTCTGCTCCATCACACTTCTCCATGATCTTGACTGCTTCGTTCATGGGCACACACCTACTTAGTATGCCGTCTTGGCATACTCTATAGAGATACGGGTCATCCCATAGATGCACCGAGGTCCTGTTTATCCTCAGTTTGCATTCTAGACAAGTGGTCGGCTACAGAGTTCTCTACTCCCTTTTTATCTCTAATTTCTAGATCAAATTCTTGGAGGAGTAGGATCCATCTTATTAGTCGTGGTTTAGTATCTTTCTTAGTAAGTAGGTATTTCAGAGCTGCGTGATCGGTGTAGACAATCACCTTGGCTCCTACCAAGTAAGATCTAAACTTGTCTATAGCAAATACCACAGCTAAAAGTTCTTTCTCTGTTGTTGCATAGTTTAGCTGTGGTCCGGTTAGCGTTTTACTGGCATAGGAAATGGCAAAGTGTTTCTTATCCCGGGTCTGTCCTAGGACAGCTCCTACAGCATAGTCACTAGCATCACACATTATCTCCAAAGGTAGCGACCAGTCAGGGGGTTGAATGCCTGGTGCAGAGATAAGTGCTTTCTTGAGATGGTAAAAAGAGTCTAAGCATCTGTCGTAAGTCAAAGGGTGCGTCTTTAGCTAGCAGGTTTGTTAAAGGTCTAGCAATTTGAGAAAAATCTTATAAACCTTCTAGAAAAACTGGCGTGGCCAAGAAAACTGTGAATGCCTTTAACATTCGTGGGAGGTAGGAGTTGTTCTATAACTTCTATTTTAGCTCTATCTACCTCTATTCCACGTTCAGATACTCTATGTCCTAGCACTATCCCTTCTCGAACCATGAAGTGGCATTTCTCCCAGTTCAAGATCAAGTGCTTTTCTTGACAGCGTTGTAAGACACGGTCCAGGTTCTCTAAGCAGTGATCAAAGGTTGTTCCATAGACTGAAAAGTCGTCCAAGAAAACTTCCATGATTTCTTCTATCATATCCGAGAAGATGGACATCATGCACCTCTGAAATGAAGCAGGGGCATTGCACAGGCCAAATGACATGCGCCTGTATGCATATGTCCCGTAGGGGCATGTGAACGTGGTCTTACTTCGGTCGTCGAGATGGATTGGAATTTGATGGTAACCCGAATACCCATCAAGGAAACAAAAGAAGGAATGTTTGGCTAGCCGTTCCAACATCTCATCTATGAATGGCAACGGAAAGTGATCTTTCTTTGTGTCCTTGTTAAGTTTTCGGTAGTCTATGCACATTCTCCATCCCGTGTGTTTGTATTCTTAGCGTCGCTACTAAGAATAGAGTTTTAATCTATCCCCGGTAATTGCGCCAGAAATGCTTGTTGGTATTTCTTAGCGTCGCTACTAAGAATAGAGTTTTAATCTATCCCCGGCAATGGCGCCAGAAATGCTTGTTGACACTTCTGAACGCAACCACTAGAACTAGACTATGGAGTCTAACCCCAACAACGGCGCTAGAAGTGTCTTGATGGTATAACTATTGACTATTGGATAGTTCCGCAAGCGCACAGAATATACCGATGTAGCACTTCACCTGGGAGTATTCTAAGGTATCATTATTTATTTTATCCCAAAGGAAAGCAAGCTAGGAATGATGTAGAGAGACGAAAGATAGATCCTTTAGTTTACTATAATCTATTATCAATTAGAGAAGCAAAGGGGTATAAGTGGATATAATGGAGGATAGATAGATAAGATAAATAAGTTAAGCAAAGAGTATATGATATGAAAGATAACTTTAGTAGAGTTAGCTAGGTGGGAGGACAACGAGTGAGTATAAAGTACTCCTATGTTTCTACCTTTACTCCGATGAACTAATCCTAATTGAATAGATGACTTAACTAGATTGACGCCTTGCTACTTGTGTGAGAGGGATAAACGAAAGAGTAAAGCGATAGAAGGTTGTTCACCTAACCCAGTACTCAAGCGGATATTTGGCTTATGGACGCCTTACCTTTTAAAACTAGCCTGAGTTCACGTGAGGGGATCTAGGTAGCCAGGCAAAATCTGTCCTTTTGCCCATGCGCCCCTACTGTCCATGCAAGCCAGCGGTAGTCAAAGATAAGATGATGTATGAGCACCACACTGACAGTTATCTACACCTTTAGCTATCGATCAAAATAGCTAAAGCCCCTATCCTAAGAGAGGACGATGACGCACACACAAGAAGCTATTTAAAGGAAATCAATATAACTAAGACAACTATAGAACCAAGATAAGCACACAACAAGACTATATATAATATAGACTTGCACTAAGTAAATACTTAAATAAATACTTGGAAAGTAAATACTTAAGTAAATGCAAAGTAAAGTAAAGAAAAATAATATATTAAATAAATAAAGTCTTACAAAAGAAAAAAGATACAAGGGCTATACCAGACTCCCAGAAGACGACTCCGGAGACCCGAGCTTCGCCCGACTCGACTCTAACTCCCACTCTAGACAAACTACTACTACTCTTGCTTGATCTCACTTGAGAGTGGAGATGTGTGTGTGAGTGAGATATGAGATATGAAGAATGAGAGGATGGAGGCCTCTATTTATAGTGGAGGTGGAGTAGGGGCTACTCTGGTGCCACGTCAGTGATCCGCGTGATCCTCCTCTCTTCACCCTTGGATCCACCGCCATAACAACCGACTTGGATGAATGGCTTGGATATTCTTCACGTGTGAAGCATGCACTTTGCCACTGACTTGGATGAGGGTCACCATGTGGTCGGCCGACCCCTGTCCCTGACATGTGGGCCTGGGGTACATCTTCTAGAAGGTGCTGATGTCACCCTAATGAATAGTGCTACTGGGTCCCACCAAGGGGGGGTCGACCGACGCCCCTATGACAGGGCTGGCCCACCACCTTCTTCCCTTGGTGACCCCACATGTCATGGAGCAAGTCTTGTGAAGTTGGTTGCATTTGGTTTTCTATGTGGACCCATGAATCCGTGTGCTTCCCATCTTGCACCATTGAGCAAAAGCACATGCTTGATCCAATGGTTGATATTGGCTTGAACATGCTTCTCTTGGATCATGCCATGTCACCATGGCCAAGGTGGCCCAAAGGTGGGGTCACCCGACCCCCTTGGTGGGCCCACCTGGCCTCATTTTGTTCATTTTGTCATCTCCTACGAGTTCACAAGCTAAGAGTACAAGTGGAACTTATTAGTGATAAATATGCTCATGATATGCTATTCTTCCTTGAAACCGAGGCCTGTTGACGGTATTTTGATAAGGTAAAACATGCTATAACTTTCGTCAACAAGATCCCCCAAGCTTAACCTTTGCTCGTCCCGAGCAAACAATCAAACTTGGCCTCAGTGGATCAGTATTGTTGCTATGCATCACATTTCAAGAGTACCATGTGCACAACAAAGTTCTTCTCTTCCAATGGAAAAATTAGCTATGTAAATCACCCATATTACCTTAGTACTCTATGGGGCTTATGGCTTTTCCTTTGTCTTAGGTGGTTGAAAGATAGAACAGTTTGACTTGAGCACTAACTTTCTTGTTTTTAGCAAGTTTCATACCGGAGGTTTTGCAATATTTTTCAAAAGAAAGACTTAATGTTCGTCATATGGTTCTCTCATGTCGCTCAAATGGTTTATGATTCCTCACCAAGGCAAATGATAAGTGTTGCCTTCTTTATTTCATCCTACTTCTAAACAGGCTTATGTGTAGCTCAAGGTAGAGATGAAAGAAGATGGCATACTTACTTGCATTTTGTTGCGAAGTCAAAGCTCGGATCCTTGAAGAGAAGTGTCATACTCCCAGATCAAGATGTGCAAGTGTGTGGTGTCTGGGGACTAGATTGCTTCTTTATTTGATAAGATATATCTCTCTATATTTTTTTTCTTTTTCTCTCTTTTCTAATGAGACATGGCTAGCATTTTTTTCTTTTCTTTTTTTTTCCTTTTTTAATGGACTTTCACTTGTCCATCTCTCCCTTTTTTTTCATCTTTATTTTGCCTAGCCTTTTGAGTCTCATCTACTAGATAATTGAGAGAGATTTCCTAACACTTGGAGAATGAAGCAACCTATTTGGTGGAAATGAAAGGCTTGTTCTTGTTTTGCGTACTTCCAGTGTAGAAGCAACATGTATATGAGGTGTGTACGTGATCTTGATCTAGGATCATGAAAAGTCTCTTAACAAGGGTCAACAAGACTTGACAACACTCAATACAATGCAAATAGTCTATGTAGAAGGTTTGTAAACATGTAAAGCATATATGGCTGTGGTAGGAATTTATCACCATTGAGGAACA
Organism: Coix lacryma-jobi var. lacryma-jobi; assembly: GCA_009763385.1. Taxonomy (NCBI): domain Eukaryota; kingdom Viridiplantae; phylum Streptophyta; class Magnoliopsida; order Poales; family Poaceae; genus Coix; species Coix lacryma-jobi. The sequence goes on along the minus strand of CM019830.1, from coordinate 98,159,099 downwards.
ATTAAGATTTTGATCATTTTAAGAATAAATTCTCCGGTAATCTATCATGCTTAGAACAATATTGTAGCAGCTCTTGTCTCACTATATCGTATCTCACAACAACTTAGACTCAGTTCTAGCACTTGCAACCCACAAAGTTTTCAGGTTCATGATGGTTTAAATGAGCTAAGTAATCCCTACTTAGAGAAATACTAAGTTGTAAACTAGGCACTAGTGAAACATTAGCAAGGCAACTAGTCATCATTTCCATGGGGAAGATAGACATATATGAGACATATGTGCTAAGGGGAGTACTAAGCAAATATTTTTGGTATTTTTTTTAATGCAATGAGAAAACTAATTGAAACGTAAATAACATAAGATGCAGGACTTACCTTGGCAGGGGAGAGGATCTCTCCCAAGCTTGGTTCTTGCCTACTGTGGTGGTGGATAATGCTGGTACCACCCGGCCCAACGTCGTGCTTCTTCTTCTTGAATGGTCCGCAGGAGTTGGGCGTTTTGTTGTGCAAGAAGCAATGTTGCCTCTTGTTTGATGTTCATCACACCCATGTGTCTATGAGCTCGTCCATCGGCGTCCTTTGATGTTGCCTTCCTCTACCCCGTGGGCGAGGAGTGTCTTGAGAGCGAGGAGGCCTCCCCAAGGATCCTGAAATGTCCATAGGAGCTGCCTCATGTCCCTCCTCAACTTCTTGAGCCTGATGTGAAGGTCCGCCTTGTTCCATTCGAGTAGCACGGGACGCTCTCCTTGTCCTCCTGCTAGTACCGGCAACTTCTGGGGCTCTTTCCTCGGGGTCCAAATCAAAGGTTAGCGTACAAAGCGCATACAATCGAAGTCTCACAAGGGAGAGTGATTTCGACTATATGGCGTGGATAAATCATTATTAGTTCACCCTTGGGACCCCTTTTAGTACCTCGCAAGCAATAAATACATTTTCTTCCAAAACATCTGTCATGGTTTTAATGTACTCAAAAGTTTGGGATTCTAGTGCACTCAAAGCTTCGGCTATACGTGTGATGAATGATGTGAAGTATATGGGTTTCCTAGGATTTATGTAGCTAAGCCAATAGTTCACTAGCATTTTAACAGGTGAAACTTTAACTTTGCTAACCATGGCATAGAGTAGTTTCAGCTCATCATCACTTACCAAAGCTCCTCTCATGCCAGGGAAAAGAGTGGTGAACAGCCAGTAGTGCATGAAACGTAAGGTTGGGTTATGAATTTGTGTGGTGAGGGGTTGGAACAATCACTAGAGCTAGTAATGGCATACCAGAAAGCATTCTTGTCATAATGAAAAGCATGGTCTACATCAAGATGGCAAGAGTGATCAAATCCTAAAGCAGTGTTATGTGCTCCATGTCAAGTCATATTCCATCCTAAACATTCGAAATGCTATCCCATCATTATTCACTTTTAACGTGCATAAAAACTCAATGGTTAAGTTCTTTATGCCAAATTCAAGAATTTCAAAGAATCCTCCCCAACCAATGGTATTGAAAATAGCATAAAATTATGAATCCATACCTGTTTCTTGCAAGAGGGCCGGATCAATGCCACTTGTGTGTGAGAAACTACACTCACTAAGAGTGACGAATTTCCCCATTTCTTCGGCATTTAGCCTAAGGCCACTCTCGGTCTCCATTACTCTAGCCGGGGGAATGAAGGGTACTAGCTCACTTCTTTCCACCTCTCTCCTCTCTTGAGCACTAGCATGGTGAGGTTCTTCGGAAGAACTCTCACCCTTGTTGGACTTTTTGAAACGGGAGGCAAGCAACTTCTTCATCTTACTACAAGATAAGTTACCAAGCTTCTACTACTACTATGAAATGGAACTATTTTGGGTTTTTGGTTTTTGGATGGCTACTACTAAGCTAAGCTTTAGAATGAACTTGCAACTAAGGAAGGAAAGGAAGAACTTGTGAGCTCGAGATGGTTCTGGTGGTTTTGGTGTGGAGTTGAGCTCACAATGCAAGGGTATATATAGCGGGAGAAGGGCAAGTGGTGACCACCCATAGCATGGGTCGGCCGACCCCCCCTCCTTGCAGCTTTCGGCGTGGCTTGGAGAATAAAGAGATTGAGCTGAAAACTGCTCTAGAGAAAGTTATGAAGTCCCGAGAGGAAGCGCAGGAGGCTGCTAATAGTAATACTGAACTACTGGCTGCTTGCCGACAGAAAGACAAGGATTTGATAGCTACGAACAGTCGCATACAAGAGCTGTCCACTGAGTTGGCTTCTCATTCCGAGGCTTGGCAGAAGAGCATGGGAGAGGTTAAAGTTAAAATTGACACTTGCTTGACTGAGGCCGGTGGTTCTGCTGGCGTGCCGTTACCTGCCGTTGATGCTGTGGCATTCGAAGGTTGGCTTAAAAATGAGCTGCATGTTTTTAGTTCTCTAGTTGATAATGCAGCTGACTTCGGATGTTACGCCGGAGCTTTGGCTATGGCTGGGACCCTTCGCCAAGCTGACTGCGAGCACCTTCAGAAGACCAGGAAGCTGAACCACGTCTTCCCAACTGTTGACGTGGTTCGTCAAATGAATGTTAATGATGCGGAGGTTCGGAACTGCGCGATGCGTTTGCTTCGGAGGTTTTGGATCGACGGAGGTGGATGTGCTCTCGCCTTCGAAGAGGCAGCAGAAGCTACCCGTCAGGTATCGACTTGTATGAGATGTTCGTTTCGTGTTACTGTTTCATGGATTATTATGTTGGTAATTAATTTGGTGGTCTATTTTTGCAGGCTCGGAAAGATGCACTGCCTTCATCGAGCGCGACTGAGGACGTTCCCGGATGCTCCAAGTCTGCTCCAGCGCCTAGTTCTGCGGAGGTTCCACCAGCGTTGGAGGTACCCTCGGCGAGGATGCTCCGATGACTGGAGAAGCTAACGTAGAAAAGGGGACGACGGATGAGGCACCTGCTGAGAGCTTGGTAGATGCCACTGGCGAAGGTTTGGATGCTGCAACTGGCGAAGCTAAGGTGGATGAGCATGGAGATGCTGGGCAGGTGTGAAAACTTAGGATTGCTCGGACGATAGGGTTATTTTGTAATATGTGTGGTAGTTGGAATGAGTTGATGACACTGAGATACTTTTTAATTCTGTGAAAATGCAGGTTCCTGATGGAACCGTGCTAGAAGTATTTGATGTGACGCTGTTGATGCTAAATTATCAAGATACTTTTATAACTGGTGAATCGTGGGCTCGGGCTAGGCTCAAACACCCTTCGCTATCTTTTGAACGATTTTGGTGGTCGAAGGTGCGAAGGTATGATTTGAAGAACAGCAAATCGAGTTGTTTTTGGCGCGAGGCGGATTATACTGATCGACAGGCCACACGGTATTTGTTTGGTTCTTCTTCGTCCTCGCGAGTTGTTGTTGATGACGATATCGATGAGAATACAGCTCTGGATTATTTGTTTGGGCGAAGCAAACTAGAATTAGGTTCGGATGGACCGCTTGTGGTTCCGAAAGAGGAACCTTCGGAAGTTAGTGAAGTAAATCGTAGATATATGTATAGGGCGAGGGTTTTGTCCGGGGAGCTGCCAATTGTTCTTGCGACTCCCTTGTTATGGGGACCCATAGTTTTGGCGGAGACACGATTCGAGGAGGGCTGCGAAGGTTCTGAGGATTTGATGTTAGTTGAGGGAGGTGACGGTTCCTTGTAATTTATTCTTTTTTATTGATTGTATCTCACACTATGGTCAGTGGTGAACAATTTGTGATGTTGTTTGGTGGAGATGGTATTCATTTTTTGCAGTTTGTGGAAAATGATAGTTGACTCTCGAGGCTCGCTTTTTGTTTAAGAGAGGAGCCCTTTTCTTTTAGCGAGGCTCGCGTAACTCTTTTGTAAGCTGATTAGGAAATCAGCGATGCCCCCTTTTCTTTTAGCGAGGCTCGCTTAACGCTTTTGAAAGCTGATTAGGAAAATAGCGCCGCCCTTTTTTCTTTTAGCGTGGCTCGCTTAACGCTTATGAAAGCTGATTAGAAAAACAGCGACACCCCTTTTCTTTTAGCGAGGCTCGCCTCCTTTTTTTAGCGAGGCTCGCTTAACGCTTTTGAAAGCTGATTATGAAAACAACGACGCCTCTTTTTCTTTTAGCGAGGCTCGCTTAACGCTTTTGAAAGCTGATTAGGAAAACAGCGATGCCCCTTTTCTTTTAGCGAGGCTCGCTTAACGCTTTTGAAAGCTGATTAGGAAAACAGCGACGCCTCCTTTTCTTTAGCGAGGCTCGCTTAACGCTTTTGAAAGCTGATTAGGAAAATAGCGACGCCTCCTTTTCTTTTAGCGAGGCTCGCTTAATGCTTTGGTTTTGCGGGGGTAGTCGACTTTTGGACTTCGCACCTCCCCTTGTCTTTTTTGGAGGTGAGGTTTGCTTTGCGAGCCCCTGGCGTTTTTTGCGAGGATGCTCGACTTTTTGGACTTCACGCCTCCCCTTGTCTTAGGTGGAGGTGAAGTTTGCTTTGCGAGCCCCTGGCGTTTTTTGCGAGGGTGCTCGACTTTTTTGGACTTCGCGCCTCCCCTTGTCTTAGGTGGAGGTGAAGTTTGCTTTGCGAGCCCCTGGCATTTTTTGCGAGGGTGCTCGACTTTTTTGGACTTCGCGCCTCCCCTTGTCTTAGGTGGAGGTGAAGTTTGCTTTTCCCAAGTTTGCTTCAAAAAGATTTGTGTTTTGAAACAATCTTCGGTGTTTTTCATCGATTATAAGTGCTCTTGGATAAGGGCTGCTTTTATCGATGTTTAAGGAAAACTGAAAGGAAGAACTTTAGAGTTTGTTTTTTCAGGTGTTGATGCCTTTATTAAGGACTTGGAAACTGCCTCGTTAAAAAACCTTACGCCCCTTCGTAAGGTAAAAGAGTGCAGCGCCTTTGTTTTGGTTACAAGTATGGTGCTGAAAGAAAAAGTGAGTGATGATAGATTACAAGTTGCGAGAGCTCGCTAAGGCTCCTCTATGGGTAGTATTTGTGAAGGTCGTCAACATTCCAGGTGTGAGGCAGGATGTTTCCCTCGCTGTCAAAGAGGTGGAAGGAACCACGACAATTGCATTCTACTATTAAGTATGGTCCCGTCCACTTTGGCTGAAACTTTCCCGCCATGTTGGCGTTTTGCTTCCGAAGGAGAACGAGGTCACCCTTCTTTAGTTCTTTGATTCTCACCTTTTTGTCTCTCCATTTTTTTGTTTCTTCTTGGTACTTGCGAAGGTTGTGCACTGCGTTGCATCTTGTTTCTTCGAGCAAATCTTTGTCAAGCAACTGGTTTGGTTCGTCTGATTCGAGGGTTGTTCTGAGAGAGCCATACTTCAGTTCTTCTCGCAACACAGCTTCTTCCCCAAATAGTAGCCAGAAAGGTGTGAATTTGGTTGCTCTGCATTCCGAGGTGTTATGGGACCAGGTGATCGAGGTTAGCTCCTCCGCCCACTTTCCCTTGGGCCTGCCTTGTAACTTTTTGGATATGGCTTGGAAAATTGTTGCATTAGCTCTTTCGACTAAGCCGTTGGATTGAGGGTGCCGGACTGAGGCAAAGCATAGGATTGTTCCAATTTGGGCGCAGAATTCTTTGAAGACCTCGCTGTCAAACCGAGTGCCATTGTCGACGGTTAGGTGTTTGGGAACTCCGAATCGACAAATTATTTGCTACCAGAAAAACCTTTTGACGGTTGGAGAGGTGATGGAAGCCAACGGTCTGGTTTCAATCCAGTTCATGAAGTATTCCACGGCTACCACTGTGTAGCGAAGGTTTCCTAGAGCTGTTGGTAGTGGACCAACGAGATCCATTGCCCATCTTTGCAAAGGCCATGTTGGGCAAATCAGAGTTGTTGGAGCCCCTGGGGTGTTTTGTGTTTTTCCTGTTAGTTGACAACCCTCGCAGCGTTTGACGATGCCTTCTGCATCTTTAATGCCGTTGGTGAAGGACCGAGAAGCACTCAGAAAGCGACCAGAGGGGGGTGAATGGGAGCTTCAAATTTTCCTTTCGGAAACTAGTAGCCACTGTCCCGAGAATCACCCCAAACGACAAACCTTAGAGCTTGCTAGTGTCCACGACCCTAGATGTAGGGTGGATGCTTCCAAGAAGCACATCGGGACACTACACAACTCTAGAAAGCCAACGCAAAAGACGAAAATCGAATCCAACCAAGAACGAGCCAACCGCGAACGAAAACGTGTTGAGACAGCACTGACCGGACTCACCCTGCGTCCGGTCAACAGGCACCGGACGCGTCCGGTCAACCAAAGACGGATTTCGGTGCTCTCTGTGTTGGACCGGACTCACCAGAGTCGAGCGTCCGGTTAGTTCACAGTGCGTCCGGTCACACAAGCCGAAACACGTGAACAGTAAAACCAGATCGTCCAGTCAGGTGCAAACACCAGCGTCCGGTCAAGTCAGAAAAGCGCTGCGCGATATTCAACCACCGGACGCGTCCGGTCAACGCGAGGACAGCGTCCAGTCACCCCGACAGCAGCCTGTTCGTCCACCGATTCGACTCGATCTCACCTAAAATGATTCCTCTAGGGATCAAACTTGGTGAGAAGAGTCAAAAGGAGTATAGTGAGCTATCCCTAAGAGATCATGGCTCGAACCTATCTCCAAATCGATGAATCGAAGAATTTCGGGGGAAGGGAGAAAACTTGACCCGAAACGAAAATCGATCGATCTCCTAGACCGTGAGGTTAGAGGAGAATTCCTTCGGTGGAAAGAAGTGCCTCACGATCTAGAACAACTTGGTTCAAACAGTTTTGCAAAAGATGAACCGAGCAAAGAGATCAAGCGACGGGAAAATCGTGGAGAAAAAGGATTCCGCGAAGAACACGAATGAAACGCGAATCACAACCACGAACTACAACCGTGTGGCTACCACACGCTACAACAGTGAGGATACGGCCTCACTTCCTCAGAATCAACAGTACACATAGGCAAGTCTCTCTGCGGATCTCAGCTAGCTACAGCAGGGGATGGGAGAGCAGGAAACCCGAAGTGCGAAAGAGCAAATGACTGAGATAGATGGAGGAGGGTGTCTCCCGACTACTTATCCTACTACTAGCCTAAGTCTATTTCCTACTCTACCCCTCTCTATTCTAATTACAGAGCGAACCAGCTAAACCCTAGGGTTATTCTGGACCAACTCGGTGGTAGGTGTATCCGACGGCCACGCCCGCACAAACCGAAGCGTTGCCTCGACGCAACCTCCGATTGCCGCCCTCGCTCGGCACCCCCGGTTTTGTGGCCCAAACCGGGAAACCAGCCTTTTCCAGCCAACCCCGGTTTTGAGGCCCAAACCGGGAAACCAGCCCACCAGCATCTGAGTTTTGAGGCCAAACTCAGCAAACCCTCAGAGCCCAGGTTTTGAGGCCCAAACCTGGAAACGTCCTCAGCCCGAGTTTTGTGGCCAAACTCGGAAACCCTCTGCCCGAGTTTTGTGGCCAAACTCGGAAACCGTCCACGCCCAGGTTTTGAGGCCCAAACCTGGAAACCGTCCATCCGATGGTTTTCTCTGGCTCTACCACCAAACCGACGTCGTAGATGGGATGCACCTCCCGTGCACCCCGTCCACCGACACGTGTCCCCGAGTCCACGACTCAGGCAACACATGACCGCACTTCTTCACTTGTCGTCGTCACAGGTTGCCAGCCACCACAGCTGATCCTCGAGCCTCTGGTCCCTCAGTCCAAGCCTCACGTCCGCCCTTCGCCACTCTCGGTCCATCGGCACGACACGTCTCTACTTGACCTTCACCTCGCCTTCGATCACTGCATCCGTGCTCGACACCTGCACAACACAAGCCAAAGAACATGCGCATCATCCCAGTTGACAATCACTCATCACTCAGAGACCCGACATACACCCATGTATCCGCAATCTCCCCCTTGATGAGTGCATTGTCAACTACTCACACAAATCATAATGAAAAAAGAGAATAAGAAGGAAGAAGAAGAGAGAACTCACCAAATGACCCAAAAGCGTAGCAAAGCCAAAGAAGGTCAAGTGGAAAGAGCGAAAGAACTTGGTCCCCAAAGACATGGGCAACGGCTCGACGCAACCAAGCAAAGCAAAGCTAGCCCTCAAGAAGAGGTAGAACAGGCTCAACACCGCTAGCAGACACCAATTGAAAATCGAAGCAAAATGCTAGTCCCTCAAGATAGAGGCACAGAGGCTCAACACAACTAGCAAAGAAAGCTCGATACCAATGCCTTTCGGCCAGCAAGAGACAACAAAACTCCCCCTTAGTTGAACATCCAGGAGACATGCAAACCTCCCCCTGGGAACTCCCTCTCAAATGAACACTTGGCTCCCCCTCAAATGAACACTTGGGAAGCATATACACTCGGGAAGCACAAATGATTTGCAAATTCTCCCTCTTAGTTGAAAATGCACTAATCAAGTAAAAGACTCTCCCCATCAGAAAAGGCACCAACAAAAAGTGCGAACATGGGAGGTTCTCCCCTTCCAACATGCATATGAGTCAAAATGCAAGTTAGCAGCTTCAGGCATATATTTAGGAGAATACAAAGATGCTCTAAACAGGATAACTCCAATGACTCAACAACAGCATACAAGCTCAGCAAAGGCTCAAACTGATCACTAGATGCGAAATATGAACATGTGAGCAAAAGGAGCAGTTTTGAGTCAAAAGATATTCACCATCAAAATAGCACTAGCAAGGTATAAACAGGAGTCTGAACAAGTGCTAAACATGTATACAAGGTGAACTACCCCTAGCAAAGTTCAATCATCATGCTTAAGAATGAAACATACACTTGTGAATTCAAATTCAAATCGGAGTTGCAGCGGTGAAATTTCACAAGTTCAATTAAAAGCATGTGATTGCGAGAGGTTGAAAGCTTGTCATTGCCTAACTTTTCAACCGAGCGAAGCCTATGCCGAAGCAATCAGAAGCTTAAAGCTATGGTTTCGGTCATACACTACACGGCTCAAGTTTAACTCAAAGTGCAACGAGAAACCGTCTCGATACCGTGATGTGTTGACAAGCAATCTCATCTCGATCTTTTTAAGTCACTAAAACTTGGTTCAAATTTTAAACATGATATGAACAGACCAAGCAAGTGAATGACTCAGAACTAGAGACATAGCAACCTAGCATATATGAAAAGCACGAGTGAACTCAACACATCCTACACATGCTAGTTGCATATCTCAATGGTGAACATTTTCAGATTTTAAGTTACTAAGCAAGTTCACCATTTCAAAAACAGCTCAGCTCACAGCATGTACTAGTGATCAGAAGGAGCATAAGCTACGAGCATCATCATAAGCATCGGAGCATACCACATAGAGCATAGTTACATTCTAGTGATTATAAACATGAAGCTCAGAATGTAAATGCGTATGCTGAAGTGCAAAAGAAAAGAAAGACAAACGAAAAAAAATCAGTCTATTATACAAGAACAAAATGTTTCCCCCAACTAAAAGGGAAACACACACCAAGCTCACCCCTCAACCGATTAAAGGTTGATTCGTCTAAAGGCTTGGTGAAAATATCAGCCAGTTGATGATGAGTATCGACATGGCGAAGGTCGATATCACCCTTCTCCTGGTGGTCTCGCAGAAAATGAAAGCGCACATCAATTTGTTTGGTCTTCGAGTGAAGCACGGGGTTCTTAGCAACGCTAATGGCACTTGTGCTGTCACAAAGCAAAGGCACGCGAGAAAAGCTCAGACCAAAATCACGCAAAGTGGCCATCATCAGAGCAACTGGGAACAGCAGCTAGCCGCAGCAACATACTCATCCTCCGTGGTAGACTGGGCGACACTAGACTGCTTGCGAGAAGACCACAAAACAAGAGAAGAACCAATAAACTGGCAAGTCCCAAAAGTGGACTTGCGCTCAATACGGCAACCAGCAAAATCGGCATCCGAATAACCGCAAAGGGAGAGGGTGGAGGAAGCAGAATACCAAATCCCAAACTCAGGTGTGAAACGAAGGTACCTAAAAATCCGCTTCACCGCCTGACGGTGAGAAGTGCGCGGCCGACGCCGGAAAGCGCGCACACAGACAACACCGCGAACTGGCTGTCCGGGCATGTCGCCGTCAGGTAGAGGAGGACCCGATCATGCCTCGGTACTCCTTCTGATCCACTGCTCTTCCCATCTGTCCGCATCCAGGGCAGTTGTCGTCGACATGGGTGTTGGAAGGGCTTGGCCTCACCCATATCGAAACGCTTCAGCAAGTCCTTGGTGTACTTGCCCTGGTGGCACGAACGTCCCTTCCCGGGATTGCTGATTTGCAACCCGAGGAAAAACGTCAGCTCGCCCATCATGCTCATCTCGAACTCCCTGGCTCATAGTATCTGCCAAACTTGGCAACCAAAGCGTGAGAAGAAACCGCCGAAAATGATATCATCACGTAATTCTGGACCAAGAGAGGGTCTTTGCCTTGCTTGAGGAGAAAAGCGTTTTATCAAAACATCCCCATTTTAAAACCTTAGAGCAAAAAGGTTTCAACCTATCATACCAGGCTCTAGGGGCTTGTTTCAAACATAAAAGCTTTGTGGAGTTGAAAACATGGTGGAAACGTGCACTTCTAAAGGGATTCAAAAACCGGGGGTTGCTCAACATAAACCTCTTCTTCTATGTAGCCGTTTAAGAAGGCACTCTTGACATCCATTTGAAAAAAGTTTTGAACCTTTGGATGCAGCAAAAGCCAAGAGTATCCTAATTGCCTCCAAAGAGCTACAGGAGCAAACGTCTCCTCATAGTTATCCCTCTTCTGACTGTAACCCTTCGCCAAGCCTGGCCTTGTTTCTAAAAACGTGGCCAATCCTCTCCTTGCTTTGTTTTTGAAAAACCCATTTTGTCCCAATAGGGCTTACACTCAGGAGGAGGTGGAACTAGAACCAAACCTGATTTCGCTCAAAATTTTCTAACTCCTCATGCATGGCATTGACCCAATCAGGATCCGTCAAAGCGTGTCCAACATCTCGGGGCTCAAAGTCAGCAACAAATGCAGAATGAACAAAGTGAGAAATGTGCTGTGACCTGGACCGAGTGACACGTTCGTCAATGCTGCCGATCATCTGCTGAGGGGGGTGCTGGCGCTGAATGTGTCGTGGCGCCTCCTTGCCAAGTGGCCTCCCCCTCAACAGCAGCTGGTGCCTCCCAAGGTTACAAATGGTACCGCTCGGGGTAGCGGATCCCACGGCCCCCAGGAAGATGTGTCGGGGCCGTGAGTCGTCGTAGAAGCCGCTCTTAGCGGCACAACAGGTGGAGGGGGTGCTGGATCATCCATACCTTCAGACCCTCGTCCTAGTCATCAAAAAAGAGGCTCACCAACCTCATGATCACCTGCACGCTCAAACGAGAAGAAAGGACAAACCATGGTCTCGTCGAAGGTGACATCTGATGTCTCCATGACTCAGTTAGTATCAAGGTTGAGTACACGATATGCGCGAGTGTGAGTGCCATAACCAAAAATACTCGTCAGAAGAACGAGACTCGAATTTGTCCAGGTTGCCTTTCTTCAATATAAAAACATGGCAACCGAAGACTCTAAAATAACTCACCTTGGGCTTGTCTACCAAAACGCAACTCATAAGAAGTCTTTTTCAAGAACGCTCTCAGAAAAATGTGTTTGGAAATATAGCACGCAGTTCAGAGATTCGGCCCAATAACGCCTAGGGAGTCCTATGCTCATCGAGCATCGTCCTGTCCATCTCAACAAGGGTCGATTCTCCTCTCTACAACACCATTTTGTGGCGGTGTGTAGGGGGAAGAAAACTGATGCTCTAAACCCAAAGAGTTACAAAACTCTCAAAATCTCAATTTTTAAATTCGGACCATTATCACTCCAAATTGCTCGCATCGAGTTCAAAGGGAACTCGTTCTGAAGACGCAAAATCAGATTGCGAGCAAAGGAGAAGGTCTCGGTCTTCTCAGCTAAAAAGAAGGACCCACGAATATCATGAAAAGTCATCAACAACAACAGCACATACCATTTCCCCCCAACCGAGCTCCGAGCCGGACTAACAAGGTCCATGTGCAAAAGCTCTCCAGGGCGCTTGGTCATGACCTGAGTCACTGGATGGTGGAGAGCGGCAAACATCTTCCCGTGTCTACAAGAGTGGCAAACAAGATCCTTCTCCATATGCAACTTGGGCAATCCTCGGATTAGGCCAAGTGAACTAAGCCTTGCAAGCAAGTCAAGCTCAAATGTCCAAGTCTCCTATGCCACTTCCAAAGATCAGAGGAGGAAGGTCCAGCCACAAGACAACGAGAAGTGCCAAAAGACTCCGAGAAATTTGCATGAAAGACTTTTCCAAAGGGCGAAATCAAACACACAAGATTGCCCTGAGGATCCAAAATACGACTGAGATTCGGTTTAAAACGAATCTCATAGTCGTCGTCAAAGAGTTGCGAAACAGAAGAAGGTTAATGCAAGTTAGAAACAAGAGCAACATCGCGCAACACAAAGTGCTCATTAACTCGCACCGACCCGCGAGACAAAACCTTACCTTTGCTATTGTCGCCAAAGGTTATGTACTCCTTTCCGGCAACAGGACTAAGGCTGGAGAACCACTTGGCGTTTCCGGTCATATGCCTCGAGCAACGGAATCCACCAACCAAATGTCCTCCAACCGTTTTACTGGGAGGTGTCGTCGTCGTCGTCGTCGTTCCGAGGGGAGTTCACGAGCTCGCCGCGACCTCCTTGCCGAGGGCCATGGTGCAGAGGTCGTCGTCATCGGCGAAGAAGCAGAGACCGTTCAGCTTGTCCTCGATCCTCTTCTTCTTCTTCTCGGACTCATCGTCGCTTGAGCAAGCAGAGCGTCATCCGAGCCGTCGACGTCGCTGAGCATGGCGAAGAACGCACGCTGCTCATCCTGGGCCTTCTCCAAGTACTTCTTCTTGATGTACTCCTTGTCGAAGCCGCCCCTCCGCTTGTGCCTCGCGGGGACGTACTTCTCCTTGCGCTTGCCGGAGTCATACTTGTGCCCATGATTGCCCTTCCCAGATGAATGGTTCTTCTTGGGGCAGTTGGCGATGAAGTGGTCGGGGTCGCCGCACTCATAGCATCCTGAGCGTCCTCCTCCGCGGCGACGGTTCATGCGGTTGTTATGAAGGTTGCTCAGAATAGTTGCCCACGGTACATATAAGGCCCTGGGTGTTAGGCGTCAACATCTCCATCACCGGCTCGAATAGCCCTACTCGGCTTCACGGGAGGTACTCCGACCTGCTCCGTTAAGTGATTGACGCGTTCAAAATGACTGAGTGTGCCTTCGTCGGGTCCTAATCGACACAGACGGGAGACTACTAGCACACAGAACCCATGTCCTGCTGCTCCTACATCCCGCCCGGTCTCAAATTAATTATCACATGGTTATCTCCATGATAGCACGAGGCTAGTCATGATCAGTATCCCACCTATAGGCGGGAGACAGGAAATCACCCGACTTTTACCGGTCTAAGCAGGCTAAGCATAACGAGCCTAGACTTAATAGGGATAACAAGATATAATGCAGGTGGAGAAGGATAAGTAAATAATGCATCAACGGTATCACTCAACCCTATAAACCTAATGCAACAAACAATCAGGTTAATTCGTAATTGCAATTGCAAACCGTAGGAGTGAGATGCTCCGGGGCTTGCCTCGTTCCAAGTTGGAGGGACGATGGTCGTAGCACTCAGGCAGGTCCTCGACGTCTCCTTCTTCGGTCCTCTGGTCCTGGGTCTCCTCCGGACACGGCTCCTCTGGTGGTGAGTTCTGGGTCTCCACTACCGATCCTGTATGATGCATAACACGCATAAGTAATATGAATGCACAGGAATGCATGGGGATGCAACATAGAACAAGATAACTCAGGAGATAAGCACATGTCATCTACTGCGTTCTCTTCAAAAAGGTAGTCACATCAAACTAGTGATTACAAAAGATCTAAACATCCAACCAACAATTAGTTGGTTAGGACTCACAATTACCACAGCAAGCACTCACTTAATTAATTTATTCCCCTTAATTGCTTGCTGAAATAATCCATTTACTCAAGCCTATAACAGCAACCCATCATAGACAGCTTCAGAAAAATCTACAGAAATTACTGGAAGTGAACAACACCTAATCTAGTCCCCTGTCCAAATTTCACCCCATTTGAACTTAACTCATTCCCTATGAAAAAGACAAATTCTATCATGAAAAGGTGCTTTGAACTACCACTCCTAGCAAAAAGTGTCAACAACAGATTTCTCATTTTTCTACTAAACTTTTTAGCACAAGAGCAGTGTATAAAATTCTCAGATTCAAACTCCTCATATTCTAATTACTACAAAATAAACAAGAAAATATCATTTATTCATTTTAATTGCTACTACTAAATATTCCATAGAACAAATCATATTACATTTTTCCCAGAAGCTATTCATCAATACAAACCTAACAAAACAAGAATCATATTTTTCTGAGCAATACACAGATTACTATGCATTTAACAAGATTTCAGCCTAAACATGAATTAAATATAACCACACACAACTTTATCACAAACTGGACATTATATTTTCATGCATAGAACTCATCACAACAAACTTAACAGAACTTGTTTCACCTTTTTAGCATTTAAGAAACTCAAGATATGAATTAAACAAACTAATCAAACATTTCAGAAACCTATTTAAACAAAACCCTGAAAAACCCTTTAACCTAAACTGCTACACGCACCCAGGCTATTGCACCCAAGACACTGACAACCGGGACTCGAGCCACTGACCCACGGAACCCTTGGTCAAACCGACCCCACCGGTCAGTCACACCGAAGCAGGGGAAAGGTTGACCGCGGCGAAGCTCGCCGGCGGCGACCTCTCCGGCGAAACGGACACCTCCACCCTACTCCTCTCCTTCTTCCGCACCCAACGGTACCACACTCAGGCCTAGCGCATGCTCGAATCGAGCTCACCGGTGACCATGGCGGACACGGCGGCGCGGACATGCTACGCCGGCCGGCTCCGGTCATCCCGAGCCAAACCAACACGCGATTTCTACTCCGGCGACCTTCACAAGCCTAACCCGAGGCTCATGAGCCAGGGCTCCTACTCCGAGCACCCGCGACCACGGCCATGCCGACTCCGGCGACCATGGCAGACGGCGGACGCGGCGTACTGACACTACCAAACCCTAATCGGCTCAACCAACACCACCACCGCCTTCTACGGTCCAAGGCGACTCGCGAACGCTAGCTAGGACCAACGGACGGGCACAGGAAGGGGGTTGGCCACGGCGGACCGAGCTCGCCGGCCATGGCGGACATGGCGGGCGCGGCGTACCACGGTCTCCAAACCCTAACCGGCCAAACCGTCACCTTCTACATCTTCTACGAACCTCCCTAACCCTTGAACGTGAGCTAGGGCGACACGAAACCACGGGAAGGAGGCTGGCCACGGCGAACCGAGCTCGGCGGTCATGGCGGCCATGGCGGCGGCTCATCCTGAGGCTTGCCTAGGGTCTCCTATGGGGCGCTAAGGGTAGCAAGAGATGCGGGGGCTCACGGCGAAGCCTTGTGGGTGTTTGGGCTTGCGGCGAGGCGGCCGGACGGCGGCGAATGGCGGCGGCGCTCTGTTTTCCCCCCTCTCTTCCGCTTGTTCGGGGCGACGGCGAGAGAGCGAGAGGGACAGAATGGAGGGAGTGCGGCTTTGGCAGGGGCGAGGCGGCCTTGTGCACGCCACGCCGCGCGCGAACGCTGCATCCCCGGCCGGCGCGCGCCACGCGGGCGGGCGAGTCCTGGCGCGGTCGGCAACGGCACGGCCCAATTCAGTCGCCGATGGCCGACTGACGGCCGAACTTTGGACGCGTTTATCTCCTAATCCACTTGATGAAACGCTAAACCACTTGTTCCATTGAGTAGAGCTACATGCCAAACTACAACTTTGGTTACAAGATCAAGCTTTGGTTCGGCTAGATTGCTCCCAGAAAAGCTCCAAAGATCGCTCAGCGAAACTGTTTTGCCAGTTAGGGACTTAGGAAATTTTTCTAAGTCTAACCTCCCCCATTTCTGCCTTGTGGGTCCTAAAACACCTTGTTAAACTCATTTCATGAGTTGGCCTTAAACACTTTTTGTTCTACTCTAAATTCTACACACTTTTGGTTAAGGGCCCACAGCCATGCAAAGCTTCTATCAAGGAGGTCTCAGTTAGTCAAACAAAGGGGCTCCTAGGGCTCCATTAAGGCATCTAGGGTTAATGACTTGGTTAGCCAAAAAGACCAACACAAAACCTAGCTTCATTTGGACTCCTCAACAAGGTTCAACTACTTAGGAGACTCACACACTCCAAAAAGCAAGTCAAACAAGCATCTCACCAAGCATAACATTGCAAGCCAACACATGAAATGACACTTAACAAACAAAATGCAACATGGGATGATGATGATGCTTATGCTCATGAGATGTCAAGTTATGCATTTAGGGTTGCTTAACACCAGGGGTGTTACAAAACTCTTGCACGCCGGGATCATTTATCCTGTGCCACACAGTGAGTGGGTAAGCCCTTTCCAAGTTGTGCCTAAAAAGGGAGGCATGATTGTGGTAAAGAATGAGAAGAACGAATTAATTCCACAAAGAACTGTTACTGGTTGGAGAATGTGCATTGATTACAGAAAATTAAACAAGGCAACTAAGAAAGATCACTTTCCGCTACCTTCATAGACGAAATGTTAGAACGGTTAGCCAATCACTCTTTCTTTTGTTTTCTTGATGGATATTGGATATCACCAAATCCCAATCCATCCAGATGATCAAAGCAAAACCACTTTTACATGTCCATACGGAACTTATGCTTATCGCTGAATGTCTTTTGGATTATGTAATGCACCTGCTCTTTTCAAAGATGTATGATGTCTATATTTTCTGATATGATTGAAGAAATCATGGAAGTTTTCATGGATGATTTTTCTGTTTATGGAAAAACTTTTGATGATTGTCTTGAAAATTTAGACAAGGTTTTGCAAAGATGTGAAGAAAAGCACTTAGTCCTTAATTGGGAAAATTGTCATTTATGGTTAAGGAAGGCATAGTGCTAGGTCATTTAGTATCAGAACGTGGAATTGAGGTAGACAAAGCTAAAATTGAGGTAATTGAACGTTTGCCTCCACCGATTAATGTCAAAGGAATCCGAAGTTTTCTTGGCCATGCCGATTTTTACCGTAGATTTATAAAAGATTTTTCTTACATTGCAAGACCACTTACAAATCTTTTGGCCAAAGATGTTCCTTTTGATTTTGATGATGCATGTTTAGAATCTTTTAACACTCTTAAAAAAGCACTAACTTCTGCACCTATCATTCAACCTCCTGATTGGTCTCTACCCTTTGAGATCATGTGTGATGCAAGTGATTTTGCTGTAGGAGCTGTGCTAGGACAATATAAGGATAAAAAGCATCATGTAGTCGCTTATGCCAGCAAAACTTTAACAGGACCTCAACTTAATTATGCTACTACTGAAAAAGAACTTCTGGCTGTTGTTTTTGCTATATACAAGTTAGATCTATTTAGTGGGATCAAAGGTGATTGTTTTACTGATCATGCTGCATTAAAGTACCTGCTCACTAAGAAAGATGCTAAGCCACGCTTAATAAGATGAGTTTTGTTACTCCAAGAGTTGACTTAGAAATAAAAGATAAGGAAGGAGTAGAAAACTCTATAGCTGATCACTTGTATAGAATGTATTTTGAAAATCCGCAGGAATTGCCTATAAATGACTCACTCAGGGACGACATGCTTTTCAAATCTCTAGATCTGAACCTGGTATGCAGATATTGTTAATTTTATAGTTGCAGGGTATGTACCACCAGGAGCAAATAAGAAGAAGTTGATCTATGAGAGCAGGATCCACATATGGGATGATCCATATCTATTCAGAGTTTGCTCTGATGGATTACTCAGAAGATGTGTGCCAGCTGAAGAAGGAATCAAGATCATTGAACGATGTCACTCTTCACCATATGGAGGACATTATGGGGCATTCCGAACACATGCAAGGATGTGGCAAAGTGGATTTTTCTGGCCAACTATGTACCAAGACACAAAACAATTTCGTCTGGAGGTGTGGATCATCGTCAGAGGACGGCAGCCAGCAACACCAGAGATGCCATGCCACTCACTAACAACAATCAGATTGAGCTCTTCGACGTCTGGGGAATTGATTACATGAGACCATTCCCTGAATCAAGGAATCATGAGTATTCCTAGTTGCTATCGACTACGTCTCAAAATGGGTCGAAGCATGCCATGTAAGTCTGCTAATGCAAGAAACTCTCAGAGGATGTTCGAGGAGATAATATTTCCAAGATTTGGAGTGCCAAGGATGGTAATTAGTGACCGAGGCACCCACTTCATTGACAAAGGCTTTCATAAATATCTGACAAATCATGGGATCCGTCACAATGTTGCCACTCCCTATCATCCTCAGATAAGTGGCCAAGCAGAAACATCAAACAAGCAAATCAAGAATATTCTGCAGAAAACAGTTGACGAGATGGAAACACAATGGAAAGATAGACTACCTGAAGCACTGTGGGCTTACCGTACTGCCTACCAAAACACCATTAGGAATGTCTCCATATCAACTCGTCTACGGAAAGACTTGTCACTTACCAGAAGAACTAGAATTCAAAGCTCACTGGGCAATCAAAAGATGGAACATGGACTTAGAAGCCGCAGGAGTCAAGAGGAAAATGCAACTCTCTGAACTAGATGAATGGCACGAAAAAGCATATCATAACGCAAAGATCTACAAAGAGAGAACAAAGAGATGGCATGACAAGAGAATTAAGAAGAAGAGTTTCACTCCTGGAGACAAGGTATTACTTTTTAATTCCAGGGTAAAATTTGTTCGGGCATGGAAAACTACGCAGCAAATGGGAAGGACCATTCACGGTGGTAGCCACTTCATCACATGGAGCCATTACACTTCAAAATGATGAAGGTACGGGTACGCTATTCAAGGTAAATGGACAACGTCTTAAGATTTTTCTAGAACCTGAAAAGAGTCCTGAAGAGTTGGATGTCATCCAATTCTTCGTTATCCCATAGATTTACACCTTTGTCATTTTTCGATAAGTTTGTGCATCGGGGATATATTCTCTGGGATTAGGATCAAGTTTAAAGACACCACGAGCGACGGACCCACGAGATCCCACAGGGAGGGACCGACCGGTCTCCTAGGGAGACCGACCGTCTGCCCTGGAGGCCCCTCACCCTCTGCCTTCTTTCGTACGTGTCCCGACTCTTTCTCGTACCCATTCTGGTAACCTGATCCGCAGAGATCGATAACTCCCGTAACGAACCTATCATACCTATCATTCAGCCTCCTCAGCTATAAAACCAGCCCCATGCCTGCCTCTAGATTCATTGCAACCTCTTCCAGAAAACCAGCAACAACAGAGCTCTCTTCCCACCAGCACCAATGGCCTCCTATCCAAGGATCGACCTCAACGAGCCCGCCGACGACTCGATGGCTCTTGTCGTCACCACATCAAAGGAGCTCGTCGTAACGTCGTCCAAGGGGATCGCCCCCGTTGACTCGCCGACACCCGTCGATATGATCCCGCCCGAAGAGACCTCGTCGCATCGTCAACAAGCTTTCTACGCTCAAGCGGTGCCGGCGAGAAGACTTCTGACTTTCTCCGTCACCAAAGAGATCCCGCTCCTTCCTCCTAGGCCCAATGAGACACTCGTCAGGCTAAAGACGAACAAGCATGGGAAACCACTGTCATAAAATATACATCTACAAATCCGCGTCCGCGCATTGATGGAGTTCGTGGTCACCCTGAACAGATCAAGGTCACTCCACCTGTAAGCAGGGCACCCACCACTCCTAATATCGCGGCTAAACGCAAGAGGACTACCCAAGTTAGATCGCCTCGGAGACAGAATTGAAGATCTTGAGAGAGATAATTTAGAGCTCAAGCAGAGATACGCCTCGCTAGCTAAGACTACAAAAAAGGCGACTGAAGTGCTGCATAAATATGTAACTAAACACATTAGCCTAAAGGATAAGGTCGTCAGTGTAGCCACTACGCTAGGAAATCTACTCGAGGGAGAGAAGTGAGAGATAGTTTATCAATAGTTTGTCAGGCACTCGTGTTTGCAGAGTCTCGTGTTAAGTCTTGTTTTGTTTGGTTAATTCATTGTGTAATAAAAGTGCCTTGTTTATCAATAAAGTTTTTATTAGAGTTATCTTTTATTTTGTTATTTTGGATATATGTCTTGTCTCCACATGTTGTGATTAGCAGAAAACAGAAAATAAGTGTGGGGAGAAGACGACGACAGAATTACCGAAAATCAATCGTGAGAGCTGCATAGAACAAAAGATATCATTACCAAGATCACGCACCACGAAGCGGGCCACGGTTGGACCCTAAGCCGAACCGACTGGTTGGTGGACCCCACCGGTCGGTCAGGGGTTGACCCCTCTTGCCTCCTCCTTCGTCCACGGATCGGTACGCAACTACTACACTCTATTTTCTGATGTTCAAGCTTCTGTTCAAATTAAAACCATATTCTCGCAATTCATGAACTTTAAAAAGGAAAAGAATATTTTGACATGTTCATGGTATAGAATCTCACAACACCCTTTCTGAAAAGACCTGTTTTGATATTTTAAGAAACCCATATTATTTAGAGTTGTTGTGGAATATGATAGAGAATAATGAGAACTCAATTCTTAAGGTATGAGCATTGGAGCATTTTTACTTGCAAAGTTAAAAAGAGATTAGCATCACTTCTCCTTTGTAGTAAATAAGTTGCCTGCCAAAGTCATTGTTGACGCAAAATGTGACGTCTCGCGTCAAGGGCACACAGCAAGCCGAACGAGGCTAGCTTCAATCGGGAGCCCGGGGTGTATCGAACCCGGAGACGTGCCAGTCGGTTTGACCTGAAAAACAACAAGGGATAAAAGTGTGAGAATACCTTGGAACATGCTGGGTGAAGCCAGACAGTTCCATATGTATGGCTTTGGAAGCCAATCACGACGGCACACAGCTATAGAAGTTGTTTGTCGAAAACAGGTTTAATATGTCATTCGGCAAGTATAAAGAGAAAACATGTAAACATGTTGAATGCCGAATACATACGTGACAAAAGGATAAAAGAGAGGTAACTTGTAAATACAGATCTATTCAGATAACATATGCATAGGCCAGTCCAGCTAGTCTGCCGCACGTCCAGCCTTCATGAACCCATCAGGCATAAACTCAAGCAAAGCTAATCCACCGCATGATACCACTTGCTATAAATCTACACCACTCCTTATAATTAGATTAATCCACCGCATGATACAATCTAATTATAAGAAGTCAAAAGCACACATACATCTGAACAGATCTATACATACTCATTACTCATGTAAGCTTAACCAGAATCGGCAAACTAGCCGAACTGGGGCCCATGAAGAAGAAACACACAGGCAAAGCATGATTAAACTAATCTAAAACCTGTACCTACCGCACAACACCCGGTTCTATCAAAGCCTAAATATGATCGGCATGTATGAACCCGCAACATGTAACACCTAGATTGAAAGTCGATTCGGCCATCATGATCTTATAATTAGCAAAGCACAAGCAAACTCATGCAACGAGGCCGAACGAAGATCAATCTAGATTGGGCAGAAAGTGTTGTACAAATTAAATAAATAAGACATATAACACGTGATAACTTAATGAATCTATTAGATCTGCCAAATCTAACAGAGCCGATAATAATTTTTACTCATGACTTAATCCGCCGCACGATACAAGTCATAGGTAAAAACTTCCCGTCATAAGCTTAAATCCGCCGCACGATACTAAGCTTAACGTACGAGACTACTTGCATCATATCTAAATCCACCGCATGATACTAGACATGATAGCAAGGTTGCCGGTACTTACGGAGGTCGACGGATCGATGATTCCTCTCGAAGAACTCGATGACACGACTATAAGGACTCGAAGATGGCACGGGGCCGGTTGTATTGATGTGGTTGTGAACACTTTTTACAATAGCCAAGGGTTTATATTTATACCCTGGACGCAATACAAGTCCTAAGAGGACACGACTATGAAATATTAAAGGAAAATACAATATTCTTGGCCTTCAACTCCTTTCGGAATCATCATTGCCTTAAATGTCGTAATTTGTGTTCCCGATCGGCTCTCGCTTCCGTCGTTTCAATGGAAACTCCCTTTTCTTAGAATAGCCGACCGCATGAGCCAGTTGCCGAATATTTGGAAACTAGCCGACCGCATTGATACTTGCCGAATGCCTTATACGTCCATCTCCGCACAATGGACATGCATGTCGTCTTCTAGCCTTTTCCTTCATCGTGAAGCCATTCATGCTAAATATAGATGTGGACGTCGAGATGTGCATGCTTTATATTATTGTCTTCTTTGCATGCTTGCCACATCACAACGCCACCAAATCCAACTCCTGGCCAATGAGATCAGACCCCTCTGGCTTCTTGAATAATCGTTTAATTTGTCACGGTCATGGTCGATTATCCTCATGATCGGCTTCTCTTGCCATATCTACTTCCTGAATGGAGTAACCGACCGCTTGGCCGTCTACCGAATGCTCTTCTCACTGCTCGTTGGGTCCACCTGTCATCTTCTCAATGTTGACCAAAATCCAGTGTCAACACAGGCCCCCCTAGTTCGGAGTATGAATTGTCATGCTTCGAACTATTTGATCTCTGTG
Source organism: Coix lacryma-jobi var. lacryma-jobi (assembly GCA_009763385.1). Taxonomy (NCBI): domain Eukaryota; kingdom Viridiplantae; phylum Streptophyta; class Magnoliopsida; order Poales; family Poaceae; genus Coix; species Coix lacryma-jobi. The sequence goes on along the minus strand of CM019830.1, from coordinate 98,136,441 downwards.
GTCTTCTTCAAAAAGTCAAGAAATCCACTGATAGCAATAACATTTTCTCACCATGTTTCCACAATTTTGCCTGTAAAACAATAATTCTCCAATACATGTGGAAAAAAGTTAGTTGCAAATGCATATTTGTATAAATATTATAGTTCTTCCATTTTATTGTTCAGAAGATGCTGCAATGTCGATTAACCTCAGAAGTATCATATTTTTAACCAAGATTTCTTTTAAACTTGAATAAAATGGTACCTTACTCATCCACCCGTCTCTTTTAATTATGGGCTTTAGTTCTCACTGAGTCCTCAAGCCATTGCAAAACAGAATAGCTACAGAAATGCTTATCTTTTACCCTTGATCACTTTTCATCTAGAGTTTTATCATTATTTTATATAAAATTGTATCACATAATATTGCAAAGTCAAGATTCGACCATAAGGAGATACAAGCCATAAAACCTAGATCAAGAAGTGCAAGTGAATATTTTTTATTACTTTTTTTGTGTGCATATGTCATTCTCCCTACTTTTTTAAAATTATGAGGCTACTGGGCCTTCGGCCATCTTTTATTTTATTTGGCGCTCACTTGACCTTTTCTTTTTCATATTTTTATTCGGGCGGTCACTTGACCTTTTTTCTTTCTCAGTTCTGGCGGACACGTGTCCGTCGTTTTTATTTCTGATATTTATAGAATAGCCTCATATTTTTAATCAAAAGAGAGAATGCACATGCAAAAATCTTATTAGTTTATAACGTGTACGTGAATCTTGATCTTGAGAATATGACTATAATCTCAACTAGTAGTCACGATGATTTGACAGTGCTCAATATGACATTAAGTAATTTTTATAATTCATTAAATCTCTGAATTTCAAGTATCTCTCAGAATAATGTCATAGCAAATTCTACTTCTATTCATATCCCACAACTACTTTCAGACAAAGTTTAAATTCTATGCAACCCACAAATTTCAAAGACTTCAAGATAAATATAATAACCACTAGACCCAAATCTTAAAGAAATCAAAGCTATAAACCAGACACAGGTGAAATAAAACAGAGCATCTATTTATCATTTCAACAATGGATAACCCAAAATATTTATATCACATATTCATAGAGTGGATTTTTTTTAGGTTTTTTTTAGTGCGGAGACGCAATATGATAGGTTTCGCTTTTTAATGATTTTAATTTTAAGCTCTGAAACTATAGAGAAGCGAGGGTAAATTACACAAAACCACCGTTGAAGATGAAGCAGCGATTCGTTTTGTCCTTCTTCACGATGGATCGCTCGATGCTGTACGATGTGTGCGTGTTGATCTCAGGCCCCCTGACACATAGTCACAACGGCCTAATTGATGATTCACTGGTGTCCTCCTTTCTCTCATCCAAGACGTCTTCGCCGAATACGGGTTGAAAATATTTGAAGCCAATCATAAACGTCAATCCTTCTTCTGCAAATGACTGGCTGCTTCAGATCTTGTAGCTGTTCTGACTATAAGTGAACTTGCCACCGTTGCATGTGTCTTGTTGGCACCACCTTATTCAAGGCCATCAACAAAGGTATCTCTTTCAATATGAAGTGTGCTGAAAACGTTTTAGCCGATGGTCTTCTATCGGTCGTCCGGTTGCTAACGTCCTTTGTGCTTCTGATGTAGCCTTTCGTAACCTTATGACCAGACTGAGCCTTTGCGTTATTCAGGGAAGATAAAGTTATATTAATAGGAGCCGAAGGTTCTGTCTTATCGGCTTTTGCTTAGTATGCCTTGACTTTCTTCTTGTTGAGGAACTGGAATGCTTAGGTAAGCATGCTGTCACGTAACTCACGGTAGCTTCGAAGAACGTCATTTTTGATGAGGCTGAGTGTGCCGTAGAGGATGAATACGAGCTCGGCGGTGCGTGGATGCGTGCACAATGATAATTCCAGCCGATTCCTGTATGCATATCGGCCAATTAGTATATTTTCTCGTGTTGTTGTATCCACTGATTCCTTTCCTGAATAGCCGTTTCAAAGATGACATGCAGATAATTAGCTATCGACCAACTTCCCTCGGCATGACCCCTTGATACTCAATCCGCTATTTATAGCAGCACGCAAGTAAATCTGAATTTGGACTTTATCTCTTTGAACATCTCCATGGAAATCTCCCTTTTATTTATCTCTTCATGTGCATGTCGTGCCATGATATATTTGGAGACCGATACATTCATGCATGATGTATTTGAAGCCATTTTATTTTAGGAGAAACCATATCAGCCAATTCTATCTTTAGGAGAAGTTCATTAGCTTCTTTAATTGGTTTCTATGTCCCTGCATGGAGCAAATCCACCCATGCATGCTATCTGCGTCTTCTGCTCCACCCATGAATGCTATCTGCGTCTTCGTAGATGCCATGTACACTCAGTTGATTAGCAGCTATCCCGTGCGTACACGTTGAATCGGCTTTGACAATCAAACAGGAATTGGGTGTCCCACCGAGCGTGCCAAAAAGTGTGTTGACGCAAAACATGACGTCTCGCGTCAAGGCACACAGCAAGCCGAACGAGGCTAGCTTCAATCGGGAGCTCGGGTGTTGTATCGAACCCGGAGACGTGCCAGTCGGTTTGACCTGAAAACCAACAAGGGATAAAAGTGTGAGAATACCTTGGAACATGCTGGGTGAAGCCAGACAGTTCCTTATGTATGGCTTTGGAAGCCAATCACGACGGCACACAGCTATAGAAGTTGTTTGTCGAAACAGGTTTAATATGTCATTCGGCAAGTATAAAGAGAAAACATGTAACATGTTGAATGCCGAATACACGTGACAAAAGGATAAAAGAGGTAACTTGTAAATACAGATCTATTCAGATAACATGTGCATAGGCCAATCCAGCTAGTCTGCCGCACGTCCAGCCTTCATAACCCATCAGGCATAAACTCAAGCAAAGCTAATCCACCGCATGATACCACTTGCTATAAATCTACACCACTCCTTATAATTAGATTAATCCACCGCATGATACAATCTAATTATAAGAAGCTAAAAGCACACATACATCTGAACAGATCTATACATACTCATTACTCATGTAAGCTTAACCAGAATCGGCAAACTAGCCGAACTGGGGCCCATGAAGAAGAAACACACAGGCAAAGCATGATTAAACTATCTAAAACCTGTACCTACCGCACAACACCCAGTTCTATCAAAGCCTAAATATGATCGGCATGTATGAACCGCAACAGGTAACAACCTAGATTGAAAGTCGATTCGGCCATCATGATCTTATAATTAGCAAAGCACAAGCAAACTCATGCAACGAGGCCGAACGAAGATCAATCTAGATTGAGCAGAAAGTGTTATACGAATTAAATAAATAAGACATATAACACGTGATAACTTAATGAATCTATTAGATCTGCCAAATCTAACAGAGCCGATAACTATTTTTACTCATGACTTAATCCGCCGCACGATACAAGTCATAGGTAAAAACTTCCCGTCATAAGCTTAAATCCGCCACACGATACTAAGCTTAACGTACGAGACTACTTGCATCATATCTAAATCCACCGCATGATACTAGACATGATAGCATGGTTGCCGGTACTTACGGAGGTCGACGGATCGATGATTCCTCTCGAAGAACTCGACGACACGACTATAAGGACTCGAAGATGGCACGGGGCCGGTTGTATTAATGTGGTTGTGAACACTTTTTACAATAGCCAAGGGTTTATATTTATACCCTGGACGCAATACAAGTCCTAAGAGGACACGACTATGAAATATTAAAGGAAAATACAATATTCTTGGCCTTCAACTCCTTTCGGAATCATCATTGCCTTAAATGTCGTAATTTTGTTGCCCGATCGGCTCTCGCTTCCGTCGTTTCAATGGAAACTCCCTTTTCTCAGAATAGCCGACCGCATGAGCAGTTGCCGAATCCTTGGAAACTAGCCGACCGCATGGATACTTGTCGAATGCCTTATACGTCCATCTCCGCACAATGGACATGCATGCCGTCTTCTAGCCTTTCCTTCATCGTGAAGCCATTCATGCTAAATATAGAAGTGGACGTCGAGATGTGCATGCTTTATATATATTGCCTTCTTTGCATGCTTGCCACATCACAACGCCACCAAATCCAACTCCTGGCCAATGAGATCAGACCCCTCTGGCTTCTTGAATAATCGTTTAATTTGTCACGGTCATGGTCGATTATCCTCATGATCGGCTTCTCTTGCCATATCTACTTTCCTGAATGGAGACCGACGCTTGGTCTCCAATGCTCTTCTCACTGCTCGTTGGGTCCACCTGTCATCTTCTCAATGTTGACCAAACTCCAGTGTTAACAGTCATCAATCAATTATTGTTTACTTTAATACTGAGTTCTTGAGAAATTTATTATGCTCTAAAGATTGAGATCCTTAAGAAGTAAAAAAAAGATTCACTCTTCCGAAGTAGTATTGTATTAGAGGCATGGGCTATGCAAAGTATGAAATATGAGGAAAGAAAAAAGGACAAGTGTCCGACATACCTCAAAGAAAAAATATATATAATAGAAAAATAAAAGTATTATGATAAAAGTATGATAAAGAGAAAAAGAAGATAGCCCATGGTCCCTCTAATTGCAATATGCCAGTAAGAGTGACAAAGTTTAAAAAGATTAATGTCTTGATCTAAGAGTATAGTACTCTTCTCCATTGGCTTAGTAACATAAAACTGCTCTGCATAAGTCAAATGCTTTGGTGAGGAATTGAAGTGCTACAAAAGGAGAAGGAAAGCTATGACTTGTTTCGAAAAAATTCAAAAACTCCAATGTCTTATGCTAAAAGAAAGGGTGATCTGTTTCAACTATTCTATTCTCCAACTTCTCAAGGTTATGGTAAACACACTGAGTCTTACAATGCAGGTATAATAGAAAGGACTAATGTTTGATTTCTTATCCTACAATAATGATCCAACCTTTTATCGAGGACGAGTAAAAGTCTAAGTGTGGGGGAGCTTGTTGACACTAATTAACTCTTATTATTAAAGGTCAATTAAGCATGAAAATGGATGAATATATAAACTCCACCTTTGTATAGGGTTTAAAGCTAATAAATTCCACGAGTTTTGGTGAATTGTGAGTCCGCAAGGACTAAACCAGGAAACAGCCCTCTATTCCTTCCCCTAGAAGGAAACCGATGGGATATAACGCTTTCGCCAAGTCAGGAATCTTCCAGAAGACTCCAGAGATCACGTAGAGACACCACGAGGAAGGGCACCCTGGTCCACTTCCATGTGGGACCGACCGGTCCCCTGGACTGACCGGTCGGTCTCCCCCTGGCTCCTCTGGCTTCCATCCTCTGCAAGCTACTTCCACCGCCTTTGAGGATCAATCTCAGCCCAACGTGAAGTCGGTTTGATCTAACGGTCGCGGTTGATCCCTCAGGGCTATATAAACAGGCCCCTGAGCCCCAGGTCAGACAGAAGGTCCCTCTTCAGAAGACTACGCTTCAATTAGAAACCCTAGAAGAGACTTCAGGAGTTAGCTTTCAAGTAGAAGACTAGATATCCCTGTAGTAGGATTAGAACCTAGTCTTATTCTAGAACTAGAAGAGAGAGAGAGAGAGAGGAAGAGATCAAGAGGAAGCTCCGGCCTGTCGGATCAACTTCTTTATCTTGTACCTGTGGATTCAAGTTCTTCATCGACTTGCTTCAACGATTGTTTCGGTAATCAACATCTATATTTAAGTTTGAGCTATTGTTCTTATTGTTCATAAGGTTTATGACTCTCTTTTGAGTACTTTAATTCTAGTCGCTCTAGAGTTAGAGTAGTTGGATAGTATAAGCGTGGTGCTTAGACTTGACAACTCATTTTTGCCTCCTATAACGCCGGTAGTAGTGGTTGTTCGCAAGGGTAACTCTCATAGCCTTGTTGATTCTTCTAAAGTCCACTTACCCGTGTGTAGGCTCGGTAGGATTATACATTTGCATAAAAGAATAATACTTTGTTTGTCACCTTTTATGGCAACTTCCCCATTAAGAATAATATAAACATATCACTCTTAAGTTGGATTTAGATAACCTTAGTGATCCCCTCTATACTTTTAGCTTCTCCGTCCTTGTTAGTTACTCAGGGGTTATACACTTGAGACTCATCGCTATCTGTTCCTTTGGTTCGATATTAAAACTGGGTTACTCCGGTGAAGTGCTACATCGGTAGATTTTATCTGTGCGCTTGCGGATAAGTTAGAGTGTGCGTAATTTATACCAACAAGAGCATTACAGCTCGGCTATTGGCATCGTGCTCATCGATCTGACGCTGAGTGACAAGAGCAGCCAAGACCACGTAATCGGCAGAGTTGCAAATATCCCAAATGGAAGCACCAATACTCTGCAGATAGGCCGACATGCGTATCTTCCAATACGCATAGTTCCTCCCATCGAAAAACGGCGGTTTGCCCACGCCGCGATCCATGTTGCCTTCTGTGGATCTGGAACCAGCTAAGGTGGAAGATCCTTAACCTGCTTTGATACCAATTGAAGGACCGTAGATGCTACCAGAAAGCGACCAGAGGGGGTGGTGAATGGGAGCTTCACAATTTCCTACCGGAAACTTGTCGCCACTGTCCCAAGAATCAACCCCAAAGAGCAAACCCTAGAGGTGCAAGTGTCCATGACCCTAAGGATAGGGTGGATGCTTCCAAGAAGCACAGCGAGACACTACACAACTCTAGAAACCGAACGCAAAAGACGGAAATCAAAACCGTCAACGGACGAGCGAACCACAGATGAAATAGTGCAAACTGCACTTGACCGGACTCTGGCCAGCGTCCCGTCAGTGAGCACCGGACGCGTCCGGTCATGCGAAACCTGATTTTGGACCTTACTGTTTCTGACTGGACACTCGGTGTAGGTGCGTCCGGTCAGGTGTCCAGCGTCCGATCAGAGACCGACCGAGTAGTGAACAGTGGGAGCGATGCGGTCCGGTCAGAGATAGGTCAAGCGTCCGGTCATAGACAAGGCCAAACACAGACCGTACATTCAACGACCGGACTCACTAGCGAGCGTCCGGTCAACCCGTGACCACGCGTCCGGTCACCACGAGACTTCACCGTTCGTCCACCGATTCGACTTGATCTCACCAAAATGAATCCTTTAGGGATCAAACTAGGTGAGAGGAGTCACAAAGAGGATAGTGAGATATCTATAAGAGATCATGGCTCGAACCTATCTCCAAATCGATGAATCGAAGAAATTCGGGGGAAGGGAGAAAAACTTGATCCGAAATGAAAATCGACCGATCTACTAGCTTGTGAGGTTTGAGGAGAATTCCTTCGGTGGAAAGAAGTGCCTCACGATCTAGAACATCTCTTGTTCAAATTGAATCGCAAAAGACGCAACAAACAAAGAGATCGATCGATGGGAAAAACATGGAGAAAAGCAATCCGCGAAGAACGAGAGCAAACTGCGAATCACAATCACGAATTTGCAACCGTGTGGCTACCACACGCTACAATAGTGAGATTACGGTCTCACTTCCTCAAAAACTCACAGACACAGAGGTATGGTTCTCTTCTCTGTGGATCTCAGTTCACAGCAGGGATTGGGAGAGCAGGAAAACCTAGAAGGCAAAGAGCAAATGACTGAGATAGATGGGGAGGTGGGTGTCTCCCCCTACTTATCCTAATTCTAATTCCCACTCTACCCCTAACTAATTACAGAGCGAACCATCTAAACCCTAGGGTTATTCTGGACCAACTCGTGGTAGGTGGTGATCCGACGGCCACGCCCGCACAACTGGTAGTGTTGCCTCAACGCAACCTCACCGATTGTCGCCACGTGCCGCCACCGCTCTGCTTGTTCTTTCCCGGACGTCGCACCCCCGTTTTTGTGGCCCAAACCAGGAAACCAGCCTTCACAACCAACCCCCGGTTTGAGGCCCAAACCGGGAAAGCAGCCGACCATCGCCTGAGTTTTGTGGCCCAAACTCAGCAAACCCGCAGCACCCAGGTTTTGAGGCCCAAACCTGGAAACCGTCCTCAGCCCGAGTTTTGTGGCCCAAACTCGGAAACCATCAGCGCCCACGTTTTGAGGCCCAAACCTGGAAACCGTCCACCCGGTGGTTTTTCTGTGGCTCAACCACAAAACCGAGTCGTAGAGGGGATGCACCGCCCGTGCACCCCGTCCACCCGCAAGTCTTTGCTCGTCGCTGTCCCAGGCTGTCAGCCACCACAGCTGATCCTTAGGCCACCGGTCCCTCAGTCCAAGCCTCACGTCCGCCCTTCGTCACTCTCGGTCCATCGGCACGGAACATCTCTACTTGACCTTCACCTTGCCTTTGATCACTGTTTCCGTGCTCGACACCTGCACAACACAAGCCAAAGAACATGCGCATTATCCCAGTTGACAACCACTCATCACTCAGAGACTCGGCATACACCCATGTATCCGCAATAACTTTAGGACCGAGAGTAGAAGTAGAAGAAGTGGACTTTGAGCTTAAGCCATCGATAATCTTTATGGTGCAAGCCAGTACATTTAGTGGAAAGCCACATGAGGATGCAAATGCACATCTCCAACACTTTTCTAGAGGTGTGTGGCACCATTGCCATCAAAGGGGTCACAGCTGACGCCATCCGTCTTCGCTTATTCCCATTCTCTTTGATTGGGAAAGCGAAGCAATGGTTTTAGGCTCAACCCGATGATGTTAACACCTGGAGAAGGTGTGCCAATGCATTTCTCACGAAATTCTTCCCAATGGGCAAGACATCTGCTCTACGGGCCAAGATTTTGAGCTTCCAACAGCAGGCAAACGAGACTATTCCCGAAGCATGGGAACGTCTTCAGGAGTACATTCGAGAATGTCCACATCATGGAATCAAGGAATGGCTCCTGATTCAAGGTTTCTATCATGGGCTAACTCCAGTAGCCCGTAGTCACCTTGATGCCGCTGCAAGAGGATCGTTCACCTCCCTGAGTATCACTCAAGCCAAGAATCTCATTGAGAACATAGTGACAAATCAAGGGATGGAGTCGAGAACGTCGTCAACCTAAGAAGAGAGGCATGAACACCATTGAAGAAGTGAATGCCATCTCCAACAAGATGGAGCTCTTGATGAAGAAATTGGACGAACGAGCCAAGTTCAAGAAAGATCGAGAGGCCATCCAACAGTACGCCTCAGCAGATACATACAAATCAAATCAAGTGAGAGGTGCAAAATGTAAGCCATGAAGTTGTGTATGCCACCAACAACGGGCAACCTCAACAAGGAGGAACCACTTCGCGCTTCAAAGGCCAAGGTAACCCCAATTGGCCTTCACTTAAAGATCTTGTCATAAAGCAAGCTAAAATCAATGAAGAAATGAATAAAAGATTGCTAGCTAATGAAAAGGTTCTCGAGGCTTTAACTTCTAAAACTGATTCTCTTGCTTCTTCTATCAAAGATCAATTGAACTTTAATAAAATATTAGAGTCTCAATTAGCACAAATAGTTGCTACTATTCCATCTTCTGTAAATTCTTGCAACACCTTAAATGCGGTGACCACGAGAGGGGGTAAGACCACTTATGATCCACCAAATCCTAATATAACAACAAGGAGGAGTACGAGAAAAGACAAGGAAGATGAGGCAGAAGAAGAAGAAGAGGAACACACCATCCAAGGAAGATGACACCAAGTTCCATGGAAAGACGGCTCCACATGAGTTCTACGACACTAGTAGATTGCTGCCCTTTCCAAGGACGAGGAAACAAACAACCGACGAACAATTCGGCAAATTCGTCGAGGTAATTCGTCAGTTGTATGTAAATATTCCATTACTTGATGCAATGCAGGTTCCGACCTATGCCAAGTACCCAAGAGACATTCTCAACAACAAACGCCTGCTACCTACAACTGAGGTAATTAAACTAACCAAAGAATGCAGCGCGTCTATATTAAACCAAGTGCCAAAAAAGAAGAGGATCCTGAGTGTCCCACCATTGAATGCTCCATTGGAACACAACACTTCGAGCATGCAATATGCGACTGGGAGCAAGTGTCAGTGTCATGCCAAAGGTAATTTTTGATAAACTAAGCCATGCTATTTTGTCCCCTACATCAATATATTTGCAGTTAGCGGATCAATCAATTCGCCATCGGCGGGGATAGCTGAGAATATTCCAGTCAAGATACGTGAACGCGTTGATTCTCCATCCCCGTGAGATTTCGTAGGTACTGGACCATGGAGGTAGACAAGAAGAATTCAATTATCCTTGGAAGACCATTTCTCAGCACGGCCATGCACATATTGATGTTGGAGCCGAAGAAATTCAGTTCAATATTAATGGGACCCAAGAGAAATTCAACTTCAAACCCAAGCTTGCACAATGCTCACTAATCATGGCCGTGGACGTGGAGGTAGTAGTCAGTCTCATGTATAGTATAAAGAAGAAGGCCAATCCAAAACCACAGGCAAAAAGCAAGCGAATATGGAAGAAAAAGGTGACACAACCGGCAACACTTCCGAAGAAAGAAAATTCCTGCCCCGGTCCAAGGACCTGCTACAGGAACCTGAGGAAATCACTCTTCCATCAAGGTAAGTACACTAACACTTAATTTAACCTTCATTTACTCCATTTGTTCGTTAATTTCTCACTACCTTTTTCTGTTGACTTTAGTTAAAAATAAAAACTAACTTAATCATCTAGTTTAACACCACTGAAACTTGGACACCAGGTGGGCCCAAAGGGGGGGTCGGCCGACCCCACCCTGGTGACCATCACCTGCCAACTTTTGTCTATGTTAAATCTATGCCATGCCATGATAATGCTTCTTTCATCATAGCCTACCACATACATGTCACTTCACTTCCTTTTTGATCATTCAAATGAACCTAGCATGGCACCTCTCAACTTCTTTTAGTCTTTTCCCAAAGCATACACATGTTTTAGTGCACCTATATTATGGACAGCATCTCATAGGGTGTATGGTGGGGTCAGCCGACCCCACTGTTGACGCTCACTAATGCTCATAATTAACCTCAACTATTGCATGAAATGACACTAAATAATTCCAAAGCATAGTTTAGGGTTTTGAAACTAATAGTTCACGAGTTTTGGTGCTCTCACTTGTTTTGGTAGGACATCAATATTTCACCATATAAAAGTATCTCATGATGAATGGAGTATACCATTGCGAAGAGCTCGTCGAGACGATCGAAACAGACATATCATTTGCTATATTCAGAGTCCCAGATAAAAGATATTAATTTTGCAACAAAATCTGCAAAAGAAGGATCTAGAAGACACCATAAGACACCACGAGGCGGCCCGCCACGGGGGCCCACTGGCCAGACCGACCGGTCCCACCCCATGACCGACCGTTCGGCCATGGAGGCCTTTCAGCCTCCGCCTCTGGAACCTTCTTCCACCGCCTCGTAGGATGCATCTCCACCGTCCCTGAAGTCGGTTTGATCCAAGGGCTCACGTTCCACGCTCCACCAGGCTATAAAACCAGACCACACCCCACTCTCTAGGCTCTCCATCTTCATTATTTCATCTCCACATCAGAAACTAGGGTTTCAATTAGAGTAGAGGTCCCTCTAGATGAAATCTCTTCTAGTTCATCTAGATCTTGTTCTAGTTCTTCTAGTTCTAGTTCTTGTTCTAGTTGTCTAGTTCATCTAGTTGTAATTAGAGATTGGATTAGAGAGAGAGGAGAGAGCTGAGGAGGAGCCGGATCTGTTGGATCTTTCTCGATATTGTATTGGTGCAGCATCTAGTTCGTCTTCAAATAATCTCCAGGTTCTTCATTTACTACTTCTAAGTATATAATTTAATTTTAGTTCTTACTTTATTTTATTACGGATCTCCGCTCGTATTGAGTGCTCTAGTTATCGTACGTAATTAGAGTAGTAAGAATTAGTGTAGACACTGTGTCCAGACTAGGGTTTACCTGAGTTTGCGCCCATCCTGCGGATAGTTTTGTGTAGCTACAGGGGTGACAGCTTTGTAGATTGGTTAATCCACCACGTTAGGGTTGGTGTTTTCGTAGAGCTTTTTGCAGCCTTCTCCCGATTACCCTTTTCCTAGTATTTTTCGAGAATCGAAGGTACTGCGCTGCTCCAAAGTAGTAAAATATAGTGAGCCTTTGATTAAATAGACCCTTTAGGAAACCCTATATCTCTCTATCCACATTACCATTCTTTCTTGGACGTTCTTAATTCTTCTAGTACACTTCACGTTCCCGTGGAAATCGATACCCCTGGAATACTCTCGGGTGAAAGCTACATCGGTATCCGTGCGCTTGCGGATTTTCTGTGTGCATTTAAAATACCCATAAGCTTTCTGGCGCCGTTGCCGGGGAACGGTAGTTGTTCTAGAATCAAACCAGGATCGTCCCGTTTTTTCTTTCTTTTACTACCTTTTTCTTTTACCACCACCTTTACCTCACCACCACACTTCTTACCACATGAATTTCACTCCTATTTTTAAATTCTTTCTCCAAAGGGTGACTTGTTGAGCCTCCACCATCATCACACCCTATTCACATAGATGGTTATGAGCTTTGCCCTGCTCTTATAGCCATGGTTCGGAGAATCCTTCTCTGGGTCAGAAGACGAAGATCCATACACTTACCTTAGGGAATTTGAGGAGTTGTGTTCTTGTCACACTATAGCTGGCATGACACAAAGACCATTAAATGGAAACTATTCCCGTTCTCCCTTTTGGGAAGAGAGAAAATGGTATAAATCATTCCGTAGAGGGCGTAAATGGAAATTGGGATCAACTTTGGGACAACTTTTGTCTTATTTTCTTTCTTCCCTCTTTTTCGAATCACTGATCTTAGAAAAAGTTCTTACCTTTAAACAAAAAGAGAAGGAGACACTAGAAGCAGCTTGGGCTAGGTTCAAACACCTTACCATTCTAGCCCAAACTTTTCTTGCTAGACCATGTGCTACACTTTCACACTTTTATTGTGGTCTTAACAAGGAAGCTGCTCTACATCTCGATTTAGCTTTTGGAGGATCATTCTCACATAAACTTGTTACTGAAGGAGGAGACATCCTAAATAAATCCTGAAAACCTCTTACACTGGCATTTTTTACGAATTTCTAGAAGAAAAAGTCAAGCCAATCCCCACCAACACGAGGAGGAACACCCCAAATTTGAAATTCTTCAAATCCTCTAATAATTGGTTGTCAAGAACCTTCTCTAGAGAAAACACCCTACACTTTAGAAAATCTGAAACCCCACCCTTCGGTGTTCTTCTCTGAAATCGAGGAAGATGATATCAAATAGCATGGAAGCTACATCCAAACACTTCTTTAAATCCATGCTCATATGAAACATCTCCTGATTCAATGTGTGGACGGACCGGGATGTCAGAGATATCATCTATCGATGATTACTCTCCGACTAATCCAGGATGGCTTTAGAGATCCGAAGACTTGTACGAAGTGTACTTGGATTAGGACTCTAGTTTGTAACTTAGCCGAGTTGTAAAAGGAAGTCCTGTAATTAGAATAGGACTCCACTGTTGTAACCGGCTAGGACTCGGTCTGCGCTGAGGCTCACCGGATATATAAGGGGAACCGGGCGCAGGTCCTAGATAATCGACATTGAATCATAACAATACACAAGGCACACGCCGCACTGGACGTAAGGTATTACGCTATTTAGCGGCCTGAACCAGTATAAATTGCTGTCCCTGTGTACTCGCCGAGTCCTACGAACGCCGATCCCCACCGAACAAATCATCTAGATTACTCAAGACGAGTTGCCGGTTAACAACACCGACAGCTGGCGCGCCAGGTAGGGGCTTTCGGCGATTCGACGACCAAGAGCCGGCGAACCACGACAACATGTTCTCGGCGGGATCAATTTTCGTTTTTGGCTCATGGACTTGCATTGCGGATGATCAAGAAAGCTGCACAGCAGCTTGACATGAATCGAAGCTGCAAGCCACGCCAAAGACAGAAGATCTCGTCCAGAGCCTAGCAAATCTAGCAATCCAAGACCCGCAGAACCCTGGGGACCATACAGAGACATCCGACTCCTACTCCAACTCAACCCTGAAGAAAAGGACCCGGATACCTGCTATGGCTTCACCTTCGGGCTGCGGACCCTGCTGAAAACTTCAGGACCTGATTGGTGCAAAATTCAAAGAGTATCAACAGATACCTTTGACGGGAGCTCAACAAGGACTCGTTTTTAGCTCTACCAAGGAGGGTAACATTGTCCATTGGCCAATTCAGCTTGCCCGGCTAGACTGGTTGGCACAATTGACCAGCAACTTCCATATCAGCACACGACATCAGCTCCCTTTTGAGGAACACGACTCCACAACGGAACTAATCTCCAGCACTTCTACTTTGGAGTCAGTACACCGGGATCATCAACCAGGGCTACACTCGTGAAGTCTTCATGGCGGGGCATCAGTCATCTCTACGACCACCAACCCCACCAGATGTCCTTCAAGACGATGAAACTCTGAGTATGATCTCTGACAATGATCCGGAAGGACCTGGAGAAACCGAGTCCTTGAAGGCTAAAGAATCCGAAGGAATCAAGCTAAGGGCCCGCAGAAGGCGAGCAACTCACCGCAAGGAAGCTGTAGATCGCTACAATGCACGACTAGAGAGTACAACACCGGAGGCGTCTGGAAGCAGAGGCAGAGCGTCAAGCTCGCACTGAAGAGAATCACTCCCAGGATGATCTTAACAGACGACGCCCTGATTGTTCTCGCAACCTTGAACCTGAGTTCATGAGGGTCGCCGGCCATAAAGTCTTCCAGACTCCCTATCAAAACATACTAGCTCTAGCTACGGAGATGGGAGCCAAGACCACCGCACCCCTGATGAGGAGCGATGACTGGTCATGCTTTAGACTACCGCACTCCAACTACGGGGCGGAATCTTGAATCCCTAGCTGATGAGCAAGCTTCATCTCACCCGAGCCAGAGGCGGCCGGTTCAAGAATGACTCGGTCGTATCCATCCCGAGTAGCCGTCTGGGCCACCGAGTATCCGATCAAGCTGAGGGAGGAGCCGAATCTTCATACAGAGGAGTCGCAGTTGCAGCATCCGACGCAGTTGATCGCTTCCCCTGCTTTTCCCAAAGGCTTCGAGCAGTCTTCGTTCCCGCGAAAATTCAAACCCGGGAATTACTCAAAGTACGATGGGAAGACAGAACCTAAACGTGTGGCTCAGGCTGTATGCTCAAGCAGTCGAGCTAGGGGTGGAAGCAACGACGTCAAAGCACTCTACCTCCCATGGCTCTAGAGACAATGCCGCTTGCTTGGTTTGACAGGCTTAAACCCGAGTCCATCGACTCCTGGGAACAACTACATCGTATCTTCGTCGAAAACTTTGCTGGTGTCCCAGAGAGATCAGATCCCCGGACTAAGCTCAGAACCTGCAAGCAACAGAAAAACGAATCAATGCGGGAATACTATAGGCGATTCTCAGAAATCCGCTCTAGTATCCGACATTACAGACAGAGAAGTAATTGACCTTTTTGGCAACGGTATTTGCGAAAGGTACAATTACAAAGATTTCATCAAGCAGGACCCGACCACCGCTGACGAGTTCCATCGGGCTGTAAACTCCATGATGGCGACAGAGGAACGCACACAGGAACGCTTCCCCGATAGAAACACGCAAGGTGATCGAGGAAACAACCTGAGAGGCAACCAGGCACCACAGCAAAATACCCGGAAAAGGGCAGGAGATAATACTGTTGCTGCCATGGAGCCTCAGAAGAAGGAAACAAGCCATTCACCTTTGATGACTTACTCGACGGACCCTGCCCTTTCCATCCGAAAGGTGGACATCAAGCAAGGCACTGCCGACAGCTCAAGGAGCGAGGCTTGAACTCCGACTTCAACAAGAACAAGAAAGACAAAGGCAAGAAGACAGCTGAGGATCCTCAACAGGACGCCGGTGGCTTTCAGCACCCCAAAGGAACTATAATGTCATCTTTGGGGGAGTAACTACCAGTGACAACAAGAGGCTTCAGAAGCTTTCCCTGCGAGAGATCATGTCCACCGAACCAGCGACACCCAAATACCTCGACTGGTCCGAACATCCGATTAATTTCTCCAGAGCAGATCAATGGACCAGTGTTTCCAATGCAGGCCATTACCCGCTAGTTTTGGACCCCACGGTCGCTGGATATACACTTGGAGGGTACTCATCGATGGCGGAGCAGGACTCAATGTTATCTTTGCAAGCACCCTACGAAAGATGAATCTAGATCTCGCAACCCAGCTCACACCATCAACCGCTCCTTTCTACGGCATAGTACCCGAAAAGCGTTGTACCACTCGGAAGGATTATACTACCCGTCACTTTTGGAACTCCGATCAATTACAGAACGGAGTACATCAGTTTTGAGGTAGCCGACTTCGAATCATCGTATCACGCCATATTCGGGCGACCTGCTATTGCCAAGTTTATGGCAGTACCCCACTACCCGTACCTCTTATTGAAGATGCCGGGTCCCAAAGGAATCTTAACCTTCAGAGGCGACTTGAAGCGGTCATTTGATTGCGACACAGAGGCTGTCCAAATCGCTGAAAAAGCTCAACTCCCTAGAAGTACAAGAACTCGCTCAGATGGTGCTTAATACCAAGCCTGGAGATTCAGAAATCCCAACCAAGAAGGCGGGTACTATTCAACCATCAGCAAAGTCTCCACAAAAGCCATTGACCTGGAAACCAGTGATCCTTCCAAGACAGCGGTTATCAGTGCTCACCTTCTGAAGAATAGGAACTCGCGCTCACCAAGTTCCTTAGAGCAAACAAAGACATATTTGCTTGGAAACCAGCAGACATGCCTGGGTCCCAAGGAACTTGGCTGAGCACAGATTAGAGTTAAAGGAAGGCTCTAGACCTATCAAGCAAAGATTACGACGATTTTCACCAGAGAAGAAAGAGGCAATCAAGAAGGAAATAGCCAAGCTACTCGCGCCGGATTCATCAGAGAAATCCTCCACCCCGAGTGGTTAGCTAACCCAGTGCTAGTCAAGAAGAAGAACTCTGCTGAGTGGCGCATGTGTGTCGACTACACAGACCTCAACAGGCATTGTCCAAAGGATCCCTTCGGATTACCAAGGATAGATCAAATAGTTGATGCCACCGCAGGCTCCGCCTTACTCTCTTTTCTGATTGCTACTCCGGGTACCATCAGATTGCCCTCAAAGAAGAAGACCAACCAAGACATTGTTCATTACTCCTTTTGGAGCATACTGTTACAAAACTATGTCCTTTGGACTAAAGAACGCGGGGGCTACTTATCAACGCGCCATCCAAGATTGCCTGGGTGATCAGATTGGCCGCAATGCAGAAGCTTATGTTGATGATGTAGTCATAAAAACAGGGATCCGACTACCCTGATATCAGACCTAGAGGAAACCTTCAACCGATTACGTGCGTATCAATGGAGACTCAATCCAACCAAATGCGTCTTCGGGGTACCCTCAGGACAGCTACTCTCGGATTCCTCGTTAGTCATCGAGGCATCGAGGCTAGTCAAAAGCAGATCACAGCTATCATCAACATGAAGCCGCCTACCTCTGTTCGAGACGTTCAGAAACTCACCGGGTGCATGGCTGCGTTAAATCGATTTATCTCACGGCTCGGAGAAAAGGGATTGCCTTTCTTCAAATTGCTTAAAGCCGGCGACAAATTTCAGTGGACGGATGAAGCGGACAGAGCTTTTGAACAACTCAAAAGCTACCTTATCAATTCACCCATACTGACACCGCCGAAGCCCAGGGAACCGATGATGCTGTATATCGCAGCTACCACACACGTTGTCAGCACAGCAATCGTGGTGGAGCGCAAAGACGACAAGCACATCTACAACACCCAACGACCAGTTTATTACATCAGCGAGGTACTATCTGACTCGAAGGTCAGGTACCCGCAAGTACAAAAACTGCTCTATGCTTTACTCATATCCTCAAGAAAGCTGCGACACTACTTCGAAGCTCATGAGATCACGGTAGTCACGGATTTTCCTTTAGGAGAAATCCTTCACAACCGTGATGCTACTGGAAGGATTTCCAAGTGGGCAGTTGAATTAGGGCACTCAACATCAAGTTCACTCCGAAAACTATCAAGTCTCAGGCCCTAGCTGATTTTGTCGCCGAATGGACTGAAATACAGCAGACTAGAGACAACGCTACTCCCGATCATTGGAAGATGTACTTCGATGGGTCCTCAAACTCGGAGGAGCAGGAGCCGGAGTCCTTCTTGTATCACCCGCTGGCGAACAACTCAAATACGTTCTGCAAATATTGTGGCCAGCCACCAACAATGAAGCAGAATATGAGGCACTGCTCCACGGACTTAAACTAGCAGTCACTTTGGGCATTAAGCGGCTATTAGTCTATGGCGATTCTTCCGTGGTCATTCACCAAGTTAATAAAGACTGGGACTGTACCAAGGAAACAATGAACGCCTATTGTGCTGAAGTACGCAAGCTGGAAAAACACTTTGCAGGACTGGAACTCATTCATGTTACCCGGATCTCAACGTGGCAGCAGATATACTCGCAAATTGGGTTCTGACAGAGCACAAGTTCCCAGCGGTACCTTTGTACATGAGTTATCCAAGCCTTCAATCCAAGAGAAGGAGGAGTTCGAGCCAGAACCCGCAACCCAGGTCCTATCTCTAGCACCCGACTGGACACGAGTTTTCATTGATTACCTCAAGGAACATAAACTACCAAGCGACAAAACTACAGCAGAGCAAGTCACCAGGCGTAGCAAAAACTATGTTCTAGTCGGGGATAAGCTGTATCGACGCGAAGCTTCATCAGGGGTCCTCCTCAAGTGTATTACACAAGAGAAGGCAGGGAAATCCTGAATGAAGTCCACTCTGGGTCCTGCGGTAATCACGCAGCTTCAAGGACACTAGTCGGAAAAATCTTCAGGTCAGGATACTACTGGCCCTCAGCTCTAAAAGACGCGGAAGACTTAGTCCGCCGCTGTCAATCATGCCAGTTCTTTGCCAAGCAGCAGCATGTACCCGCACATGAACTGATATGCATCCCTCCGTCATGGCCCTTCTCATGCTGGGGACTCGATATGGTGGGTCCTCTCAAGCGCGCCCCAGGCTGATTCGAGTACATCTACGCAAATTCACAAAATTGATCGAGTACAAGCCCTTGGTCAAATTCAATGCTTCCAAGTCAGTCCACTTCATGCAAAGCATCTTTCACCGCTTTGGAATGCCGCATAGAATCATCACTGATCTTGGGTCCCCCTTTACGGCTATCGAATTCAAGTCATGGGCCAGCGACTGTGGAATCAAGATAGACTACGCATGAGTGGCTCACCCTCAGTCCAATGGCCAAGTTGAAAGAGCAAACGCCCTGATTCTCGCTGGATTAAAACCAAGGCTATTTGACCTCCTAAAAGATCACGGCGGAAAGTGGGTTGAAGAATTGCCTAAGGTAGTCTGGGGGCTACGAACACAACGAAGTCGGGCAACAGGCCAAACACCTTTCTTTCTGGTATATGGCACTGAAGCAATCTTACCGGCTGACTTAATTTGGAACTCCCCATGAACGGAGCAGTACAACGAGGGCGAAGCTGATGATACCAGGCGGTTAGAAGTCGACAGCCTTGAAGAAGCCCGACTAACCGCACTTTTTCAGTCAGCAAGATACCTTCAAGGGATGAGGCGCTATTATGATAAGAACGTCCATCACCGCACCTTCCAAGTAGGCGACATGGTGTTGAAGAAAATTCAGAACACCGTTGGACGTCACAAGCTCATGAGTCCATGGGAAGGTCCTTATATTGTATCTAAAGTAACAAGACCCGGGTCATTTGAGCTAGTCACTGAAGATGGATCTCCACTGCCAAATTCATGGAATATAGAGCACTTGAAGAAATTCCATACTTAAGGACTACGCTACAATCTGATTCAGGGCAATTGTATTTATTAGTCGGATATTAATAAAGTTTGAAGTTCATACGACATAAGAACTTTTATCCAGGCTATTTTTCTACCCTCATCACGACTATTCAGTCGCATAACAGTCTCTGCAATAGCAGGGCTTACCTCCGACTATTATATAATATTACTCGGATAGATTGGTTCAGCGGAAACCACACTTGAGTTACGAGCTTCGAGCTCAATACAACTCACAAGGTAGTACGGCTTAACACCCGGCTATCAGCCTATAGCGAATATGGAATCCACCATAGTGGAGACTAGTTCCTATAAGGCGTAACAGGCGAGATAGTACTCACCCTGTTACATACATCCTGGACAGAGGTCCACCCACCTTCGCACTCAAGCTGCGATCGTCAAGAGGATATGATTCACCCAGAAGGAACCAATGCTACGGTCCTTCAAGAGGTGCTTGATCATTGTTATCCCTTGAACAAGGGTACTAAGAGTAGTACTCGGGCAAGACTAAGTTCTCTACACAATGGTTAGAGAAACGAAGTCACACGACCCAAACTAAAGTGCTAGCGAGCACTCGGATAGACTCGTCTAATTAGACGCCTGGTCATACATCCACAACAAATAAACTCAACCCATTGCCAAAGAAATTTGTCGCAATATGGAGTTGGACATATATGCAATTCACAAGATTCAAAAGTAACCAATATTTTTGATATCTTATATAATTGTTTTCGGAGATACAAGATGCAGGGACCAAGGAGCCTAGACTACTCTACAAGATCTAATATCTGTGAGTACTCCTCCGCGGCGGTCTTCACCTCCTCTCTTGCATTGCCGCGACAGGTCAAAGGACGGCAATGCAGCCGCAACATTGCCATTAGACCCTGCACCACGGAGATTGACATATCTTTGATATATTGCGCCAGCCGCCCAGGTGCAGCCTTGGCCCGCTTAATCAAAGTCTCCTCGACTCCTGCTGGTGCCAGAATCATGTTGAGCAGGGGCTCGACAGCATGCTCCAAGGCCTTCAAGGATTCCGCCGACTCCTTTTAGACTTCAAAGCCTGCAGAAGGTCCCGGTCAGCACCCTCACGCATCAATTTGGCTTCTTGAAGAGTACTCTGCGCATTAGCAAATACCTCTTCAAGCTCTGCTTGCTTCCGATTGAAGGCGTTCTGCCACCCAGAAGCCAGCTTATTTGCATCTGCATACAAACAGTCAGTTATCATGTCATCCGACTAATATTATGGGGCAGAACGACAGAATAAGTACCTTCAAGCTGCTTTTTAGAACTCTTCTTGAGCTCCTTCAATTTCTGTTCCATAGCAGCGGACTTGGATATCAGTTCACCTCTCGGTTGTTAGCAGCGTCACGCTCCGCTACCACTTCCTTGAGGTTGCCTTGGAGTTCATTAATGCGATTATGCAAAACCTGGGTGGCTACCTTCTGACTAATTTGGTCCTGGGCAATATAGTCCCGGAGCTCCTGGTTTTCACGAGACAGCTCCTGGCGGATCCGGGTGACTTGATCTCTAACCTTGAAGTCAAAGAACTACAATACAATAATATCGTGAGTACTCGGATGAGTTTACAGTATAACAAGAAGAGATCGAGACTCTTACCTCAACAAATTGGTGAAGAGCTTCAAAAGGAGCCCTCACCTGATCCCTCAGCTCCTTCAGCCGAGTAAGATCCTGGTCATACCCGGATACGTCAAGAGTAGCTCCTTGGCGTGAGGACTCGGGTGCATCTAAAGATCCTCCCTGCTGACAAGCTGAGCCCTCTGCATGTATCTCCGTCAAGACCATGTCCAGGGTAGGTTCGTCCGGCTGTCGTGTACGAAAAAACCAGTCATTCCACACTCGGTCAAACTCCAATTGAGCGGGAGAACGAAAGATGGAGTACGGCCAACCAACCTGAGGCAATGGAAAGCATCCGCGTCAGGAGCACTTCGACCTGAGACTTGGACGCAGAGGAGTCAGGCAGCGGATCTACCTGACTAAAGGTTGGCGGCATGCTGGAGTCATCCTTGGCCAGCGGCTCCGACTCCTCCACCGCCTGAGGATCAGGAATGGTGCTCGAGGCTGTTGCACCCGGTTTTGCCTTCCTGCAAGCAGACAAGTATACATGTCAGTATCAGAACTCTGTGTACACTCTACAAAGCTGAAAACTTACTTCACGAGCTTCAAAGGCTTTGGTAGCTTCAAGAGCGGCTGTATCAGAAGCGGGTCTGAAGTCGGAGGCTTCTCAGACACCACGCTGCTTGAAGTCCCTTGTGCCGTCCCAGCATCTGATACAGCGACATATATAAGACAAGAGACCATCAACACTCAAAAGGACTACAAAGTACTCGGGTTTTCCCTTACCAGGAGCACCCGGCTTATAGTGCTTATCAGACAATTCTTGAGATAAAAGAACTTTTCTACAAGCACGGCGATTACCAGTGCGAGCCTTCTTAAGGACGGGTCCTCCGGCTTCTAGTTGAGGAGTCGGCGACCTCTTCCGGCTACCCTCAGCCTCTGGGTCTATAAGCAGGACATCAGAGTCAGTTGATTCTGTGTCAAGCCAGTCAAGATCTTCAGGCGAACTTGGTTTGTTAGGAAGATCCTCACATCTGACGGGACCTTCCAAAATGATGCCTCCGCCTTCTTCAGTCGCCGGAGGCAGTGGGAGGGCAATCATTGTTATCTCTCCCCTGGCCCTATAAAATAGAAGGATATCTAGTCAGGTCAGAAGGATATCTATTCCGAACCTTGACGACACGACAAATTAAGTACTTACCTGAGGAGGAGGATTAATGGCGGAGAAGGATGTCATCACTGGAGCAAGATGTCCATGGCTCTTAAGCAGCCGGTTCACTCTCCAGAGGACTTCGCAGTCTGCCAATTGCTCGACAGCGTGCGACCCGGGTCGCTTTTACCCAGGTATTCGAACCCAAAGTTGGCTCGCTGCTGAAGCGGGTGGATGCGCCGGGCAACAAAGTCTTGAACGACAGTGTATCCGGTCAGCCCATCGATTATCAAAGTGTCTATCATAATGAGGAGGGGTTGGATAGCCCCTACTTCTCACTTGTGAGCTTCTCCTTCCATTCACGGCACTTCTGTGGTGGCCATCCATCATGACGACGAAGAGCTGGGGGTGGGTTACCCATATAGAACCACCAGCAGCCCAGTCTTTTACCGACTCTGATAACTCAACAGTTATATATTGATTGGCTACTTCCAATCTAACCTGAAGACTAGCCCCTCTGACTACTTCGTATTAGCGTCACTAGGTTGACACTAAACCAGAAAAAGTAGCGGAAAAGGGTAATAGAGGACATATCCCAAGAAAAGCCTCACAGAGATGGGCGAAGATTGCAATATGAAGAACCGCATTGGGAGTAATATGGTTTAGAGTCAAACCATAGTAATGCAGCAATCCACGGAAGAAATCCGAAGCAGGAAGCCCCAATCCCCGCTCTACGAAGGCTTTAAACATCACGATCTCCGTGGTATTGGGGGCAGGAGCGCGATGATCAGTGGGTACCCTCCATCCATCCAGTGGTTGCGCCCGCAGCAATCCTTGCTGCGCCAGGAATGCCAGTTCCGCCAGGGTGGTGTCCGGCTTCTTCCACGCCAAAATCAGTTGGCGGGTTCGGATGCTTAGGTCTCCCAGTGGTGGTGATCCTAGGTTTCTTCTTCTCCCTGCAGACTGTTTCTTGGACCCATGTTGGTGACGAGAGATTTTCTATGCATCCACTGAGAGTTGGCTAAGGGATCCCTAGCTCTGAAGGCAATGGCTTGATGAAAGCGTGAGGAAAGCACAAGCCCGGTGGCGGCTTATTATAGATCTGTTTTGATAACCGTTCGGCTTTCCTAAACGGCGTCATGGCAACGTCTCTAACCCTAACGGCTGGGAACACGTGTCAGACGGCGTCAGAGATAGAGAACAGGAACAGTAAACAGACAAAGTTTTTCCTTCCGCAAGATACATTTAGTACTCGGGAAACAAGACAGAGGACTCGAAAAATATTCCAAGTACCTGGATCTTTGTTATTATTACTCGAAATTACAACAGAGATACATGGAAACATCTTGAGATACAACAACTTTCAACAGAAGTACAATCAAGGTGTAAAACGCTACTCAGTGAATTCAAGGTACATAGCCTTGATGCCTATTGCACCAAGGACCGGGTTCAGTGAGACGCAGTAAAGCAGACACAGAACCTTGGGTAGACACTATCTTTTCAGTGCATCCCAAGGTGGGTCTTTGGTACCACCCCAGTACTCAAGGAACTCGGGGAAGACCATCACCCTCGCCGCCCTTTTGACAACCTGTGACTCCGAGGTTATCTACGAGTGGTAGTCACAAGAGTTCTTTTAGGCGCACCTCTGTGTCCCTCTGCTCGCGACCACTTGGAAACCACCCTAACGGATGGTCCTTTCACAAGAGTTCTTCTAGGCACTTCATCTATTCTACAGAAGGAAGACACCCGGGGGCTCGATCATCTCAGCTACTGCTATTACAATACCCATGGAACTAATAAGAAGTTCTACACTCTCGAAAATATGAGCTCTTTGCTTCCCAGGCAGGGTATTTATAGGCGGTTTCTTCTGGGTCTATAGACCAGGTTCATCAACAAGAGTGATCGCTGGACCAATGATTCAACCAATGTACTGTGGTGCATGTGAAGCTCGGCATAGGTAACAGAGCTGATTCTCACACGCACTTCAAGACGAAGACGACAAAGTTTGCAGTTGCAGAAAACGACAAACATCATTATTACGCACAGTTGGAACAGTCACCAGTCAATTATTACTGGACTCAAGGTAATTTTTATTCAGTGGGGGGTGATGGGATGTTTGTTGAAAACATTGCCCACCTGAAGCTGAGTAACTATTATTTGGACGGTTTAAGCAACAAGTTGGTGTCATGGTCCGACTACTCAAGACCTTAATAGATTACCTAATGGCTTCATTTAGAAGACCCCGAGAACCGACTACTATGGTACTCGGAACTTAGGCTCAGGGGCTGCAGGGTATAATCTATAAAGGAAATGTTTTTTCTTATTCAAGATTTACTCGGAAAAAGCTCCAAAGATCCTCAAAGTTATTATAAATAACAAGAGGCTCGGGGGCTACACCCTATGGGTGCACTTTTTGTAAAAAGCGCACACCATGGAATTTCTTTACACTCGGAGCACTTCAAGATTTCTCAAGACATTACTCGGAGATTCTCAAGAAGAAACTAGAAGATAACGTCATGAAGAAATGATGAAGAGCTCGGGGGCTTGACAGACCAGGATGTCAGAGATATCATCTATCAATGATTACTCCGACTAATCCAGGATGGCTTCAGAGATCCGAAGACTTGTAACGAAGTGTACTTGTTAGGACTCTAGTTTGTAACTTAGCCGAGTTGTAAAAGGAAGTCCTATAATTAGAATAGACTCCACTGTTGTAACCGGCTAGGACTCGGTCTGCGCTGAGGCTCACCCGAATATAAAGAGGAACCGGGCGCAGGTCCTAGATAATCGAACATTGAATCATAACAATACACAAGGCACATGCCGCACTGGACGTAAGGTATTACGCTATTTAGCGGCCTGAACCAGTATAAATTGCTGTCCCTGTGTACTCGCTAAGTCCTACGAAAGCCGATCCCCACCGAACAAATCGTCTGAGATTACTCAAGACGAGTTGCCGGTGAACAAATACCGACAGTGTGTCTAACATTGCCACACTCGAGATTTTCAACCCCCTCACACTTTCTTTTACAAAAAATTCAGAAGGGTGTTGTCGATGCATATGTTTATCACAAATTTGTAGATCTCGTAGTGCTCTTAAGTTGGTGTTTGGGGGAAACCACTCACCAAATCCATCTTGAAGGTTTCCCCAGGACAAGCTCAGTGTCCTAAAACAAGCACTTTCAGATCAGTGTTCACCTTCCTGCTACACTGCCCTTGCATAATGAACATAAGGATATAATTGTTAAAATATTCCTTCGGGTATTCTTGCACTAACCTTTGCAGGTCTGGAGCAAAAGTTTGAAGGAATGACAAACACAAGGTATGTCCCAACCATCATCATGCAACATTAAATTACATTCATCCAATCTTGATTTTTGCAAATCTAAGCTTGGAGATACACTTTGTAAGATCATCTCTTACCATGTTGCTATGTTGGTTGCCCATACCTTTAAGACATGCTCTATGCTATACACTAATCATGCTCTTTCATCACCATTTGAGTAAATCTCTTTAATGCTTCAATGCTACCTTCATTTGCTATAGTATATGTTTAGGTTTGAAGTAGTTTCACACATCTCTTAAATGAAGCATGGTGCCTAGTTTAGGAGTGGTGTTCTTGCTTTCAAAGGCCTTTTTAATTTAAGCATGCTTAGGTTAAAATGTCTTCTTAAATCAAAGTAGACGTGGTGTCTAGGTTGGTTTTTGAGCCGATATTATGCTATAGTGGATGTTGGATATTTTGTTGGACTAACCCCTGCAGGAAAACTTTCAATGTCAATTTGGGAAAGTCCTGAGATGAACTCACACTAGAGATGAAGAGACACATGAACTTCAACAACTTGCGCAAGGGAGACACAACTCACTGATCATGGAGAAATGAGATCCGTAGAACAAGATAAAAGATGATGTGCCATAAAACATACCTACAATCAAAGCACTCACTCCATGGAAATAGATGAACAAGTCTAAGCTGGGCCACTAGAAGACAAAGACCATCATGGGGGCACTCGTCTCTGAACCCTCAGATCAAACAGTACAAACACAATCAGTGAGAACTTATTCTGTCTTCTAACACAAGAGCTAGTTTGGGGGATGAAGTGGAACGACTTCAACAACACCAAGGTCTACAAATTCAACACATGAACATGTGTTAAAGAAATTTGGGCATCCACCTTCCTCACAAGCTAGCTTGGGGGAGACACAATTCCGTTGTCTAGATCTGCTTAAAGGTGAGGACGGAGAAATCCAGCTTCAACACTTTGATCAGTACAGGCCACTGGACGCTATCCCAATCAAGAAGAAGAATATGATCCACCACTCATTCGTGGAAGATCGTTCTTGAAAACCTTCAATGTTGTCATCTATGTCGGAACTAGAGAAATCCACTTTTGGATCTTTGACCAAAAGGTTCATTGCTTCTTCAACAATTACACCATTTATGAGCAGCCAAAGAAAACAAGAGAAGACGTTGACTCAATCGACAAAGGAAGAACCAACTGCCAGGAATTAAGGGGATATCATAAAGGATGAAGCCACTGCACCACAAGAAGTAGAAGATGGAGAGACAGTACCTAAGCTTACAAATCAAGAAAATAGTCGACAAAGTCTCCATCATCTAGATCTAATGAGGACAAGACTCAGTTGGCTCACTATGAGATAAGCAAGAGAAGACAAGCTATTCATGAAGAACAACCAGCCAGACAAGAGAAGCTTCCACAAGGTGGTTCGACACATCACTCTTCAGTGATAAAGGTAACATCTCAAGGTATGTGACCATCACTTTAAAAAACTTCTCCTTAATTCTAGTCTACGCATAAATAAGAACCAAACATGTTTAAGTTGCACCTCACATGATCCAACCTAATCAACTCAACATGTTCAGTTCTTTACTCCTTGTTCTTAGCTTTACTCTCTTGAATCTCACTATCTTAACCAATGAGCTAAGATGTTATGCATCTAACCTTTGGAAGATGATATATCACAATCATGAAAATATCGACACTTTATGCATAGATTATCCTTCCTCGGGTTAAGTAATCTGATCTCTTAAATATTTTAAGATGTTACTTCATGCTCATATTTTGATCCTCACTCATATTAAGATTGAATAGAATACATAAACAACAAGTTTATCTTGCTTTATGTGCCTAAGGTTAGAGAGGAATGAACAAAACTTTTGGTTCTGTTGGTGTTTTTCCACCAATAGAGCTTATGCACTTGATCTCTACCTTGTCTTTATGAGCAGGATACACTCTTGAGCAAACATGAAGAGTTTGTCCACTCCCACATTCTACAGAGTGAAGGTCCTAGATCTACAAGATGTGCACTAATCAAGTGCTGCCAGCTTTCACAACTAATGCTTCACTTCAAATTGTTGGGCGAACGAAGAACATGAGTGACACCATATCAAGAGGTGTAGTTATCAAGGTCTATCTATCAAGATCAAATGATGCACCTCAAGAATGAACATGGTGAGAAGTCCTGTTCAGAGGACTTAAAACATTGAACCCTCGCCGAAAGGTAAAATCGGTAGTTATCCATATTTATCTTTTCTGCATTAATTTCTCTTTTAGCATGTTTACTTTCTATCATTTGCATAATCATTTCTCCATAGCATATTTACTTTTTTGCATTATCATTACATAAAAAAAAAGAAAATAAATATTACACTGCAGCATAAAACCTAAAAGCCCCATGTGAATAATTCTATGGTGTGTAAAAACTTGTAGGGATATTCACCGTGGTGGTATAAAAATAAAAATCCATTCATTTTGTTAGACTGTCATTGGATCATAAAAAATAAAAAAAATACAAAAATATTGAGAAAGAGATCTTACTGAAACTCTGGACAACTAAGGCTTAAGTGGCCAACCACTAACGCTTAATCTGTTGCACAAGTTTTGTTGTCTATTTGAGTTTCACAGGATTGAAAGACCAAGAAAAGCTGACAAGCAAGTGGATGTTCCATCTACTGTCGGAGCACTATCCAACAACCATCAATATCAATCAAAGCTCCGATAGAGGAAGTACATTTTTCCACCGCCAATCCGCTACATTGCAAGATCGAACGACTACGTCAACATTCAGCTTGGGGGAAAGCCCCCCGTGTATCCAGGTAAGTATCCTTATCCTCTTAAGTTTTCTTCTATACATAATAAAATAAAATGAAAAATATGTGGGCACATGAAGGCTCTCCATTAATTAAAAAGAAAAGGAATATATGGCACATGAAGGTCCAACGTTATTAAGGGAACCAGCTTGGGAGAGACGCACCCTCGTTATCTTCGTGATCCAGTATGTCTTATTCATTATCTTAGTTATTTATAATAAAGTGTGTTAGGTTAAATAAATAGTGTGTTAAGTTTGCTTAGTTTGTTTTAAGAAGTTAATAATAAAAGAAGAACTCTCTCTCTAATCTTTTACATGAAAATGATGAATAGTTGCTCTATCTAATTTCTTTCAAGTACCTAGCCTTCAAAGCATGAGTTCTTCTGATTAATAATGATGCCTAAAAATGAAATTAAATGCATGGGTAGCAAATGCTTGACCTAGAGTCTAGGTAATTGATATATACGACATGTGATGATCTGAGCTACTACTATCTTGTTCTAAACAACACTAGAGTTCCGGAGAGTTTCCAATATTAATATGACTATAATTGCATTGAGTTAAATTAAGCTTTGTTGACCCTATGGGAAGTTATCATGTTATTGAATTGAGATCACTTACACATTCCATCCATTTTCCGCATAAATGCTCATGATTATTTGTTCCAATCCTCTCAAAAGTTTGTTGGAAGCATGTGGCTATTGAAAAAAAAGAAAAAAAAGAAAAAAAAATCCGAGGAAATAAAAAGGGACAAGTGTCCGAAACCTCAAAAAGAAAGATCCCGAGGAAATAAAAAGGGACAAGTGTCCGAAACCTCAAAAAAAAAGAAAAAAAATATTAAAAAAATGGGCACGTGCCCTATAGTAGAATTAGCCTGATAGCCATGTGTCTCTGATAGACAGAAGAGAGTGATATATATTCCAAAGAGCATCCGACTCCATTTTCCATACACATGCACTTCTCGATTCAATGGTGTGGTTGACTTTTTCTTTGGATCCATTGTTTAATTTGGCAATATATGTTTTTAATCTTTTCTGAAAATTCATAAAACTCTGGGATAATGGTGAAGTGACAAAGCAAGAGACCTAGTACTTGATTTGATCATTCTATCTTTCAATTATTTAGGATTCAAGGTAAAGTACTAAGCCCCATGATGAATAATATGATACTTTTTCCTATTCCATATGGGAACTTCTATTTGAATACATGTGTACTTGTTGGAAGTGAAGATATTGCAGCAACTCTTAATCGATTGTTGAGATTGGCTTTGCTCGGCACTAGCAAAGGTTAAGCTTGGGGGAACTTGTTGACGCTCACTAATGCTCATAATTAACCATCAACTATTGCATGAAATGACACTAAATGAATTACAAAGCATAGTTGTAGGGTTTGAATCTAACAAGTTCCACGAGTTTTGGTGCTCTCACTTGTTTTGTAGGAAATCAATATTTCACCATATAAAAGTATCTCAAGTGATGAATT
Source organism: Coix lacryma-jobi var. lacryma-jobi (assembly GCA_009763385.1). Classification (NCBI taxonomy): domain Eukaryota; kingdom Viridiplantae; phylum Streptophyta; class Magnoliopsida; order Poales; family Poaceae; genus Coix; species Coix lacryma-jobi. Next base: position 98,106,251 of record CM019830.1, on the reverse strand, counting down.
GGAGTACACCATTGCAAAGAGCTCGTCGAGACGATCGTAACGGACATATCATTTGCTATATTCGGAGTCCCAGATGAAAAGATATTAATTTTGCAACGAAATCTGCAAAAGAAGGATCTAGAAGACACCAGAAGACACCACGAGGTGGCCCGCCACGGGGGCCCACTGGGCCAGACTGACCGGTCCCACCCCACGACCGACCGGTCGGCCACGGAGGCCGTTTCGCCTCCGCCTTCTGGAACCTTCTTCACCGCCTCCTAGGATGCATCTCCACCGTCCCTGAAGTCGGTTTGATCCAAGGGCTCATGTTCCACGCTCCGGGCTATAAAACCAGACCCAGACCCCCTCCAGCATCTCCATCTTCATTATTCATCTCCACATCAGAAACTAGGGTTTCAATTAGAAGTGGAGGTCCCTCTAGATGAATCTCTTCTAGTTCATCTAGATCTAGTTCTAGTTCTTCTAGTTCTAGTTCTTGTTCTAGTTGTCTAGTTCATCTAGTTGTAATTAGAGATTGGATTAGAGAGAGGAGGAGAGAGCTGAGGAGGAGCCGGATCTGTCGGATCTTCCTCGATATTGTATTGGTGCAGCATCTGGTTCGTCTTTCAAATAATCTCCAGGTTCTTCATTTACTACTTCTAAGTATTATATTTAATTTCAGTTCTTACTTTATTTTATTTACTCGATCTCCGCTTGTATTGAGTGCTCTAGTTATCGTACATAATTAGAGTAGTAAGCGTTAGTGTAGACACGGTGTCTAGACTTGGGTTTACCTGAGTTTGCGCCCAATCCTCCGGATAGTTGTGGTAGCTACAGGGGTGACAGCTTTGTAGATTGTTATAATCCACCATGTTAGGGTTGGTGTTTTCGTAGAGCTTTTTGGCAGCCTTCTCCGATTACCCTTTTCCTAGTCTTTTTCGAGAATCGGAAAGGTACTACTGCTCCAAAGTAAGTAAAGTATAGTGAGCCTTTGATTAAATAGACCGGCTTAGAAACCCTATATCTCTCTATCCACATTACCATTCTTTTCTTGGATGTTCTTAATTCTTCTAGTACACTTCATGTTCCTCGTGGAAATCGATACCCTGGAATACTCTCGGGTGAAAGCTACATCGGTATCCGTGCGCTTGCGGATTTTTCTGTGTGCATTTAAAATACCCAACACCCCCCAGGTGCTTGTCACCTACCAACTTGCATGTCATGAGATGCTCCCCATGCAACATTTGTTACATCCATGATGACACTTGAGAAATTGCATGATAATCTACATTGCTCTAATTGAACATGTAAATAAAGCTAGTATGCTAATCTTTCAAAATATTTTTCAGTCACCTTGTGTGCACTTTCATATTCTAGTACTAGTATACTCTGCTTAGAACAATTTAAGTGGGGATGATGGGGTCGGGTGACCCCATGGTAGGCCCCCACCTCATCTCACCTTCTGGCATGAGTCATCTAGATAGAGATGCAAGAATCAACAGACATATACTTGTCGACTTGCATTCTAGGACCTAGAATAATGATCTCTCTCTCATCTCTTGCTTAAATAAACTTGATGAGAGGAGTGCACATACTCAATCATTCATGAGTAACCTGAGGAAGTAGGTAAGTCTCTCTTCCCAATTTCACCCATTCTATCACTCCTTGCGAACCTTGGTTAAGACATTCGCTTAACTCCTTAAGCAAACCACCATTTGGACGATGCACCCCGTGAGCACATCATGCCAACTAGCCAAGGTCATGTCTTGCTCCCTCCTTTTGTTCATTGTTCCACCCATCACTCACTTCAAGAAAGAAGAGCAAGCATCCAAGGAGACATGTTCTTTTGCAAAAGTGCTAGGCAAGGATTGACACCCACTAACTCAAGCTTGGCACATGCAAATGGGGGGACTACCCTGGGGTCGCCCGACCTCTTGTCTTGCACCTGCAACTCTCCCTCCTCCCTCTTTTTATTCACACACTCCTTCCTATGTTGCCTCAACAGAGCCACCAGCAAAAAATTCGACACTCTTGATCGTTGTTTCAGTGATCAACACTCAACAAAATCAAGAGAGGTAATTGGTGGGTAAGAAGGGTTATCACTGACCACTAACCTCTCTTGCTCGATTAGTGTTCATCATTCTACCAGGCATGAATAACCCACTCAAGTTCGCTGCAAAGAAAATGCGTGCAACTCTCAGTAGGACCTCATCATCAAGACCCTCTCAAACCACCAGCTCCAGTGGGCAGTCGGTGCATGACACAGAGGACTCGCTACAACAACCCGACGAAGAGACGCAGCCCCTGAGGATTCAAGACCCAGGATCTGGGTTATGGCTAACCGCTCAAGAATTAGCCACTCTCAACTCCATCCGCAACCGCAACTTCGAGCACACCCAGGTATTCGATCCCGATCTCCTCTACTGCACAGGTATGGATGAGGAGATCTCCGATGTTTTTACTGCAATAGGTTGGGGATTTCTGGGATTTTTCTCAGTACCCGGGCAGCAAGCTTCTTACTCTAGAGTTCATGAGCACCGTGAAAATAACTCAAACTACTATCTATTTTCGGTTGCGCGGTGATGAATTTAATTTTAGTTGGGATCAATTTGCAACATGCCTGGGCTTTGTTAACTGTGCAACAAATATTGAGCTAGCCACGCCAGACTTTGACAAATTAGAGTTTTGGTATGATATAACTGGGACAACATAATTGGGAAGGCACAACCACGCACAAGTCATATTTGTCACCCCACTTCAAGATACATGCATAGGTGGATTGGCATCACGTTGTTTCCTAGAGATGAATAAGAATTGTTAGGGAGATTGATGCTAGGATTCTATATGCCATGGTTAATCAAATTCGAATAGCTCCTGTAAAAGCCATGGTACAACATTGGTTATGTGCACCATCAAGATTAGGGTCTTTTGATTTCACATCCATAATCACAAAATTTTGTAGTCATGCAAACATTCTTGATGGATTTAATGATTTCATAAGAACTACTAGAACCATCTTAAGAAAGGAGCACTTCATCAAAGCACTTGTCATTGGGAGTGGTCCCAACAACACCATTGAATTCAAATTCCGCAACTCATAAACGAGACTTACTTTGCCATGTCCAGAATTAAAATTATATGGGGGCCAACCGCTAATCCCTAACATTCCTGGAGTGGGAGACCGTCAGAGTTTTTCCGGACCATACACACGTGGGAAGACTCAGATAGCTCAACGCCAAGACTCTGATGATGACAGCGACTACGAGAGAGACGTTGTGCACACTTCACAGCCCGGGAGTAGACGCAGGTCTGGGGTACAGAGTGCCTAAGTTTCTATGTCTTCTTCGTAGGGAACCAGGTCCCGTAGCGAGCGTCATGACATGGAGCTGCTTAATAACCAGTTCGGCATGTTGCGCTTCAGCCATGAAGCCATACATAACACTACAGTCCAAACCCAGGAGCAGCTCATGAGTTTCCAGGAAGCTAGTGGTCGAAACTGGGCCAACCTTAATGCACACCACAATACAATTCTCGTACCACCATATATTCCCCAATATCCTCCACAATACCCGCCATACAATCCACCATATCCACCTCAGTGAAAACAAAAATCATAACAAAAAAGACAAGCTTGGGGGAGATTCTCTCCCCCACTAAGGTAAGTATTCTATCTTAGCATTTTTATTATTTCTTTTATTGTATCTTAATAATATAATAAATAAATAATAAGAAAATACCAAAATATTCCCCGTGCTTATTTATGTTTTCTCATATGTCATGCATGTCTACCTTTCTTGGAAATGATGAACAGTTGCTCTGTTAATATTTCCTTAGTACCCAGTATACAACTTGCTATTTTCTAAGTATGGATAACTTAGCTCACATAAAACCGCCATAAACTTGAACACTTTTGTGGGTAGCAAGTGCTAGAACTAAGTCTAAGTTGCTGTGAGACATGAATATAGTGAGACAAAGAGCTTGCTATAAATATTATTCTAAGCATCTCATGATTACCGAGAATTTATTTATTCTTAAATAATCAAACCTTAATTGTTTCTCAATGGTGATAAATTCCTACCACAGCCTTATATATATGATGTAGTGAAAAACCTTCCACATAAGCTACATGCTTAGTGTTGAGTCTTGTTAAGTCTTGTTGATCCGTGTTAAGAGGTTTTTCATACTCCTAAGATCAAGATCACGTACACACACACCATATATCCTTGCTGCTTCTACACTGGAAGTACGCATAAACATGTCATTTACTCATTACACAAAAATAGAGTGCTTCATGTTTTTAGTATATCTCTCTCCAAGTATGAATCAATAAATGAGACACAAAAGGCTAGGCAAAAAAAATATTTATGGACATATGAGAATCCATGCGAAAAAAGGAGAGAGATCTTATCAAATAGAGAAGCACTCTAGTCCACTACATATCGCACACTTGCACATCTTGATCTCGGGGTATGACACTTCTCTTCTTGGATCCAAGCTTTAACTTGACAATACATGCTCGGTAAGTGTGCGCTATTCTTTGTCATTCCTATCTTAGCTCCATATAAACCTTTTTTAGAAGTAAGATGATTAGAGAAGGCAACACTTACCATATGCTTGGTGAGGAATCATACACCCTTTGAGTGACATGAGAGAACATATAAGGAACATTAAGATTTTTTGAAAATATTGCAAAAACCTCCGGTATGAAACTTGCAAAGAATGAGAAAGTAGTGCTCAGTTTAACTGTTCTGTCTCTCAACTTCCCAAGACAAAGGAAAGGCCATAAGCCCCATGAAAGACTAAGGTAATGGGTGAGGTCAGGTAATATGGTGAGTTTTACTTAGCTAAATTTTCCATGCTTAAGAGAAATATCTTGTTGCATACATGGTACTCTTGAAAATGAACATGGTAGAAACTCCTGATCCGCGAGGACTAATTTTAATTATTTGCTCGGGGACGAGCAAAGGTTAAGCTTGGGGGATCTTGTTGAAGATAATTATAGAATAAAAAAATACATATCAAAAATCGTAACAGGCTCGAAAATAGAAAAGAATGACATGACATAGAAATGTTTATCAATAAAGGTTCCACTTGTACTCTAGTATTGATTTGCAGGTATAACAGAATAAGAAGGAAATGGACCCTGGACCCACGAAGGTGGGGTCGGCCGACCCCACCATGGGAGCTCCTCGTGTGGCAGAGAACCTCCCGGCAATGTGGCCCACATGCACATGTCATCATCTCCCCGACCTTTAATGACTGTGCACATATTACCACATCACAGGAAAGAACTGTCGGGTGTTCCGAGAGGACCCCGAATCATCCACGAGTTACAGGATCGTCTTGTCTTTAGGTGGAACAATTACAACATTACAACAGTTGATACAAAATATATCGGAGTGCGAGAGCAAGAGAGATAAACTTACAAAACCATGAATAAGTTACTTTTTATATAAACATAACTGGTATTGCGGAAGAAGAATAATACTACAGAACCACACTTAGGGAAGCACCTAAGTTGGAGAAGAAGAACAACCAGATCACGTCGAGCCCACTAACATGATCATGGTCGACAACACCTGTTAAGAAACCTGCAACAGGGATTAACAAACCTGAGTACAAAGGTACTCAACAAGGCTTACCCGACAAGAAAGAAGAAGGAACGATATGCTGGTTTGGGTAGGCTCAACAGTACTTTTCATTTGCATAAAAGCTTACTAAAGTAATCCTAGATCCAAATTTTACTTAATCATTTAAGTACTTGGTAAGAACTGAAGTGAACACTAGTGAAAGATCATTATCGTTCTTTCTTAAACAAGTTGCATTTTATTCTACGATGTAGGTCGAAAGATTGAGTCTCCTTAACCGAGGAGCACGACGATTCGAACCGATTAAACCAGATCTAGAGTTTTCACGATCATACGACATATGTAGACCCTCGATCACACATATATCAACCCCAACCTCGGATCCTCCAAACAAGACCGGGTCCGCGCCACCCGAGAGTACTTGTACACCTCCAATCCGGGACTTTAACCCATGAGGGGGTAGCTAGTACTCCCGCCATCTCTCCACCCCAGTGCGCGAGTAGCGTTTCATCTAAGAACCAGCAAAGTGAGGCTTACCGTAGCATATGATCGGTACTTCACAGTTTCTCAATCTAGCAGGCCAACAACGGTTAACCCTAACCCGACACATCCGGGTCACCCTACACCAACCCAGGTTGATGCATGTGCCTGTCTGGTCTTAACCATCATTCTTTCTCATTATCATTCCAAAATGATAAGTATCGAAAACATTATCAAATGCTTCATAAAGCAAGGCTAAGCACTTCTATCATTTGCATAAAGCAGGTATCAAGGAATGATATATCGATAACAAGGTGGATCATGCATCAACAGGTTTAAAGCATTTATTTGATAAACATCTAATGCATCAGGTTATCGAAAGTAAAGTAGTGTTGTAAATCCAAGGAAATGGTTAAAATGAACCAGGGCTTGCCTTTGTTGCAGGGTAGACAGGATCCAAGAAGGATCTACAGAGGTTAGTTCCTTGTTGACTTGAAGTGGAAGTGCTCCCTCGGAAGCTTGTCCTCCAAGGTTCCTCTCCCGAGACTCGATCAACTGGACCTTCTCGATCCGAAGCTTGATCAACCCAAACTTCTCACTCTCGAATACTACACGTAGATAAATGATATATGCTTAGTATGATGCCATGGAATGCATGCTAAGGGCAGGACAATTCAAAAGTAAAACAGAAGATACAAACAAGATAAGGAAAGTCGAGTACAACTTCCTTCGCGGTAAAGTTGCAAACCAACAAAACCAACTTGCAACCCACCAACTAGAGTTTCTAGCTACACATACAACTTCCACCAAGCACCTTAGGAAGATAACTAAGGATGGCTAAGGTTCATTAAAACATCACTCAAGCCATAGGATCACAAGATGAGAGGTATCCCATGGTCCTCAAACAATAAACCAAAGTCACACAAGATGTAAAACCTGCTGCCCAAACTTTGGACAGATTACATGTTCTATACTAATCAAGCCATAACTAGAGCTACTAGATCAAAAAGGGGTGATCTTAGACAATTTGAAAAGCTTATCAAATTGTCTACAAACTTGCTAACATCACCCAGGGTTGTTTCTATAGGCAACTAGGTCAACTAACTTGAATAAATATTCCTGTCCATAACTAGGAAGATTTGCTTACCCAACTTCAAGCAGCTATAACTGGAGAGCTCTGGGTCACCAAAAAGGGTGATCCTTAACAATCTAGAAAGCTTATGAAAAACTCTAAACTTTCCTATTATCTCAATAGGTGATTTACAACTTAAAAGGCTCAAACAGCTTCATCTCTCAGGTCTGTCCAAAAGGTAGGACAGATCTGTGCTGCTGACTTATAAAAACTATATCTCCTAATCTAGCAGGCCTAAAATCATGAAATTTTAGGACAAGCTAGAGACATAAGTTAACTACAACTTTTGTATACAACTTATTTACAGAAAACATAAAATTAATCATGAAAACAGTCTATTAAAGTGGACTGGTTCAGAAACTATACCAACATATGCATCAAAACTTAAATGCATAACTTGAACTATAACAAGTCAACCATGATTAACTAAAAACATGAAACATAACCATCAAACAACAGATTACTGAAGATACAAGATTAGTCATAACTTCTTATAAACACTTAATGACCTAATTATACAAATAAAACTCAATTAACCATTTCTTATAAATTAAACATAGGAGAAGCACTTATATTTAACTTTGTCAAATTGAGCCAAACTTTTAGAGATGATAAATTATATAAATTAACAGTAGCAAAAATAAATATCACAATTTTTGAACAAACATATAACATGCAAAATTAAATCAAACTATAAACATTTAAATGATTAAATAAAGCATAGAAATAAGAATAAAATTTATTTCTCCAACAGAGCTCAAATTTTTAGTAAAGATACATTTCAGCTAAAAATAGTGACGAAAATAGTTTCATGATTTTGGACATTTAAATAAGCCTACAAAAATCATCAAAGATCATTATCAATAAAAAGGCCTATTTAAATCAGTTTCAAAATTTATTCAAAACTCAAATTTCATATTTTTCCTAAATACTAGACATCTTGGGAAAGCTACTCAAAATTTTGACAAATTTGGAGCTTCTTAGAAAAACATATGAAAAAGACAAAACACAACTCTATTCCTTTAACTCAGAAAAAGAGAAACTCTTCGAAACCTTACTAGACCCGGCCCATCTTCGGCCCACAGCCACTGACGACTGGGCCCCAGGTCACCTTCTCCTCCCTCACGCTGTGACGGTCACGACCGGCCATGACCGCGCCTCGGCCATGTGTTTGACAGGCCGTCGATCTCCACACCGACGAGGTATCCGGCGACGGCGAGGGCCTCACTCCCTCCGTCTTGACCTCGCGCATTGACCCATACCCTAAAAATGACCACGGAGACTCGGTGATAGGGTGCCCACGGCCATGGCGGGTGCCGAGGCTTGGCTTGGCGGCGACGAGCTACACCGGCCACTAGGGCTGGGTAGAGAAACCTAGAAGGAGCTTGGAACCCACTAAGGAGTCCATGGCGAGAACTATGCTTACCCTAACTCAAACAGAGACGACCCGGAACGCTACGGTCCACGATGGCGGCTATGGCGGATGCCCACGCCAACGGCAAACTCCTCGAACTGACCAAGATGACCCAGTAGAGACCAAACGAGGGAGCGCAACACGCCCCAGGGACCTTCAAACACCTGTTGCGCACACTATCTGGACTCGAAGAGCACTGGAACGGGGTTGGCTGTGGCAGTGGCGATGGCAGAGCACGCCGGCGGCAAGCTCCGCGGACTGCTCAAGCCAGGGCGGTAGAGACCTCAAGAGCGAGCCGACCGTAACCGGCGCATCAAGGCGAAGAGGTAGGTGTAGATGGTTGGCTAATAAGGCCCCGAGCTCACCTGCCAAGGGCGAGCTTGAGCTCGGCGGAGGTCTGGCCGGCAGGGAGGAAGACGACCTCGACTATGGCCATAGGAAGTACTTGGGTTCAGGCTAGCTTGCTCAGGGGAAACGAGCTAGTCAGGCGAAGGAAGCTATCTGGGAGATGGAGAGCGCAAAGGAACCATGACGGCAACAAAAACCGCCGGAGGAGGTGGCCCGCCTCGCCGGGAAAACAGGGCAGGCGAGAGAGACGTGAAGGGCAGCGGCTGCTGCGTGGCCGACTCTAGCGAGGCTAGCGCGGGGTTGCGCTCCACGTTGCGGACAACACGGCAGGCACAAGCTGCGTGGACGGCGGCGTGGCGCACAGGCAGACGGCGGCGGCGCGGCGGCCCGAGGTGCAGAGCACCTCGCTCTGTTCTTTGCCCCCTCTCCCATTCTACTGTAGCGCCCAGATTTTCCCCCTTTTGAAAATCTCCAGATTTGTACTGCAAAACAAAAAACTCCTAAAACAAAAGTTGCTCCAAAATTTGTGTTCTACAAACTTGCTTAAAGAACCAAAGTCAAATTCTGCCTAGATTTTGAATTGGAGTTCAAATTCAAATTTGGACCAAACTGAATTTCAAAATTACTTTTGAATTTTCTGAACAACTTCAATTTTTATCAATACAAAAGTTGTTCCTTATAAAATTACCCACAACTTTGTTTTTGGTCCCATATCAAAATTATGCTTAATTTTCAAACTACACAAAAGGGGATAAAACTAGGTTTGGAAATTGATTTTCAATTTGAAACTAAATCAAACTTGTTTTCCAAATTACTTCAGATTTTCTTTAAGGACATGAAAATCTATCTGAATAAAAGTTGTTTGTTTTAACCACTCTACAACTTTTGTTAAAGGACCAAAGTCTAATTCTTTTTAGTTTTTGAAATCTAGTTTTGGGGTCAAATTTAGGGTTTGAAAGATTTCAACTTTATTCAAACTTTTGTACAGAAACCTTGAAAACTTTGAATACCAAAGTTATACCTCTCAACAAGAGCTACAACTTTGCTTTTGAAACCATTTTGAAATTTGACATACTTTTTGACTTATTGAAAAGGGGATAAAAAGAACATTTAAAACTATGATTCTTACTCACACTTATCATTTTTATGTGGCACTTAACTACACTCTTATGCAACATACAACACTTATGTAGATCACACAAGATCATGCAACACTTATATTAAAGCATGTGAAGCATCACAATTATACTTAAAACATGAAATGTTTTTATGTCATGATTCCAGATGATTATGCATACTCTAAACATATTAATTAGGATTTTAACTAGTGCTTAACACCAGGGGTGTTTACACTCGGGCATGGTGATGTGGCACTATCCAAGTGAAGCTTCACCAAGCTACCTTCCACCCAGATCAGACATGTGTTTGCATTCAACGGTGAAAAATGAGAAGCACATGGATCCATGGGCCCACACAAGAAAGCAAATGCAACCAACGTATGACACCTTGCTCCATGACATGTGGGGACATCAAGGGACATAAGTTGGGGGCCAGCCCTGTAAGGGGGGGTCGGCCGACCCCCCTTTTGTGGGCCCTGACTACACTGTTCAGCCTGGTGACATCAGCTCCTTCTAGAAGCAAGTGGTGGGCCCTCCTGTCCGCTAGTTAACGCTATGAGTGAACGTTGTATGCCACCGTCTAGCCGATAGATTGTTAGGCAGTGAGGACGTATGTTACGCTCATGCATCATGATCATATAATTTTGCATTAATCTTACTTCCTTCCTTATGTTATCCGTCCCGTTTTCCTTAAATAAAAGTTGTTCTCAACTAATTAAAAACTGTGTGGATAAACTTCTTTCAGATGGCCCGCACCAAGCGTACCGCCCATAAGTCGACCGGAGGCAGGAGGCCCAATTATATGCTGGGACCCTGGACAGCCGAGGGGAGGGGTCAGAGGATTTTCTGGAGGAGTTCGGCAATGCCTACTCTTTTGTGGAGGGTGCTGCACTTAGTCGGATACCAGGAGGGCCAAGAGCCGCAATATGAGTGGCATCGAGTTCAGTTTTCAGAGGATCGCTACATGTACACAGTTGAGGTGGACGTGCCCAGCCGTGATCCGCAGGATCATGTGTGGTGTCGTAGGGTGTTCGCTCTTCAGGGCAGGACTCCATGGGATGGAGCTAACCAAGTCACTGTTCTTCGGGATATCATGGAGGATCATCCGGAGGTAGTTGCCCAAGCTGTAGCTGGTGTCTTCCCCACAGCAGATCCGTACCAGTCGGTGTGGCATCAGCCAGTGCCACCGTGGTGGGAGGCCAGTTCTTCGGAGCGCGAGCACTGCGCAAGACTAGCTGGGAGTGCTATGGCCGCACTCATGGCTACCTATGGGAGTTTGTCACGTAGCTACGACCACCTAGACCACATCCTCAGCGGGGAGATAGCTTCACATCACCAGAGGCAGGAAGAGCATGCTACAGAGATCGACCTTCTAACCACCCAGCTAGCCCACATGACCGTTGAGAGAGACCAGGCTCGTCAGAGAGAGCAGGAGACAGCACAGCAGCTGAGTGACCTGCAGGGGATGACGACCTTCTTATCCACCATCATGGCCGAGACTGAGGAGTCGCTACGTGGTGTTTGTCTCGAGGGTATGCGCGCGACGGAGCAGAACAGGCTTCTCACGCTACAGGTGGGAGATTTGGAGCTGCAAATTTATCATCTCCAGGACTACAATGACCGCCTGCATGAGGAGATTCATCGCCGTGAGAATGAGAGGAACCCTATCCTTCCTCAGGAGGACCCGGATTCTCATGCTTCGTCCAGTGGTTCTTCGGACATCTCGAGTGATGATGATGACGACGACGATGATGACGATGGTGCCATTAGGGAGTAGACTAGTTAGTGCTAGCGCGTAGTGATCTTGTCTCATGTCCTAGCGCTTGATCTTTTGGGGTTATCATGTGGATGTAAGGTTGTGTGATGGACCTGTGCGGTGCGGCCCAAAACCTTTGAAAGTCCCGTATGTATGGGCACCTATGGATGTTATGTTGACTTTTGAGTGAGTGTTATGTGATGAGCACTTTTTATCATGTGATGATGCAATGTGGATCAAATTTATTATACTCTGCAATTGTTTGGCGAATTCATTTTTTCCGAATAATTTCCGTTGGCATGATTTATTGTTCTCCGCAATAATGGCAACGTCATTTAATAAATATTGCTATCACTACATGCAGATGACGATGACTCGCAGTGGAGCAGGTGGTAGTGGTGGTAATGATGATAGCAGGGAGAGCCGCAATCCACCACCTCGCCCACCACCCACGGCAGAGCAACTCTTTGCTCAATTTCTGGGGAGTCAACGCAACATTGAGGCACTTCTGCGGGAGAATTTGGCACATGGCAATCACCGCCCTGAGCCGAATCAATACAGCTCGTTCAAGGATTTTTGGATACCAAACCACCGGTTTCAAGGAAGCTACAGAACCCCTAGAAGCAGAAGAGTGGTTGCATAGTTGGAGCAGAAGTTTCGGCTGCTCAGGCTTACAGAGGAATTAAAGGCAGAATATGCTGCACATCAGCTACAAGGACCAGCCGGGATTTGGTGGGGTCATCACCGTACCACCTACCCTGCCAATGTTTCATCACCTGGAGAGTGTTCACTAACGCTGTTCGTGGGCACTACATTCCGCCAGGCTTGACTCAAATGAAGGTGGCTGAGTTCATGAGCTTGACACAAGGAACTCGATCTGTGACCGAGTATCATCATTTGTTCAACTCTTTATCTCGTTATGCACCAGACTGTGTGATACCGATGCTAAGAAGATAGCTAGCTTCAAGAGAGGGCTGAATACCAAGATGGGAAAGTCAGTGGGTACTTTGTCTCGTACAGTGTTCAATGACTTCATCAGTGATTGCTTGATTCAGGAGAAACACAACAACAAACATGCGGCAGGTAAGGCCAGAAAGAGGACCCTGGAATCTGGACCATCTCAGCCTAGAGGACCACCAACCAGCGTTCTCAATACCGACCACCAGCACCTGGGGCTCGCTTCAGGCCGCCTCAGAAGAAGGGGCAGCAACAAGCTCAGCGTGGTCAACGACCATACAAGATAGCAGCCAATCAAGCTCGAGCAGGCCAAGGCAGTTCAACTGGAAGCAAGTCGCTAGTTCGTGGGCCGTGCTTCAATTGCAATCAAGAAGGGCACTTTGCAAGATATTGTCCACATCCGAAGAAGCAGCAGACTAATTATCCAGCGCGTCTGCATAACATGACTGCTGAAGAAGCTCGTGCAGGAGAGCCCGTGACTGCCGGTATGTGTCTCGTAAACCATCATCCTGCAGTTTTTATTTGATACTGGATCATCGCATTCTTTCATGAGCAAGGCATTTGCACAAAAGCATAACCAAGAAATGTCTGAAATGGATTATGGGTTTCGCGTGAGCTCCGTGGGGAGTAGCGTGTTATCTAGACAGATGGTGTGTAATGTGACCATCGATATTGGAGGGCATAAATTTGGAGCCAACTTAGTGGTTTTGCCAGGACTAAGTATGGATGTAGTCTTAGGAATGAGTTGGATGACTATGTGGAATGCGGTGTTAGACACTGCAAACAGAACTCTTACCTTATCTGATAGTCGGACAGGTAACAAACTTCGTGTATCTCTGCCTCGAGGTGCCAATTTGTTGACCTATCTTGCACTCTTGCTATAGAAGACCTCTCCAAAATTCCAGTTGTCAGGGATTTTCCGGATGTTTTCCCAGATGAGTTACCAGGGTTACCACCCAAGAGAGCGGTGGAGTTTGTAATAGAGTTGTTACCAGGAACTGCACCAATCTCTAGGAGACCGTATCGAATGCCACCCAATGAATTGGCAGAACTCAAGACCCAAATCAAGGAACTCTTGAATAAGGGGTTCATTCAGCCTAGTGTGTCAGAATGGGGTTGCCCAGCTCTGTTTGTCAAGAAGAAGGATAAGTCTTTACGCATGTGTGTGGATTATCGTCCACTCAATGCTGTGACTGTTAAGAATAAGTATCCGCTACCCAGAATAGATATCCTTTTTGATCAGCTATCAAGAGCCAAGGTGTTCTCCAAGATTGATTTGAGGTCAGGTTATCATCAGATTCGAATCCGACCGCAGGATATATCCAAAGACTGCTTTCTCAACCAGATACGGGTTATATGAGTATCTTGTCATGTCCTTTGGATTAACAAATGCTCCAGCATACTTCATGAGTTTGATGAACTCCGTGTTCATGCCAGAATTGGACAAGTTTGTGGTAGTGTTCATTGACGATATTCTGGTTTACTCGGAAAATGCAGAAAATCATGCAGAACATTTGAGGGTTGTCTTATCTAGACTCAGGGAACACAAGCTCTATGCTAAATTCAGCAAGTGCGAGTTTGGATGAGGAAAGTACACTTTCTTGGTCATATTTGTCAGAAGAAGGAATCTCAGTTGATCCTAGTAAAGTACAGGAAGTCATGGACTGGAAAGCTCCTACTTCAGTTGGTGAAATTCGAAGTTTCTTGGGCTTAGCAGGGTATTATCGTCGATTTATTCCCGACTTCTCCAAGATTGCAAAGCCAATGACAAGTTTGTTGCAGAAGAATCAGAAGTTTGAATGGACAGAGGAGTGCGAAACTGCTTTCCGTGCCTTGCGGAAACTGTTGACCACTGCTCCTGTTTTAGCTCAACCAGATATCGAGAAGCCCTTTGACGTCTTCTGTGATGCGTCGAAGGTTGGCTTAGGATGTGTTCTCATGCAAGAAGGCAGAGTGATTGCTTATGCTTCTCGGCAATTATGGAAGCATGAAGTAAATTACCCAACACATGATTTGGAATTGGCTGCCGTCGTGCATGCTTTGAAGATTTGGAGGCACTATTTGCTTGGAAATGTTTGTAATATGTATACAGATCACAAGAGTCTCAAGTATATCTTCACCCAGGCAGAATTAAACATGAGGCAAAGAAGATGGCTTGAATTGATAAAAGATTACAATCTTCAGATTCACTATCATCCTGGCAAGGCAAATGTGGTGGCCGATGCTCTGAGTCGGAAATCACATTGTAATGCTATGAAGCTTCTACCAGAAGATGAGTTCAGCTTAACACATTCCGCAGTACTACATAATTTGGAGTTACGCAGTGTGTTGGTTGATCAAATCATAGAAGGACAGAAAAGTGATAAGGGAATCTATCATATCAAGGAAAGGCTCAAGGTTGATAAGGAAGCCGATAAGCATTTTTGGGTGGATGAAAATGGAGTTCTATGGTTTAACCAGCGATTAGTGGTGCCTAAGGATAGAGAACTCAGAAATCGGATCATGGATGAAGCGCATTTGTCCAGGTTATCTATTCATCCTGGAAGTGCGAAGAGGTATCAAGATTTGCGTCCCAGATTCTGGTGGACCAAAATGAAGAAAGAAATTGCTGCTTATGTGGCCAGATGCGACACGTGTTGTCGAGTAAAAGCTATTCATTTGAAACCAGCTGGAATGCTTCAGCCATTAGCTATACCTGAATGGAAGTGGGAAGAAGTGAGTATGGATTTCATCGTTGGTTTACCCACGACTCAGAAGGGTAACGATTCAATTTGGGTAATCGTGGATCGTCTCACTAAAACCGCGCATTTTATTCCGGTCAAGACCTACAAAGCACCAGATTATGCTGAAATCTACGTAAGTCAGATTGTTCGACTTCATGGTGTACCGAAAGTTATAGTCTCTGATCGAGGACCACAGTTTACTGCACCATTTTGGGAAAAGTTGCAGAAGGAGTTAGGCACGGATTTAGTCCGAAGCTCAGCCTATCATCCGCAAACATCAGGGCAAACAGAAAGAGTAAATCAAGTCTTAGAAGATATGTTAAGAGCCTGTGTTATATCAGCAAAAGGTTCTTGGGAAAAATGGTTACCTTTAGCAGAATTTGCTTAAACAATAGCTATCAAGAAAGTATTCAGATGGCGCCTTTGAAGCTCTGTATGGTAGAAGATGCAGATCACCGATAAACTGGGTAGAACCAGGAGAACGTCGATACTATGGAATTGACTTTGTCAAGGAAGCAGAAGAGCAAGTCAGAACGATTCAGCAACATATCGCAGCCGCACAGTCCCAGAAAGAAAAGTTATGCCGATAAACGGAGGAAACCACTTGAGTTTGATGAAGGTGACTATGTTTATCTGAAGGTTTCGCCGATGAAAGGTGTGAAACGCTTTGGGGTCAAAAGGAAGTTAGCACCAAGGTTCGTGGGACCTTACAGAATTGTGCAAAAGAAGGGAGAAGTGGCTTATCAACTGCAATTGCCAGAGCATTTGAAGGCTATTTTCCCAGTATTTCATGTCTCGCAGTTGAAGAAATGTCTTCGAGTACCAGAAGAAGAGGTACAACCAGCCCGTATCAAGTTGCAATCCGATCTCACCTACTCAGCTAAACCATATCGAGTGCTCGATGAGAAAGAAAGAGCAACTCGCGAGAAGAATAGTAAAGCAATATAAAGTATCATGGAGTGAGCAAGATGATCGGGATGCTACTTGGGAGAGGACAACTATCTAAGGGAGGTGTATCCACAATTTTATAAGAAATGGTTCGTAATCCAAATCTCGGGACGAGATTTCTTTTAAGGAGGGGAGGGCTGTAACACCCTCGGTGTTAAGCATTCCTTAAACTGCATAATTTGTCATGGCATAAGCATAGCATCTCATCATTTCATATGCATATGTTTGAATAAGTGCTTAAGTCCTTGCATAGTCTCTAGTGTAACCTTGTTTTGCTTTCTGTTTCTGGCTTAGTGCCTTAAAACAAAGTTGTAGATCTTGATGAAAGGAGCAACTTTGTTTAAAAGCACTTTCTCAGAAAAAGTTGTTAAATGTGATTTCTTGCATTAGAAAAATGGATTAGAAGTAAATTTCTTTTTCTAGCAGAATTTGGACTTGAGCCTTAAAGATGATTTGTTCCTTACAAAATTCTAAGCAACTTTGCTTTTAGGACCTTTTCCTAATTCGGCTTAGTTTGGAAGTTATGGAGCATCAAAGTTTTTAACCAAACTTCATTAGTTTAAACCCTAGTGGGCCCGGCCTGTCAGCCTCTCCTTCTTTCCCCCGCGCGCAGCCCCCGCTCCCTCCGCGCCGGCAGAAACGCCTCGCCGGCCGGCCAAACCACCGTCATCGCCGCCCGTGGTTTGCGCCAAACTCGCCACGTCGCCCTGGCGCCCGGTGCTCGCTCGCCGCGTGGCGCACGATGCCTGACGCCGCCGCGCCCGGTCGGAGCTCCTCCCCGAC
This sequence comes from Coix lacryma-jobi var. lacryma-jobi, assembly GCA_009763385.1. Classification (NCBI taxonomy): domain Eukaryota; kingdom Viridiplantae; phylum Streptophyta; class Magnoliopsida; order Poales; family Poaceae; genus Coix; species Coix lacryma-jobi. The sequence goes on along the minus strand of CM019830.1, from coordinate 98,089,025 downwards.
GGGAACTGGCCAGGTGCAATGCACCCAGCCCTTCGTTCCCTTTGCCTTCGCTCCGCCTCGTGCTCGCAAGCCAGAAGAGCATTTCATCGCTCACTCTCTCCCTCGCTCCACTCCACCCCATCTTCACCAGAGCAAAGCACCGCCGCCGCCCGCCGAACTCCGGCGAGCGATTACTCGCTACTCACCGCACCGCCGCCCGATTCCTCCCGCCATCCTCTCCGCCTTGACTCCTCTTCACCTGCCAGGGTTGGTTCCCCCTCTTTTCTCTCTAGCCGGCAGAACGTCGAGTGCTATCCTCGGGTTCTCGCCATGGCCGCCACCGTGACTTTCACGTGAACCGGACATCTCCGGCCAAGCCATCCCCAAACCAAGCCCTGTTCTAGTCTTCTCTACCATGAAGTTTCCTAGGTTCGATGGAGACCTCTCTTTCGCCATGTTTCAGCCGGAACCGAGCCTTGTCACGGCCATGTCCGCCGTGGACCGCCGCCGTGCATCGCTCCGGGCAATGCCGAGGATGATGAGGCTCGAAAGTCGCCCCAATAGGTCGCTTAGGACTTGCTTGGGCTAGTATTAGTCTCGCCGAGCCTCAAGCTCGCCGGGAAGAGCTTCCCGTCGCGTCGCAGAGCCGCCGCTCCGCCATGGCTGCCGTCGAGCTTGCTCCGGTATCCCTCTGGTTCAGCAAGTCAGTTAGTCGTGCTCGCCTCGCAAACCCGCGTCCAGTGGTGGTCTCGGCGTCACCGGAAGCTTCGCCGCCGACGAGCTAGGGCCAGTCAACGACAACGGCGCCAAAGTCCGCCGTTGACTGCCGAGCCTAGCCTCGCCTAGTAACTTGGTCGCCTGACCAGTGGGCCTCGCCGACAGAGACAAAGAGAGAGTGTGAGAGAGAAAAAGGGAAATCTGGGTACAGTAGGCCTCGGAAGTCGGGTGTGCCGAGCGTTTGCCTCGATCCTCGGCTGAGTCAAGTTGGGTGTCCGTAGAGTTTTAGGATTGAGTTTTCTTTAATTTGTTTTTGCAGAATTATGTAAAGGCTTCAAAACTTCCTACAAGGCTCATTTTAAGTCCAAATCCTGCGAAACAAATTTTGTTATTCAAGCATGTTTAGATCTATCTGTGTGAAAAATGTTGAATGTGAATGCATTTTTGGTGATACTTTTATGGTAGAGATAATTTAAATTGGGAAGTTGCTGTTAAATTGGAAAATGCATAACTAATTATGTATAAGTCAGAAAAATGTGATTCTAGTTTTGATAGGTTTGTATGGATATATAGTTTCAGGGAAAAATATAATATAAGGTTGTTCTGTGAATTATTTTAGCAGTAGCTTTTAAAATGGTTAAATGCTGTTTTCTTGTGAATTTTGTAGTAATTAAAATATGAGGGATATGAACTTGACAATTTTTGCTGTCTGCTCTTGTGCTAGAAGTTCAGGAGAAAATTATGAAATTTGTTGTTTGACACTTTTGAATATGATGTGTAGTTCAAAGCACCTTTTCATGGTAGAATTGTCTTTTTCATAGGGGATAGAGTTTAAGTCCAAATGGGTTGAAAATTTGAAGAGAGCTAGTTTGAGTGTTGTTAACTTCCAGTAATTTCTGTAGATTTTTCTGAAGCTATCTAGGTTGGGTTGCTGTTTTAAGCATGTTTAAATAGATTTATTTCAGTAAGTATTTAGAGGGTAATAAACTCATTAAGTAAACTTTGATGTGGTGACAACATAGCTTAATGAGTTGATTATGATAGGTTAAATAGTTGGGATAATGTTGACTATCTTGTTGAAGAGAATGCAGTAGATGACATGTGCTTATCTCCTGCATTGTTGTTAATCAAAGTGTGCATCCCATTGCATTCTATGTTGCTTCATCCTATTCCAAAAATGCACATTATGCATCATACATGATCATTGGAGGAGATCCAGACCCAGTCAAGGACACCGGAAGAACCCAGTCCGGAGGAGAACCTGACAGAGGACCGGAGGACAGACGCCGACGAGCTACCAGAGTGCCGCGACCACCGCCCGTCAGACTTTGAGAAAGGCAAAGCCCCGAGCATTCTAACTCCTACGGTTGCAAATCCTTTACAATTAACCTGATGATGAATGTTGCATTAGGTTATAGGAATTGATTGCTACCGTTGATGCATTATTACTTATCCTTGACCACCTGCAATATATCTTGATATCCCTGTTTAGGTCTAGGCTCGTTAAATGATTACCCTGCTTAGATCGGTAAAAGTCGGGTGATTCCCTGTCTCCCGCATTAGGTGGATACTGATCAGTTTAGCCTGTGCTATCATGAAGATAACCATGTGATAATTAATTTGAGACAGAGGCGGGATGTAAGAGCAGTAGGACATGGGTTTCTGTGTGCCAGTAGGCTCCCGTCTGTGTCGCATAGGACCCGTTCGGGAATGTCCCTTCAGTCAAATTGAATGCGTCGATCACTAACGGAGTAGGCCTGAGTACCTCCGGTGAAGCCGAGTAAGGTTATTCGAGCCGGTGATGGAGATGTTGACGCCTAACACCCATGGCCTCAGCTGTACCGTGGGCAACTATTCTGATCAACCTGGCATGTCCGAGGGTAGGCAGGGCCTCATCGACCTGGCATGATCGTGGGCAGTTATAGATTGAGCGACCTGGCACTGAGATAATCCCCGGTGTAGAAGGGCCAATGGCCGTCCCGCGCGTTGTGTTCTCGAATCTCCTGACTGGTAGCTTACGACTGTCGTAGCCGGAATGTGCGGGGCGAGTGTGAGACATTTTATCCCCAGCTGGGAGGAATCGATTATAATCGCCATCGCTCCTGGACAGTGAGCAATTGACTGTAGATCATCGCCCGTAGAACTTATGGAACTAAAGATGGTTATGATGTTGAATATGAAAGGCTATTGATGAAATAATCACTCTTGCTTGATTAATTAGCCAAGTGATTGCTCTAGATCAGGTGCAAATCTAGTTAATCAGGTTGATTATATAAAATTGACTGCTAATACTCTAGTTATGATTATTTAATAATGAAAATGCTTTTATGCAAGGAGCCATTGTATGGCCAACCCGAGATACAGCCTTGCATGATCCTTGGTGTCCATTATTTCTGGTTTGTCGGGTAAGTCTAGCTGTATACCTCTTGTACTCAGGGTTTTATTCCCTTGTTTTTGCAGATGGCCAATGCTTTTATGGCTACTGTGAGAATTACTTGTACCCGGGTGACGGGAGATGACTAGACCAAGGGCATGGTCGCCACTTATCTCATCTGTTTCTTTTGTGGACCTGATCAACCGATGGCACCGTATTATGAACAATCCAAAACTTATGTTTAAAGACTATGTTGCTTTCGCTACTTCTATTAAACTATGGTTTGCAATATTATTTCGTACTCCGATGTAATTTGAACTATGTGCAACTGTGTTGTAATCTGTGAGCATGCTCACTGAACTAGTACGATCTTGGCTGATTTGTTATGAATGATTGAAATCCTTCGAGATTTCCGGACTACCGGGTTTGTACGAGCTTAAGTACTTGAGGATCTTTGCATTAAGCGGAGGTTTCAGTGCTTAATCTGGTGCAAATTGGTCGGTTCTGTCACACACCCAATCGATCGTCCTCGACGAGGGGCAGACCCTCCTCCTCCGGCTCGAGCGGTGCCGGCTGCGGCCCACCAACCGGTGCCACAGGCTGCGGCTCCCTCCGCCCCTCCTCCGTCTCCACCCGCTGCTCCGTCTCCTCCCGAGGCGACGGCCGGCCCGCTCGCGTGGAGGCGGGGACTCGAGCGTAGCGGGTCGCTCGGGGGGTGGCTCGTCCCCAAGCTCTCCTCCCTCGCCGGATCTTCCGGCGTCTTGTCGTCCCTAGCCGGTGCCTCGAGCGCCTCCTCCAGCGTTGAGCCCTCGACCGGGGGCGGCACCTGCTCCAGCTCGTCCAGGAGCTCCTCCACCGTCGGCACACTTCTCCACTAACGCCTCTCCCTCCTCCCCCTTCTCTGCGGGCCGGCTCGCGTCGACTGGGGGTCTCGAGGGCCACCGACCCTTTAGCCCCAGACGCCGACGGAGCCATGCTTGTCTCGGGAGCTCCTCCAGAGATTGTCGTTGCGACGGGGCAGAGTGGCCCTCTCGATAGGCGCCACCTGAGGAGGAGGAGGAGGAGGAGGAGGCGGTGCCGCGGCGGACGCGGTGGCGGCAGGCTCGGCGCCAGGAGCCATGGCCCCTGATGAAAAAGGAGAACAACGTTGTCAGAAACAGGAAAAAACCTCGACCCCCGTGGTCGACGGCGTCGGCCCACCAAGATCCGCGGCGGCCATCTGGCTTCCCCGAGCCATTGCTGCTCGAGCCTTCACCAACCAAGCGGCCTCCCCAGCGGAAGAAGGAGCCATACCTCGAGGTGCTTGGACCTCAGCGGAGCTCGAGGTCTTGGCCCACTTGGATGCCGCGGTGTCCGCCTCCTGCCGGAGCGTTTTTCCCTAAAAAACCAGAAAACAGCAAACGTCACCAAAAGTAAAAGGTAAACTTTCCCTAACAACGAAATTGAGGAGCACTACTTACCCAAAGCGATGGCGGGGCTTCTTCCCCGAATCGCCGGACCCGCTCGGGGGCTTCGAGCCCGCCCCGTGGCTCGAGCCGCGCCCCGGAGCCGTCTCCACATGGCTCGGATGAGGGGAAGGCTCCCGACGCTTCCCGTGGCTCGACCCCGCGGAGAGCTCTCCTTTTGTCTCCTGTACCGGGGGGGGGGGCGACCGCATCTCCTTCGAGCGGTCATCTTGGCGCCCTTCCCGCGCGGGCTCCGGGACCTACTCCGGCGCTTGTGCCGACGGTCACGCCCCCCGTGCCTGCCTCCTTCTCCCGGCGGCGGTGCGGCGACGGGCTCCGAGGTCGCTTGCGACTCCCGTTACGAGACGACCGGGGGCTCCCCCTCGGCGGTCATGGTGGCGCGGGCTCGACGCCCTCTCGTGCTACCCGCTCCTCCGCGGGCTCGATATCGCCCTCGACGCCTTGCGGTGGTCGGGCCCGGAGTCCTTCTCGACGTGTTGGCCACTCCTCGACGACCGGCCCTTTTCGAGACCCCCCGCCTGGGTCGACGCGATCGTGGCCTCCTTCTGCGCCGCGGCGATGGCGCTCCTGGTTCGAGGTTTCCTCGCGTCAGGGGGCACGTCCGCACGGAGCTCGACGGGCCCTGAGCCTCCGACGAGGCTGGGCTTGGCGCAGCCTTCCGCTGCTACCCCGCGCGCTCCCTTCGCTGGGGGGACCTCCAAGACATCCTCCTGCATAGAGGAGCGGTCAGCCCTGACGTCGACGACCCCGCGTGCCTCAAACGCGCATCCTTCCCCTCATCATCGCGCTCCTCCTCGTCACCATCCTCCTCCTCTGAGCTCGAGGAGCTGAGCTCTGGAGACTCATCGCTAGGCTGCCGGTTACGACGAGCCTTCGCCAGCCTCTACTCTCGGGCCGCCCGACGCAAGTTCTTCTCTTTACCTTCTTCTTCTTCCTGGCATCCTTACTCTCCTTATCCTTCTGAGCAGAGAGGCGCCTCACCTGTGTTTCCGCGGCATCCTCCCTCACCGGGGGCCTCGACGCGCGACAGGTGAACGTCCCCTACAAAAAGGAAGCTCGATCAGAAAAGTTGCGAAAGGAGCAAATAAGGACCGAAGAAAAAGAAGGGGGGTAGGCTCAAAACAGTCTAGCTCGAGGGAGGCTTACCAGGTCGAGACACACCCGTGTTGGGTGCCATGGCGATCAGATTGGCCTCCTCTGGACGGAACGATCCATGGACCGTGACCGCCACCTGGGAGGTACCCTCATTCCGAGTCAGCCCCTCCTCGGCCATCCTCGACCGGTTCAGCACCTCGAGCGGGGCCTTAGGCCCCATCTCGAACATGAGGAGGGGGGGTCCGCCAGAGGAAGGACCCTCCGTTGGTGGAACGCCCAAATGACCGCCTGGACAGTCAGTTCTTCTCCTCCACCAGCGTCCACATCGTGCTCATCAGCGGAATCAGGTGGCACTGCCTGTCCGCCGCGACGCCCCAGTTCCACTTCTCCGGGCGCTGGGTGATGACCTTGCCGGTGTACTGCGGAAGGAGCCCATCCTCGTTCCGCAGGTAGAACCAATGGTCGTCCCACCCCGCCTGGTTGGTGGAGAGCTTGTAGCGAAGATATTCGCGGGGGATGTTGGCCGATGAAGGACCGGTCCTCGCGGTGATGGTGAGGGAGCCCGCCTGTGCGAGCCTCCTCCCGCTGGGCTTCGCGGCCTTGTGGAAGAGCTCACCCCGGAAGAGGTGGACGAACATCTCCCAGTGCGGCTCAATCTTCAAGTACCCCTTGCACACCGCGGCAAAGATGGCGGCGTGCGAGATGGAGTTGGGGGAGAAATGCTGCAGCTCCACCTCAAAATGATGAGCCAGCCCCCGCATAAAGCGGCTCGGCGGGACGCCGAGCCCCATGCGGTGGTAGCGAGTGAAGCTCACCACGTACCCTTCCGGCGGATTCGGCTCCTGGTGATCCGCCGACGGGAGAATCCACCACGCGGATCCCTCCTGCGGGTTGGAACGGAGGAGCCCCTGGGCCACCAGCGACTCCAACTCGCTCTGCGTCGTCTTCGTCGGGCTCCAGTCTTCAGCTGGCAACACCTGGGCGGCAATGGCGGCAACGGCGCGGATCCGAGCGGCGTGTTGGCGACCGGGAAGATTACCAATCGCTAGCTCGAGGAAAGGGTGAGTGGAAGCTACGGCGGTGGTGAAGGCAAAGGCAAAGTAAAGGGTTCCTCTCCCCTCTTTCGATATTTATAAGAGAGAACCCCCACGGGCGGGACCTCCCACGTTGGGAAAAGGTAACCACGCGCATTAAATGCGCCCACCTAACCGAATCTTGAGCCCATTGACGGGTACACGCGGCAGCCCCGCATTTCACTCCATTGCCTGGGCCCACCACGACCGCTGCTTCAACTTCGCGTCCGTCGCCCTGGCGCCATGATCTCTGCTCCCCGACTGTTTTCGCTTAAAAAGGCGCACCCAATGGGCAGAAGGATTCCAAGCGACGGAGGCTTCTTCAAGAAGGTAAAAATGGGCCCCGGACCTAAGCCTCGAAGCAGCGAAGGCTGGCCCTCGAAGAGGGTTCGACAGCCGGCTTCGAGCACCGGAGTCAGGGACACTAAGGGGCGCAACTCGCAGCATCGCTCGAGGGCCAAGCCCTCGAGGCCCTCACGTGTATCCAAGGCAGGGCGCACGACGTGCAGTGAGATCCCCACGGAGGGAGGCATCGAGCCACCGGGTCCCATCGAACGGACCCGGCACTCCTGCAGACCAAGCGCCCATGGTTTATGAGATCGCCTCCGGGCTACAGTCGACCCTATCGAACGGGGCACGAGGTCTCACTTGGATTTCCCCCCGTTACCAGCTCACCAGGAACCTCGATACTCGCCCGCTCGTGGTAGTACGAGGCATCCCCCTCGCATCCGATCGAAAGGACTCGCGGGATGACAAGCCTGGGCAAACGGCGTGCCGACAGCTCGAAGAGCTGGCCAGTCGGTTCAGCCTGGCACCCCTCGACGAAAGATGGACTAAAACCCGGGCTCGACACTCCCATCCCTACCTCTAAAACCTAAAAAACGCAACTAACACTCACTCAGCTTGTGAAAAGCCCACGAGGGAGTCCTAACCACTCCCCCGTGGCCTCGGGGGCTACACCTCGGGTGTCGCACGCACGACACCACGAATCGAAACAACTAAACCCTCGAGAACCAGTTAGTGACCCTCTAGATCCTAGTAGAGAGCCCCTGCTCGAGTGCCAGCACTCAAACAGGGCTCGGGGCTATGTGGAGGACCGCTGAAAGGACCGAATCAGCCTAGAGGGGGGTGAATAGGTGATTTTTGACTATCTGAAACTTCACAAACTATAAGATGTAGTTAGATAGCAACCGGAGAGGCCGGTTTGTTTGGGTAGGTACTACCGGGTGTGAAACACCGGTACTACCAACACAAACAAACGGCACAACCGGGATCCTAAAAGAAACTACAAATCCGATGAATGTAAGCTATGAAGATAATACAAGTTTCTGACCCACTTTCCTAAGAATGATATACGGTAAATCTACTCTCACCAAACCTTGGTTGCTACCCTTGATGTAGATCGAGCCTTCCCAACCTAAGAAAGAGATAGGGATAGGAAGAACACGAAGAACACAATAACAAGTGAAGTAGAGACAATAGGGACAACAACAACAAGCACACGGGACACGCGATTTATCCCGAGGTTCGGCCAATCCACTAAGGAGTGCCTACTTCCTCGTTGTTGAGGTGACCACAAAGGTCGGAGTCTATTTCACCTCCTCGCCTCACTCAAGCAACCACAAAGGCTACGAGAGTATCTCTACTAGAAATCTCAGGGTAATACAAACGCTTCGGGGAGCCCTCACAAGTAAATCAATACGGGCTACCACGAAGAACACCTAACGGCTAGAGCTCAAAGAGCTCAAGAGTAAAAGACACAAAGCAAGCCGGCAAGATGGAAACCAAGTGCTCAAGTCGAAGATTGATGCTTCCCACTCTCGAATCTCACTTCCCTAGCTCAAATCTCGCAAGGGAATGAATCTAGGAGCAAAGGGGGAGAGAGAGGGGTGAGTCAATGCTTGGAGAGTGTTTGTCATGAGTTAGGTCAGCAATAAGTGTATGGAGTGAGTGGGTGACCGTGTAAAGAGAAGAGGAGAGGCATTTATACTCCCTCAGTCCCGAGACTGGTCGGTACCACCGACCACCCCTGGCCGGTACCACCCGACCAGTTCACAACGGTCGAAAGAATCCAGATCTGACCAAACAAGCAACCACCGACCTCACGTCGGTACCACCGCGGGCGGTAGTACCGAGGTAATGGCGGTACTACCGCCAGGCCAAATTGGCCACGAACAGAGAGCATCTCACAAAGGGACTTGGTCCCTCGGAAACTACCGCCCAGGTCGGTACCTCCGAGGTCGGGTGGTACCGAGGTATGGCGGTACCACCGCCAGGCCATTTTCAATTCTACACAGGGAGCTCTGCAAACTTGGTTACCACCAGCCTTGGGTCGGTAGCACCGAGGGCGGTACTACCGAGGTAATGGCGGTACTACCGCCAGGCCAAAATCAGCGCGGACAGAGAGCCTTGCAAACTTGGAAACTACCGGCCATGGGTCGGTAGCACCGGGGGCGGTACTACCGAGGTAATGGCGGTACCACCGCTAGGTCAAAACAACTCTATCCAGAGAGGGTTGCAAAACCAGGTTACTACCGACCTTGCGTCGGTACCACCGCGGGCGGTAGTACCGAGGTTATGGCGGTACTACCGCCAGGTCATTTTTGACCAACACAGAGAGGGTGTTTGAGCGCTGCGCAGAGAAGCCGTGGTCGGTACCACCGACCACCCATGGTCGGTACCACCGACCATATGAAATTACCCTCTACGTGTTCGTGATTGTGCGGTGTCTCTCAAGCGAACTAAGGTTAGTCGATTTGAGCACTTTTCTCCACATCTAGCCAACTTACTTTGTGACCCTCTTCATAGTCCGGCTTACCTATAACTCAAGTTTAAAATTGAAATTTTAAACTACCACTTGAGCTAGGCATCTTTATGTCCAAAAGTATCCTACGTGCTTTGTTCACGAGATTTCAACGTTTCAAATCTTTCAAAGGACTAACACCTGCATACATGCTTTTATAAACTGGTTAGTCCCTAATTTGATTGTCATTAATTAGCCAAAACCCACATTGGGGGCGAATGCACTTTCAAACTCCCCCTTTTTGGTAATTGATGACAACCAACTTAGGCTTACAATTAGGGATAGAAAGAATTGAAGCTTTTGAATTCCAAAATTTAGTTGAAGCTCCCCCTTAGTGTATGCTTTGGATATGAATTTCAAACCTTGATTAGAAAGCAAGGTTGCATACACAAGAACAAGAGCTCCCCTAAATTTTGCAATCCGTGGGGTGCCTAAGTGTGTGACAACATCAAATATATCAATTTGTGATGCATAAACGGTATGACATGGTGATTCACATAACAATGTAATAAGAAAAGCGAATGGCTATTGAAGAAAGAAAAGAACTCAAATCACATAGCCATATCGAAAACAACAATCACCATGACAAGAGCATCAATAACGAGGATGAACCAACATGAATATAACAATAAGCATAAAAGTTTTACATCCTCAGCACATCACAAATAAAATGTAGCATACCACACTTAGTCTCAAAGATTACCCTCTCTCACAGCTATTACAACAAGATAAGCCTAACACTCCCCCTTTGGCATCAAGTACCAAAGCGGGTAGGCCAAGATAAGCAAAGAATCAATAATAGCTGCTGGAAGATCCATCATGATAAGAGCCCCCGAAGAGAGAGGAATAGGCACTCTCACCAACGTCACCACCAGGGAAGGATGACGGAGCAGAAGAATCAGGTGGTGGTGTAGAGTCGCGAGGGCCACCACTCCCAGCTGGATCGGCGTCGGGGCCAGCAAAGCCCATGTACGAGCCACCACCCCCTCCTTGATATGACGTGGACCCGCCAGCAAAGGACGTGCCCATACCATAGTCAGGGAAGAAGGAATGAGGCTGGTACTGAGGTGGTGGCGGAGGATAGAACTGATGGGGCGGATACAAGCATGGAGCTGTAAAAACCCGCCTCACCACCACCTGGAAACTGGGGCTGCTGCTGGCCTGCTGCTGGGGAAGACCACCATCATCATCATCATCATCATCATCATCATCACCACGCGCCGGGCCTGAGCATCGTACTCAGCAAACGGATCTGGATGGGGTCGGACCGGAGAGCGCGGAGGAAGACCGAGATGCTGACGCACCTCCTGCTGATGTCGCTCGTCGCGATCGGCCCGATAGCACATCCACTCAAAGATCTTGCCAAGGGCGGAGCGAAGACCGCCACTCCTACGCCTCTCACGACGCGGAGGAGGAGCGGTAGCATGGGGAACATCTCCACAACCCGGCTGAGCCTCGCCAGGCGCTGCTGCATCTGCTGGGACCTCACCACCTTCATCAACTTTTTCTTTGTCCTTGGAAGGAGCCGAGGTGAACTTGCGAACACTGTACTCCTTCATGGTGCGATCATACTCGAAGGTGGCGCCAACCACATGCTCAATGATATGCATAAGGTATGGAGCATATGGCAGGGCCTTGTGAGGATCATTGTATACATCGGAGATCTTCTGCCAAAGAAAGTGAGAGATGCTAAACCGTCCATCTGGCAGAGCAAAGCGGACTAGGACCTTGGCAGCATCATCTCTCAAGTTATCTTGATCTCCAATTTTGGGATCCAGAGTTAGGCGCATTGTGTTAGATGTAGAGCGCTTAGGCCAGGGACCTTGAAGGTCGCCACTGCACCATCCAAATAGACACCTGAGCTCTGCAACTGCTCTAAGTACATACCCCCTCCATACATCTCTGAAAGACGAGGGGCATCTCTGTCCACATGATCGAAGCCCAACAACCGAGCAAATGTGACGAAGGCACATCTGTAGTGGACCCCTTGGGTCATCCAATGCAGCACGCGAGCTTCCTGATCAATGAACAAAGTTGCCCAGAACTGGCAAAGAATCTCCTGGTTGAAGCTGCGCTCGCCAGAGATCAGCCCCAAAACTCTCCACTCCTCTAACCTCTGCACCAGGGCCTGAATGTCCTCAGAATCTTTGTCGGTCAGAGAGGAGAGAACCAGTCTCTTATGAGCAAAAAGAGGAGGATGTCCCTTAGCACAGAAACCCTTCCAGCACACTATCACATAGAAATCTTGCTGGAACCTGGACCAGAACCTCCTATCCACAGAAGCATCTCTAACAAACAGATAGGGGTTCTCCTCACGCTGCCTCCTCATCAAGCTACCCCGCTTTCTATCGGAGTAATCCATGGGATTTCCAAGAAGAGCAGGAGGGACAGCGGACATGACAGCTTCGGCTTCAGGGTGCATGTCAAAAGCCCGGTTGATTAGCATCAACCCTGAAGTCCGAGGGGATGCCGGTCCAACTTGAGGATCGATGGAGCGACCCTCACGATCGAGACCAGCTGAAGGCACTCCTCCCACAATGACGCTGTGCAGGCGTCCAGCCGGACCAGCGACAGGGGGCGGAGAAGGCTGAGGAGGCGGAGGAGGCGAAGGAGCAGCATGCCCACTGCCACGGGCATGACCGCTCCCGCTCCCCCTTGCGCTATCCACGCTGCGACGGCCCGTGTGGCCCGCGGACGAGCGTCCACGGACCTGACGAGAGGAGTCATCCATACTCCCAGACCGAACACGGCGCCCGGGATTGCGACGCGGCGGCGCCCCTTGCACATGACCACCTTGCTCCAAGGCGGCATACTCCTCATCATCATCACTAGGGGAACGAGCACGAGAGGGCCTCCGGCTCATCTAGACAAAGATAGCATAGACCAACATGAGACAAAGATGATGGAAAGATTACTTCAACGGATGTAGCAAATAAGACGATCGAAATCGGGAAGGAGAACGGCTCGCTGCGCGCGGGCGGTACTACCGACCCCTGGGGGCGGTACTACCGACCGCACAGCAGCGTGCGGTTTCCTTCAATCCAATCTACCAAATCGCTATGAACTTGCTAACCATACATCCTAGAAGCATCTTCATACTAGATAGAACAATCCTACCAAAGGAATCGACCTAGAACAAAGTACATTGAGAGATCGGGCATGAACACCCTAGTACCTTGCTACTCGTGAAGAAGAGGTCGAAATCCAATGAAGGAGGAAACTTCGGGCTTCAAGAACACCACCACGACGATCTCCAACCTTCAAAGCACCTTTCCACCGAAGGGATTTGGATTTGGGTGGAGAAGGGAGATCGAGGAGGAGGAACGGAGCGGCGGCGCACGGGCTCGGGCGGCGGCTGAAGGAGGCAGGAGGCGGCGGTCAAAACGGATTGACTAGGGTTAGAAAAGATTCACCGCGCCCCTTTTATACTCGGGTCAAACCCGGTCGGTGGTACCGCCCATAGGGCCGGTACTACCGACGTCGGTACTACCGCCCTATGGCGGTACCACCGACAGCACAAAACAGAGAGGACAGAGAGGGATTTCAAGAGAGCCTTGTGTGGTATACTACACATACTTCAAACATGTCCAGATTTCATATAACCAATACATAGCCATGGACATAAGTGAAGTATGCAAAATAGATTTTGAAATCACACACAATATTTTGTCAAACCATTTATCTAGGTCTCTAGGTGAAAACAAATATGTGCAAGACATCAAGCCACGTTACGAGAATCAATGATATTTAGTTCACTCCTCAAAGCACAAAATCTTGACTCATCTAAAGGCTTTGTGAAGATATCGGCTAGTTGTTTTTCGGTGCTCACATGGCGTATTGCGATATCTCCTTTGGCTTCATGGTCTCTCAAGAAATGGTGTCGGATGTCTATGTGTTTTGTGCGAGAGTGGTTTACGGGATTGTTTGCTAGTTTGATAGCACTCTCATTGTCACACAAAAGTGGAATTTTGGTTTCCTCACATCCGAAGTCCTTTAGTGTTTGCTTCATCCAAAGTAGTTGAGCACAGCAAGCGCCGGCCGCCACATACTCCGGCTTCGGCGGTGGATAGGGCAACACTATTTTGTTTCTTAGAACTCCATGACACCAAAGACCTCCCAATAAATTGGCAAGTCCCGGTAGTGCTCTTTCGGTCTACCTTGCAACCGGCATAGTCCGAATCGGAATAGCCAAGTAGATCGAAAGTGGAGCCCTTGGGATACCACAAGCCAAGATTCGGAGTGTGCACTAAGTATCGAAAAATTCTCTTAACGGCCATAATATGACATTCTTTCGGATTAGCTTGAAACCTTGCACACATGCACACACTAAGCATAATATCGGGCCTAGATGCACAAAGGTAAAGTAATGAACCGATCATAGAGCGATATACCTTTTGGTCCACTGACTTACCATCCACATTTAGATCAAGATGTCCATTGGTAGGCATAGGGGTCTTGATGGGTTTGGCCTTGTCCATCTCAAACTTCTTTAGCATGTCTCTTGTATACTTGGTTTGACTGATGAACGTGCCATCCTTGAGTTGCTTGATTTGGAATCCAAGAAAGTACTTCAACTCACCCATCATGGACATCTCGAACCTTTTGGTCATGATCCTACTAAATTCCTCACAAAAGGCAACATTAGTACTACCAAATATTATGTCATCGACATATATTTGGCACACAAAGATATCATTATCAACTTTGCGAGTAAATAAAGTAGCATCGGCCCTTCCTATCTCAAAACCCTTTTTGAGTAGGAAGTCCTTAAGACAATCATACCAAGCTCTAGGGGCTTGTTTAAGCCCATAGAGCGCCTTGTCGAGCTTGTAGACGTGGTTGGGAAACTTTGGGTCCTCAAAACCCGGTGGTTGCTCCACATAGACCAATTCGGAGAGGGGGCCGTTGAGGAATGCACTTTTCACATCCATTTGGTATAGCTTGAAATCATGGTGAGTAGCAAAGGCAAGTAATATACGAATTGACTCGAGCCTAGCTACAGGTGCATAGGTTTCCCCAAAATCCAAACCTTCGATTTGAGTGAAACCTTGAGCCACCAACCGTGCTTTGTTCCTTGTCACCACGCCATGCTCGTCTTGCTTGTTGCGGAAGACCCATTTGGTTCCTATCACATTTTGCTTGGGCCTTTCCACCAAGGACCAGACTTCATTCCTGGTGAAGTTGTTCAGCTCTTCTTGCATAGCCATCACCCAGTCCGGATCGTCAAGTGCTTCTTCCACCCTAAGAGGTTCCAAAGAGGAGACAAACAAGTAATGTTCACAAAATTTGCTAAACGAGAGCGTGTCGTTACCCCACGCCGTATGCTCCCCAATATGTTGTCAACGGGATGATCCCGTTGAACTGTATGATGAACTCTTGGATGTGGCACAAGTGATCTTCGTTGGATGGGTCCATCTCATCATATGCATTGATGTCCCCATCTTCTTGTCGGACTTCATGTTGAGCTTGTGTTTGATCATCAACTTGATGTATCACTTGAACATCACCCACACTACCACCATTCGGAGTTGCGGAAGCTTCATCATGCGCATTTGGATGCACATGATGATATGAGAATCTTGTGGAGTGTGTGATGGTTCATCTTCATCATCTTGTATTTCAACGGGCCTCACATCACCGGTTGCAAGCTTCTTGATAGCTTCGGATGGAGGCTCGTCATTACCTACAAGCTCATCATTGACTTGCTCCTTTTGAGAGCCGTCGGATTCATCAAAAGTCACGTCTACCGTTAACTCAATAGTGCCGGTGGCATTATTGAATACCGGTAGCCATGTTCGTTAGTACCATAACCAAGTAGAAAGCCTTCGTGTACCTTAGGTGCAAACTTTGAACTTTTGGCCCTCTTGTTAAGTATGAAACACTTGCAGCCAAAAACTCGAAAGTAATGCACCTTTGGTTTGTTACCGGTTAGAAGCTCATATGGCGTCTTCCCTCTTAGCTTGTGAAGGTAGAGGCGGTTGATTGCATGACACGCCGTGTTCATTGCCTCCGCCCAAAAGCCATGGGAAGTCTTGTACTCATCCAACATAGATCTTGCGGCTTCAACAAGAGTTCTATTCTTCCTTTCCACAACCCCATTTTGTTGTGGGGTATATGGAACGGAGAACTCATGCTTGATCCCTTCTTCATCAAGATACTCTTCTATGTTGGTGTTCCTAAACTCGGTCCCGTTGTCGCTTCTCACTTTCTTGATCTTGATGTCGAACTCATTTTGTGCTCTTCTAGCAAACTTCTTGAAGATGCCTTGCGTTTCGCTTTTATCTGCTAAAAAGAACACCCAAGTGAAACGAGAATAGTCATCAACAATAACGAAACCGTATTTGTTACCGCGGATGCTTTGATAAGCAAGGGTCCGATGAGGTCCATATGCAATAGCTCCAATGGTCTTGTGGTCGACACAATGTTCTTGATTGGATGCTTTGCTCCAACTTGCTTTCCGGCTTGGCACGCACTGCAAATCCTATCTTTCTCAAAAGAAACATTGGTTAGTCCAAGGATGTGCCCTTCTCTTTGAAGTTGGGCCAAGTTCCTCATCCCAACATGAGCTAGTCGGCGATGCCAAAGCCAACCCATGCTAGATTTTGCCATTAGACATGTTGTAGGTTCTACCTTACTAGTTGAGAAGTCAACTAAGTAAAGTTTTCCCTTCAACACGCCTTTAAATGCAATAGAGGAATCCCTTCTTCTAGAGACGGTCACACCCTTATCCGTAAAGAGACAATCGTAACCCATTTCACAAAGTTGAGAAACGGATAACAAATTGTAACTCAACGAATGCACAAGTAATACATTAGATATGGAATTGTCAGTTGAGATAGCAATTTTACCCAAACCAAGCACTTCTCCTTTACCATTGTCACCAACACAATGTGTTGCATGAGTCGTTGCTTGGTTGAAAGGAGGAGAACATATCTTTTGCCCCGGTCATATGATTGGTGCATCCACTATCCAACACCCAACTTGACCCACCGGAGGCATATTCCTACAAAACAAGTTTATGTTCTAGATTTAGGTACCCAAACGAGATTGGGTCCTTGGGGTTAGTCACATAAGCTTTTGGCACCCAAACATTTCTCATAATTTCCCTCTTCTTGAGGGCACCAACATACTTGACTACTATCTTACCATCCTTCCCCAACAACACAAGTAATCACATGTATAGCTTCTTGATATGGGCTTTTGTTGCTCTTACCATCCCTCTCCTTGTTGATCTTACCATAGCAAGTGGAGCCTTTGGATTGGCAACCTTGTTGGCCTTGTTCATTTGGTCAAAGAGAGGAACCCCTTTGTTAAAGTTAACAAAAGGTACCCCATTGACCATCTTTCTACCATTGGCCTTACCACCATACCTATTGTACCCAATTCCATCCTTGATAGATGGGTGTCTTGCGGTCTTGAGGATATCTTTTGGTGTTGCACCCTACACTTGCAACCATTCCTCAAGATCATGTTCAACCTATTAATCTCCTTGGCTTTCTTCTCTATCTCAACAAGGTTAGTTGCACAAGCATTTATATCAAGTTTATAGCATCTTTTGCAACCATTACTAGTTGAGGCATTAGAGCCATCGGAATCCTTAGAAGAAGTTGAAGAGGTGCTATTCCAAAGAGTGTTGTAGCTTAGTTCAAGAGTTTGATATTTATTTTGAGAGCTTGTGAGGCTCTCTTGAACTATGCTAACCTCATTCTTTAGGCTTGCAATTGAGTCATTGCTCATGGAACACTCCTTAGCCAACTTCTTGTTGGAGTCCTTGGCTAAAGATAGTTCCACGGTCAATTTCTCAACCTTCAACTTCTCCTCGGCAAGAGAGGCTTCCAATGCACGGTTCTTTTCTCTCTCTTGAGAGATCAAGTCCCCTTGCATTGCAAGACTCTCATTCCGACTCTCTAATTTAGTGAGCAATTTTATGATTTTAGCTCCACCTTTCTTTCCAAACTTTCTAATTAAGCTAAGCTCAAATTCATCCATATCATCATCACTACATTCATCACTAGAACAAGTAGGAGAGTTGGATGATACCTTCTCATTCTTAGCCATGAAGCAAGAATGAGTGAAGTCATCCTCGTCGTCGGAGAGGTTCTCGAACAAGCGTGACGAAGTTGTCGATGTAGCCATGTTGGAGAAGAGGCTTGGAGAAGAGGTCTTGTGTATGGCGATGTTGGCCGCTCCCTTCTCCTTCTCCTTGCTCTTGCTCTTCTCTTCATCACTTGAGTCATCTTCCGAGAACCACTCCTCACCAAGATGAGCTTCACCACCTCTTCTTCTTCTATGCTTCTTGTCATCACTCTTGCTATACTTGTTCTTGTTCTTCTTTTGTGGACAATCGGCAATGAAATGGTCATCTGCTCCACACTCATAGCAATTTCTCTTCTTTGACTTCTTGAAGTAACCACCTTTGCCCTTCTTGTGCATCTTCTTTCTCATGAATTTTCTAAAGTTCTTCACAATAAGGGCCAACTCATCATCAGAGTCTTCACTTCCTTCGCTTGAAGAGTCATCTCGGGCCTTGCTTCCTTCTTCTTGATTAGCCTTGAGTGCTACCACCTTTTTGTGGCTTGCCTCTTGATCTTCTATATCTTCATCATCCAAGACTTCATGATGCTTTATCTTGGCAAGCATCTCATGAGGTCCCTGTAACAGAACCGACCAATTTGCACCAGATTAAGCACTGAACACCTCCGCTCTCGCAGAAATCATCGAGTACTTAAGCTCGTACAAACCCGGTAGTCCGGAAATCTCGAAGGATTTCAAATCATTCAACGACATCCAGCCAAGATCGTACTTGTTCCACGAACATGCTCACGGGTTACATCACAGTTGCATAAAGTTCAAATTACATCGGAGTACGAAATAATATTACAAACCATAGTTTGATAGTAGTAGCGGAAGCAACATAGTCTTTCAAACATAAGTTTGGATTGTTCATAAATACGGTGCCATCAGTTGACCGGGTCCACAAAAGCAACAGATGAGATAAGTGTTGACCATGCCCTTGGTCTAGTCATCACCTGTTACCGGGTACAAGCAGTTCTCGCAGTAGCCATAAAAGCACTGGCCATCTGCAACAACAAGGGAAATAAACCCTGAGTACGAGAAGGTACTCAGCTAGACTTACCCGACAAAACCAGAAATAATGAGACACCAAGGATCATGTAGGCTATATAAGTGGGGTTGGCTGTACATACTCCTTTGCATGAAAGCTTTAGTAATAAAACTCAGTTTTAGATGTTAGCAATTGCTTTTAGTCATTAATTCTATCTTACTAGATTTGCACCTATACTAAACAAGCACTTGCTAATTAATCAATCAAGAGTGACTATTTCATCAATAGCCTTTCAGATTCCATAACCATTTTAGTTCCATAAGTTACTACGGTAACACATGCTCAGTCAAGTTACTCACTAACCAGGAGCGATGGCGATTATAATCGATTCCTACCAGCTGGGGATAAAAATGTCGCACACTCGCCCGACACACCCTGCCAGGTGGCCGTTGGCGACCACTTCAGGAGGTTCGAGAACCCAAATCGCGGGACGGCCATGGGCCCTTCTACACCGGGGTTATCTTAATGCCAGGTCGCTCAAGCTATTAACTGCCCACGGTCATGCCAGGTCGATCAGGCCGTGCCTGCCCTCGGACCATGCCAGGTTGCTCAGAATAGTTGCCCACGGTACATATAAGGCCCTGGGTGTTAGGCGTCAACATCTCCATCACCGGCTCGAAAAACCTTACTCGGCTTCACGGGAGGTACCCGCACCTGCTCCGTTAAGTGATTGACGCGTTCAAAATGACTGAGGTGTGCCTTCGTCGTCCTAATCGACACAGACGGGAGACTACTAGCACACAGGACCCATGTCCTGCTGCTCCTGCATCCTGCCCAGTCTCAATTTAATTATCACATGGTTATCTTCATGATAGCACCAGGCTAAACATATTTAGTATCCACCTATATGCGGGGGACAGGAAATCACCCGACTTTTACCGGTCTAAGCAGGGCTAAGCATAATCGACCCTAGACTTAACAGGGATAACAAGATATAATTGCAGGTGGACAAGGATAAGTAAATAATGCATCAACGGTATCACTCAACTCCTATAACCTAATGCAACAATCATATCAGGTTAATTGTAAAGTATTTGCAAACCGTAGGAGTTAGAATGCTCTGGGGCTTGCCTTTCTCAAAGTCCGACGGACGGTGATCGCGGCACTCCGACAGCTCTTCAACGTCTCCTCCTGGGATTTTCTCTTCCGGCGGCGTCTCCTCCTGGTACTGCTCCTCACGTGACTGATCGTGAACTTCCACTCCCGATCCTGCATGATGCATAACATGAATAAATAACGCGAATGCATGCGGGATGCATGGGGATGCCACATGGAACAAGGCATTCCAGGAGATAAGCACATGTCATCTACTGCTACTCAACTGCGTAACCTCCCATATTCAACTTGTTAAGCTATGTTGTCACCACATCAAAGTATACTTAATGAGTTTATCACCCTCTAATTACTTGCTGAAATAAATTTAATTAAACTAGCCTATAATAGCAACCCATCCTAGATAGCTTCAGAAAATCTACAGAATTATTGGAAGTTAACAATATGTAATCTAGTCTCTGGTCTAAATTTCATCCCATTTGGACTTAGACTCCATCCCCTATGAAAAAGACAAATTCTATCATGAAAAGGTGCTTTGAACTACACATCCTATCACAAAGTGTCAAACAACAGGTTTCATAATTTTCTTCAGAACTTCTTATCACAAGAGCAGTCAACAAAATTTACCAAGTCCATACTCTTCATATTTTGAATTACTACAAAATAAACAAGAAAGCAGCATTTAACCATTTTAATTACTACTGCCCATTGTTTCATAGAACAACCTCATATTATATTTTTCTCTGAAACTACGCATTTATACAAACCTAACAAAATTGGAATCACATTTTTCTGACTTATACATAATTAGTTATGCATTTTTCAAGTTAACAGCACTTTTCTAACTTAAGTAAATCTACACATAAAATATCACCAATAATGCATTTAACATTTTTCACAGATAGGTCTAAACTTGCAGAGCACAACAAAATTTGTTTCACCATTTGAACTTAAAATGAGCCTTGAACATATTTTAGATGCCTTTAAACCATTTGTGCAAAAACTAGGTTAAAGAAAAACTAAATCTAAAACACTACAGATAGCCAACGTAACTCAGCCGAGGCCCAACGCAACGCAGCCGAGGCTTAGCAAAACTGCCACGCACACCCGGCACTTCCGAGCCTCACTGCACAAAGACTTCCCCTTTTCTCTCGTACTCACTCTTTCTCTATCGGTCGAGGCCCACTAGACAGGCGACCAAGTTACTGAGGCCAGGCTCGGCAGGTTACCGCGCGAGGCCAGGCTCGGCAGTCAACGGCGGACTTTGGCGCCGTCGCTGTTGACCGGCCCTAGCTCACCGGTGGCGAGGCTTTTGGTGATGCCGAGGCCAACACTGGACGCGGGTTTGCGAGACGAACACGACTGACTGACTTGCCGAGCCAGAGGGATACCGGAGCAAGCTCGACGGCAGCCATGGCGGAGTGGCGGCTCTGCGACGCGTCAGCGAAGCTCATCCCGGTGAGGTTGAGGCCCGGTGAGACCAGCACTAGCTTAAGCAAGTCCTAAGCGACCTATTAAGGCGACTTTCGAGCCTTGGCAACCCCGGCATTGCTCGGCGCCATGCGCGGCGTTGATCCGCGGCGGTCACGGCGGCGACTGGACCCTGCTCCGGCAAACACAAGGCACGAGAGAGGTCTCCATCTGACCCTAAGTTACTATGGAGGTTGGGAAGGTAGGAACTGGGCTCTGATTGGGATGGTTTGGCCGGAGATGGCCGGTCCACGGTAGGGTCATGGCGGCGGCCATGGCGGAAGCTTGAGGATGGCATCCGCTGTTCCGGCGGCTAGAAGGGATAGAGAAGAAACCAACCCTTGCCGGAGAAAGAGGAGGTCAAGACGGAGAGGATGGCGGGAGGAATCCGGCGGCGGTGCGGTGAGTAGCGAGTAATCGCTCGCCGGAGTTCGGCGGGCGGCGGCGGCATGGAGCACTGGTGAAGATGGAGCGAAGCAGAGCGAGTGAGACAGCGAGCGAGTGAGTGAGCGTGCGGAGCACGAGCGCGGAGCGGAGAGGATGCAAATGAGCAGGAGGGCGCAGGTGCGTTGCACCTGGCCAGTTCCCGTCGAGGAGGAGCTCCTGACCGGCGCGGCGGCGTCAGGCATCGCGCGACACGCGGCGGGCGAGGACGGGGTGCATGGGGCGACGTGGCCCTTGCTGCGCAAACCATGGGCGGTGATGACGGTGGTTTGGCCGGCCGGCGAGGCAGTCTCGCGGCGGCGGGCGGTTTCTGCCGGCGCGGAGGGAGCTGCGTGCGCGCGGGGGAGAAGAGAGGGGCTGACAGGGGGGTCCCACTGGGTTAAACTAATGAAGTTTGGTTGGAAATTTTGATGCTCCACAACTCCTAAACTAAGCCCGAATTAGGAAAAGGTCCTAAAAGCAAAGTTGCTTAGAATTTTGTAAAGAACAATTCATATTTAAGGCCCAAGTCCAAATTCTGCTTAGAACAAAAGATTTAGTGCTAAACCATTATTCTAATGCAAGAAATCATAATTTAAAGCTTTTTCTGAGAAAGTGCTTTAAAGCAAAGTTGTTCCTTTCATCAAGATCTACAACTTCGTTATAAGGCACTTGGTCAGAAACAGAAAGCATAACAAGGTTATACTAGACACTAACACAAGGACTTAAGTATTCAACAAGCATATGCACAAGAAATGATGAGATGCTATGCTCATGCCATGTCAAAATTATGCATTTTAAGGAATGCTTAACACCTAGGGTGTTACAGCCCTCCTCTCCTTAAGGAATCTCGTCCTGAGATTTGAGTTACTAACCAGTCTTTACAAAACTGTGGATATACTTCCTTTAGATAGTCTTCCGTTTCCCAAGTGGCATCTCGGTCGTCTTGCTCACTCCAAGATACCTTATATTGCTTCAAGACTCTTCCGCGAGTTACTCTTTCTTTCTCATCAAGCACTCGATAAGGCTTCACCGAGTAGGTGAGGTCGGATTGCAACTTAATATTGGCTGGTTGCACTTCCTCTTCTGGAACTCTCGAAGACATTTCTTCAGTTGTGACACATGGAATACAGGGAATATAGCCTTTAAATATTCAGGCAACTGTAGTTGATAAGCTACTTCTCCTCTCTTTTCCATTATCCTGTATGGTCCCACAAATCTTGGCGCTAGCTTCCTTTTTACGCCAAAACGTTTAACACCTTTCATGGGTGATACTTTTAAATACACATAGTCACCTACTTTGAACTCAAGTGGTCTTCTTCGCTTATCGGCATAGCTTTTCTGTCGGGACTGTGCTGCTGCGATATGTTTTGAATTATTCTAACTTGTTCTTCTGCTTCATTAACAAAGTCAGTCCCGTAGTAGCGACGCTCTCCTGGTTCAACCCAATATATTGGTGTCCTACATCTTCTGCCATACAGGGCTTCGAAAGGTGCAATTTGAATGCTTTCTTGATAACTGTTGTTGTAAGCAAATTCTGCTAATGGTAACCATTTTTCCCAAGAACCTTTTGCTGATAAACACAGGCTCTCAACATATCCTCTAAAACCTGATTTACTCTTTCAGTTTGCCCTGAAGTCTGGGGATGGTAAGCTGAACTATGGATTAACTTAGTACCTAATTCCTTTTGCAGTTTCTCCCAGAACGGTGCAGTAAATTGTGTTCCACGATCCGAAACTATGACTTTGGGTATACCATGCAATCGGACAATCTGATTGATATAAATCTCCGCATAGTCCGGTGCTCGATAACAGATTTTAACTGGTATGAAATGAGCGGTCTTGGTGAGACGGTCAACTATTACCCATATCGAATCATTTCCCTTCTGAGTGGTGGGCAAACGGTGATAAAATCCATACTCACTTCTTCCCACTTCCATTCAGGTAATGATAAAGGTTGAAGTGTTCCGGCTGGCTTCAGGTGAATAGCCTTTACTCGACAACACGTGTCGCATTTGGCTACATATGCGGCAATTTCCTTCTACATTTTGGTCCACCAAAATCTTGGACGTAAATCTTGATACATCTTAGTGCTTCCGGGATGAATAGACAATTTAGAAAGATGAGCCTCATCCATGATCCGATTTTTAAGTTCCCTATTCTTGGGTACCACTAGGCGATTATCAAACCATAACACTCCTTTATCATCAACTCGAAGATGTTTTCCTGGCTCAGTGGCGGTTCTTAGCCTCTCTTTGATATAATAGATTCCCTTGTCTGTTTTCTGCCCTTCCAGAATCTGATCAACTATGGTGCTTTGCAGCTCGATGTGGCGCAGGATCACAGGGTGTACGAGACTAAACTCGTCCTCTGGTTGTAACCTCAAGTTATTACAATGCGACTTCCGACTCAGAGCATCAGCAACTACATTTGCCTTTCCTGGGTGATAATGTATCTGCAAATTGTAATCCTTAATCAATTCAAGCCATCTTCTCTGCCTCATGTTCCGTTCAGGTTGAGTGAAGATGTACTTGAGACTTTTGTGGTCAGTGTACATGTTACAGATTTTACCAAGCAGATAATGTCTCCATATTTTTAGAGCGTGTACCACAGCAGCTAATTCCAAATCATGCGTAGGATAATTAACTTCATGTTTCCTCAACTGACGTGAAGCATAAGCAATCACTCTGCCTTCTTGCATAAGAACACAACCTAAACCAACTTTTGATGCGTCGCAGAAGACATCAAACGACTTCTCAATATCTGGTTGAGCTAAGACAGGGGCAGTGGTTAACAGTTTCCGCAAGGTATAGAAAGCTGTTTCACACTTCTCTGTCCACAAAAACTTCTGATCCTTCTGGAGCAAACTCGTCATTGGCTTTGCAATCTTGGAGAATTCTGGAATAAAACTGCGATAATACCCTGCTAAACCAAGAAAACTCCGGATCTCAGCAACTGAAGTTGGAGCTTCCCACTCCATTACTTCTTGTACTTTACTAGGGTCCATAGAGATTCCTGCTTCTGACAGGATGTGACCAAGGAATTGTACTTCCTTCAACCAAAACTCGCATTTACTAAACTTAGCGTAGAGTTTATGTTCCCGCAGCCTTGTCAAGACAATCCTCAAATGTTCTGCGTGGTCGTCTGGGTTCTCAGAATAAACCAAATGTCATCAATGAACACCACTACAAACTTATCTAGTTCTGGCATGAATACCGAGTTCATCAAACTCATAAAGTATGCTAGAGCATTTGTCAATCCAAAAGACATGACTAAATACTCGTATAGGCCATATCTGGTTGAAAAGCAGTCTTTGGGATATCTTGTGGTCGGATTCTAATTTGATGATAGCCTGATCTCAGATCAATCTTGGAGAATACTTTGGCTCTGGATAACTGGTCAAACAAAATATCTATCCGTGGCAACGGACATTTGTTCTTAACGGTCACGGCATTAAGCGGCCGATAATCCACACACATCCGCAAAGACTTGTCCTTCTTCTTGACAAACAATGCAGGACATCCCCACTCTGATACACTAGGTTGAATGAAGCCCTTGTCCAAAAGTTCCTTAATCTGAGTTTTGAGTTCAGCTAACTCGTTGGGCGGCATACGATAAGGTCTTCTCGAGATCGGTGCAGTTCCAGGTAACAGCTCAATGGCAAACTCCACTGCCCCGCTTGGGCGGTAAACCCGGCAATTCATCAGGAAAGACATCTGGGAAATCCCGAACAACTAGAATTTTTGACAGGCCTTCTATAGATAAGGTGCAAGATAGGTCGACAAAATCAGCACCTCGAGGAAGAGAGATGCGTAACTTTGTGTTTGTCCTTTTATCAGATAAGGTAAGAGTTCTATTTGCAGTGTCTAACACCGCATTCCACATACTCATCCAACTCATTCCTAGGACTACATCCATACTGAGTCCTGACAAAACTACTAAATTGGCTCCAAACTTATGCCCTCCGATGTCGATGGTCACATTACACACCATCTGTTTAGATAACACGCTACTCTCCCCACGGAGCTCACGCGAAACCCATAATCCATTTCAGAGATTTCTTGATTATGCTTTTGTGCAAATGCTTTACTCATGAACAAATGCGATGATCCAGTATCAATAAAAACAACTGCAGGATGATGGTTCACAGACACATACCGGCAGTTACGGGTTCTCCAGCACCAGCTTCTTCAACGGTCATGTTGTGCAGGCGTGCGGGGTAACTAGCCTGTTGCTTCTTTGGGTGGGGGCAATATCTTGCGAAGTGCCCCTCTTGGTTGCAATTGTAACATGGCCCACGAACTGAAGGTTTTCCTCCGGTCGAGCTGCCCTAACCTCCATGAGCTTGACTAGCAGCTACTTTGTATGGCCTCTGATTACGCTGAGCTTGCGGCTGATTCTTCTTTTGCGGTGGCCTAAAACGTGCCCCCGCGCTGGTGGTCGATACTGGTACGCTGAGCTGGTGGTCCTTTAGGCTGAGATGGTCCAGATTCCAAGGTCCTCTTCCTAGCCTTGCTTGCAGCATGCTTGTTGTTATGACCCTCTTGAATTAGGCAGTCACTTATGAAGTCATTGAAGGTGGTACGGGAAGATGTACCCACTGACTTTGCCATTTTAGTGTTCAAGCCTCTCTTGAAACTAGCAATCTTCTTAGCATCTGTGTCGACGAAGTCTGGAACATATCGAGACAAGGAATTGAACAAGTGATGATACTCGGTCACTGATCGAGTTCCTTGTGTTAAGCTCATGAATTCAGCCACCTTCATCTGAGTCAAGCCTGGCGGAATATAGTGCCTGCGAATAGCTTCCGCGAACATTCTCCAAGTGACAGGATGTACGGGCTGGATAAGTGGTACGGTGATGTCCCCACCAAATTCCGGGCTGGCCCCTGTAGCTGATGTGCAGCATATTCTGCCTTCAACTCCTCTGTAAGCCGGAGTAGTCGAACTTCTGCTCCATTGTATGCAACCACTCTTCTACTTGTAGAGGTCTGTGGCTTCCTTGAAAATTGGTGGCCTTGTGTCCAGAAAATCCTTGAACGAGCTGTACTGATTCGGCTCAGGGCGTTGATTGCCATGCGCCAAATTCTCTCTCGCAGAAGCGCCTCGATGTTGCGTTGACTTCCCAAGAACTGAGCGAAGAGTTGCTCGGCTGTGGGTGGTGGAGGAGGTGGTGGATCGCGGTTTTCCCTGTTACCATCATTACCACCACTACCACCACCACCGCCCCACTGCGAGTCATCGTCATCTGCATGTAGTGATAGCAATATTCATTAAATGATGTTGCCATTATTGCGGAGAACAATAAACCATGCCAACAGAAATTATTCAGAAAACGAATTCACCAAACAATTGCAGGGCATAATAAATCTTGATCCACATCGCATCATCACATGATAAAGATGCTCATTACATTACATACATACAAAAGTCAACATAACATCCATAGGTGCCCATACATACGGGACTTTCAAAGTTTTGCGTCACACGCGCACAGGTCCATCACACAACCTTACATCCACACGATAACCCCAAAAGATCAAGCGCTAGGACATGAGACAAGATCACTACTCGCTAACAATAACTAGTCTACTCCCTAATGGCACCATCGTCATCGTCGTCGTTGTCATCATCATCACTCGAGATGTTCGAAGAACCATTGGACGAAGCATGAGAATCCGGGTCCTCCTGAGGAAGGATAGGGTTCCTCTCATTCTCACGGCGATGAATCTCCTCATGCAGGCGGTCATTGTAGTCCTAGAGATGATGAAGTTGCAGCTCCAAATCTCCCACCTGTAGCCTGAGAAGCCTGTTCTGCTCATCGCGCGCATACCCTCAAGACAAACACTACGTAGCGACTCCTCAGTCTCGGCCATGATGGTGGATAAGAATGTCGTCATCCCCTGCTGGTCACTAAGCTGTTGTGCCGTCTCCTGCTCCCTCTGACGAGCCTGGTCTCTCTCAATGGTCATGTGAGCTAGCTGAGTGGTAAGAAGTCGACCTCTGTAGCATGTGCCACCTGACCCTGGTGATGTGCAGCTATCTCCTCACTGAGGATGTGGTCCAGGTGGTCGTAGCTACGTGATAGACATCCGTAGGTAGCCATGAGTGTAGCCATCGCACTCCCAGCTGGCCCTGCGCAGTGCTCACGCTTTGAAGAACTGGTCCCCACACAGTGGCACCCGCTGACGCCACACTGACTGGTACCGATCTGCTGTAGGGAAGACACCGGTTGTGGCCTGGGCAACTACCTCTGGATGATCCTCCTTGATGTCCCGAAGAACAGTGTACGCAACTTGGTTGGCTCCATCCCAAGGAGTCCTGCCCTGAAGAGCAAACCCTGCGGCACCACACATGATCCTGCGGATCACGGCTGGGCACGTCCACCAACTGTGTACTTGTAGCGATCCTCTGAAAACTGAACTCGATGCCACTCATATTGCGGCTCCTGGCCCTCCTGGTATCCGACTAAGTGCAGCACCCTCCACAAAAAGAGTAGGCATGCCGAACTCCTCCCGAAAATCCTCTGACCCCTCGGCTATCCAGGGTCCCAGCATGTAATTGGGCCTCCTGCCTCCAGTCGACTTGCGGGCAGTACGCTTAGTGTGGGCCATCTGAAAGAAGTGTATCGACATAGTTTTTTAATTAGTGAGAACACACTTTTATTTAAGAACGGGATGGATAACGTAAGGAAGGAAGTAAGATTAATGCAAAATTATATGATCATGATGCATGAGCGTAACATAACAGAATTTTACCCTTGCCGTATGGACGACAGAAATAACAGAATTTAAATATGATGCACAACCCCCAAGTTAGTACTTAAATAGCCACCTAAATTCCTATTGGGCATAAGGACTTGGTCACTGGCACACCTTAGCTTTAATCCTTAAGATTTTCCAAATCCTAATATAACTATAAGTTGGCAAATATAGCTTTATCCTTTATAAAATATTTTTTTTTAAAATACACCCATGAACAGTAACGCAGAACCTGCTCCGATGCCAGCTGTAACAGAACCGACCAATTTGCACCAGATTAAGCACTGAACACCTCCGCTCTCGTAGAAATCATCGAGTACTTAAGCTCGTACAACCCGGTAGTCCGGAAATCTCGAAGGATTTCAAATCATTCAACGACATCCAGCCAAGATCGTACTTGTTCCACGAACATGCTCACGGGTTACATCACAGTTGCATAAAGTTCAAATTACATCGGAGTACGAAATAATATTACAAACCATAGTTTGATAGTAATAGCAGAAGCAACATAGTCTTTCAAACATAAGTTTGGATTGTTCATAAATACGGTGCCATCAGTTGACCGGGTCCACAAAAGCAACAGATGAGATAAGTGTTGACCATGCCCTTGGTCTAGTCATCACCTGTTACTGGGTACAAGCAGTTCTCGCAGTAGCCATAAAAGAACTGGCCATCTGCAACAACAAGGGAAATAAACCCTGAGTACGAGAAGGTACTCAGCTAGACTTACCCGACAAAACCAGAAATAATGAGACACCAAGGATCATGTAGGCTATATAAGTGGGGTTGGCTGTACATACTCCTTTGCACCTGTACTAAAACTCAGTTTTAGATGTTGGCAATTGCTTTTAGTCATTAACTCTACCTTACTAGATTTGCACCTGTACTAAAGAAGCACTTGCTAATTAATCAATCAAGAGTGACTATTTCATCAATAGCCTTTCAGATTCCATAACCATTTTAGTTCCATAAGTTACTACTACGGTAACACATGCTCAGTCAAGTTACTCACTAACCAGGAGCGATGGCGATTATATCGATTCCTACCAGCTGGGGATAAAAATGTCGCACACTCGCCCGACACACCCTGCCAGGTGGCCGTTGGCGACCACTTCAGGAGGTTCGAGAACCCAAATCGCGGGACGGCCATGGGCCCTTCTACACCGGGGTTTATCTTAATGCCAGGTCGCTCAAGCTATTAACTGCCCACGGTCATGCCAGGTCGATCAGGCCGTGCCTGCCCTCGGACCATGCCAGGTTGCTCAGAATAGTTGCCCACGGTACATATAAAGGCCCTGGGTGTTAGGCGTCAACATCTCCATCACCGGCTCGAAAAACCTTACTCGGCTTCACGGGAGGTACCCGCACCTGCTCCGTTAAGTGATTGACGCGTTCAAAATGACTGAGGTGTGCCTTCGTCGGGTCCTAATCGACACAGACGGGAGACTACTAGCACACAGGACCCATGTCCTGCTGCTCCTACATCCCGCCCAGTCTCAATTTAATTATCACATGGTTATCTTCATGATAGCACCAAGCTAAACATGTTTAGTATCCACCTATATGCGGGGGACAGGAAATCACCCGACTTTTACCGGTCTAAGCAGGGCTAAGCATAAACGAACCTAGACTTAACAGGGATAACAAGATATAATTGCAGGTGGACAAGGATAAGTAAATAATGCATCAACGGTATTACTCAACTCCTATAACCTAATGCAACAATCATATCAGGTTAATTGTAAAGTATTTGCAAACCGTAGGAGTTAGAATGCTCCGGGGCTTGCCTTTCTCAAAGTTCGACGGACGGTGATCGCGGCACTCCAGCAGCTCTTCAACGTCTCCTCCTGGGATTTTCTCTTCCGGCGGTCTCCTCCTGGTACTGCTCCTCGGGTGACAGATCCTGAACTTCCACTACCGATCCTGCATGATGCATAACATGAATAAATAACGCGAATGCATGCGGGATGCATGGGGATGCAACATGGAACAAGGCATTCCAGGAGATAAGCACATGACATCTACTGCTACTCAACTGCTTAACCTCCCATATTCAACTTGTTAAGCTATGTTGTCACCACATCAAAGTATACTTAATGAGTTTATCACCCTCTAATTACTTGCTGAAATAAATCTAATTAAACTAGCCTATAACAGCAACCCATCCTAGATTTCTTCAGAAAAATCTACAGAAATTACTGGAAGTTACCAATATGTAATCTAGTCCCTGGTCCAAATTTCATCCCATTTGGACTTAGACTCCACCCCCTATGAAAAAGACAAATTCTATCATGAAAAGGTGCTTTGAACTACACATCCTATCATAAAGTGTCAAACAACACGTTTCATAATTTTCTTCTGAACTTCTTATCACAAGAGCAGTCAGCAAAATTTACCAAGTCCATACTCTTCATATTTTGAATTACTACAAAATAAACAAGAAAGCAGCGTTTAACCATTTTATTACTACTGCCCAATTGTTTCACAGAACAACCTCATATTATATTTTTCTCTGAAACTACACATTCATACAAACCTAACAAAATGCAATCAATCACATTTTTCTGACTTATACATAATTAGTATGCATTTTTCAAGTTAACAACCCTTTTCTAACTTAAGTAAATCTACACATAAAAATATCACCAATAATGCATTTAACATTTTTCACAGATAGGTCTAAACATGCAGAGCCCAACAAAATTTATTTCACCAGATTTGGACTTAAAATGAGCCTTGAACACATTTTAGAAGCCTTTAACCATTTGTGCAAAAACTGGGTTAAAGAAAAACTAAATCTAAAACACTACGGATACCCAACATAACTCAGCCGAGGCCCAACGCAACGCAGCCGAGGCTTAGCAAAACTGCCACGCACACCTGGCACTTCCGAGCCTCACTGCACACAGACTTCCCTTTTCTCTCGTACTCACTCTTTCTCTGTCGGTCGAGGCCCACTAGACAGGCGACCAATTTACTAAGGCCAGGCTCGGCAGGTTACCGCGCGAGGCCAGGCTCGGCAGTCAACGGCGGACTTTGGCGCCATCGCTGTTGACCGGCCCTAGCTCACCGGTGGCGAGGCTTTTGGTGACGTCGAGGCCAGCACTGGACGCGGGTTTGCGAGACGAACACGACTGACTGACTTGCCGAGCCAGAGGGATACCGGAGCAAGCTCGACGGCAGCCATGGCGGAGCGGCGGCTCTGCGACGCGTCTGCGAAGCTCATCCCGGTGAGGTTGAGGCCCGGTGAGACCAGCACTAGCTTAAGCAAGTCCTAAGCGACCTATTAAGGCGACTTTCGAGCCTTGGCACCCCCAGCATTGCTCGGCGCCATGCGCGGCGACGATCCGCGGCGGTCACGGCGGCGACTGAACCCTGCTCCGGCAACACAAGGCACGAGAGAGGTCTCCGTCTGACCCTAAGTTACTATGGAGGTTGGGAAGGTAGGAACTGGGCTCTGATTGGGATGGTTTGGCCGGAGATGGCCGGTCCACGGTAGGGTCATGGCGGCGGCCTTGGCGGAAGCTTGAGGATGGCATCCGTTGTTCCGGCGGCTAGAAGGGGATAGAGAAGAAACCAACCCTTGCCGGAGAAAGAGGAGGTCAAGACGGAGAGGATGGCGGGAGGAATTGGGCGGCGGTGCGGTGTAGCGAGTAATCGCTCGCCGGAGTTCGGCGGGCGGCGGCGGCGGCGTGGAGCACTAGTGAAGATGGAGCGAAGCAGAGGAGTGAGAGAGCGAGAGATGGTGAGCGTGCGGAGCCACGAGCGCGGAGCGGAGAGGATGCAAATGAGCAGGAGGGCGCAGGTTGGTGCACCTGGCCCAGTTCCCGTCGGGGAGGAGCTCCCGACCGGCGCGGCGGCGTCAGGCATCGCGCGACAAGCGGCGGGCGAGGACGGGGTGCATGGTGCGACGTGGCGCTTGCTGCGCAAACCATGGGCGGTGATGACGGTGGTTTGGCCGGCCGGCGAGGCGGTCTCGCGGCGGCGGACGGTTTCTGCCGGCACGGAGGGACTGCGTTTGCGCGCGGGGGAGAAGGAGAGGGGCTGACAGGGGGGTCCCACTGGGGTTAAACTAATGAAGTTTGGTTGAAAACTTTGATGCTTCACAACTCCTAAACTAAGCTGAATTAGGAAAAGGTCTAAAAGAAAAGTTGCTTAGAATTTTGTAAAGAACAATTCATATTTAAGGCCCAAGTCCAAATTCTGCGTAGAACAAAAGATTTAGTGCTAAACTATTTTTCTAATGCAAGAAATCATAATTTAAAAGCTTTTTTCTGGAAAGTGCTTTAAAGAAAAGTTGTTCCTTTCTCAAGATCTACAACTTCGTTATAAGGCACTTGGTCAGAAACAGAAAGCATAACAAGGTTATACTAGACACTAACACAAGGACTTAAGTATTCAACAAGCATATGCACAAGAAATGATGAGATGCTATGCTCATGCCATGTCAAAATTATGCATTTTAAGGAATGCTTAACACCTAGGGTGTTACAGTCCCATGCTCTCATAGTTAGGTCTCTCATGATGATTGATGCAAGGTTCTTGTTCCTCTTTCTATATGCTCTAATAGCTTTCTTGCAGCTGAGTAGTCTCCCACTTTGTGTCTCCGAGTGCTCTAATCTGATTGACCAACGTCATGAATCTGTCAAACTTTGTTGAGTGGTCTCACTTTCTTGCTTGCAAAGTTCTCAATCTTTCCATGAAGAAGCCTCTATGTTGCACTTCCTCACACTCGCATCACCCTCAATGATATCCTGAGTGTATCCCAAATCTTCTTGGCATTCTCCATTCCATGTACCTTGTTGCTTTCTTTAGGCTTTGGCATGATAGAATCAATGATGCGGCTTGAACATTTGTTGAAACTCAAACATATCATTGTCGGTGAACTCTTGACCTTCAACATGACTTGGTCCATTTCAACAATCTCCTAAACTCTTGCAGCAAGAAGGTGTAGCTTCATCTTGTGTGCCCAATCATTGTAGTTGATTCCATCCAAGGAGGTGGCTTGCCTAGATTGACGCTAGGCAATTGCATGACCTTGCCCATATGGCTATAGTCATATGGCACTCTAGTGAACTCGGTGTCTTTCTTGCCTTTCTCTTCATCTTCCTCTTCTTGTCATCCTTGGGCGGCTGATTTCCACCGCTTTCGTATGCTTCGGCTTTGCTTCCAAAGCTCGCCTCAAACTCTCCATCTCATCTTTCATTCTCTTCATCTCATCTTCATGCTTCTTTGCTGATCTTGAATTATCTGAGCAGTAACCTTCTTGACAATCTCATCAAGCTGTTCTTGACTTATGGTAGACATGATTCTCCCTACGCGGTGAAGCGCTAACCAAGGGTTAGGCTCCGATACCAATTGAAAGGACGAATCAGCCTAGAGGGGGGGTGAATAGGTGATTTTTGACTATCTGAAATTCACCAAACTAAAGATGTAGTTAGATAGCAACCGAAGAGGCCGGTTTGTTTGGGGAGGTACTACCGGGTGTGAAACACCGGTACTACCAACACAAACAAACGGCACAACGGGATCCTAAAAGAAACTACAAAACCGATGAATGTAAGCTATGAAGATAATACAAGTTTCTGACCCACTTTCCTAAGAATGATATATGGTAAATCTACTCTCACCAAACATTGGTTGCAACCCTTGATGTAGATCGAGCCTTCCCAACCTAGAAAGAGATAGGGATAGGAAGAACACGAAGACACAAAAAAGTGAAGTAGAGACAATAGGGACACCAACAAAAAGCACAAGGGACACGCGATTTATCCCGAGGTTCGGCAAATCCACTAGGAGTGCCTACTTCCTCGTTGTTGAGGTGACCACAAAGGTCGGAGTCTATTTCACCTCCTCGCCTCACTCAAGCAACCACAAAGGCTACGAGAGTATCTCTACTAGAAATCTCAGGGTAATACAACGCTTCGGGGAGCCCTCACAAGAAATCAATACGGCTACCACGAAGACACCTAAACGGCTAGAGCTCAAAGGCTCAAGAGAGAGTAAAAGACACAAGCAAGCCTGCAAGATGGAAACCAAGTGCTCAAGTCGAAGATTGATGCTTCCCACTCTCGAATCTCACTTCCCTAGCTCAAATCTCGCAAGGAAATGAATCTAGGAGCTAAGGGGGGAGAGAGAGGGGTGAGTCAATGCTTGGAGAGTGTTTGTCATGAGTTAGGTCAGCAATAAGTGTTATGGAGTGAGTGGGTGACCGTGGAAAGAGAAGAGGAGAGGCATTTATACTCCCTTAGTCCGAGACTGGTCGGTACCACCGCCACTCCTGGCCGTGTACCACCGACAGTTAACAACGGTCGAAAGAATCCAGATCTGACCAAACAAGCAACACCGACCTCACGTCGGTACCACCGCAGGCGGTAGTACCGAGGTAATGGCGGTATACCGCCAGGCCAAATTGGCCGCGAACAGAGAGCATCTCACAAAGGGACTTGGTCCCTCGGAAAACTACCGCCCAAAGGTAGGTACCTCCGAGGTCGGTGGTACCGAGGTTATGGCGGTACCACCGCCAGGCCATTTTCAATTCTACACAGGGAGCTCTGCAAACTTGGTTACCACCGCCTTGGGTCGGTAGCACCGAGGGCGGTACTACCGAGGTAATGGCGGTACTACCGCCAGGCCAACATCAGCGCGGACAGAGAGCCTTGCAAACTTGGAAACTACCGGCCATGGGTCGGTAGCACCGGGGGGCAGTACTACCGAGGTAATGGCGGTACCACGCTAGGTCAAAACAACTCTATCCAAAGAGGGTTGCAAAACCAGGTTACTACCGACCTTGCGTCGTGGTACCACCGCGGGCGGTAGTACCGAGGTTATGGCGGTACTACCGCCAGGTCATTTTTTGACGAACACAGAGAGGGTGTTTGAGCGCTGCGCAGAGAAGCCGTGGTCGGTACCACCGACCACCCATGGTCGGTACCACCGACCATATGAAATTACCCTCTACGTGTTCGTGATTGTGCGGTGTCTCTCAAGCGAACTATGGTTAGTCGATTTGAGCACTTTTCTCCACATCTAGCCAACTTACTTTTGACCCTCTTCATAGTCCGGTTACCTATAACTCATGTTTAAAATGAATTTTAAACTACCACTTGAGCTAGGCATCTTTATGTCCAAAAGTATCCTACGTGCTTTGTTCACGAGATTTCAACGTTTCAAATCTTTCAAAGGACTAACACCTGCATACATGCTTTTATAAACTGGTTAGTCCCTAATTTGATTGTCATTAATTAGACAAAACCCACATTGGGGGCGAATGCACTTTCAACCGCAAAAGGGTACCCCCAATCAACGCAAACAAATAGGTTAAACCTAGAACACCAATTAATAAACCCAGCTAGACTAACCTTCCAAAGAACCGACCCCTCGAGGCCTGCAACGCTGGCCCACCACCAAAAAGCATGGGCTCGCCAAAGCCTTACCGACCGCCTCCAGGTAGCCTACCCCTCGAGCCCGGCGCGTAGGCACGAACCCGCTACAGCCGTGCACCGCTCCTCGGGACCCTGCACGGGGACCTCGAGCCTCTCCAGCACGATAGCCTATCTCTCGAGGCTCATTACACCCCAGGCCTCGAGCTGGAGCGCAACCTCTACTCACCCAAGCCCTCCGCGCCAGGGCTCGGGCGAGCGCTCCACTACCCTTCGAAGCCCCTCACGAAGAGGAAGTTTCCCGCTCCCCAGCTCTGACGACCGTACCAACCCCCACGCAGCGCAATTAATGCTTTCACCTACTCCGGTCACATCCTCTGGCACACGATGCGTGCCACAGCGAGCCAGAGTCAGGGTCAAACCTCGTTTTCACCACAGGCATAGTCAAAAGGGGACGTACAACACTGTTAAGCCATACCCTACGCTGTTGCACGTCCAAGCCATGTCTCGAGGCCCGGATACCTGCTGCTCAATCGGGTTTCCCAGGACTTGCCCATACCTGCGAGGACTCGAGCCCCCCGTAGGCGCCACCTCGAAGCCGGCTCAGAGCCCCTCGAGCCCCGGCTACTTTCATGCTATTGGAGGACAGGTACCCCAAGACTCGGAGGGACCCAGCCACGTCATGTACGTGCGGAATGGACGCTGCATGGCCTCACGTCGCCATGCCTCCATGTCCGCTCCCGGGAGGGAGGCCATGCTTCAAGGACGCTTCAACAGCAACTCCCACGTCGGCTCCAGTGGTATTGACAAGACGGGGTTCCTACTCTCCGCCGTATTAGGCATTGTACATCCCGACTCTTGTATCACACCTATGTAACCTGGCCTCCTCTTGCTCTATAAATGGGGACACCAGGGACCTTCACTCACCCGGTCACACAGATACGGCTAGACACACGCGTACGCACAAGTCCGCACAAGTCCACACTACACACACATACGAGTCCGGACTCTGGTCCAGGCTCGTTGAGCTAGTATTGCCCCTGTACAAGCACTTAGGTGCAAGTAATACAAGAACCTCCTCCCCCCGCTGGACGTAGGGCCTTCTTTGCCCGAACCAGGATAAATCTTGTATCCCCTTGCATCACCATCCAGAAAGAGAGCACGCGATCATATTACTAGTTGGTGTCATACCCCCGGGGTCGAAACACCGACAGTTCTTATGCAAGAAGGCAGAGTGATTGCTTATGCATCACGACAATTGAGGAAACATGAGATTAACTATCCTACGCATGATTTAGAGTTAGCCGCTGTGGTGCACGCTCTAAAAATCTGGAGACATTATCTGCTTGGTAACGTCTGTAACATGTACACTGACCATAAGAGTCTCCAGTATATCTTCACTCAACCTGAACTGAATATGAGGCAAAGAAGATGGCTTGAACTAATCAAAGATTACAATCTACAGATACATTATCATCCAGGGAAAGCAAATGTGGTTGCCGACGCTTTGAGTCAGAAATCACACTGCAATAATTTGAGGTTACAACCAGAAGACGAGTTTAGTCTCGTACACCCTGTGATTCTGCACAATATCAAGCCGCAACGCACCTTAGTTGATCAGATTCTTGAAGGGCAGAAAACAGACAAGGGAATTTATCATATCAAGGAAAGGCTGATGACCGCAACTGAACCAGTAAACATTTTCGGATTGATGATAAGGGAGTGTTCTGGTTTGACCAGCGCCTAGTAGTGCCTAAGAATAGGAACTCAAAAACCGGGTCATGGATGAAGCCCATTTATCCAAGTTATCTATTCATCCTGGAAGCACTAAGATGTATCAAGATTTGCGTCCAAGGTTCTGGTGGACCAAGATGAAGAAAAGGATTGCCGCGTACGTAGCCAGATGCGACACGTGTTGTCAAGTAAAAGCTATCACCTGAAGCCAGCCGGAACACTTCAACCGTTACCAATACCCGAGTGGAAATGGGAAGAAATAGGTATGGATTTCATCACCGGTTTGCCAACCACCCGGAAAGGAAATGACTCAATTTGGGTGATAATTGATCGTCTTACCAAGACCGCTCATTTTATTCCAGTCAAACCTGTTATCGAGCACCGGACTATGCGAGATTTATATCAATCAAATCGTTCGACTGCATGGTATACCCAAGGTTATAGTTTCGGATCATGGAACAAATTTTACTGCACCATTTTGGGAGAAACTGCAAAAGGAATTAGGCACGAAACTAATCCGTAGCTCCGCCTATCATCCCCAAACCTTAGGACAAACCGAAAGAGTGAATCAAGTCTTGGAGGACATGTTGAGAGCCTGTGTGATTTCAGCAAGGGGATCTTGGGAGAAATGGTTACCGTTAGCTGAATTTGCATATAAGAATGGCTATCAAGAAAGCATACAGATGGCACCTTTTGAAGCTCTTTATGGTAGAAGATGCAGGACACCGGTGAACTGGGTTGAACCAGGAGAACACCGATACTATGGAATTGATTTTGTTAACGAAGCAGAAGAACAAGTTAGAATAATCCAACAACATATGGTAGCTGCGCAGTCTCGACAAAAGAGCTATGCAGACAAGAGAAGAAAACCGCTTGAATTTAGCGAAGGCGATTATGTGTATCTGAAAGTGTCACCCATGAAAGGTGTCAGACGCTTCGGCGTGAAAAGGAAATTAGCGCCAAGATTTGTGGGACCTTACACGATCGTGGAAAGGAGGGGAGAAGTAGCTTATCAGCTACAGCTACCTGAGCATTTGAAGGCTATATTCCCTGTATTCCATGTGTCACAATTAAAGAAATGTCTTCGAGTTCCCGAAGAAGAGGTACAACCGGCCAATATCAAGTTGCAATCCGATCTCACCTACTCAGTGGAACCGTATCGGGTGCTTGATGAAAAAGAAAGAATAACTCGCGGGAGAATAGTAAAGCAATACAAAGTATATTGGAGTGAGCAAGA
Organism: Coix lacryma-jobi var. lacryma-jobi; assembly: GCA_009763385.1. Lineage (NCBI taxonomy): Eukaryota > Viridiplantae > Streptophyta > Magnoliopsida > Poales > Poaceae > Coix > Coix lacryma-jobi. The sequence continues at coordinate 98,050,336 of CM019830.1, read as the reverse complement.
TGAACGAGATGCCACTTGGGAAACGGAAGACTATCTGAAAGAGGTGTACCCACACTTTTATAAGAAATGGTTAATAACTTAAATCTCAGGACGAGATTCTTTTAAGGAGGGGAGGGCTGTAACACCCCTGGTGTTAAGCAACCCTAAATGCATAACTTGACATCTCATGTGCATAAGCATCATCATCATCCCATGTTGCATTTTGTTTGTTAAGTGTCATTTCATGTGTTGGCTTGTAATGTTATACTTGGTGAGATGCTTGTTTGACTTGCTTTTGGAGTGTGTGAGTATCCTAAGTAGTTGAACCTTGTTGAGGAGTCCAAATGAAGCTAGGTTTGTGTTGGTCTTTTTGGCTAACCAAGTCATTAACCCTAGATGCCTTAATGGAGCCCTAGAGCCCCTTTGTTTGACTAACTGAGACCTCCTTGATAGAAGCTTTGCATGGCTGTGGGCCCCTAACCAAAAGTGTGTAGAATTTAGAGTAGAACAAAAAGTATTTAAGGGCCAACTCATGAAAATGAGTTTAACAAGGTGTTTTAGGACCCCAAGGCAGAAATGGGGGAGGTTAGACTTAGAAAAATTTCCTAAGTCCCTACCTGGCAAAACAGTTTCGCTGAGCGATCTTTGGAGCTTTTCTGGAAGCAATCTAGGCCGAACCAAAGCTTGATCTTGTAACCAAAGTTGTAGTTGGCATGTAGCTCTACTCAATGGAACAAGTGGTTTAGCGTTTCATCAAGTGGATTAGGAGCTAATCGCGTCCAAAGTTTGGCCATCAGTCGGCCATCTGCGACTGAATCGGCCGATTCAGTTTGAATCGGGCCGTGCCATGCCGACCGCGCGCAGGACTCGCCCACCACGTGGCGCGCGCCGGCCAGGGATGCAGCGTTCGCGCGCGGCGTGGCGTGCACAAGGCCGCCTCGCCCCTGCCCGAAGCTGCACTCCCTCCATTCTGTCCCTCTCGCTCTCTCGCCGTCGCCCAAGCGGAAGAGAAGGGGGAAAACAGAGCGCCGCCGCCGTTCGCCGCCGTTCGCCGCCGTCCGGCCGCCTCGCCACAAGCCCAACCACCCACAAGGCTTCGCCGTGAGCCCCCACATCTCTTGCTACCCTTAGCGCCCCATAGGAGACCCTAGGCAAGCCTCGGGATGAGCCGCCGCCATGGGCGCCATGACCGCCAAGCTCGGTTTGCCGTGGCCGGCCTCCTTCCCGTGGTTTCGTGTCGCCCTAGATCACGTTCAAGGTTAGGGAGGTTCGTAGAAGATGTAGAAGATGTAGAAGGAGACAGTTTGGCCAGTTAGGGTTTGGAGACCGCAGTACGCCACGCCCACCTTGTCCGCCATGGCCGGCGAGGTCGGTCCGCCGTGGCCAACCCCCTTCCCGTGCCCGTCCGTTGGTCCTAGCTAGCATTCGCGAGTCGCCTCGGACCGTAGAAGGCGTTGGTGGTGTTGGTTGAGTCGATTAGGGTTTGGTAGTGTCAGTACGCCGTGTCTGCCATGGTCGCCGGAGTCAGCATGGCCGTGGTCGCGGGTGCTCGGAGTAGGAGCCCAGGCTCCTGAGCCTCAGGTTAGGGTTGTGAAGGTCGCCGGAGTAGAAATCGCGCGTTGGTTTGGCTCGGGATGACTGGAGCCGGCCGGCGTAGCATGTCCGCGCCGCCGTGTCCGCCATGGTCGCCGGCGAGCTCGATTTGAGCATGCGCTAGGCCTGAGTGTGGTACCGTCGGGTGCGGAAGAAGGAGAGGAGTAGGGTGGAGGTGTCCGTTTCGCCGGAGAGGTCGCCGCCGGCGAGCTTTGCCGCGGTCAACCTTTCCCCTGCTTCAGTGTGACTAACCGGTGGGGTCGGTTTGACAAGGGTCCCGTGGGTCAGTGGCTCGGGTCCCGGTTGTCAGTGTCTTGGGTGCAATAGCCTAGGTGTGTGTAGCAGTTTAGGTTAAAGGGTTTTTCAGGGTTTTGTTTAAATAGGTTTCAGAATTGTTTGATTAGTTTGTTTAATTCATATCTTGAGTTCTGTAAATGCTAAAAAGGTGAAACAAGTTCTATTAAGTTTGTTGTGATGACTTCTATGCATGAAAAATATAATATGTCCAGTTTGTGATAAAGTTGCGTGTGGTTATATTTAATTCATGTTTAGGCTGAAATCTTGTTAAATGCATAGTAATCTGTGTATTGCTTAGAAAAATGTGATTCTTGTTTGTTTAGGTTTGTATTGATGAATAGCTTCTGGTAAAAATGTAATATGATGTTGTTCTATGGAATATTTTGGCAGTAGCAATTAAAATGAATAAATGCTATTTTCTTGTTTATTTTGTAGTAATTAAAATATGAGGAGTTTGAACCTGAGAATTTTTATACACTGCTCCTGTGCTAAGAAGTTCAGTAGAAAAATGAGAAATCTGTTGTTTGACACTTTCTGCTAGGATGTGTAGCTCAAAGCACCTTTTCATGATAGAATTTGTCTTTTTCATAGCGAATGGAGTTTAAATCCAAATGGGGTGAAATTTGGACAGGGGACTAGATTAGGTGTTGTTCACTTCCAGTAATTTCTGTAGATTTTTCTGAAACTGTCTAGGATGGGTTGCTGGTATAGGCTTGATTAAATGGATTATTTCAGCAAGCAATTAAAGGGGAATAAATTAATTAAGTGAAGTGCTTGCTGTGGTAATTGTGAGTCCTAACTAACTAATTTGGTAGGTTAATTGTTGGTTGGATGTTTAGATCTTTTGTAATCACTAGTTTGATGTGACTACCTTGTTGAAGAGAACGCAGTAGATGACATGTGCTTATCTCCTGAGTTATCTTGTTCTATGTTGCATCCCCATGCATTCCATGTGCATTCATATTACTTATGCGTGTTATGCATCATACAAGATCGGTAGTGGAGACCCAGAACTCACCACCGGAGGAGCCGTCTCCGGAGGAGACCCAGGACCAGAGGACCGAAGAAGGAGACGTCGAGGACCTGCCTGAGTGCCACGACCATTGTCCCTTCGACTTTGAACGAGGCAAGCCCTGGAGCATCCCACTCCTACGGTTCATATTAACCTGATATGTTTGTTGCATTAGGTTATAGGAGTTGAGTGATACCGTTGATGCATTATTTACTTATCCTTGTCCACCTGCAATTATATCTTGTTATCCCTGTTAAGTCTAAGCTCGTTTATGCTTAGCCTGCTTAGACCGATAAAAGTCGGGTGATTTCCTGTCTCCCGCATATAGGTGGATACTGATCATGACTAGCCTCGTGCTATCATGAAGATAACCATGTGATAATTAATTTGAGACCGGGCGGGATGTAGGAGCAGCAGGACACGGGTTCTGTGTGCTAGTAGTCTCCCGTCTGTGTCGACTAGGACCCGATGAAGGCACACCTCAGTCATTTTGAACGCGTCAATCACCTAACGGAGCAGGTCGGAGTACCTCCCGTGAAGCCGAGTAGGGCTATTCGAGCCGGTGATGGAGATGTTGACGCCTAACACCCAGGGCCTTATATGTACCGTGGGCAACTATTCTGAGCAACCTGGCATGGTCCGTGGACAGGCGGGGCCTGACTGACCTGGCATGACCGTGGGCAGTTATAGCTTGAGCGACCTGGCATTGAGATAACCCCCTGTGTAGAAGGGCCCATGACCGTCCCGCGTGTTGTGTTCTTGAATTTCCTGAAGTGGTCGCCGACGGCTGCCTGGCAAGGTGTGATCGGGCGAGTGTACGACATCTTTGTCTCCAGCTGGGTAGGAATCGATTATAATCGCCATCGCTCCTGGTTAGTGAGTAACTTCACTGGGCATGTGTTACCGTAGTAACTTATGGAACTAAAGATGGTTATGGTACTGAATCTGAAAGGCTATTGATGAAATAGTCCCTCTTGTTGATTAAATAGTCAAGTGTTTGCTCTAGATTAGGTGCAAAACTAGTTAATCAGGCTGAATACTTAAAACTGACTCCTAATGCTTTAATGTTGATTATTTAATAATGAAAACGCTTTTATGCAAAAGGGTAAGTATGGCCAACCCCAAATACAGCCTTGCATACTCCTTGGTGTCATTTATTTCTGGTTTATGACGGGTAAGTCTAGCTGAGTACCTTCTTGTACTCAGGGTTCTATTCCCTTGTTGTTGCAGATGGGCAATGCTTCTACGGCTATTGCGAGAACTGTCTGTACCCCGTCGAGGGTGGTGACTAGACCATGGGCATGGTCAACTCTTACCCTTCCCTGATGCTTTTGTGGACTGATCAGGCATTGGCACCGTATTGTGAACTGAGAACTTATGTTTAAAACTATGTTGCTTCCGCTTTCGAAATTCGAACTATGGTTTGTTATAACTGTTGAACTCCGATGTATTGAATTATGTGTGAACTGAATGTACCTCGTGGACATGTATGCTAATCTATTACGATCTTGGCTAAAGTTGAATGATTTGAAATCCTTCGAGATTTCCGGACTACCGGGATTGTACGAGCTTAGTATCTGAAATCTCTGTGAAAGCGGGGATTCGATGCTTAATCTGGTATAAATTGGTCGGTTCTGTCACAGTTGCCGACGGTGAGGCTAGGTTCGACGCGTTCCCCTTGACGAGACGGTTCGGGTGGTGATGTTGGTTGGGCCAGCGCGCGGCCGTAGCTCGCCGGCGGCGAGCGATGGCGGATGGCGGCGGCGGGAGCACTCGGCTAGCCCGTTTCTGGCGGTCACCGGTAAAATCGATGGAGTGGGGGCATCAGTGAACCCTAAGAGAGCTATTAGGTGGGCTGGTGTAATACCTCTGGTGTTTAAGCCAGTTAAAACCTGACATGTCATCATGAGCATGGAAAGCATTCATGTAGCAACACTAAAGATGCATTTACAATTTGCATAGAACTTGATCTCAAATGCATCGTGTGCTTGATTAAATTCTGTTTTGCTCAATTGATGTGTGATGCTTAGGGTATCATAGTGGCTGATTTCTAGGGAAGATAGGATTATATAGTCATATGGTTCATGAAATCACAAGTCATTATAGTGGCCCTATGATAAAGACTATGATCCAAGCTGAATCTGGACATGGCTCTTAAAACAAAGTTGTAGATACTAATGAATGGAGCAACTTTGGTATATAAAGTTTACACAGGTTCTGTACAGAATTTTGAATTAAATCAAATTTGTTTAAACCCTAGAATCTACCCTTGAACTACAACTTTCAAACCTTTGAGAATCTGACCTTGGTCTTTTAATAAAAGTTGTAGGGAATGACATATGTGACAACTTTCATATTCACAGATTTTGTACTTTTGTTCAAAATTTGGTCGCAATTCGAAAGGGGACAAACTGCACTGTAGCTACAGTCCATGGCGCTCTGCATGGCGTCCACGGCGGCCACCCACGCGCCGTGGCGTTCTACGGCGCCGACACGTCCTCGTCCACGCGCCTCTCTCTCCGTCCGCATGCGCAACTAGCTGGCACACCTGTTGCTCACCTCGCCGTCCACAAAACCGCCTCTCCATCGCCTCCCCACTCCTTTCTTTCCCTCTGTTCGCGCCGGCCGGGACAGGGAACTCCGGCGAAGAAATCCGTCGTCGTCGAGCTTCCTATGTTGTCGCCGTCTCACCCACAGCTCCGCCACCATCCCAGCTTCTCCCTGACCCACTGAATCGACCCCAAGCCGCCTGCATTACCCGGCCGAGCCTCTTCTTCCCAGCTCCGGCGAGCGGCCGCCGCGGTCGGGTTCGCCGTGGTGCGGTAAGTCCGGAGCTCCTCGAGCCAAATTGGTTGCGCCATTAGCTCTGTCTTGGATCCGTGATCACCGTCGGCTCACCATACAGGTCGCTACCGCGCCGGAGGAGCCGGAACACCGCCGCGAGGCCTCGGTCCGCCGCCGCCTTCGCCGCCGTCGTCAACCTCTACCTCCCCGAGCCTCTCCGACCGACCTAGCGCGAGCACTAACCCTAGGTGAGCCTCCCTGGTGCCGATGCTCGCGTCCCTTTGGTCTCTACCGCGTTGCCTTGGCCGGAACGCCGACGTGCCGCCGAGTTCGGTGCGGCCGAGCCGCCATGGCCGCGGGCACCACCTCTCCGGCCGTCCCTAGCCCCGACCGAGCCCTTGGTTGTGTTCGCGAGGTGATGTAGAGCGCGTAGGTAGCCTCGGTTGAGCCACTGGCTTCGCCGCCGGCGAGAACGGCCGGCGGTCAACGCTGCCGCGCGCGCGGTCAGCGCCGGCGCGCGCGCGGGCCTGGGCGCCTGGGCCCGCGCCACTTGTTATTTTTACTGTATTTTTGTTATAGCACCTAAAATCATTAAAATTTGGACAAGTTTTACTGGGGTATTAAAATAGTTAAATAAATGGTTTAGGCACTTTAATAATTTCTGTAGGTTTTTCCTGTGGTCCAAAAATTGTGAAATCAATTTTGTGGTCAATTTCAGCACAAAACATACCTCTACAAAAATTATGAGCCTTTTTGGTAAAAATAAATATTTAACTCTAATGAATATGCCATTAAACCCTATTTAAAATAATTATTTCTTGATTTAATTCTACAGCTGTATATACTTGTTCTAAAAATTTACAAGTTGGCCTACCATTGTTATGCTATATGTTTAACCCACACAAAAAGTTTGGGGTCAGTTTGCCACATTTTGGTTTAACCTTAATCTTATAATTAATAAAAAGGTTAGTTATTTAATAAAAGCCTATAACCATGGTTACATTCCTATTTGGAGAAAGATCATTAGTGCATAAGGGAACATGTTGGGTTCCTGCTGGTTGTTCATATGATTGGTTAAACATATGACCCTTAGTGGTCAATTAGATAGCTTAAGTTGGCAATTGCTAAGTTGATTTTGATCTCTGAACCAGTTTGGATGGGAACATGATAACATCATGATAATTTGATTTTCTGTCAAAATGTTGTATAGCAAACTTGTAGCACTTTTGTATATCTAGTTGCTCCTAAAATTTCGTAATTATTGGATGTATATGCTGGGAGTTATGTTCTGTACAAACTGGGTATGCAGTGCTGTCCAGAAATCTGGATAGTTTGTGCAAACTGAACTGTTTGGGATATTTAACTTGTGAATCTGATCTGGTGTATTATAATAAAGTTGTATAGGACTTCATGTGCTTTTCAGAATGGTCTAGATCGCGTATGTTGGTATTTCTGAGCTCCAGATATGATCTGTGGAACAGGAGTGTTTGAATCTGTCCAGAATCTGGACAGATTTAACCAAATGAATTGTTTGGTTCATACGATCCTGGGATCAGCTGTTGTGTATTATAGAAAAGTTGTAGAGAATTTGTTAAGCTTTCCAGATTGTCCTGAATCACCTGAATAGCTATTTTGTAGCTCCAGTTATGGTTAAAACAAGTTGGTACATGAAATCTGTTCGGGTTATCACTTATGCAAATCTTGTTCCAATGGTGATGTCAATCTTAGTATTGATATAGGATTGTTGTTTGCTGCTGTACCCTTCTACTTATAATTGTCTAGCATCATAAGCATTCATTCATTTTCATATCACATGCATCTTATATATGTTCGTTCATATATTGCGTTTAGAAACCGAGGTTAGCAAGGATCAACCGGAGATTGCAGCTCGTGAGGCACCGGTATTCTACGAGGTGGGATTTGATATCTGAGGAGACGAACCATAGGAAGAACCCCAAGGCAAGCCCCGATGCATTTGCCCCTACCTTGAAATTTTCAAATAATATACTTGTTGATAAAATTTGTGCATTAAGTCTAGGAGTTGAATGTTACTTACTTGATGCATTGACTACCTTGATTATTCCTTATTCTATCCTTGTCACTGGGTTATTTACAAATGCTTAGATTGCTTAGCCTGGCTCATTAGAGTAGGTTTTTGAAAAGAGAAATGCTACTGTCGGGAACCCTCCCCTCGGTATGGGATGGTGTAAGTAAAATGAGACCGGGCGGGTAACTTGCACAGGAAATGGAGTCCTGGTGTAGTGTTTCTGTCTGTGTCGCCTAGGGCCCGTCCGCTGTTGGCCCGTTGGATCGAGAACTATTTGTTAGTACTGGTCACATGCTACGGTAACCCCTACTATGGCTATGCCTTACTGGAACGGCGCACCCGCGCACTGGGAGTGGAGAGATGGCGGGAGTAGCATGTACCCACCCTGCTCGGCCCTGTTGGACGGACTCAGCAAGGCCGATGTAGGGCGGTGGTGTACTGTACTTCTGGGTGGCGCGGCTCCGGTCCGGTTTGAGCAGATCCACGGGACGGTTGATATATGCGAGTTCAGTCTCGCATATGTCGTGTGATAAGGAAGCCCCAGCTGGGTAGATTAAGCGGTTCGAATCGTCGTTTGCTCCACGAAAAAAGGAGACTCGTCCTCGCCCCCTCAGCGTAGTTTAATGATGAAACAATGGAGGACTAATGGGTTGATCATGAGATGTACATTTGATTACTTAGCTAATATTAATATGGAATGACACAACTACTTAGTAGTAGGAGCTTTTATGCAAAGGAAAACTTTTGGATTCTTGCTAAAGCCTTACCTTGACTAACCCTCAGCCTGCATTCCTAAGTCTTTTCCCCATTTTATTAGTCGGGTAAGTCTTGTTGAGTACTCCTGTACTCAGGGTTCTATGACCCCTTGTTGCAGGTGAGCCCGCTGAGCAGATGTGCTTTGGACCATGTTGTATGACCATCTTCCCGGTGGAGGATGATAAGTGATGTGCCCTTGGGCAGGGTTATTAATATGGTTATGTTATCAGACGTTTATTCCGGCACTTAGTACTATCGCAACTTGAACTCCTTTTCACCTATGTTGTAATAATGAACACTGGTTTGTAATATTATATTTATGTAAGACTTCCGCTGAATTTCCTCCGATTTGGTATTTTGTACGAAATGTAATGCGCTGTAATGATTGTACGCGGATGATTCCTGTGACCCATGGATACATCGATCGTATCCAACACATTAATCCAGTCTTGTGGCACACCTACATAGCGATCGGAGGTCGTTGGACAGATGACAGGTGTAGGTGGGCCACATTATTGGGCGAGTCTGTTACAGGCTTGGTATCGGAGCAGGATCCCCGTGGCAATCATTATGGTAATTTGAAAAACCTTCAAAACTTACTTTCTAAGGAAAAATCTAAACAGCTCTTTCGAATCCTATCTTTTGCTCACCTTAACTTACTTCTTGCTTACTAGGAAGAAGTGTGTGCTGAAAAGTGTTGCCCTATGTGTAAAAAGGTTACAAAAATTATTTTGGTAGGTATACAAGTAAGCAAATAATGTCGTATGCGTAGAAGCGTAAGTTTGCATCATTTCATCTTGCATCAATTAATTATAAAAATTCTCCTCCCTTAAAAGATGTCGGGTTAAGGGTATAACCATACTGACTTATAGGTGCACGTAACTGACTTTAGCTTAAATTTATTCCAGGATGGCTCGCACTAAGCAGACTGCGCGCAAGAGCACGGGACCGAGGGGAGTTGTAACACCTCTGGTGATTAATATGTAATTAACCTGACATGTCATCATCTTTAGTCTTTAATCATTCTTGCCATGCATTATGTCTGCCTAATGCTTGTTTTGCATTTACCTTTTCTGGAGTGACTTGTGTAGTGATCTCTTTTTCGAAAACCCTAAAGGCCAAATCTTCCCATAAGGGCAAAATGGTAATTTCATCTCTGTGTCTAGCTTTGTGTAAATCTTGTTCAGTTTGAGTGTCTTGATGTTTGTTGTGTTGATCAAAGTTCAAAATCAGAAATAGAATTTAAATTCATTTTGAAAACCCTAAATTTCCAAACTCTAGTTTTACCCTCTCTTCTCTAATTCAAAAACTATTCAAAATTTGAGGGTGGTCCTTTTAGCAAAGTTGTAGATCTTGTCAATAGGAACAACTTTGGTGTTTACAGATTTTTAAGTTTTAATTCAAAATCAGAAGTAATTTCAAATTCTTTCAAACTGCAATTTTGTCCCCTTTTCAGTTTTCAAAATTACCTCAAAAACTGTTGAGTTTCAGAAAAAGTTTATGTTGACAAAGTTGTAGGTCTCAAAATTTTGAGCAACTTTGGTGTTTTGAGTTTTCTTTGTGTAGTTCAAGTTTTGGGAGTAATTTCAAAAGTTCAGAAAGGGGAAGTTTTGGTATAAATGCCGACACTGTGCACGAGCTTTAAGCTAGGGGGGCCCCGGCCGACGGCAGCGCTGCGTCAGCCACGCCGAGCCCGGCTGACCCGCGTCCGTGTCGCCCGAGGCCAGCGCTAAGCGCTCGACCTCTCCGGCCCCTACCTTCGCGCAGTGCCGAGCCCGGCTGATCCGCGTCCGTGTCGCCCGAGGCCAGCGCCAGCGCGCAAGCTCCCCGGCCCCTACCGCCTCGATCGTCCCTACCGCCGCCTCGCCATCTCCTACCCTACCCTCCTCCTTCCCCTACGGCCGCGGACAGCGCGCAGATGTCGGCCGCCGGCAAGCCGCCGCGCCGCGCGCGAGCTCCCGCCCATGCCGAGCCGCCCTCTCCCTACCTCCTTTAGTGCCACGCGAATGCTCCTCACCCTTCGCCCGGACCCCCCCCCCCCCCCGCCGCTCCATCCCGCGGCTATAAGAAGCCACCGAGTTCCGTCATTGCCGCCACCACGGCAACCCGAGCCATCGGACCTCCCCAGCGCCCGCCGAGCCCTCCACCGCCTTCGCCTTGAGCTGCTCCACCTTCCGGAGCACAACCAATTTCACCCCTCCGCCCCTCCTTCGCCGGCGCGAACGGTTCTTCCTCAACTCCGGCGAACGGCCTCGCCTCGGTAAGGAGAGAAATTCGCCGCCGTGAGTGCTTCCTCTTTCTTCTGACCTCTGCCCTCTCTCCTCACCTCCGTGCGCTCCTAACCGCACCTCGGGTGACCCCTTTGGTGGACAGAGCGCCAGACGCCGCTCGCCGCCAGAGAGCTCCGCCGAAGCACCTCCACCATCGAACTCCCTCTCCGACCCTGCATCGCCTCGCCGAGCCTCCCTCCCGACTCACGGTGAGCTCGCGAATCTTTACCCCCTCGGCTTTCCCAGCGCGAGAGCCCCGAGCGGCCAGTCCGCCATCCGCTCCGCCTGCGATTCGCCCGAGCCCTGCGGTCCGCTGCGATTCGCCCGAGCCCAGCGAGGAAGGAGCACAATGCTCTTTTCCTTTTTGGAATGTGTGAATAGTGTTCTGTTTTCTCTTTTTGTGAGATTTAATATGTTGTTCCATAAATCTTGAGAAAAATATGGTATGCTCCTGCACTGTGTAGAATTTTAGAAAAAAAATAGAAACTCTACCATTCTGCAAAATGAGAAAATGAAAAATCTCCCTTTTAATTAAGAAATGAATGGTTTTAGATTTTTAGAAAATCATGTGTAGCTCCAAAAATCATGAGATAAATTTTATGTGCTAGTATGTCATGTTTAGTCTCTGGTGAAATTTGAGGCCTTTTGGAGCAAGTGATTTTTGGGGTATTTATTTAAATTGTTAAATAGTGCCTTTTGTTAATTAAATGTTTGATTTTTGTTAAGCACCTTAATGATCTCCAAAAATTATGAATTTTGTTTTGACATCTATTTATACATAATGAACCTATGAGATTAATTGGGTAAATTTTGGAGCAACTGCATAATATGACCTTTTTAAATAATTAGGAACAAAATAGAAAAACATTAGGGTTCATGTTGTATGCCCTATGTTGTGACTTTGGGATTGTTTGCTGTTCATAGACCCCCACCCAACTGGTCTATGATGATTGTGATGCCATGCAATGACTTGTGTTTAGGTCGGGTAAATAATACTTAATAAGTTTAATTAATTGTGCTTAGGGATAAAGATAAGTAACTTTATGTCCACACTAAGAAGTTACTTACGCGATGGAAAGTATACTCTAGAACAGTAGATTGTCCTGTGCTGTATTGTTCATGTCAGCATCCTCATAAGCATACATCATTGCATCCGTATAGCGACCGAAGAGAAGGCGTCAAAATCGAAGCAGCCGCTGACGAACCTACCCCGAGACGACCCCGAGCTCCGACACCTGCACTGCCGACCCCGAGCCTGTCCTCTTTGCTCTTCAAGGCAAGCCCGGTGCATTTAACCCTTCCTTGTTTTATAAAGGTTTACTTAAAATGCTTTGAGTTAAACTACTGCATTAGGTTATAGAAGTTGTGTGATGACCTATTACTGCATTGTTTACCTCCACCAGAATATCCACCTGTCCTGTTTAAAAACTATTTGCAAAATGCTTAGTGATGCTATACAATAGATTTGCAATAAAAATGCCAATTCAAAAGTGTGATCACTTAAAGAATTTTTATGGGAATTTGGCTTTACTCCCTGCTGTGGCTAAGTATCTGATCCGTACCTAGTCAACAGTGAGGAGAGGTTGTCCGAGCGTATGGTGCCGTCATGTTGTAGTCCGGGACTACAGTTGACACCGGCCGGGACAGGGTTGAAAAACCAACAGAACCTGTACTCTTGGGTTAGAGTCCCGAGGTGCTTGTTGCTGGCGGAAAAATTTAGAGACCATCCGTATGGGGGCCTGCTGGTCAAGACTTGCAACTATTCACATACTTCGGAAAGCTCTAGCTCCAAAGAATCCTTATTGGACCGACAACCGCGCACTGGGAGTGGAGAGATGGCGGAAGTAGCATGTACCCACGTGGTCGCCGTACCTGGATAGGAGTGGTGTACTGTACTTCCGGGTGGCGTAGGACCGGGCCCAATCTGGGAGGAATCGTGGTAGACGAGTTGGCATATGCAAGCTTGGGTGCTACATATGCAGTGTGGATAGGGATCCTCAGCTGAGTATTATTTATCCGGATTAACGTTGCTCCTCGGTTATGGAGACTTGGTCACTGACTGTCAACGGAGAGTGGTTCTCAACTAGGTATGTTTTTGAAAGGTAAAATGAATCATGAACAATGAAGAATTGAGAAATAATGGAATCTTTTCAAAAATAAAACAAGGATTTCAAAATGCTTTTTCTGCAAAATACTTGATCTTGCTTAAGCCTTACCTTGACTACCTAAGCCTCTCATTCTTGAGTCTTCTCCCCTTTTCTTTAGTCGGGTAAGTCTTGTTGAGTACCCCAGTACTCAGGGGTGTTACCCATGCTGCAGGTATGACTGAGTCCCCGATGTGTCTTGCGCCCCCTGCTGCATGACCATCGTCCAGGAAGAGGCCGATGAGGCCGAAGAATAAGAATAGTTGTGCACCCTCGGGCTGGGTGATTACAAGTATCTTTATTTCGTTGTACTCCGCTACGTGCCTATTTTTTGATTATCCGCACATGGTTTGTAATAATAACTGCACCTCTCATCTTATTTGGAAACCTCGGTTTGTAAAACTAATGTTATTTAAGTCTTCGCTCTGTATTCCGATGTTATTTGTAAAAGTATCTAGTGCTGTGACCGAATTGTGAGATGATCCTGCGGACAATGGGCACTGATGCAGCCCAGTGACGAACAGTCTTAATTGCGTGGAACATAGGTTCGGCTGTCAGAGGCTGACGGGGACATGTGGGCCATGGGATTGGGACCGTTCCACCACAGAGTGGTATCGGAGCATCTCACTATAATGTTGCAGTGTTCTTGCGAAAACTTCAAAAGATCTTTGAGTCCAAATAAACTAAACTTGACTATTTTGGTCCAAACTGCTTCTCTCATCTTGTCTTGTATATGGCAACACTAGTTAGCGAGACAACTTGTATTAAGCCCTTGTACCTTATTTATTTAGTGCATTGCCTTGTTCCGTAGGAACGATCCATGCATCATGTCATATTCACTTAAGATAATATAATAACTTCCTCTATAAGTTCATTGGGTTAGTATGCCTTTACCTTTTCTTGCTAGCCTTTTCACTCCTCATCCATCTTATCTTATCCAGACATGGCCCGCATCAAGCTGACTGCTCGCAAGTCGACTGGACCCAATGGTGTGCCGCGCCACCAACTGGTACAGCACACGGGAGAAGAGACTGGCGAAGCCTCCAACGGTCGTCGCTTTCCCCGTCGCACCCGCAAACACCTAAAGGAGGAGAGGAGATCAAGAACCTGAAGGCTGAGCTGAAGAACTTGGAGCATGACTTCTACCACTCACGTCTGGAGTTCTATGAGGCACGAGCTTCCCTGGAGCAGGCCAACCGGAACGATCCGCGCCATCGAGCAGCGTAATGCTACTTGGGTTCACGAGGACGTCACCAGAGCCGAGCTCCACGGACTGCGGCAGTACACAACTCAGATTGAGCAGTTCAATGATATGCTTCATGAGGAGGTACACCAGCTGTACGACCAACTCCACCCCATGGTCCCCCGGTTGTCGAAGACCCTGAGGACGGAGTAGTGGAAGAACGGACGTGGAGCAGGAGCCAAGCATGAACGAGGAGATTGAACCTACCGAGAACATCTACGCGAAGACGAGGACGAGGAGGTTGAGCCTGAGCTCATCCTCAAGGAGAAGATGACGACGACGACATGATCATCATCGACGAAGACTAGACTCGTTGTTAGAGGATGGAGATCCCGTGTGTCTGTACCACCTGCTTACCTAAACCCTTAGTCTAGGTTTGGGGAGCGCTAGTCTGTCTTTTGTTAAGTCGAGTCTGTATCTTTCTTTTCGTACCTTTTCCCCTTATCAGTCTGTTGTTATCTGTCGGTCATCTTTATTAGTTATCTACCTTTGTATCAGTGAAGCTTTTCAGTCAGTTGTTTTCAGAACTTAATCTATGGATGCTAAGTTTCGAGTTACTTAACAGATGCCTGTGAACACTCGCACTGGAGCTGGAAGTTCTCAGGAGGCTGACCTTCCAAACCCTTCACCTGTACCAGCTACGCTAGCAGATGCCAACGCAGCCTTGGTAGCCGCTGCTAACCTGATGGCTCAAAACCAGGGGCAGCAGAACAATGGCCACCGTGGTCGCCACAACATCAACCATGAGACCACATATGTGGATTTCACCGAAACTCATCCACCGGTCTTTACCAAGGCGATGAACCCCTTGAAGCTGATGATTGGCTCCGCACTATGGAGCAAAAGTTTGGTCTTCTCCACTGCACCGACACCCAGAAGCCCCGGTTCGCTTCTCAGCAGCTTCGTGGTCCAGCAAGCGCTTGGTATGCCAACCTATTGGCCGCCCAGCCAGAAGGCCATCAGTTGACCTGGGAAGAGTTCCGCACAGCTTTCCGTGCTCATCACATCCCTTCTGGAGTAAGAAGATGAAGCTTGATCAGTTCCTGGCACTGCAGCAGAAGGACTCCACAGTGATGCAGTACGTAGGTCAGTTCAATCACCTTAGCCAGTATGCCTCGGAGTACGTCAACACGGACGAGAAGAAGAGGGACTGTTTCCTTAGGGGACTGCACCCAAGATCCACAGAAGTATGTCCAATAACCTGACCGGCTCGTATCATGATGCCGTTGACCGGGCTGTTGCTTTTGAAGAGAGTAATCGCCAGTACCAAGAGGGAGAAGAAGAAGAAGAAAGCAGGATCTAGCAGTTTCTCTGGCAGTCACAAGCGCCAGAGGATCGTTTATCACCCTAGTCACCACCAAAATCGCCCACCTTACCCCCACCAGCAAGTGGTCGTCCGTACTGCGGCCACCACCCACAACGCCAACCAGCAGAGTGCCACGCAGCCGAACGCCCCAGGTGTTCGTATCACCACCCCACAAACCGCTTACAACCATCCCTGCTATAACTGCGGCCAACTTGGCCATTGGGCTCGTGAGTGCCCAAAGCCCAAGAGGTATGCTCAGAACGCTCAGAAGGGTCCTGGAGGACCTCAGCAGCAGCAGTACCGTGTCCAGCAGCAGCATGCTCAGAAGGGCAAGGTTATCAAGAAGCACGGGCAAGTCTACTACACCACTGTCAGCGACATCCCAGAAGGGGAGCCCGTCATGATCGGTAGGTTTCCCGTTGCCAATCATCCCGCAGTCGTGTTGTTTGATTCTGGTGCATCGCATTCCTTCATCAGTCGTACTTTTGTCTCTAAGCATGGGATATCAATTGGGGAATTGAAAGAAAATTTCTGCATATTTTCGCCTGGAGGGCGTATAAGTACTAAGAGAAGTGGTTCGTAATATACCAGTGATGTTGGGGGAAAATGTATTTCCTACCACCATGATAGTGCTACGTGATCAGGAAATAGATGTCATTTTAGGCATGAATTGGATGTGCCAGTATAAGGCCATGATTGACATCCTGAATAGGGTTGTGAGAGTGGACATTCCTAACAGTACCTCCAAACTCCTTCTCCAACTCCCAATGCCTCCGAAACCAACAGCCACGCAATTGAATACCACCTATGTTCAGGACACCAGAGACATCCCCGTGGTCTGTGAATTTCCTGATGTTTTTCCAGAGGACTTACCTGGCCTACCTCCTGACCGTGATGTTGAGTTTGCCATAGAGCTAAAGCCTGGGACTGCTCCTATATCCTGCAGAGCTTATCGAATGCCTCCCAGAGAGTTGGCAGAGTTAAAAATCCAGTTACAAGAGTTGCTGGATAAGGGCTTCATTCGCCCAAGTTCATCTCCTTGGGGCTGTCCTGCAATTTTGTGAAGAAGAAAGACAAGAGTCTCAGACTATGTATTGATTATCGCCCACTCAACGAGGTCACCATCAAAAATAAATATCCCTTGCCTCGTATCGACCTTCTTTTGATCAGCTAGCCGGAGCCAGAGTATTCTCCAAGATCAACCTCAGATCTGGCTACCACCAAATAAAAATACGTCCCGAAGACATTCCTAAAACAGCTTTCACTACCAGATACGGCCTGTGAGTACTTGGTCATGTCCTTCGGCTTGACCAATGCCCCCTGCCCATTTCATGTACCTCATGAACTTTGTATTCATGCCAGAGCTTGATAAATTTGTGGTCGTGTTCATTGACGACATCCTTGTCTACTCAAAGACCCCTGAAGAACATGCCAACATCTTCGTATCGTTCTATCCCGCCTCAGAGATCATCAGCTTTATGCCAAGTTCAGTAAATGTGAGTTCTGGTTAGATCAGATACAGTTCCTTGGTCATGTCCTATCCGCTGAAGGGTGTGTCAGTTGATCCCGGAAAGGTGGCAGACATTCTGGATTGGAAGCCACCTACCACTGTTCACGAAGTCCGCAGCTTCATGGGAATGGCTGGATATTATCGCCGTTTCATCCCGGATTTCTCCAGAATTGCCAAGCCTATCACCGAGTTAGTAAAGAATTCTGTGAAGTTTGTCTGGTCATCAGCCTGTGAGCAGGCCTTTCAAACATTGAAGAAACTGTTAACCACGTCACCAGTGATAGCTCAGCCGAACATCGAAAAACCCTTTGATGTCTACTATGATGCATCTGGTACTGGTTTGGGCTGTGTTTTGATGCAAGAAGGCCGAGTGATCGCTTATGCCTCCCGGCAGCTTAAGCAGCATGAAGAGAATTATCCAACCCATGATCTTGAGTTAGCAGCAGTGGTGCATGCCTTAAAGATCTGGCGCCATTATTTGTTGGGCAGTACCTGCAATGTGTACACAGATCACAAAAGCCTGAAGTATATCTTCACTCAAGAAGAACTGAATATGAGACAGAGAAGATGGCTTGAATTAATTAAAGATTATGATCTCGAAGTACATTACCATCCTGGTAAAGCAAATGTAGTCGCCGATGCGCTCAGTCGCAAGTCATACTCCAACTGTCTGGTGATGAAACCCTATGATTCTTCCCTGTGTTATGAATTGGAAAAGCTGGGTATTGAGATGGTTCCGCAGGGAACTCTGAATAATATCAGGATAGAAACACCTATCAGGGAACAGGTCATCGCTGCACAGAAAGATAACACTGGAATCAAGCACATTGTCGAAAGGATCCGAACCGGAAAAGCTGATTGTTTCAGGATTGATGATGCAGGAGTGGTTTGGTTCATGAACCGACTGGTAGTTCCCAAAGTGCCTGAGTTGAGGCAGTTAATCCTTGATGAAGCACACTTGACTAGATTCTCCATCCACCCCGGCAACAACAAGATGTAGCAAGACTTGAGGCAGAGATTCTGGTGGACAAAGATGAAGATTGAGATCGCCCGATATGTCGCCCACTGTGATACTTGTCAGAAAGTCAAAGCTGTGCACATGAAGCCTGGAGGAGAATTGCAACCCTTACATGTACCTGCTTGGAAATGGGACGATATCAGTATGGATTTTATCAATGGGCTACCCAAGACACAAAAGAGTTTTGATTCCATCTGGGTGATCGTGGATCGCCTCACCAAGCAAGCTCACTTCCTGCCAGTCAAAACCAGCTACACCGTCCCCACTTATGCCACTTTTTACAAGAACAACATAGCAAAACTCCATGGCATACCCAAGACCATTGTCTCTGATCGTGGTACTCAGTTTGTCGCAAAGTTCTGGAAAGCGTTCCATACCTCACTTGGAACCAAGCTACTGCATAGCACAGCATATCGTCCACAAACGGATGGACAAACTGAGCGAGTCATCCAAGTGTTAGAGGATATGTTGAGAGCCTGCGTGCTCACCTTCGCAGATACTTGGGATGACTGTTTGCCCTTGGCAGAATTCTCATATAATAACAGTTACCAAGAAAGCATCAAAATGGCACCCTTTGAAGCACTGTACGGTCGCCGATGTCGTACACCTCTTAGTTGGTCTGAACCTGGAGAAAGGGAATTCTTTGGAGTTGACCTAGTAAAAGATATGGAAGAAAAGGTCAAGCATATACAAGAGAATATGAAGATTGCGCAGTCTCGACAGAAAAGCTATGCTGACAAAAGACGCCGACCTCTAAAGTTCCAAATCGGAGATTATGTGTATCTGAAGGTCTCACCCACCAAAGGAGTTACTCGTTTTGGAGTCAAGGGAAAGTTAGCACCACGCTATATTGGTCCCTTTGAAATTCTGGAACGATGTGGCAAGGTAGCTTACAAGCTAAGATTGCCCGATCATCTTTCCGCAATCCATAATGTGTTTCATGTCTCCCAACTCAAGAAATGTCTCCAAGTGCCCGAACATGTGGTGGAAGTTGAAGGGGTCGAGTTAGAACCCGATCTGTCATACTCTGAGTATCCAGTTCGCGTGTTGGATCACAAGGACCGTGTTACCCGGAGGACTAACACAAGATGGTACAAGATCCAATGGAACCAACACTCTGAAGAAGAAGCCACTTGGGAATCCGAAGACTTCTTAGCAAAGAACTATCCTGACTTTCTCAATACTCTGTAGATGTAAGGTTTTGTTTTTGTCCTTCTTAAGACGCAGAATCTCGGGGCGAGATTCCTTTTAGGGGGGAAGGCTGTAACACCTTTGGTGATTAATATGTAATTAACCTGACATGTCATCATCTTTAGTCTTTAATCATTCTTGCCATGCATTATGTCTGCCTAATGCTTGTTTTGCAATTACCTTTTTCTGGAGTGACTTGTGTAGTGATCTCTTTTTCGAAAACCCTAAAGGCCCAAATCTTCTATAAAGGGCAAAATGGTAATTTCATCTCTGTGTCTAGCTTTGTGTAAATCTTGTTCAGTTGAGTGTCTTGATGTTTTGTTGTGTTGATCAAAGTTCAAAATTAGAAACAAAATTTAAATTCCTTTTGAAAAACCCTAAATTTCCAAACTCTAGTTTTACCCCTCTTTCTCTAATTCAAAAACTATTCAAAATTTGAGGTTGGTCCTTTTAGCAAAGATGTAGATCTTGTCAAGAGGAACAACTTTGGTGTTTACAGATTTTCAAGTTTCAATTCAAAATCAGAAGTAATTTCAAATTCTTTCAAACTGCAATTTTGTCCCCTTTTCAGTTTTCAAATTATCTCAAAAACTGTTGAGATTCAGAAAAAGTTTATGTTGACAAAGTTGTAGGTCTCAAAATTTGAGCAACTTTGGGTGTTTGAGTTTTCTTTGTGTAGTTCAAGTTTTGGAGTAATTTCAAAAGTTCAGAAGGGGAAGTTTTGGTATAAATGCCGACACTGTGCACGAGCTTTAAAGCTAGGGGGGCCCCGGCCGACGGCAGCGCGCGTCAGCCACGCGAGCCCGGCTGACCGCGTCCGTGTCGCCCGAGGCCAGCGCTAAGCGCTCGACCTCTCCGGCCCTACCTTCGCGCAGTGCCGAGCCCAGCTGATCCGCGTCCGTGTCGCCCGAGGCCAGCGCCAGCGCGCAAGTCCCCGGCCCCTACCGCCTCGACCGTCCCTACCGCCGCCTCGCCATCTCTACCCTACCCTCCTCCTTCCCCTACGGCCGCGGACAGCGCGCAGATGCCGGCCGCCGGCAAGCCGCCGCGCCGTGCGCGAGCTCCCGCCCATGCCGAGCCGCCCTAACCTGCTCCCTACCTCCTTTAGTGTCGCGCGAATGCTCCTCACCCTTCGCCCGGACCCCTCCCCCCCGCTCCATCCCGCGGCTATAAGAAGCCGCCGAGTTCCGCCATTGCCGCCACCACGGCAACCCGAGCCATCGGACCTCCCTAGCGCCCGCCGAGCCCTCCACCGCCTTCGCCTTGAGCTGCTCCACCTTCCGGAGCAACCAATTTCACCCCTCCGCCCCTCCTTTCGCCGGCGCGAACGGTTCTTCCTCAACTCCGGCGAACGGCCTCGCCTCGGTAAGGAGAGAAATTCGCCGCCGTGAGTGCTTCTCTCTTTCTTCCGACCCCTGCCCTCTCTTCCTCACCTCCGTGCGCTCCTAACCGCACCTCGGTGACCCCTTTTGGTGGACAGAGCCGCCGGACGCCGCTCGCCGCTAGAGAGCTCCGCCGAAGCACCTCCACCGTCGACCTCCCTCCTCCGACCCTGCATCGCCTCGCCGAGCCTCCCTCCCGACTCACGGTGAGCTCGCGAATCTTCCCCACCCTCGGCTTTCCCAGCGCGAGCCCCGAGCGGCCAGTCCGCCGTCCGCTCCGCCTGCGATTCGCCCGAGCCTAGCGAGGAAGGGGCGCAATGCTCTTTTTCCTTTTTGAATGTTGTGAATAGTGTTCTGTTTTCTCTTTTTTGTGAGATTTAATATGTTGTTCCATAAATCTTGAGAAAAATATGGTATGCTCCTTGCACTGTGTAGAATTTTAGAAAAATAGGAAACTCTACCATTCTGCAAAAATGAGAAAATGAAAAATCTCCCTTTTAATTAAGAAATGAATGGTTTTACATTTTTAGAAAATCATGTGTAGCTCCAAAAATCATGAGATAAATTTTTATGTGCTAGTTATGTCATGTTTAGTCTCTGGTGAAATTTTGAGGCCTTTTGGAGCAAGTTGATTTTTGGGTATTTATTTAAATTGTTAAATAGTGCCTTTTGTTAATTAAATGTTTGATTTTTGTTAAGCACCTTAATGATCTCCAAAAATTATGAATTTTGTTTTGACATCTATTTATACCATAATGAACCTATGAGATTAATTGAGTAAATTTTGGAGCAACTGCATAATATGACCTTTTTAAATAATTAGGAACAAAATAGAAAAAACATTAGGGTTCATGTTGTATGCCCTATGTTGTGACTTTGGGATTGTTTGCTGTTCATAGACCCCACCCAACTGGTCTATGATGATTGTGATGCCATGCAATGACTTTGTGTTTAGGTCGGGTAAATAATACTTAATAAGTTTAATTAATTGTGCTTAGGGATAAAGATAAGTAACTTTATGTCCACACTAAGAAGTTACTTACGCGATGGAAAGTATACTCTAGAAACAGTAGAATTATCCTGTGCTGTATTGTTTATGTCAGCATCCTCATAAGCATACATCATTGCATCCGTATAGCGACCGAAGGAGAAGGCGTCAAAATCGAAGCAGCCGCTGACGAACCTACCCTGAGACGACCCCGAGCCTGTCGTCTTTGCTCTTCAAGGCAAGCCCCGGGTGCATTTAACCCTTCCTTGTTTTTATAAAGATTTACTTAAAATGCTTTGAGTTAAACTACTCCATTAGGTTATAGAAGTTGTGTGATGACCTATTACCTGCATTGTTTACCTCCACCAGAATATCCACCTGCCCTGTTTAAAAACTATTTGCAAAATGCTTAGTGATGCTATACAATAGATTTGCAATAAAAATGCCAATTTTCAAAAGTGTGATCACTTAAAGAATTTTTATGGGAATTTGGCTTTACTCCCTGCCTGTTGGCTAAGTATCTGATCCGTACCTAGTCAATAGTGAGGAGAGGTTGTCCGAGCGTACGGTGCCGTCATGTTGTAGTCCGGGACTCAACAGTTGACACCGGCCGGGACAGGGTTGAAAAACGACAGAACCAGTACTCTTGGGTTAGAGTCCCGAGGTGCTTGTTGCTGGCGGAAAAAATTAGGGACCATCCGTATGGGGGCCTGCTGGTCAAGACTTGCAACTATTCACATACTTCAGAAAGCTCTGGCTCCGAGAAATCCTTTATTGGACCGACAACCGCGCACTGGGAGTGGAGAGAGAGATGTGGAAGTAGCATGTACCCACGTGGTCGCCGTACCTGGATAGGAGTGGTGTACTGTAGTTCCGGGTGGCGTAGGACCGGGCCCAATCTGGGAGGAATCGTGGTAGACGAGTTGGCATATGCAAGCTTGAGTGCTACATATGCAGTGTGGATAGGGATCCTCAGCTGAGTATTATTTATCCGGATTAATGTTGCTCCTCCTCGGTTATGGAGACTTGGTCACTGACTGTCAACGGAGAGTGGTTCTCAACTAGGTATGTTTTTGAAAGGTAAAATGAATCATGAACAATGAAGAATTGAGAAATACTGGAATCTTTTCAAAAATAAAACAAGGATTTCAAAATACTTTTCTGCAAAATACTTGATCTTGCTTAAGCCTTACCTCGACTACCTAAGCCTCTCATTCTTGAGTCTTCTCCCTTTTTCTTTAGTCGGGTAAGTCTTGTTGAGTACCCCAGTACTCAGGGTTTGTTACCCATGCTGCAGGTATGACTGAGTCCCCGTTGTGTCTTGCGCCCTGCTGCATGACCATCGTCCAGGAAGAGGCCGATGAGGCCGAAGAATAGTTGTGCACCCTCGGGCTGGGTGATTACAAGTATCTTTATTTTGTTGTACTCCGCTACGTTGCCTATTTTTCGATTATCCGAACATGGTTTGTAATAACTGCACCTCTCATCTTATTTGGAACCTCGGTTTGTAAAACTAATGTTATTAAGTCTTCCGCTCTGTATTCCGATGTTATTTGTAAAAGTATCCAGTGCTGTGACCGAATTGTGAGATGATCCTGCGAACAATGGGCACTGATGCGGCCCAGTGACGAACAGTCTTAATTGCGTGGAACATAGGTTCGGCTGTCAGAGGCTGACGGGGACCTGTGGGCCATGGGATTGGGACCGTTCCGCCACAGGAGTCCCGCCACACCAGCTCGCACCGCGTACCGGGGAGGGCATCTGCGGCCGCACCCGCAAGGCGGAGCTTCGCGCGGAGGTCGCGAGGCTCACTACCGCGCTTGCAGAGGCTCTCCAGGGAGCGGGCACGGGATGCCATGATGATCGGCTTACTGAAGGAGCAGCGAAGGGAGGCTCTCGTGCTCGAGGCTGACCTGGAGTAGGAGAATGAGCAGCTGCGCAAGATGAGAGATGCGGCATGGCAGCGTGAGGACCTGGCACGCGCTCGGGTTTTCCACCTCGAGTTTCAGATAGAGGACATGGAGGTGTATGCCAACAACCTCCATGAGGAGATCCACGTCCTCATCAACCGTCTCAACCCCGCGCCGGGGGCAGCCGAGATGGAGGACGGTGTGATCCTGGCTGACGGAGGAGAGCCCGACGAGGAGGAGGACGAGCCCGAGTTGGTGATCGAGATAGACGATAGTGACGACGAGGGTGGCCACCTGTCCGGCCTCGACACTGACCACGACGAGTGATCGTAGTTGGGTAGCCCTAACTAGTAGTATGGGAGGGTAGTTGCACTAGATAGTCCTGCCAGGAGCGGACTTGTGTAATAAATAAATCAGACCATGTGATGTTCATGCAACTGCTTTTGCTGATGTAATGGAAGTTTATGACTAAGTTAATTATGAGTACTTATGGATGTTGTGCAATACTTGTTGTATATTACAGATGCCGGTGAATACGCGTGCTTCCGGGGCTGGTACATCCCAGGGTGGGTAAAACCCCCCCACCACCACCACGACCACCCCAACCTTGGCCGATGCAATTGCTGCATTAGCCACTGTGACAGCTGATAACACTAGGTTGTTACAAGCTATGGCTCAAGGACGCGGGCAAGGACACCGCGGGCAGGGGCATCAAGATGCCAACAGCACGTATTCAGATTTCATGGATACTCGCCCTCCGCTCTTTACCAAGGCCGAAGAACCTCTAGAAGCAAATGAGTGGCTGCATACCATTGAGCAAAAGTTTGAGTTAATCCGATGCACAGACATCCAGAAGCCTCTGTTTGCAGCACAACAGTTTAGAGGGCCAGCAGGCACCTGGTGGGCAAATTATTTGGCCACACAAGCTCCTGGACATCAGGTCACTTGGGCTGAATTTTGTGAAGCCTTTAGAGCACATCACATCCCAGCGGGTATCATGCAAATGAAGCTAGAGGAGTTTCTCAAGCTACAGCAGGGTACTCAATCCGTGATGCAGTATGTGAGCAAGTTCAAGCATCTCTCTCAATATGCTCCTGATCATGTCAACACTGATGCTAAGAAGAAGTAGTGCTTCATACGAGGGTTGAGCACCAAGCTGCAAACCATGATAACCACCTGTGCCAACTCCACCTTCAATGACATTGTGAGTATTGCCATTACTCTTGAAGAGAAGAATCGTGTGCACAAGGAGGCCAAAAGGAGGAAGACTGCTCAAGCTGGCGCATCTGGGAGTGTGCCGAAACGTCCCAAGTTCCTATACACCCTGTTCCTCACGGACATGTACCTGCTCGCCCACCCCAGCAATATTACCAGCCTCAAGCTAATGCCAAAGCCTCTTCCCAGTTCCAGTACCCACGACAGACCAATGCACCTGGCTCCCAATCCACAAATGCTCCAAAGACCAGTAACCCCTGTTATAACTGTGGCGGGTCAGGACATTTTGCCAAGAATTGTCCTTCACCAAAGAATTATAATTCCAATGTTCATCGACAGTAAGGCAATCAAGCTAATCCACAGAATAAGCAGCAGCAAGGCAACCGTTCTGGCTCTCGATCAGGCACACAAAAGATCTATGTGGTACCCAAGACTGGACAGGTTCATCATACTCAACTTGAGACTATTCCAGAAGGCGAACCAGTTATGTTGGGTACGTTTCCTGTTGCCAACCATTTAGCAGTTACACTCTTTGACTCTGGTGCATCGCATTCATTCATCAATAGAGAGTTTGTCAGGAAGCATGCAATTCCAATATGTGAGTCCAAGGGAAAATATCTATACTGTCGCCTGGGGGTCGACTGTTTGCCAATGAGGTAGTACATCAAGTTCCTATAGAGATGGGACGACATGTTTATCCCACTTCTATGATTGTGCTGAACCATAAAACCTTAGATGTGATTCTGGGGGAATGAACTGGATGCAGCGTTATGGGGCTGTTTTAGATACATTAAATAGGACTGTTCGTCTAAATTCACCAGACCGAAAATCCCAACTTCTCATCCAGCTTCCAAAACCCAAATTAATCAGCCCGAAGTTATGTGCCATGGTTAGTGAAGGAGTTGAGGATGTCCCAGTGGTTCGAGAGTTCCCTGATGTGTTCCCTGAATAGTTACCTGGTCTGCCACCAGACAAAAACGTGGAGTTTGTGATTGAGCTGCAACCTGGAACAGCACCTGTATTGCGAAGAGGTTATAGAATGGCTCCAAAGGAGTTAGCCGAGTTGAAGACTCAGTTAAAAGAACTTTTAGAGAAGGGTTTTATCCGGTCTAGTTCTTCTCCCTGGGGGTGTCCCGCTATCTTTGTGAAGAAGAAGGACAAGACTCTGAGAATGTGCGTAGACTATCGTCCTCTCAATGAGGTAACCATCAAAAACAAGTATCCCCTTCCTCATATTGATCTTCTCTTTGACCAGCTTGTCGGAGCCAAAGTCTTCTCCAAAATAGATCTTAGATCAGGGTACCACCAGATCAAAATTAGACCTGAAGATATTCCTAAAACTGCCTTCACCACTCGATATGGCCTATATGAATATCTTGTCATGTCCATTGGTCTAACCAATGCTCCAGCTCACTTCATGTATCTCATGAACTCTGTGTTCATGCCTGAGCTCGATAAATTCGTAGTATTCGTGGTAGTATTTATTGATGACATCTTGGTGTATTCCAAGACCAAAGAAGAGCATGCTGAGCATCTGCGGATAGTACTGACTCGTCTGCGTGAGCATCAGCTATATGCTAAGTTCAGCAAGTGTGCCTTTTGGTTAGAAGAAGTTCAATTCCTGGGTCATGTGTTATCTGCTGAGGGTATTGCAGTTGATCCCAGAAAGGTGCAGGACATTCTGAAGTGGAAGTCGCCAACCACAGTTCATCAAGTCCGCAGTTTCCTCGGAATGGCTGGTTATTATCGCCGTTTCATTCTTGGTTTTTCAAAAATAGCCAAACCTATTACAGAGTTGCTCAAGAACCAAGTCAAGTTTAAATGGACTCCTGAGTGTGAGCAGGCTTTTCAAACCCTAAAGAAGCTGCTTACCACAGCACCAATTTTAGCTCAACCAGATATTGAGAAGCCTTTTGATGTATACTGTGACGCCTCCGGGATTGGTCTTGGCTGTGTGTTGATGCAAGAGGGAAGAGTCATTGCCTATGCATCAAGACAGCTCAAGCAACACGAAGAACATTATCCAACTCATGATCTGGAGTTAGCTGCAGTTGTACATGCATTGAAGATATGGCGGCATTACTTGTTGGGAAACAAGTGCCATTTGTACACTGATCACAAGAGTTTGAAGTACATCTTTACTCAGGAAGACTTGAATATGCGACAAAGGAGATGGCTGGAATTAATCAAGGATTATGATCTAGAAATACATTACCATCAAGGTAAGGCAAATATAGTTGCCGATGCTCTCAGTCGGAACCCTCACTGCAATTGCTTGTCAATAGCACCCATGAATCTTAGTTTGTGTCAAGAGCTGGCAAAGTTGGGTATAGAAATAGTTTCGCAAGGAAGCCTGTCAAACGTTAGAGTCGAACCTACCATACGAGAAGAAATTATAGCAGCTCAGAAAGTGAACAAGGGGATAGGTCATATTATAGCAAAAGTCAAAGCTGGGGAAACAACTTGTTTCAGAGTTGATGAAGCAGGCGTGTTATGGTTTAAGGACCGATTGGTTGTTCCCAAGGTACCCGAGCTCAGACAGAAGATTCTTGATGAAGCTCATCTTACCAGGTTAGCCATCCACCCAGGAAGTAATAAAATGTATCAAGATCTGAAGCAAAGACTCTGGTGGACAAAGATGAAGATGGAAATAGCTTGCTACGTGGCTCAGTGTGACACTTGTCAAAAAGTAAAGGCAGTGCGTTTGAAGCCAGCCGGTGAGTTACAGCCTTTGCCTATTCCAGCTTGGAAATGGGAGGATATTAGCATGGATTTCATCGTGGGTCTTCCCAAAACTTCCAAGGGATTTGATTCAATTTGGGTAATTGTTGACCGTCTAACAAAATCAGCTCATTTCATTCCAGTAAAAGCTAAATTTAGAACTCCTGTCTATGCCCGAATCTATATAGCCCGAATTTTAAGTCTCCATGAAGTGCCAAAGACCATTGTCTCTGATAGAGGAACACAGTTTGTCTCTCCGTTTTGAAAGCATCTACACGAATCATTAGGAACCAAACTCCTTTTTAGCACAGCATATCATCCTCAGACTGGAGGTCAAACTGAGAGGGTAAATCAGATCTTAGAGGATATGTTGAGATCCTGTGTGCTCACCTATCCTGATCAATGGGATGAATGTCTTCCGTTGGCAGAGTTTTCTTATAATAATAGTTATCAAGAAAGTATCAAGATGGCACCATTTGAAGCACTTTATGGACAAAGATGTCGAACCCCGCTGAACTGGTCAGAGCCTGGCGAGAGAAGATTTTTCGGAGTTGACTTAGTAAATGAAGCTGAAGAAAAGTAAAAAGCAAATACAAAGCAACCTGAAGGTAGCTCAGACCCGACAAAAGAGTTACGCAGACAAAAGACGAAGACCGTTAGTATTTTCTGAGGGAAGCTATGTATACTTAAAGGTATCACCAATTAAGGGAGTGGTTCGGTTTGGTGTAAAGGGAAAACTAGCACCTCGATACATCGGACCATTCAAAATTATAAAAACGGTGTGGAAAGCAGGCTTATCGGTTGGAGTTGCCTGAACAACTTGCTGCTGTACATAATGTGTTCCATGTGTCTCAGCTAAAGCAATGTTTACGAGTGCCCGACAAAGTGATGAATTATGAAGGCGTGGACATTCAGCCAGATATGACTTATTCAGAATATCCAGTTAAAGTGCTTGATCAAAAAGACCGGGTCACCCGAAGTAGAACTATTAAATTCTATAAAGTGCAATGGGATCAACACTCAGAAGAAGAAGCCACCTGGGAATCTGAAGATTTTCTATTAGAGCATTTTCCGGATTTCCTCGCTTCCATTTAGGTATGTGTTTCACTGGCCTAGGGAAACTTACATCGGTACTTCAGAGGAAGGTCATAGGTTTAGATCCTGACACATTTCCTTTTCCATTTCTTAGTCAGTTAAACCAATCTCGTGATGAGATTTCTTTAAGGGGGGAGGAGCTGTAACACCTCTGGTGTTTAAGCCGGTTAAAACCTGACATGTCATCATGAGCATGGAAAGCATTCATATAGCAACACTAAAGATGCATTTACAATTTGCATAGAACTTGATCTCAAATGCATCGTGTGCTTGATTAAATTCTGTTTTGCTCAATTGATATGTGATGCTTAGGGTATCATAGTGGCTGATTTCTAGGGAAGATAGGATTATAGAGTCATATGGTTCTTGAAATCACGTCATTATAGTGGTCCTATGATAAAGACTATGATCCAAGCTGAATCTGGACTTGGCCCTTAAAACAAAGTTGTAGATACTAATGAATGGAGCAACTTTGGCATATAAAGTTTACACAGGTTCTGTACAGAATTTTGAATTAAATCAAATTTGTTTTAAACCCTAGAATCTACCCTTGAACTACAACTTTCAAACCTTTGAGAATCTGACATTGGTCTTTTAATAAAAGTTGTAGGGAATGACATATGTGACAACTTTCATATTCACAGATTTTGAAGTTCTTCAGAAAATTTCAATGTAATTTGAGAAATCAGTTTGGGGCAAATTTGAATTCAAACCCTAATTCAAAAACTAGGCCGAATTGGAACATGGTTCTTTAAGCAAGTTTGTAGATCACAAAATCCTAAACAACTTTCATTATTACGGATTTTGCACTTTAGCTCAAAATTTGGTCGCAATTCGAAAGGGGACAAACTGCACTGTAGCTACAGTCCATGGCGCTCTGCATGGCGTCCACGGCGGCCACCGCGCGCCGCAGCGTTCTACGGCGCCGACACGTCCTCATCCACGCGCCTCTCTCTCCGTCCGCATGCGCAACTAGCTGGCACACCTGTTGCTCACCTCGCCGTCCACAAAACCGCCTCTCCATCGCCTCCCCACTCCTTTCTTTCCCTCTGTTCGCGCCGGCCCGGACAGGGAACTCCGGCGACGAAATCCGTCGTCGTCGAACTTCCTATGTTGTCGCCGTCTCACCCACAGCTCCGCCATCATCCCAGCTTCTCCCCGACCCACTGAATCGACCCCAAGCCGCCTGCATTGCCCGACCGAGCCTCTTCTTCCCCAGCTCCGGCGAGCGGCCGCTGCGGTCGGGTTCGCCGTGGCACGGTAAGTCCGGAGCTCCTCGAGCCAAATTGGTTGCGCCATTAGCTCCGTCTTGGATCTCTGATCACCGTCGGCTCACCATACAGGTCGCTACCGCGCCGGAGGAGCCGGAACACCGCCGCGAGGCCTCGGTCCGCCGCCGTCTTCGCCGCCGTCGTCAACCTCTACCTCCCCGAGCCTCTCCGACCGACCAAGCGCGAGCACCAACCCTAGGTGAGCCCCCTGGTGCCGATGCTCGCGTCCCTTTGGTCTCTACCGCGTTGCCTTGGCCAGAACGCCGGCGCGCCGCCGAGTTCGGTGCTGCCGAGCTGCCATGGCCGCGGGCACCACCTCTCCGGCCGTCCCTAGCCCTGACCGAGCCCTTGGTTGTGTTCGCGAGGTGATGTAGAGCGCGTAGGTAGCCTCGGTTGAGTCCCTGGCCTCGCCACCGGCGAGAACGGCCGGCGGTCAACGCCGCCGCCGCGCGGTCAGCGCCGGCGCGCGCGCGGGCCTGGGCGCTGGGTGGCCTGACAGCCCGGTCCCGCCTGCCAGTGTGATAGGATTAGGGTTTTTCATTTTGACGCATATGAACAGTAGCAAAATTTGTTATTTTTACTGTATTTTTGTTATAGCTTCTAAAATCATGAAAATTTTTGTGTAGCCTCTCTGATATGTGAAGAAAATTATAAAAATATGAAACTTTGAATTTCGAAAAGTTTTACTGGGGTATTAAAATAGTTAAATAAGTGGTTTAGGCACTTTAATAATTTCTGTAGGTTTTTCCTGTGGTCCAAAAATTGTGAAATCAATTTTGTGGTCAATTGCAGCACAAAACATACCTCTACAAAAATTATGAGCCTTTTGGTAAAAATAAATATTTAACTCTAATGAATGTGCCATTAAACCCTATTTAAAATAATTATTTCTTGATTTAATTCTACAGCTGTATATACTGTTCTAAAAATTTACAAGTTGGCCTACCATTGTTATGCTATATGTTTAACCCACACAAAAAGTTTGGGGTCAGTTTGCCACATTTTGGTTTAACCTTAATCTTATAATTAATAAAAAGTTAGTTATTTAATAAAAGCCTATAACCATGGTTACATTCCTATTTGGAGAAAGATCATTAGTGCATAAGGGAATATGTTGGGTTCCTGCTGGTTGTTCATATGATTGGTTAAACATATGACACTTAGTGGTCAATTAGATAGCTTAAGTTGGCAATTGCTAAGTTGATTTTGATCTCTGAACCAGTTTGGATGAGAACATGATAACATCATGATAATTTGATTTTCTGTCAAATGTTGTATAGCAAACTAGTAGCACTTTTGTATATCTAGTTGCTCCTAAAATTTCGTAATTATTGGATGTATATGCTGGGAGTTATGTTCTGTACAAACTGGGTATGCAGTGCTGTCCAGAAATCTGGACAGTTTGTGCAAACTGAACTGTTTGGGATATTTAACTTGTGAATCTGATCTGGTGCATTATAAGAAAGTTGTAGAGGACTTCATGTGCTTTTCAGAATGGTCTAGATCGCGTATGTTGGTATTTCTGAGCTCCAGATATGATCTGTGGAACAGGGTGTTTGAATCTGTCCAGAATCTGGACAGGTTTAACCAAATGAATTGTTTGGTCCATAAGATCCTGGAATCAGCTGTTGTGTATTATAGAAAAGTTGTAGAGAATTTGTTAGGCTTTCCAGATTATCCTGAATCACCTGAATAGATATTTTGTAGCTCCAGTTATGGTTAAAACAAGTTGGTACATGAAATCTATTCGGGTTATCGCTTATGCAAATATTGTTCCAATTGTGATGTCAATCTTAGTATTCATATAGGATTGTTGTTTGCTGCTGTACCCTTCTACTTATAATTGTCTAGCATCATAAGCATTCATTCATTTTCACATCACATGCATCTTATATATGTTCGTTCGTATATTGCGTTTAGAAACGGAGGTTAGCAAGGATCAACCGGAGATTGCAGCTCGTGAGGCACCGGTATTCTACGAGGTGGGATTTGATATCTGTGGGGACGAACCAGAGGAAGAACCCCAAGGCAAGCCCCGGTGCATTTGCCCCTACCTTGAAATTTTCAAATAATATACTTGTTGATAAAATTTCTGCATTAAGTCTAGGAGTTGAATGTTACCTACTTGATGCATTGACTACCTTGATTATTCCTTTTCTATCCTTGTCACTGGGTTATTTACAAATGCTTAGATTGCTTAGCCTGGCTCATTAGAGTAGGTTTTTGAAAAGAGAAATGCTACTGTTGGGAACCCTCCCCTCGGTATGGGATGGTGTAATTAAAATGAGACCAGGCGGGTAACTTGCACAGGAAATGGAGTCCTGGTGTAGTGTTTCTGTCTGTGTCGCCTAGGGCCCGTCCGCTGTTGGCCCGTTGGATCGAGAACTATTTGTTAGTACTGGTCACATGCTACGGTAAGCCCTATTGTGGCTATGCCCTTACTGGAACGGCGCACCCGCGCACTGGGAGTGGAGAGATGGCGGGAGTAGCGTGAACCCACCCTGCTCGGTCCCCTGTTGGATGGACTCAGCAAGGCCGATGTAGGGCGGTGGTGTACTGTACTTCCGGGTGGCGCGGCTCCGGTCCGGTTTGAGCGGATCCACGGGATGGTTGATATATGCGAGTTCGGTCTCGCATATGTTGTGTGATAAGGAAGCCCCACTGGGTAGATTAAGCGGTTCGAATCGTCGTTTGCTCCACGAAAAAAGGAGACTCGTCCTCGCCCCTCAGCGTAGTTTAATGATGATGAAACAATGGAGGACTAATGGGTTGATCATGAGATGTACATTTGATTACTTAGTTAATATTAATATGGAATGACACAACTACTTAGTAGTAGGAGCTTTTATGCAAAGGAAAACTTTTGGATTCTTGCTAAAGCCTTACCTTGACTTCCCTCAGCCTGCATTCCTGAGTCTTCTCCCCATTTTATTAGTCAGGTAAGTCTTGTTGAGTACTCCTGTACTCAGGGTTCTATGACCCCTTGTTGCAGGTGAGCCCGCTGAGCAGATGTGCTTTGGACCATGTTGTATGACCATCTTCCCAGTGGAGGATGATAAGTGATGGCCCTTGGGCAGGGTTTATTAATATGGTTATGTAATCAGACGTTTATTCCGGCACTTAGTACTATCGCAACTTGAACTCCTTTCACCTATGTTGTAATAATGAACATTGGTTTGTAATATTATGTTTATGTAAGACTTCCGCTGAATTTCCTCCGATCTGGTATTTTGTACGAAATGTAATGCGCTGTAATGATTGTACGCGGATCCTGTGACCCATGGATACATCGATCGTATCCAACAGATTAATCCAGTCTTGTGGCACACCTACATAGCGATCGGAGGTCGTTGGACAGATGACAGGAGTAGGTGGGCCACATTATTGGGCGAGTCTGTTACAGCTGGTTTGGTCGGAAAAGCTCCGGTGGAGCTCGACCACGTGCGCAGCCATGGCGGCGTCCATGGCGCTCGGTCGGGTGAGAGAGAGAGACTAGAGGGCGGTAGAGACCTCGCGGAGGCGTGTTCTCACCGTGCCTTGGCGTGACAAAGCTCGACGGTGAAGATGGGGCTCAGCGGAGGTTTGGTTGACGCGGAACAGCGGCGGGCACTCTCCGGTGTCGGTGGACGGTGAAGAGGGGCTCGGCTAGTGGTGCGGGCGTGCGCACCGGGTGTTCGAGAGGGAGGCGGAGCAATGTGCGAGAGGAATCGGATGATGGGGCTCGGGTGTGGCCGGAACGGCGAGGGTGCCCTTGCGGTGGCGGGGGCGCTCTCGGTGGCATTCACGTGAGCGAGAGCGAGGAAGGAGAGAGAGAGCTGGCGAGCGCGACGGAGTGCAAGTGGCGGGTGGAAGAGAGAGGAGTGCGGGAGGCTTGGTTTTGCCCTCGGGCTGGCCGGACGGGCAGTCGTGGCGGGGCCCGGCGCGGCGGAGAGAGGGGCGGCGAGGAGGCGGCGGGGCGGGGGCGAGGCGGCGAGAGGGGAGAGGGCAGAGGCTTGCGTGACGAGGGGGAAGATCGGGAGGTGGTAGGGGAGTAGATAGCGCGCAGGGAGGAGCGGCCACGCGGCGGCTCGGCCGGCGTACGGCGCGGCCGTGTCGGGTTGACCGGCGCGTCGTGCGTGGCGAGCACACGCGGGAGCAGCGTGGCGCGACGGGCTGGGACGCGGGCACGAGCGGGCCGAAAGGCCAGATGGGCCGAAAGGGTAGCGCGGGAAGGAAATGTTTTTCCTTTTCTTTTTTCAAAAACTTTTTCAAACTTTGACCATTCAAAACCAGTTTCAAAAACTCAAAACTAGGCTTTGACCCAAAAATAAAAGTTGCTCAAAATAATTTTCTCTACAACTTTCATATAAGACACTTTAGCTGAAAACCATCTTCACAACCTCCACATAATAAAGCTACTTTTTGAACCATAAATCATTTGTTCTCAAATTTTTAGTTATCAAACCACTTTGAACTAGGTCAAGGTATCAATATGAAAAGGGTTATTCTCACTATCCTCTATTTATAAAATTGTTGGCCAAAACACAAATCCATTTGAACAACCAAGTCTTATAGAAATCGAAATCCAAATAAACAAACAAAACAAAAAGCACTTTCATGCACATGAAATGATGCAATGCATTGCTTATGCATTTTAGTAGCAAAATGTAGTTCCTAATGCAGTGCTTGACACTAGGTGTGTCACAGCTTGTGTCGAGACCATCGGACGCTGGTTCATACCATCGGACGCTGTTCGTGCCACGTGTCATCTGACAGTGTTTTCAAAGGAGCATAGGACGCTCACCACCGGAGCGTCCGTTGCCATCGGACGCGCCGGAGGTCAAGCATCGGATGCTAGGGTTGCACTGTAGCAGCGTCCAATGCTGGTCCAGTAAGGTTCCAGTCAGGCAGGTTTAGCATCGGACGCTTCCGGTGCTGAGTCATCGGACGCTGCCAGCGTCAGATGCACGTTGTTCTGCGCTGTTTCGTTCGCAGTATGTTCGTGCAATCTTGGATTTGGTTTTGGGCTTTGCATTGAGTTTCTAGAGTTGTATAGTGTCTCACTGTGCTTCTTGGAAGCATCACCCTATCTCTAGAGTCGTGGACACTTGCAAGCTCTAGGGTTTGCTCTTGGGGTTGATTCTCGGGACAGCGGCGACAAGTTTCTGAAAAGAAATTTTGAAGCTCCCATTCACCCCCCTCTGGTCGCTTTCTGATTGCACTCTCGGTAATTCACTTTGCGTGATTTTGGTCTGAGCTTTTCTCGAGTTCCTTTGCTTTGTGACAGCACGAGTGCGATTAGCGTTGCTAAGAACCCCATGCTTCACTCTAAGACCAAAGGCATAGATGTCCGCTTTCATTTTCTTCGAGACCATTTTGAGAACGGTGATATCGACCTGAGACATGTTGATACTCATCATCAGTTGGCCAATATTTTTACCAAGCCTTTGGACCAATCAACCTTTGCTACGTTGAGAGGTGAGCTTGGTGTGTGTTTCCCCTTTTAGTTGGGGGAAACATTTTGATTATTGTATCGTAGACTAACTTCTATTGTTTTGTTTTGTTTTTGTACTTGGTAGATTAGACTTTGCATTTCATCATGCATCTTTACTTTTTTGAGCATCATGACTATATTCCTTAGAATGTAACTATGCTCTGGTTAGTATGCTCCGATGATATATGATGATGCTTGTAGCTTAGGCTCTTTTTTATCACTGATACATGTTGTGAGCTGAGCTATTTTATGAATGGTGAATATGCTTAATGAACTTAAAATTTGTAACTTGTTCACCATTGAGATTGACAACTAGCATGTGTACAATGTGTTGAAATCACTTGTGCTTTTCATATATGCTAGGTTGCTATGTCTCTAGTTCTGAGTCTTTCACTTGCTTGGTATGTTCATATTCTGCTTTAAAATTGGACCAAGTTTAAGTGAATTGGAAAGATCGAGATGGGATTGCTTGTCAGCACATCACGGTATCGAGACTGTTTCTCATTGCACATTGAGTTAAACTTGAGCCGTGTAGTGTAAAACCAAAACCGATGCTTTAAGCTTCTGATTGCTTATGCATAGGCTTAGCTCGGTTGAAAAGTTAGGCAAAAACAAGCGTTCAACCTCTCGCAATCACATGCTGAAATTGGAACTTGTGTATAAATTACCGCTGCAACTCCGATAAAATTTGAAAACACAAGTCTATGTTTTCATTCTGTAGCATGATGATTGAACTTTGCTAGGGGTAGTTCACCTTGTATACATGTTTAGCACTTGTTTGACTTCCTGTCTATACATGTTTGGTGCTATTTTGATGGTGAAATCCCTTTCTGAATGGCTTAAAACTGCTCATTAAGCTTCTATGTTCATATTTTTGTACTCTGTGATCAGTTTGGGCCTTTGCAACCATTTTCCCTTACTGCTTCATAATCGAATCAGCACTATTTAGAGCATATTTTCATTCTATCGACTATATTCTTGAAGCTGCTAACTTGCATTTTTGACTCATATGCATTTTGCTTGTCTCCAATAGGCATGGCCTAGCTCCAATTTGCTTCTTTGAGCTCTTGCCCCTTTTTCTTTTGTTTACAAATTGCCCCCAAGGAGGAGAATTGTCCAAGGGGGAGAATGAACTTTTTCATATGTGGTGACAATTTGCAAATTTGTGCTTCACTTGTTGAGGGGGAGTTCTTTGAGCAAGGGGGAGCTTTTTGGCGTTGTGTTGATTTTCAATTGGTTTGGAGCAATTTCTACTAGTTGTGTTTGTTAAGCCTCTGTGCCTCTATCTTGAGGGACTAGCAGTTTTGCATTCTTATGCATTTTTCAGCTAGTATCATTTCAGTTGGTATCAAGCTGTCTTCCTAGCAGTGTTGAGCCCGTTGTGCCTCTTTTTGAGGGCTAGCTTTGCTTTGCTTGGTTGCATCGAGCCGTTGCCCATGTCTTTGGGGACCAAGTTGTTTTGCTTATTCCACTTGACCTTCCTTCGGCTTTGATTTGCTTTTGGGTCATTTGGATGAGTTCTCTCTACCTTCTTTCTTCCTTCTTCTATTCTATATGATTGTGTTGGTAGTTGACAATGCACTCATCAAGGGGGAGATTGCGGATACATGGGTGTATGCCGGATCTTGAGATGATGAGTGATTGTCAACTGGTTTGTTGCGCATGTTCTTTGGCTTGTGTTGTGCAGGTGTTGAGCACGGAGACAGTGATTGAAGGCAAGCTGAAGGTCAAGTAGAGACGTGTCATGCCGATGGACCCGGAGCGGTGAAGGGCAGACGTGAGGCTTGGACTGAAGGACCGGTGGCCTGAGGATCAGCTGTGGTGGCTAACAGCCTGGGACAGCGATGAGCAGATACCTGCGGGGCACGATGTGGCTCGGGTCGTGGACCTGAGGAAATGTATCGGGGACGGGGTGCATGGGCGGTGCATCCCCTCTACAACTTCGGTTTGGTGGTTGAGCCACAGAAAACCACCCGGTTGGACGGTTTCCAGGTTTGGGCCTCAAAACCTGGGTGCTGCGGGTTTCCGAGTTTGAGCCACAAAACTCGAGCTAAGGATGGTTTCCAGGTTTGGGCCTCAAACCTGGGTGCTGGCGGGTTTCGAAGGTTGGGCCACAAAACTCAGCAGATGGACAACTGGTTTCCCAGTTTCAGCCTCAAAACCGGGGGAGGTCCGTGAAAAGGACGAACGACACGTTGGTGGCACATGGCGCCATCGGGTGAGGTCGTGTCGAGGCGAAGCTACCAGATGTGCGGGCGTGGCCGTCGGATCGACTACACTTCGAGCTGGTCACGAATACTCTTAGGGTTAGCCTGCCCGCTCATTAGCAGTAGGGGTAAAAGGGAAAAATTGTATTAGGCTATATAAGGAGTGGCAACCCCTCCCTCCAAACGATCTCAGACATTTGCTACTTTCACTTAGGGTTTCCTGCTTCCCATTCCCTGCTGTAGCTACTGAGATCCGTAGAGACGGCTAATCATACCTCTGTGTTCTTGAGATTTGAGGAAACAGGACCGTAATCCCATGTCTCCTCGTGGGGACGATTTCCGGCTGAAATTCGTGGTTGTGATTCGCGTTCTTGAGTTGTTCTTCGTGTTAATCTTTTCTCCATGTTTTTCCCGTCGTTCGATCTCCCTCTACGTTGCTTTGTTTGCAAAACCATTTGAATCAACTTGTTCTTTTCTTTGAGGGGATCATTTCCACCAAAGGAATTCAACTGAAACCTCATGAATAAGTAGATCCATTGGTTTTCATTTTGGATCGACTTTTCTCTTCTCTTCCCCCGAACTTCTTCGATTCATCGATTTGGAGATAGGTTTGAGCCATGATCTCCTAGGAGTAGCTCACTATCATCCTTGTTACTCCTCTCACTAAGTTTGATCCTTAGAGGTTTCATTTTGGGTGAGATCGAGTTGAATCGGTGGACGAACAACACGGTTTCGGGGTGACCGGACGCACGGCTCGGGCAGATCGGACGCTAGGTCGTGAGTCCGGTCTTTGAAGGTGTTCTCAGGTCTTTTCTTCGTGTCTTGACCGGACTATCCCTTATCAAGTAACCATATGCAACCCTAGCACTGTTCAATGCCTCGTGTTGCTGACCGGACGCTACTGTGGTGTGACCAGACGCTCTGTCACCGTGAGTCTGGTCCAACACAAAGAGCTCCCAAACCGGTTTTGTGTTGACCGGACGCGTCTAATCACTATTTATCGGACGCAGCAGTGAGTTCGGTCAGTGCTGATCAGCAAGCTTTTGTCCGTAGTTCGTTCGTCCGTTGTCAGTTTCGGTTTTCGGCTTTTGCGTTGGGTTTCTAGAGTTGTGTAGTGTCCCGCTGTGCTTCTTGGAAGCATCCACCCTACATCTATGGTCGTGGACACTATCAAGCCCTAGGTTTGCTCTTGGGGTTGATTCTCGGAACGGTGGCGATAAGTTTCTGGAAAGAAATTTAAAGCTCTCATTCACCCCCCCTCTGGTCGCCTTTGTGTAGCACCTTCGGTCCTTCAGACAACACTATGGCAGCCATGGAACCTCAGAAGAAAGGGAACAAGACTTCAAGCTTTGACGATCTCCTAGACGGACCATGCCCCTTTCATCCAAAGGAGGACACCCGGCTAGACATTGTCGCCAACTCAAAGAATGAGGATTGAACTTCGACTTCAACAAGAGCAAGAAAGACAAGGGTAAAAAGGTAGCTGAAGACCCACATCAGGGTGCTGGCGATTTTCAACACCCCAAAGGCACTATTAACGTCATATTTGGAGGAGTAACCACCAGCAACAGCAAACGCCTATAGAAGCTTTCCTTGCGGGAAATTATGTCCACCGAACCAGCGACTCCTAAATATCTCGACTGGTCCGAGCATCCGATTAATTTCTCTCGAGCAGATCAATGGACCAGTGTCTCTAATGCAGGGCATTACCTGCTAGTCCTAGATCCAACGGTCGCCGGGTTCAAATTGGGACGACTACTTATAGACGGAGGAGCTGGACTCAACGTCATCTTCGCAAGCACCCTACGCAAGATGAACTTGGACCTGGCAACTCAACTCACTCCATCAAACGTGACATAGTACCCGGAAAGGCGGCAATACCACTTGGAAGGATAATCCTACCTGTCACTTTTGGAACTCTGACCAATTACCGAACAGAGTACATCAGCTTTGAGGAAACCGACTTCGAATCATCTTACCATGCCATATTTGGACGACCAGCTATAGCCATGTTCATGGCAGTGCTACACTATTCGTACCTTCTACTGACGATGTCGGTCCTAAAGGAATCCTAACCTTCAAGGGAGATTTGAAGCGGTCCTTCGAATGCGACACAGGGGCTGTCCAAATCACAGAAAAGGCCCAACTCACCCTGGAGGTACAGGAGCTCGCACAAATGGTACATAATGCCAAGCCTGGAGACTCGGAGATTCCAGATAAGAAAGCAGGAACCATCCAACCACCAGCAGAAGTATCTACAAAAACAATCGACCTGGAAACCGGCGATCCCTCAAAGATGGCGGTTATCAGCGCTCACCTATCTGAAGCATAGGAACTCACGCTCACCAAGTTCCTCAAGGCAAACAAAGACATATTTGCCTAGAAACCAGCAGACATGTCGGGTCTTCCAAGGAACTTGGCTGAGCACAAGTTGGAACTAAAGGAAGGTTTCAGACCCATCAAGCAAAGATTACATCGCTTCTCACCAAAGAAAAAGGAGGCAATCAAGAAGGAAATATAGCCAAACTACTAGCAGTCGAGTTCATTAGAGAAATTCTCCATCCTGAATGGTTGGCCAACCCAGTAATAGTGAAATAGAAGAATTCTGCAGAGTGGCGCATGTGTGTCGACTACACAGATCTCAATAAGCATTGTACAAAGGATCCTTTCGGATTACCGAGGATAGACCAAATAGTTGATGCTACCACAGGTTCTGCCCTGTTATCCTTCCTAGATTGCTACTCAGGGTACCATCAGATTGCCCTCAAAGAAGAAGACCAGCCCAAGACATCATTTATAACTCCCTTCGGTGCCTACTGTTATAAAACCATGTCCTTCGGACTGAAGAATGTAGGAGCCACTTATCAACGAGCTATCCAAGATTGCTTAGGCGACCAGATCGGCCGCAACGCAGAAGCTTATGTTAATGATGTGGTGATAAAGACAAAGGATCCGACTACCCTCATAGCAGACCTAGAGGAAACATTTACCCGCTTACGCACTTATAAGTGGAGGCTAAATCCCACAAAATGCACATTCGGAGTACCCTCAGGACAGTTACTCGGATTCCTGGTTAGTCATCAAGGTATCGAGGCTAGCCAAAAGCAAATTAAGGCTATCACCGGAATGAAGCCGCCAACTACAATCAGGGATGTTCAAAAGCTCTCAACAGGGACTACTTTTCTTCAAACTACTTAAAGCCAATGATAAATTCCAATGGATGGAAGAGGCTGATAGGGCCTTTGAACAGCTTAAAGGATACCTAACCAACCCTCCTATCCAAACTCCACGAGAACCCAGGGAGCCGATGATGCTATATATCGCTGCTACCACACACGTTGTAAGCACAACAATAGTGGTGGAGCGTAAAGATGAAAAGCACCTCTACAACATCCAATGACCAGTCTACTACATTAGCGAGGTACTCTCCGACTCAAATGTCAGGTACCCGCAAGTTCAAAAACTGTTGTATGCTTTACTTATTTCATCAAGGAAGCTACGACACTACTTTGAAGCACACGAAATCACAGTTGTTACGGACTTTCCACTGGGAGAAATCCTCCATAACCGTGATGCTACGAGTAGAATATCTAATTGGGCAGTCGAGCTGGGCGCCCAAAATATCAAGTTCTCTCCATTGAAAGCAATCAAATCTCATGTTCTAGCTGATTTTGTCGCTGAATGGACAGAATTCCAGCAGGTTCAAGATAGTTTTATTCCAGAACATTGGAAGATATAATTTGACGGATCTTTAAAACTCGACGGTTCAGGTGCCGAAGTTCTACTTATATCACCTGTAGGAGAGCAACTCAAGTACGTTCTGCAAATCATGTGGCCAGCTACCAACAACGAAGCAGAATACGAGGCACTACTCCACGGATTACGATTAGCAGTCACAATGGGTATTAAGCGACTGTTAGTCTATGGCGATTCTTCTGTGGTGATTCATCAAGTCAACAAAGACTGGGATTGCACCAAGGAAACAATGGACGCCTATTGCACTGAAGTCCGCAAGCTGGAGAAAAATTTCTCACGGCTGGAACTCAACCACATCACGCGAGACTTCAATGTCGCCGCTGATGTTTTGGCAAAGCTCGGATCCAACAGGGCTTCTGTTCCGAGTGGTATCTTTGTACATGAATTGTCAAAGCCCTCAATCCAGCAAAAAGAAGAACCCGTCCCAACACCAGAAAAACAGATCCTAACATTATCACTCGACTAGACCATGGTCTTCATCGACTACTTCAAAGAGCACAAGCTGCCGAGTGACAAGGCCATAGCAGAACAAGTCACCAAACGTAGCAAGAACTATGTTCTAGTCGGGGATAAGTTATATCGACGCGGCGCTTCTTCAGGAGTTCTACTAAAGTGTATCTCTCCAGAAGAAGGTAAAGAAATCTTGGACGAAATTCACTATGGGTGTTGTGGCAATCATGCAGCGTCAAGGACATTAGTCGGAAAAATCTTCAGATCCGGGTATTACTGGCCCTCAGCCTTGAAAGATGCAGAAGACCTAGTCCGTCGCTGTCAAGCATGCCAGTCTTCAAAAAACAACAACATGTTCCTGCACATGAGCTAATTTGCATCCCTCCATCATGGCCGTTTTCATGTTGGGGACTCGACATGTTGGGTCCTCTAAGTCGCGCACCTGGTGGTTTCGAGTACATCTACGTGGCAATTGACAAGTTTACCAAGTGGATTGAGTACATGCCTCTAGTCAAATTCAACGCATCAAAATCAGTACAATTCATGCAGAGCATCTTCGATCGTTTTGGGGTGCCGCATAGAATCATCACTGACCTTGGTTCTCCATTTACGACAAGTTCAAATCCTGGGACAGTGACTATGGAGTCAAGAGACTACGCATCAGTGGCTCACCCACAGTCAAATGGTAAAGTCGAAAGAGCAAACGCCCTCATATTAGCCGGCCTCAAACCAAGTTTGTTTGATCTCCTAAATGACCATGGCAGAAGGTGGCTGGAGGAACTACCTAAACTAGTCTGGGGGCTACGGACACAGCGAAGCAGAGCAATAGGACAGACTACCTTCTTTCTGGTCTATGGCATAGAAGCAATTCTCCCAGCAGACTTAATCTGGAACTCTTCAAGAACAGTACAACGAAGGCGAAGCCGACGGTACAAGGCAACTAGAAAGGCGAAGCCGACGATACAAGGCGACTAGAAATCGACAACATCGAAGAGACCCGTCTAGCCGGTCTTGAAGAAAATCCAGAATACCACAGGATGCCACAAGCTGATTAGCCCATGGGAAGGGCCATACATAGTTTCCAAAGTAACAAGACCCGGGTCGTTCGAGCTAGTCACATAGGATGGTTGTCAAGTGCCAAATTCATGGAATATTGAGCACCTGAAAAAATACTACACCTAAGGACTACGCTACATATACGACCCAGGGCAGCGTGTAATTCTCCATATTATATTAATAAAGATCAGTCTTCAGCGAAAAAATAGAGCATCATGTGTTGAAGTCACACCTGCCCTACCTCCGCACTCATGCAGGGGGACGGCGAGGGTGTTGTAACACTCTGGTGTTAAACAGACTAAAACCTGACATGTCATCATATGCATTAGCATTTTACTTGAGTTGATAACCCAATTTTGCATTCACTAAAAACAAGTTTATTCTTTATGCTTGTGCTTAGTGGTAAGGAGTGTTTAAGTTTAAACCCTAGTTTATGTTTTCTTTATGGTATATAATGCTTTTATGCTATATAAGGGTATTATGGTAATTTCTTATAAAGCAATGAAATCTTTACCAAATCTTGGTATGGTGTCTCAAAGGTGTATTTGGAACATGTTTCAAGTCACCATTGAGGTATAATTCAAATTTTGGTTGGAATTCATTTAAGTAATGTTATTAATTCAAAAATCCTATTTTATCCCCTTTAATAGCAATCAAAATCTAAAAAGAATTTGAGTATGCTTCAAAAAGCAAACTTGCTCCATTTTTGATAAGGATCAACTTTGATGTATAAAGTTTTCCAAGTTTTCATACGAAATCTAAAGCAATTGTGAAAATACCCTTTTGCCCTAATTGTCCCCTTTTGATTTGCAAACCCTAATTCAAAATCTAAGCATATTCTGCATATGTTGCAAAAATAAAAGATGTTTAGTTTTGAATTCTGAGCATTTGATATTTTGGCATATTTTCAACTTATATTCAAAAATTTGAAGTAATTTCAAATAAACCAAAAGGGTATAAAGGAGAAGGAGGGGATAAGTTCAGTCTTCTGTTCATGGCGGTGAGAAGCCGAGCTTTGATCGGTGTTGCCAGCGCGAAAAGCATTGTTCTCTCTCGAATGAGCTCGCAACCGTGTTCGTGGCAATGTCAAGCAGCTGCTGGCGCTCTCCCTCGCAACCTTGGCGTCTCCTCCTGCACTCGCCATCACCGTCTTGCCACCTAGGGCACCGACGGACTCACCTCCATCCAAATCCCAAATTCACCACACCCGAGCGTCCTCATCCACAATTGACCGCATATATAACTCCTTTACCTCTTTGCGCATCTCCAGAACCCATTCCTTCAATCTCTACTGCCTCCAAGCGCTTGTGCTCGCCGTTCTTCTTCCCGCCGGGCAAAAACGCCGCCGAGCTCGACCTCACCGTGGTCAGCCCAACCGGGCACTCCTCTACTCTCCCTGTCTCATGTTTCCGTTTCATCTTGACCCTAGGATTCTCATCGGCTTGGTGGTTTTCCATTTGGTGTTCAGGTCTCGCCGAAACATCACCTTCTTCGCCGGAGCTCGCCGCCGCAAGCCACTGCTCCGTGGACTCCTCTCCGTCCATCCTCCGCTCGAACTGGCTACACAGCCAGCATCAGGGTGAGCTACAGGATCTTCCTAGCCCCTCTGTTCTATTGCTACCGGCTTGAGTTCGCCGGAACAGCTCCGCCGTGATCCGGTCCGCCGCCGTG
Organism: Coix lacryma-jobi var. lacryma-jobi; assembly: GCA_009763385.1. NCBI lineage: Eukaryota > Viridiplantae > Streptophyta > Magnoliopsida > Poales > Poaceae > Coix > Coix lacryma-jobi. Next base: position 98,005,991 of record CM019830.1, on the reverse strand, counting down.
CGTGGCCAGACCTCACCGGAGCAGTAGCGTTTAGGGTTAGGGGTCCTATCGGCCGCGGGTGACTTGCTGGTGCTTGTGCTCGCGTTAGTTGGGTCGCTACTGACCGGAGTTGGCCGGCGTAAGGCTCGCCGGTGCTCGGTGCGCCGCCGTCCGTTCGGGCCATGGTCGGGGACCTCCTAGTTGTAAAGATAAGAAAGTCCAGGGTGCTGGTTGCAAAGCCCGTGACTCATGTGAATAGCACTATGGACTGCGGGTTAGTTTCGTTGAAGCCAAAGGGCTTTTATGCAAAAGTGCCAGAGCGCGCGGGCGGGAGCCAGGCCGGGCCACTTTCGCGTGCGCTGGGCCGCACCGGACTGGGCCAAAAGCCCAGTTTGGGCTAGTTTGAAGTTTTTCTTTTTCCAGTTTTATGCACAGTAGCTAGTTTTGTTCTTTTTGCTATAATTTTTCTATAGCTCTGTTATTTGTGAAATTTGACATGTAAGCTAATAACATGTCTGTGCTAATATAAAAATTATAAAACTTGTGTTTTGAATAAGTTTACTTTGACAATTAAATCTGCACTTTAATTAATAAATGCAACTTTGATGAATTATGTGATTTTCTGTGTTTCTCCAAAAATCATGAAATTTGACATGTGAGTTTATGTCACTGATATCTATCTTCATGATTAATTTCAGCTCTATTTGAATAAGTATGATTTGTGCATAAATAAAGGGCTAATTAAAATGGTTTATAGAATAAAAAGAAATAGTTAATCACTTTGGATCACTTTGGATTTGTGTGACTTTTGGAATTGTTTGACAACCAGGGTAACATTAGCATGATTTGCTCCCTGATTATGGATTCCTTTACGCTAATGACCTTTTGTTGCTTGTTAGTTACCTAGCCTTGCTTTGCTTAATAGAGATAATAAAATTTGCTTAAGTAATAATATGTAGTTTAATAGCTAATTTGGTTTTGTTGATTTGCAACTTTACCGTGATGAAAGATTGTATGAATAAATGTCTACAGCTTAGAAAATTTCCATCTTTACCATGATCATGTCATAAGCATCTCATTGATCATGCATATGCACTTCTACGTGTAGATCTCGTTTCGGAAGGACCGGATCCTCAGTGGGGTTCTCCTGAGTGTGTGGATCCTTCTACTTTTTCAGAATCTCCGGACTTCGCTAATCAACAAGGCAAGCCCCGGACATTAAACCTATCCTTGTATTTTTATAAAGTTATATCATTTGAGTTAATTGATGCATTAAGTGAATAGGAGTTGAGTGAACCCTATTTGATGCATTACCAACCTTGATGATTCCAATACTTAACCTTGATACCCGTTTTATGAAAATGCTTAGTATGCTTAGCCATGCTTTACTACTTCATAATAGTAGGTGCTTTTAAAAATGGTTGCTATGTTATGGAAGTCATGAATCTTGAGATAACATGATAACGATAGTAACTTACATCAAGAATGGAGTCTTGTTGTAAGGTTACTCAACATAGGACCTTATCGTTGTTGGCCTGCTGTGATTGAGATCTTTGAGTACAGCCCACATGCGGTGGTAAGCCTCGTCTATAGCTATTCCGATACTTGAGAACGGATAACCGCGTACTGGGAGTGGAGAGATGGCGGGAGTAGCGTGTACCCTCGGGGCTATGAGATAGTCGGGTTCGACGTGTACTGTACTCTCGGGTGACGCTGGACCCGTTCTTGTATGGGAGGATCTATAGATAGGGTTGACATATGCAAGATTAAGTTCTACATATGTCATGTGGTACTGAATCCCCAGCTGGGTTTAAACGATTCGAATCGCCGTGTTTCCTCGGATATGGAGCCTCAATCCACTGACCCGCACCGTAGTAATGAATGGGATCTTTATGAAATGAGAACGAAAGATGTGGTATGCTTATGGAAATTTGAGAATCTTTGGATAGTTATAAAGTTGAATTTTGAGTTAAAACTTGAAGATAGGCTTTACTTTTAGTAAGCTTTTATGCAAAAGAAATGTTTTGATCCTGCTAAAGCCTTACCCTGAATCCCTATAGCCTTCATACCTGAGTCTTCTCCTCTTTTCTAGACGGTAAAGTCTTGTTGAGTACTTTTGTACTCAAGGTTTGTTAACCTTTGTTGCAGGTGAGTTCATTGATCATCCTTTTGGTGGTCAATGTTTCTTCACTCTTGTGGAGGAGAGTGATAATGACTCTGATGTTTGACCTTGGGCAAGTAACAACAATTTGTGTGGTATATGTAATATATAGTTCCGAACCTTTTATGTAATAAGTACTTATGGTTTATAAACTTTTAAACCTAAGTTTCGATCTATATTATATAATCTTTCCGCTTTACTCTAATTTATCTTATCTATAAAACTGTTGTAATACTGTGATGCTTGACGAGGGAATTCCTGAGAAGAATGTAACGTGGATGATTCGGGTTTCCCGAGGACACCCGACAGATCTCTTGAGTCATTTGGAACTCGTGCACGTCAATCAAAAGTCTTTAAGACAATGATGGGTGCATGTGGGCCACTTAGTTCAGGAGGTTCTGCCACAGGTGTCCAACTATCGGACGCAAAGGCAAAGGTACAATGAAATAAATGGTGGAGATACTTTGCTATTCCCAAAAATGTCATGTCCATTACACTGTTCATCCCATGGTATTTATAGGGAATACCATGGGACACTGGCCAAGTTACAGAAGGGTACAAGTAAGATTCCTTAGCACCGCATAGCGGAAGGGCAGAATCGTACAAACACGGGCAAAGTGGAAACCCTAGCTTGCCTTTCATTCGTCCGCCGCCACCTGGCTCGCGCACACCCTCACTGGAACGCGAGGGTTAATCTCGTAGCTTCTCCAGTCACGGGGCCCGTGTTCACTTGTCCTCTGCCGAGCTTGACGTCCTCAGCGAAGGAGCACGGAGTGCGCGAGGGTCACCTTTTGTGTTCTCCGTATCTCTTGCCTGCAAGGACCATAAAGTTTCCCTAGGGTCGAGCCAGTATCCGAAGGTGAGAACATATATGATGAATGATTGACTTTGATAAGGAAGGTTTGAGGCTTTTCCTGGTTGAGTCATTATCTCGCTATGTGCTTAATGCTTATGACTAACCGGTGACGTTGAGTTGTGGTGTGTTTCTGTGTTGGTGTGCGTGTGCAACATGTGTCTCTTGGCTGTGTTGATGTGCAGGTGTTGAGCTCAGATACAGTGGTCGATGGCGAGGTGAAGGTCAAGTAGAGACGTGTCGTGCCGACGGACCGGGAGCGGTGAAGGATGGGCGTGCCGTGCGGCGGATGTGCCATGCCAATGTACCCAGAGTGGTGATGGGCGGACGTGAGGCTTGGACTGACGAACCAGAGGGCCAGAGGACCAGCTGTGGTAGCTGGCACGTGGCATTGATGAGAGAGAGCACATGGGGATGTGTGGTGCATCGGCCGAGTCGGGACGAAGACGATGGCATCGTGGCACTTGGCGGGAGGTCGGACACGGGCTTGCGTGCGGCGCAAGTGCCGTCGGCCAAGTCAAGAAGGAAGGCGAAGGCGTTGTGCCCGGTGTGGAGGCTGGACATGCATCGGCATCGGTGTCGGTGGTCGGGGTGTGCGAACCACATCCCGTCTACGGTGCGGGTTCGGTAGCTGAGCCTCAAAAAGCTACCTCGACGGTTTCCGAGTTTGGGCCTCAAAACTCGGGTGGCCGATTTCCGAGTTTGGGCCTCAAAACTCGGGATGGACGATTTCCAGGTTTGAGCCTCAAAACCTGGGCTCGCGGGTTTCCGAGTTTGGGCCTCAAAACTCGGGGTGGACGATTTCTAGGTTTTGGCCTCAAAACCTAGGCTGGCAGGTTTCCCGGTTTGGGCCTCAAAACCGGGGGAAGGTCCAAAAGGACGGTCGACGCATGGCGGCGTGGAGAGGCTGGCGCGGCGGCGAAGCTATCCACGAGGAAGGCGCGGTGGTCGACATGATGGCACGTGGCGGCATCAGGGAGGTCGTGTCAAGGCGAAGCTACCGGATGTGCGGGCGTGGCCGTCGGATGGAAACTGCCAAAGATGGACGGTTTTACCCCTGGGGGGTATTTGGGTTAGTACTTCATTTTAGGGCGTTTGTGTCATTTGGACGTGCGCCTATATATAGAAGAAGGGGCTGGTTAGGGCAGCTATCCTTGGTATCGTTGGACGGTGTCTCTCTCATTTTGTGCTTGTGAGAGGAGGCTAGGGTTAGAGTAGAGTTGGCTCTTGTTCTTGACCTTTTTGCCATCCAAGCTTTGTGTTGCTAGGATTGGTTTGTAGCCTGACACCGAGTGCTTAATCAATCATCCATTCCTCTGAATCCAAGGATCAAATTCGTGGTTGAATTCGCGTTTCGATTTTGTTCTTCGCGTTCTTCTTTTCTCCATGATTTTCCCCTCACTCGGTCTCCCTCTACGCTGCGTCTTTTGCGATTCTGTTTGAATCAACTTGTTCTTTGAAGTGAGGAGAACATTTCCACCAAAGGAATTCATCTCTACCCTCACGAACAAGTAGATCGGGTCGAAATCATTTTTGTTCCTCTTTCTTCCCCTTTTCTAGTGTTCTTCGGATTTCTCATGAATTAGTTGGGTTGAAGCGATGATATCCTAGGATTAGCTTCCCAACACGTAGAAGAACACTTGGGAGAAGTTTGGTTGCAGCCCCGTTCGATTTGGTGGAGATTCAATCGATTTTGGTTTTGTCCCGTGGCGTTTTTGGGCGTTCTGGGCAGTGGCGGACTGTCCGCCCCCCCCCCCCAGCCGCGGACAGTCCGCGAGTCGGGGTTCCAGCCGGATCATTGGCTGTTTGCCTCGGCGCTTTTCCCCTCGGGTGACCGGCGGACAGTCCGCCAGTGACGGGCGCGGACAGTCCGGGCCCAAGCAGGGACGTTTCAGCAGCTTTGCTGTTTTGCGGTATTGGCCGGCAGACAGTCCGCTAGGGCTTCGCGGACAGTCCGTCCCTGGCGCGGACAGTCCGGCATCTGCAGCCCGGACAGTCCGGGAATCGGCTGTAGGCTGCGGTTCAGTGCTTTGCTCTCCCAGCTTTTGCGCTTCGTTTCCGGACTTCTCGTTTGCTCCTAGAGTTCACCTAGGAACCTCTCTAACTATCTTTGCTACATGTTAGCATAGGTATTTGGAGGAATTCCGACGTAGCCCTCTATCTACGTTCGGGAGTCGGTTTTTCAGGCCGAACTTGACTCGGAGTTTTGGGAGTTTTGGTTTGCTCCCTTGTGTGGTGCCCCGCTGTGATCCTAGGGATCATCCACCCTCTTTCTAGGGTCGTGGGCATCGCGTTTGAGTCCGAAGCTTTTGGGGTTGATTTTGTTGGGACAGAGGCCGTAATTTCTGAGAAGAAATTTTAGGCTCCCATTCACCCCCCTCTAGTCGCCTTGCTTTAGCATTTTCGGTCCTTCAATTGGTATCGGAGCCAGTTAAGGATCTCTCTACCTTAACCGGTTCCGGATCTGCAAAGGCGACCTTTTCAGAGCGGTTCTGTTTCCGACTTTGCTTGTCGAGGTGTTGAGCTTTTGTTTGACTAACACTAACGGTGCTTTTGGAAGTAGCACCAAGTTCTTCTTCAAGTATGTCTTTGTCTTTTGGTTTGAATGTTTCCAAGGACGACATCTTGAGAAGAAGGAGGAGTGCAGTTGATGAGAGAGATCGCGAGGAGAACGATCTGTTGAACCTTCTATGACATGACGAGCTTTCACCGGAGGATCTCCTATGTCAACTTGGCAAGGCCAAGAGAGGTACACTTGCTTGTGGTCTTGTGACATTGCACAACTTATATGAGGCTTGCACTAGGAATGATGAGCTTTGTGCTATCTTGCTTAGAAAGAATGAGAAGTTGAAATGCTCCATTGCTAGGTTGAAGTCTAGACCCTCTTTGCCTTGCACCTCTTGTAGTGACATGGTTAGGAAGAATGATGAGCTAGGCTTTTCTCTTGCTAGCTTAAAATCTGAGAATGAATTGTCGAAATCAAATGCTTCCAAACCATGTTTAGTTTGCATTGACTTGCACAAGGATCTTGAAATTGCTAAAACTGAAATAGCCTTGCTAAAGTCAAATGTTTTGTTACCATGTGTTTCTTGTGAGTCTTTACATGCTGAAATTAATAAACTAAAATTGACTCACACCACATGTGTAGATGAACTTGAGCATGCTAGGGCTGAAATTGTTGAAATAAATTCTAGGCCTTGTAGCTCATGCTCTTTGAATAAAAATGCTTGCCCTACTTCTTGTGCTATTCATGATTCTTTGCTTGATGTGAATGGTGATGTTTCTTCCACCGATTTCATTTGCACATCATGCATTGATTTGGAAAAAGAAGTTTTGGCTTTGAAGGTTTTGCGCGATGATATGAGCGCTAAGTTGGTTGAGCACAATGATATGAGGGCCAACCTTGAGAAGGAGATTGAGCTCTTGCGTACCACATATGCCGAGTGCATTGAAAAGGAGATGGAGAACTTGAGAAACACTCCTTGTGGTACTTGTGACCGCCTCAAGTTTGAAAATGAGGTTTTGGCCAAAAGATGCAAGAGCCTTTGTGCTAAGCCGTTTGAGTCACGCATTTCTTCCAACTCCGATGTTGATGTTTCCAAGTCTGCATCTTTGCAACCGGAGTTGAGTTCTTGTGTTGCGCGTGAGTCTTTTGACGTTAGCACTAGTGTCAAGGTTTCGGATAGCTCTTTCATAGCTACTCCTAACCTTGCTGTTTCTTCGAGTGATGTCCAAGGGACTTCTCTTGATAAGGGTGCTTCTCATATTTTTGGGACTCGTGCTCCCAATCCGGTTTTCCATTGCACCTTTTGCAAGAAGGATGGACAGTCATTCGATTTTTGTTTCCGCCGTGTCAAACACGAGCGACGTATTCGAGCTAAGGCTTTTAGGAAGCCGCGTACCCTTTCCCATGGCACGTGTGCTCCTAGTGTTGGCACCAAGTTGGTTGTTGATGCTTCTTGTTCTATGTCCCAAGGGACTTCTCACTTGTCGGAGAATGGTGTGCCTTCCAGTACGCCTTTGTACCATTGCTTTTTTTGTGAGAAAGATGGGCATCAAGAAAGCTTTTGCTATCGGCGTGCCAAACGTTTGCGCCAAGCTCGCTCTTCTAGGAAGTTGCTGGTTCATGGCCCTTCTCATGGCCTGAACGCTTATGTTCCTAGTAAGAAGCCCCTCTTTGTTGATGGGTTTTATGACTCCTTTTCTAGTGGGATAGGTCATGGTCTTGGACATGCTTCTAGTGCTTCTTCTCTTGGTCCACGTCATGCTTTTCATGGTGCTTCTATTGGTTCTTCTACAAAAACCTTGGAAGATGTTTGCCTCCTTTCCCGTGGTATGACTCATTCTTCTCCTCGAGTTGTCCTTTGGAGGAATGCTTCCAAGGGTGTTTCACAATTGCATTTGAACCAACATTTGCATCATGCTAACCCACAAGATAAGTTGAGTTTTGTGACCAAGTCTTGGGTTCCCAAGTATTTGCTTGCTAACCCTTCGGGATCCAATACTCGGTTTACTTTGTCCTCTTGTGTGTAGATATGAGGACGCGGGGTGGAGAACATGCGCCTGATGGAGCTTGATCTTTTAGATGTGATCAAGTGTTGATGGTTCTCTACATCCCGCTTAGAATTGCCTCCAAAGAGGCTTTTATAGCTTGGTGAGCTTTCTTTTACACTCATACCCTGTACATCCATGATTTATGTCTGGTGGTATGAGATGGTCTTTCATGTGCTCACTTGTATAGTTCTTGCATGTACATTTTCTTTTGTTTCATGTTTTGTTTTAGTCTAGCATGAGCCATCTTGTATATCATGTCATGTTAGCCTTCTGTATAGTTTTGGTGGCTATTCCACTTTTCATGCTAGTCTGTGATCCTCATGAACATTATGCCATGCTTTACCTTATTTCTCCATGAGCTTTACGTATGATGTTCATTAGGTATCACTTTTCAGGTGCTAGTTTTGGTTAGCTACATGTACCCTGTTGATATGATTAGTTTGAGCTCTAGCCTTTCCACAATTTTATCATGTTACATGCTTTTGGATCTGTTGCTATCATTATCTTGCATTGTAACATGTGTTGAGGTTTAGGCTATGTTTGGGTTGATCATGTCTCTAGGCTGCATTTTGCTCCATAGTGCTTTTATCCTGTTGCATGGTAGTTTTGACTAGTTTGAGTTTAGTTCTCCTTGTGGTATCATTCATAGGTAGATCTCTTTTTTGTTGAGAGTTCACCTTATGCTTATTATGTGACTAACCGCTTTGTGGAGACCTTGAGATCACACTAGACAAGACAATGCCTTGTGTTTCTTCTGCCTTTGAGTGTGCAGGAGAACAGGAGCCTGGAGAGAGCATTTCGGTTCACGAACCCGATCCCACTTCTTCCACGACTTGGGGTTCTGTTCAAGCAGCTCTCCAGCGAGCACTAGCTGCACCTGTGGGAGCGACAGCATCAGGCGAGGGGGAGACGACTTCGGCGAGGGAGGCACCCCGGAGTTCAGCAGATTCAAGCGTCCCCTCGGGTATCACACCAGTAGGCGGTCATGCGCTTCATGAGGTACCTCCGACACACTTCTGAGTTCGGGTTTTGGTACTCTTCTTCCTTGACCTCTTTTTGCTGTGTGGTCTTTTAGATGTGGATTTTGCTGGCTGTCGCTTGAGCGTTTCCTGGCTTTTCGCTTGTGAGTTTGGTGTGTGTTTCCCTTTTAGATGGGGAAGCATTTTGCTTGTTGTATCATAGTTTGACTTCTCCTATACCCTTTTATTTTGGGTCTTTGCTTTTAGGCTAGCTTTTGCTTCGTTCCTTATAGGCTAGTTTTTGCATGCATTTCATCATGTATATCTTGCATTTTAGAGCTTCATGTATATAGTAATGAGAATGAGACTATGCTCTTTTTGGATATGCTCTATTGATTCATGATGATGCTTGTAGCTTAGGCTATTTTTGATCAATTGATACATGTTATGAGCTAAGCTATTTTTGCAAATGGTGAACTTGACTAATCAACTATGAAATATTTAATTTGTTCACCAATGAGAGTGGCAACTAGCATGGGTTGGATTGTTCATATTTACATTGTGCTCAAAATTTGATCCAAGTATTTGTGAAATGAAAAGATCGAGATGGGATTGCATGTGTCAGCACATCATGGTATCAAGACTGTTTCTCATTGCACAATTGAGTTAAACTTGAGCCGTGTAGTGTAAGACCGAAACTGGTGCTTTAAGATTCTGATTGCTTTTGTTGCATAGGCTTAGCCCGGTTGAAAAGTTAGGCAATGACCATGCTTTCAACCTCTCGCAATCACATTCTTTAATATGAACTTGTGTTAATACCGCTGCAATCTCTAATAAAATTTGAAAATAACACAAGTCTATGCTTCATTCTATGGCATGATGATTGAACTTTGCTAGTGGTAGTTCACCTTCTATACTTGAGTTAGCACTTGGTTGATTTCCTGTCTATTCATGCTAAGTGCTATTTTAGTGGTGAACTCCTTTTAAATGGCTTAAAACTGCTCATATGCTTAATTGTTCATATTTCGTATTCATTTGATCAGTTTGAGCCTTTGCTAGCATTTGTATTGATTGCTACACTTTCAGGGCAGCACCCTTTTGAGCATCTTTTAATTCGATTGCTATACACTTGAAGCTGTTGCATTGAGCATATCATGCATTTTTAGCTTAGTGTACATATCCCCCAGCTCCGACACTTTTTGTGGTCATTTTCGATGCTTTTCATCGCCCCCATATGCTTTTGGTTGATGACTTATCTTGTGTTTGTGTCAACTTTGTGAAAAATGTCAAAACCCCTGAGCATGTTCCCTTTTGTCAAGGGGGAGAAGCTGTTTGCAAGGGGGAGCTTGAGTGTTGGCACAAAGGGGAGAGTCATGCATTTTGGGGAGAGCTTTGAGCTAGGGGGAGTTTAGCTCTTTTATGTTCTTCTTCAATTGGTATAGCACTTTTATGTGTTTCAATTGGTATTCTTCACAGTGAGCTTTGGTGCATAGCCTTTGTGTGTAGGCTTGCTTTCAGGGGGAGTCGCTTTTCTCTTGCTGCTTCTTCGCGTGCTCCGAGTGTTTGTGCTCCATTTAGTTTTGAGTTTCTCCTTGTCTTTTTCTCAGTCGGTATCGAGCCTGCTAGTCGTGTTGAGCTGTTTTTGCCTCTCTTTTGAAGGACTAGTGCGGATACATGGGTGTATGCCGAGTCTCTGAGTGATGAGTGATTGTCAACTGGGATGATGCGCATGTTCTTTGGCTTGTGTTGTGCAGGTGTCGAGCACGGATATAGTGATCAGAGGCAAGGTGAAGGTCAAGTAGAGACGTGCCGTGCCGATGGACCGAGAGTGGCGAAGGGCGGACATTAGGCTTGGACTGAGGGACCGGTGGCCCGAGGATCAGCTGTGGTGGCTGGCAGCCTGGGACAGTGACGAGCGAAGACTTGCAGTCATGTGTTGCCTGAGTCATGGACTTGGGGACACGTGTCGGTGGACGGGGTGCACGGGCGGTGCATCCCATCTACGGCGTCGGTTTGGTGGTAGAGCCAGAGAAAAACCATCGAGTGGATGGTTTCCAGGTTTGGGCCTCAAAACCTGGGCGCGGATGGTTTCCGAGTTTGGCCACAAAACTCGGGCTGAGGACGGTTTCTAGGTTTGGGCCTCAAAACCTGGGCGCTGCGGGTTTGCTGAGTTTGGGCCTCAAAACTCAGATGCTGGTGGGCTGGTTTCCCGATTTGGGCCACAAAACCGGGGGTGCAGAGCGGTGGCGGCACGTGGCGGCAATCAGGAGGTTGCGTCGAGGCAACGCTACGAGTTGTGCGGGCGTGGCCGTCGAATCCACCTACCATCGAGTTGGTCCAGAATAACCTTAGGGTTTAGCTGGTTCGCTCTGTAAGTAGTTAGGGGTAGAGTGGGAATTAGGAATAGTTAGAATTAGGATAAGTAGGGGGAGACACCCACCTCCCCATCTATCTCAGTCATTTGCTCTTTGCTTCTGGGATTTTCAGCTCTCCCAATCACCTGCTGTAGCTAGCTGAGATCCGCAGAGAACCATACCTCTGTGTACTGGAGATTTTGAGGAAGTGAGGACGTAACCTCACTGTTGTAGCGTGTGGTAGCCACACGGTTGCAGATCGATGACCTGATTCGCGTTTTGTTCGTGTTCTTCGCGTTCTTCATTTCTCCGCGATTTTCCCGTCAGTCGATCTCCCTCTCTCGTGCGTCTTTGCGAAATCCGTTTGAATCAACTTGCTCGTATTTGAAAGGAGATCATTTCCACCGAAGGAATTTATCTAACTCCTTACGAACAAGTAGATCGGGTTGATTTCATTTTCGTGGCGCTTTTCGGTTCCCGGGCAGGGAGACTTCAGCAACTGTGTTGTTTTGGGGATTTTGCCGGCGGACAGTCCGCCATCCCCCCGCGGACAGTCCGCGGTTGAGCCGGACAGTCCGGGACCGTACCGGCGGACAGTCCGGGATTCGGCTGTTTGTTCCGGTTTAGTGCGTTTATTCTCCCGGTTTCTTCCCTTGGTTTCCGGACTTCTCGTTTGGCCCTAGAGCTGATCAAGGAACCTCTCTAGGTATCTTTGCTACTTGTTAGCATAGGTATTTGGGAGTTTCTAGACGTAGCCGTGTATCTTTGTTCCGGACTTGGTTTTTGGGGTCGTATTCGAGCCGGTGCTTTTGGCATTTGGTTTGCTATCGCTTTGTGGTGCCTCGCTGTGATCCTAGGGATCATCCACCCTCTTCCAACGGTCGTGGGCATCACGGTTTCGGTCATAGCTTTCGGGGGTTGATTTTGGGACATTTGGCCAAAGTTTCGAGAGAAATTTTTGAGCTCCCATTCACCCCCCCCTCTTGGTCCTTCAATTGGTATCAGAGCGGGTTAAGGATCTTCCACCTTAGCCGGTTCCAGATCCACAGAAGGCGACATGGATCGCGGCTTGGGCAAACCGCCATTTTTCGATGGGACGAACTATGCGTATTGGAAGATACGCATGTCGGCCTATCTGCAGAGTTTGGGTGCTTCCATTTGGGATATTTGCAACTCTGCCGATTACGTGGTCTTGGCTGCTCGTGTCTCTCAGCTTCAGATCGATGAGCACGATGCCAATAGCCGAGCACGTAATGCTCTTTTCTCATGCTTGAGCATGAGTGAGTTTGATCGTGTTTCTCACCTCGCCACGGCTCGGGAGATTTGGGCCACCCTCATGCATTTCCATGAGGGAACCTCTCAAGTCAAAACCCGTCTCTACGAGTCGTTCAAGCGAGAGTATGAGAACTTTCAACATATGCCTGGCGAGAGCATAGAAAGTTTATTCGCTCGCTTTCAGGTAATTGTCAACAGGATGAGGGCTAACAAGGAGCTGTTGCCTTTCGACGATCATGAGAGGGCTTTGAAGCTTTTGCATACTCTTGATCGATCGGTGTGGGATTCCAAGGATCAGGCGATCATCGAATCACCTAACTATGAGACCCTCACGTGCGACGAGCTCTTCAGTAAGCTCAAGTCCAGTGAGATTGATACCATGGCGAGGGCTTCTTATGAGAATCCTTCTGGCCCGACTATGGCTTTGGTTTCTGGCTCTTCTGCTAACCCCTCTGGAGGATTTGCACTCTCTTCACTCTTTTCTGTCACAGAGGACCAGCTGGAGTCTTTGGGGGATGACGAGTTGGCAATGCTCGCCAACCGGTTTTCATGGTTCCACAACAACCGCATGAACCATCGCCGCGGAGGAGGACGCTCAGGATGCTATGAGTGCGGCGACCCCAACCACTTCATCGCCAACTGTCCCAAGAAGAAGCACTCATCTGGGAAGGGCGATCATGAGCACAAGTACGACTCCGGCAAGCGCAAGGAGAAGTATGTCCCCGCGAGGCACAAGCGGAGGGGCGGCTTCGACAAGAAGTACATCAAGAAGAAGTACTTGGAGAAGGCCCAGGCTGAGCAGCGTGCTTTCTTCGCCACGCTCAGCGACGTCGATGACTTGGATGACGATTCCGCTTGCTCAAGAGACGACGAGTCCGAGAAGAAGAAGAGGATCGAGGACAAGCTGAATGGTCTCTGCTTCTTCGCCGACGACGACGGCCTCTGCACCATGGCCCTCGGCAAGGAGGTCGACGGCGAGCTGGTGAACTCCCCTCGGAACGACGACGACGACGACGACTCCTCCCAGGTATCCCTCACCCATGACGGGCTTTCTGCTGAGGTCGAGAAGCTTACTGCCGCCTTGCTTAGTCAGGATAAGCTGCTTAGGCGTGCCGCTAGAGAGCGCAAGGAGTTTAGGCAGAAGTGGGAGGACCCGGTGAGGGAGCTAGGGTTTGCTAAGTCCACCGTGGTCGTTTCTGAGGAGGTTGAGTGTGAGATGTGCACCACGCACATGACTGACCTTCTCACTTTGAGAAGCAAGTATGTTGTGGTGGTAGGAGAGGTGGATGAGCTAAAGGCTAGACCCTCGCTGTTGGGTGCGTGCAAGACTTGTCCTGTCTTGCAATCTGAGTTGGCAGAGAAGAATGCCAAGATTGTGTCTCTTGAAGAGGCCAACTCGGGTAGCACTTGTGTGACTAGGTGTGCTTTGTGTGAGGGTCTGGAGATGGAGATTGCAAACGTGAAGCATGACAAGATGCAAACCGAGGAGGAAAACACATACCTTCGGACCATCTTGTCATGGGTGTCTTGTGGTGAGCCGCAGCTCGGGATGATGATTTCCCAATTCAAGCGAGCTGCTGGAGGTCCTGGTGTAGGTTTTGCTCCGGGTGTTGATCTTTCTGCTTTTGGGAAGATTGGAGAGTCGAGTGGTTTGAACCCGAGTGAGAAGCCCAACTCCACCACTACTCCCAAACTTACCAAGCTTCCACCCAAAGAGCCTCTCAAGACTAACACCAAGGACGGAGTGTTTGAAGAACCTCCGAGAGCTCCACCCAAGAACCAAGTATGGCATCCCAAACCCAACCACTTGAAAAACAAGCTTGATATGATGCCACCTATCCAGGAGGAGTGTTTGCCACAGTAGGGCAAAGTGATCCATACCCACAACCGTGAGTACCAACAACCCCCTATGAGAGCGGTGAGGTACCATTGTGAGCATTGTGGGAGAGATGGTCACTTGAGTGAGCTCTGCTTTCGGCGCAAGAGAGAAGCGCGCCATGCTAGGGAGATGAACAATGCGGACATGTACCATCCTTTCCATGATGTACATGCGCCAAATGTTCAGAGTCGTGCTGCTAGGCCCAGAGGTCCAGAACCTCAAGTTCCCAGGCCTAGGCAGAGGAGAGCTCCGAGGAGAGATGCTAGGCCTAGAGGCGCAGGCCCTCAAGATCCTAGGCCTATGCCTCGTAGAGAGCGTGCCCGGCGGTAGCCTGCGGTTGTAGGTTATGGTCCCCGTGGCAGTGGCTTTGTAGTTGAGCGTTTTCCCCCACCGCGTTTTGAGTATCGCTTCCTTCGTAGGTGTGCTAGGAATGGTTTTTTCGCTAACCATTCTTTTGAGCAGCCGGCCCAACACTGGTATTCCCCTTACATCACTAACCCCAGTGTTGACCCGTATGCTCACCCTATGTCTTTTTATTGATGTAGGTAAAACGATTGGAGAACGTTTGGTTGGTGGATTCCGGTTGTTCGAGGCACATGACCGAAAATGCCAAGTGGTTCTCCAGTCTTAGTCCAGTCGCCGGAAAGGAGTTTATCACCTTCGGCGACAATAGCAAAGGTAAGGTGTTGTCTCGTGGGTCGGTGCGAGTCAATGAGCACTTTGTGTTGCGCGATGTTGCTCTTGTTTCTAACTTGCATTTTAATCTTCTTTCTGTTTCGCAACTCTTTGATGATGACTATGAGATTCGTTTTAAACCGAATCTCAGTCGTATTTTGGACCCTCAGGGCAATCTTGTTTGTGTGATTTTGCCCTTTGGGAAAGTCTTTCATGCGGATTTCTCGATGTCTTTTGGCACTTCTCGTTGTCTTGTGGCTGGACCTTCTTCTTCTGATCTTTGGAAGTGGCATAGGAGACTAGGACATTTGAGCTTCGACTTGCTTGCAAGACTTAGCTCACTTGGCCTAATCCGAGGATTGCCCAAGTTGTCGATGGAGAAGGATCTTGTTTGCCACTCTTGTAGACATGGGAAGATGGTTGCCGCTCCCCACCATCCGGTGACTCAGGTCATGACCAAGCGCCCTGGAGAGCTTTTGCATATGGACCTTGTTGGTCCGGCTCGGGTGAGCTCGGTTGGGGGGAAGTGGTATATGCTTGTTGTTGTTAATGATTTTTTGAGATATTCGTGGGTCTTCTTTTTAGCTGAGAAGACCGAGACTTTCTCCTTTGCTCGCAATCTGATTTTATGTCTTCAGAATGAGTTCCCTTTGAACTCGATGCGAGCTATTAGGAGTGATAATGGTTCCGAATTCAAGAATTCGGATTTTGAGAAGTTTTGTAACTCTTTGGGTTTAGAGCATCAGTTTTCTTCTCCCTACACACCGCCCCAAAATGGTGTTGTAGAGAGGAAGAAACGGACCCTTGTAGAGATGGCCAGGACGATGCTTGATGAGCATAGGACTCCTAGGCGATATTGGCCCGAAGCTATGAGCACTGCATGCTACATTTCAAATCGCATTTTTCTCCGAGCCTTCTTGAAAAATACCACTTATGAATTGCGTTTTGGAAAACTGCCCAAGGTGAGTTATTTTCGAGTCTTTGGTTGCCACAGTTTTATACTTAAGAAAGGCAACCTGGACAAATTTGAGTCTCGTTCTTCTGACGATGTGTTTTTGGGTTTTGGCACTCATACTCGTTCTTATCGTGTACTTAACCTTGACACTAACCGAGTCATGGAGACATCCGATGTCACCTTCGACGAGACCATGGTTTGTCCTTCTTCTCGTTTTGAGCGTGCAGGTGATCATGAGGTTGGTGAGCCTCTTTTTGATGATGAGGACGAGGGTGCTGAAGGTATGGATGATCCAGCACCCCCTCCACCTGTTGTGCCGCAAGGAGCGGCTTCTACGATGACTCACGGCCCCGACACTTCTTCTTCCTGGGGGCCGTGGGATCCGCCACCCCGAGTGGTACCTTTTGTACCCGGGGAGGCACCAGCTGCTGTTGAGGGCCACTTCGGCAAGGGAGGCGCCACGACACATTCAGCGCCAGCACCCGCCTCAGCAGATGATCGGTAGCATCGACGAACGCGTCACCCGGTCAAGGCAAATATCTCACTTTGCTCATTCTGCATTTGTTGCTGATTTTGAACCCCGGGATGTTGGACATGCTTTGACGGGTCCGGATTGGGTCAATGCCATGCATGAGGAGCTTGAGAACTTTGAGAGAAATCGGGTTTGGGTTCTAGTGTCTCCACCTTCTGAGTGTCATCTAATTGAGACAAAATGGGTTTTCAAAAACAAACAGGGAGAAGATGGCTATGTTGTGAGAAACAAGGCCAGACTCGTAGCCCAGGGATATAGTCAGAAGGAGGGGATAAACTACGAGGAGACTTTTGCTCCTGTAGCACGTTTGGAGGCTATTAGGATACTCTTGGCTTTTGCTGCATCCAAAGGTTTCAAACTTTTTCAAATGGATGTCAAGAGTGCCTTCTTAAACGGCTACATAGAAGAGGAGGTGTATGTTAGACAACCCCCCGGTTTTGAAAATCCCAAGTTTCCAAACCATGTTTTTAAACTTCACAAAGCTTTGTATGGTTTGAAACAAGCCCCTAGAGCCTGGTATGATAGGTTGAAAACCTTTTTGCTTGCTAAGGGTTTTAAAATGGGATGTGTAGATAAAACGCTCTTTCTCCTCAAGCAAGGCACTGATACTCTCTTGGTCCAAATTTACGTGGATGATATCATTTTTGGTGGTTCTTCTCACGCTTTGGTTGCCAAGTTTGCAGATACAATGAGCAGGGAATTCGAGATGAGCATGATGGGCGAGTTGATGTTTTTCCTCGGGTTGCAAATCAAGCAATCCCGAGAGGGAACGTTTGTGCACCAGGGCAAGTACACCCGGGACATTTTGAAGAAATTCGACATGGGTGAGGCCAAGCCTCTTCCAACACCAATGGCGACCACGACGGCCCTGGATGAGGACAAGGAGGGAGAAGCAGTGGACCAGAAGGAGTACCGAAGTATGATCGGGTCGCTGCTGTACCTGACGGAGACACGCCCGGACATCCAGTTCGCGGTGTGTCTTTGCGCGCGTTTTCAGTCTTCGCCGCGCACCTCTCACCGTCAGGCGGTCCAGCGCATTATGAGGTACTTATCCTTCACTCCAGAATTCGGGATTTGGTATTCTGCTTCCTCCACCCTCTCGCTTTGCGGTTATTCTGATGCCGATTTTGCTGGTTGCCGTATTGATCGCAAGTCCACTTCTGGGAGATGCCAGTTTATTGGTTCTTCTCTTGTATCGTGGTCTTCTCGCAAGCAGTCTAGAGTCGCCCAGTCTACCACGGAGGCTGAGTATGTTGCTGCGGCTAGCTGCTGTTCCCAGTTACTCTGGATGATGGCCACTTTGCGTGATTTTGGTCTGAGCTTTTCTCGCGTTCCTTTGCTTTGTGACAGCACGAGTGCTATTAGCGTTGCTAATTACCGCGTGCTGCACTCGAAGACCAAACACATTGATGTGCGCTTTCATTTTCTGCGAGACCACTATGAGAAGGGTGATATCGACCTTCGCCATGTCGATACTCATCATCAGTTGGCTGATATTTTCACCTAGCCTTTGGACCAATTGACTTTTAATCGGTTGAGAGGTGAGCTTGGTGTGTGTTTCCCCTTTTAGATGGGGGAAACATTTTGACTCTTGTATAATACACTGACTTTGTGTTTTTCAGTTGTTTTTGCTTTCTTTTAGTTTCTTCTTGCATCTTTGCATTTCAGCATACGCTTTTACATTACGAGCTTCATGAATATAGTCTAAAGAATGTAACTATGCTCTGTGTAGTTTTTGCTCCGATGCTGTATGTTGATGCTGTAGCTTGCTCTTTCTGATCATTGAAACATACTGTGAGCTGAGCTATTTTTTGAATGGTGAATTTGATTAATGAACTTAAAACTTGAAAATGTTCACCATTGAGATATGCAACTAGCATGTGTAGAATGTGTCGAAGTCACTTATGCTATCTATGTATGCTAGGTTGCTATGTCTCTAGTATTGAGTCATTCACTTGCTTGGTATGTCATATTCTGTTTAAAATCTGAACCAAGTTAAGTGAATTGAAAAGATCGAGATGGGTTTGCTTGTTAACACCTCACAGTTTCGAGATTGTTTCTCATTGCACTTTGAGTTAAACTTGAGCTGTGTAGTGTATGACCGAAACTGTTGCTTTAAGCTTCTGATTGCTTATGCATAGGCTTCGCACAGTTGGAAAGTTATGCAATAACAAGCATTCAACCTCTCGCAGTCACATGTTGATTTCTGAACTTGTGTAATTTCACCACTGCAACTCCGATTAAAATTTGAAATCACAAGTATCTGCTTCATCCTTCATTTGGTATCAGCATGATGATTGAACTGTGCTAGGGGTAGTTCATCTTGTATACATGTTTAGCACTTGTTAGACATCCTGTCTATACATGTCTGTGCTATTTTGATGGTGAATACTTTTTCGGCTAAAAACTGCTCTTTGTGCTCTCATTTCAGACTTAGTGATCAGTTTGAGCCTTTGCTAGCATTCTGTGCATTTTCTGAGTCATCGGATCAGAATTCTGTAGAGCATCTTTTCACTCTTTTGAGTATACTCCTGAAGCTTCTAACTTGCATTTTGACTCCTATGCATTTTGGAAGGAGGAGAACTTCTCTTGTTGGTAGGAGAACTTCTCTGGTTGGCACTTTTTGATGGTGCATTTTCTGAGGGGGAGCACTGGTTCTTGATAAGTGCATTTTCAACTAAGGGGGAGAAATTGCAAATCATTACCCTCCGTTTGAACTAAGGGGGGGGCTTTCCTGGTTGTTTGCACTATTCGAGGGGGAGTTTTTGCTGCTTCCTGTTGGTCGTAAGACATTGGTATCGAGCTTCCTTGCTAGTTGTGTTGAGTCTCTGTGCCTCTATCTTGAGGGGCTAGCATTTTGCTTTGATATTTTCAATTCGTATTTGCTAGCGGTGTTGAGCCTGTTCTACCTCTTTTTGAGGGCTAGCTTTGCTTTGCTTGGTCGCGTCGAGCCGTTGCCCATGTCTTTGGTGACCAAGTTGTCTTGCTCTTTTGACTTGGCCTTCTTCGGCTTTGCTATGCTTTTGGGTCATTTGGTTGAGTTCTCTCTTCTTCTCCTTCTTCCTTCTTCTGCATCCTTTAGGATTTGTGTTGGTAGTTGGCAATTCACTCATCAAGGGGGACATTGCGGATACATGGGTGTATGCCGAGTCTCTGAGTGATGAGTGATTGTCAACTGGGATGATGCGCATGTTCTTTGGCTTGTGTTGTGCAGGTGTCGAGCACGGATACAGTGATCAGAGGCAAGGTGAAGGTCAAGTAGAGACGTGCTGTGCCGATGGACCGAGAGTGGCGAAGGGCGGACGTGAGGCTTGGACTGAGGGACCGGTAGCCCGAGGATCAGCTGTGGTGGCTGGCAGCCTGGGAAAGCGACGAGCGAAGACTTGCGGTCATGTGTTGCCTGAATCGTGGACTTGGGGACTCGTGTCGGTGGACGGGGTGCACGGGCGGTGCATCCCATCTACGACGTCGGTTTGGTGGTAGAGCCAGAGAAAAACCATCGGGTGGACGGTTTCCAGGTTTGGGCCTCAAAACCTGGGCGCGGATGGTTTCCGAGTTTGGCCACAAAACTCGGGCTGAGGACGGTTTCCGGGTTTGGGCCTCAAAACCTGGGCGCTGTGGGTTTGCTGAGTTTGGGCCTCAAAACTCAGATGCTGGTGGGCTGGTTTCCCGGTTTGGGCCTCAAAACCGGGGGTTGGCAGAAAAGGCTGGTTTCCCAGTTTGGGCCACAAAACCGGGGGTGCAGAGCGGTGGCGGCACATGGCGGCAATCGGGAGGTTGCGTCGAGGCAACGCTACTAGTTGTGCGGGCGTGGCCGTCGGATCCACCTACCATCGAGTTGGTCCAGAATAACCTTAGGGTTTAGCTGGTTCGCTCTGTAAGTAGTTAGGGGTAGAGTGGGAATTAGGAATAGTTAGAATTTGGATAAGTAGGGGGAGACACCCACCTCCCCATCTATCTCAGTCATTTGCTCTTTGCTTCTGGGGTTTTCTGCTCTCCCAATCACCTGCTGTAGCTAGCTATGATCCGCAGAGAACCATACCTTTGTGTACTGGAGATTTTGAGGAAGTGAGGCCGTAACCTCACTGTTGTAGCATGTGGTAGCCACACGGTTGCAAATCGATGACTTGATTCGCGTTTTGTTCGTGTTCTTCGCGTTCTTCGTTTCTCCGCGATTTTCCCGTCACTCGATCTCCCTCTCTCAGCGTCTTTGCGAAATCCGTTTGAATCAACTTGCTCATATTTGAGAGGAGATCATTTCCACCGAAGGAATTTATCTAACTCCTTACGAACAAGTAGATCAGGTTGATTTCGTTTTCGTGGCGCTTTTCGGTTCCCGAGCAGGGAGACTTCAGCAACTGTGCTGTTTTGGGGATTTTGCCGGCGGACAGTCCGCCATCCCCCCGCGGACAGTCCGGGACCGTACCGGCGGACAGTTCGGGATTCGGCTGTTTGTTCTGGTTTAGTGTGTTTGTTCTCCCGGTTTCTTCCCTTAGTTTCCGGACTTCTCGTTTGGCCCTAGAGCTGATCAAGGAACCTCTCTAGGTATATTTGCTACTTGTTAGCATAGGTATTTGGGAGTTTCTCGACGTAGCCGTCTATCTACGTTCGGGACTTGGTTTTTGGGGTCATATTCGAGGCGGTGCTTTTGGCGTTTGGTTTGCTATCGCTTTGTGGTGCCTCGCTGTGATACTAGGGATCATCCACCCTCTTCCAAGGGTCGTGGGCATCACGGTTTCGGTCGTAGCTTTCGGGGGTTGATTTTGGGACATTTGGCCAAAGTTTCGAGAGAAACTTTTGAGCTCCCATTCACCCCCTTCTGGTCGCCTTGCTAGTGCTTTCTCGGTCCTTCAACTAGCAGTTTTTGCTTGGTATTTTCGATTGGTCTGGACCCTTCAGCTAGTTGCATCGAGCCTATGTGCCTCTGTCTTGAGGAACTAGCTGTTTTCACCAATTTTTGGCTATTTGTGATTGGTATCGAGTCTGCTAGTTGTGTTGAGCCTCTGTGCCTCTATCTTGAGGGACTAGCAGTTTTGCATTCTAATGCGTTGTTTCAGCCTCAATTGGTATCGAGCCTTGAGCTAGTGGTGTTGAGCCATTTTCTGCCTTTTCTTGAGGGCTAGCTCATTTTTGACTTGGTTGCGTCGAGCCGTTGCCCATGTCTTTGGGAACCAAGTCTTTCGCTCTATGTGATCGAGTTTTGCTCTTTGATGAGTTGTTGCTCCAATCCTTTGCTTGGTCGCGTTGAGCCGTTGCCCATATCTTTGGAGACCAAGTTTTCAGTTTTGGTATCTCAAACCATCTCTTGTGCCTAGTTTTTGTCAATTCAATCATCAAGGGGCAGAAAAAGGGGGAGAAATTTCGACCCAAGTGAACCCAAGTGGATAAGTACCTTGGTTTCTTTTGTGATGATTGTTTGACAATTTATTTGAGATTGGTTTTTGAATACCTTTTGGGATTTCATGAAACTCCTGTTTCATCTTGACTCTTCGGTTGTGTGGAGGCTTTGCCCGCTTTTCCCGTTTCTTTCGGGACCGAGAGCTTTTATTTGGAGTCTTCATGATCCTTCCTCATATCAAGTGGCCTTGTGTTTGCTTTTGCTTGGCTTTTGGGCACTTGAATGAGGCTTGCCTTCAAACCCTTCCTTTGTGGTTTATTTTTAGTCAATGCATTCATCAAGGGGGAGATTGAGAACATATATGATGAATGATTGACTTTGATAAGGAAGGTTTGAGGCTTTTCCCGGTTGAGTCATTATCTTGCTATGTGCTTAATGCTTTTCCCGGTTGGTGTGCGTGTGCAACATGTGTCTCTTGGCTGTGTTGATGTGCAGGTGCTGAGCTCGGATACAGTGGTCGATGGCGAGGTGAAGGTCAAGTAGAGACGTGTCGTGCCGACGGACCGGGAGCGGTGAAGGATGGGCGTGCCGTGCGGCGGACGTGCCATGCCAATGTACCCAGAGCGGTGAAGGGCGGACGTGAGGCTTGGACTGACCGACCAGAGGGCCAGAGGACCAGCTGTGGTAGCTGGCACGTGGCATTGATGAGCGAGAGCACATGGGGATGTGCGGTGCATTGGCCGAGTCGGGACGAAGACGATGGCGTCGTGGCACTTGGCGGGAGGTCGGACACGGGCTTACGTGGAGGCTGGACATGCATCGGCATCGGTGCCGGTGGTCGGGGTGTGCGAACCACATCCCGTCTACGTTGCGGGTTCGGTAGCTGAGCCTCAAAAAGCTACCTCGACGTTTTCCGAGTTTGGGCCTCAAAACTCGCATGGCCGGTTTCCGAGTTTAGGCCTCAAAACTCGGGATGGACGGTTTCCAGGTTTGGGCCTCAAAACCAGGGCTCGCGGGTTTCCGAGTTTGGGCCTCAAAACTCGGGGTGGACGGTTTCCAGATTTGGGCCTCAAAACCTGGGCTGGCAGGTTTCCCGGTTTGGGCCTCAAAACTGGGGGAAGGTCCAAAAGGACGGTCGACGCGTGGCAGCGTGGAGAGGCTGGCGCAGCGGCGAAGCTATCCACGAGGAAGGCGCGGTGGTCGACATGACGGCACGTGGCGGCATCAGGGAGGTCGCGTCAAGGCGAAGCAACCGGATGTGCGGGCGTGGCCATCGGATGGAAACTGCCAGAGATGGACGGTTTTACCCCTGGGGGGGGTATTTGGGTTAGTACTTCATGTTAGGGCGTTTGTGTCATTTGGACGTGCGCCTATATATAGAAGAAGGGGCTGGTTAGGGCAGCTATCCTTGGTATCGTTGGATGGTGTCTCTCTCATTTTGTGCTTGTGAGAGGAGGCTAGGGTTAGAGTAGAGTTGACTCTTGTTCTTGAGCTTTTTGCCATCCAAGCTTTGTGTTGCTAGGATTGGCTTGTAGCCTGACACCGAGTGCTTAATCAATCATCCATTCCTCTGAATCCAAGGATCAAATTTGTGGTTGAATTCGCGTTTCAATTTTATTCTTCGCGTTCTTCTTTTCTCCACGATTTTCCCCTCACTCGATCTCCCTCTACGATGTGTCTTTTGCGGTTCCATTTGAATCAACTTGTTCTTTGAAGTGAGGAGAACATTTCCACTAAAGGAATTCGTCTCTACCCTCACGAACAAGTAGATCGGGTCGAAATCGTTTTTGTTCCTCTTTCTTCCCCTTTTCTAGTGTTCTTCGGATTTCTCATGAATTAGTTGGGTTGAAGCGATGATATCCTAAGATTAGCTTCCCAACACGTAGAAGAACACTTGGGAGAAGTTTGGTTGCAGCCCCATTCGATTTGGTGGAGACTCAATCTATTTTGGTTTTGTCTCGTGGCGTTTTTGGGCGTTCTGGGCAGTGGCGGACTGTCCGCCCCCCAGCCGCGGACAGACCGCGTGTCGGGGTTCCAGCCGGATCAGTGGCTGTTTGCCTCGGCGCTTTTCCCTTCGGGTGACCGGCGGACAGTCCGCCAGTGACGGGCGCGGACAGTCTGGGCCCAAGCAGGGACGTTTCAGCAGCTTTGCTGTTTTGCGGTGTTGGCCGGCGGACAGTCCGCAAGGGCTTCGCGGACAGTCCGCCCCTGGCGCGGACAGTCCGGCATCTGCAACCCGGACAGTCCGGGAATCGGCTGTAGGCTGCGGTTTAGTGCGTTTGCTCTTCCGGCTTTTCCGCTTTGTTTCCGGACTTCTCGTTTGCTCCTTGAGTTCACCTAGGAACCTCTCTAACTATCTTTGCTACATGTTAGCATAGGTATTTGGAGGAATTCCGACGTAGCCCTCTATCTACGTTCGGGAGTCGGTTTTTTAGGCCGAACTTGACTCGGAGTTTTGGGAGTTTTGGTTTGCTCCCTTGTGTGGTGCCTCGCTGTGATCCTAGGGATCATCCACCCTCTTTCTAGGGTCATGGGCATCGCGTTTGAGTCCGAAGCTTTTGGGGTTGATTTTGTTGGGACAGAGGCCGTAATTTTTGAGAAGAAATTTTAGGCTCCCATTCACCCCCCCTCTGGTCGCCTTGCTTTAGCATTTTCGGTCCTTCAAAAACTCTCATTTCATCACTTGTTGAATCCCTCAGACTGCTGCAGATGAGGGAGTGACTTTTGAGATCGGACTTAGCTGGGTTTGCAGTTCTGATCTGGCATCTTATGTGAAGCGAGGCTGGATTGAGGATGGAAAGGCGAGGACCAGTGCTGGGGAGACTGTTTCGAAGCCGGATGCTGATGAGGTTGTTGGATTTGAGGAGTTCTTTTTGGCTGGTCTGCGTTTTCTGGTTGCTTCTTTTGTGACTTCGGTTTCGCAGAGGTTCAATTTGAGGTTTCATCAGCTCACACCATCGTGCTTCACGAAGCTTTTAGTATATGTCTGGGCGTGCCGCTCCCAGGGCGTTGTCCCTCACGTCGAGGGTTTTGTCCGTACTCATCGAGTGCATATGCAGCCTCGCAAGATTGTGGATGGCGGAGGTAACACCAGCCTTGGACAGTTTGCAGTGTACACCTTTTGCCATCGCGCTGGATCGGAGTTGCCGTTGCAGGCTCAGAAGAACAAGTGGACCAGTGGGTGGCAAGAGTTCTGATTTTACTACAAGCATGGCGGCACAGCCGAGCTTTGTGGCGAGCTTCCACCTCTCGGTGACGTAAGTGCCGAGGCTAAGATGAGTGCTGAGGCGCATGCCGCAGTTGACTGTCTAAGAGTGGTTGCGCGTTCTCAGTGTGCTCGCGACTTGGTCGAGGAGTATTGTTGTGCCAAAGTGTAGCCTCTTAGCCGGAGACAAATCTGGTTTTTGGTTGAGGATGACCCTAAGTACGAGGGTAGAGGTTTGAAGAGGCCTAAGTTGGAGTTGAATAGGGTTTGAGAGGCTGTCCTTAGGAAGATTCCCAAACGTGAAGATGGAGTCAAAGCTATTTATAAGCCGGTTCAGCAGAGAGCGGAAGACTTCGTTGGTAAGCTCTCTACGCTTGAGGTTAAGGCTATCCACAGCTCGGCGGGTAGCGAAGGTAGAGTTAACAGAATGTTTGATATTCTTGAGATTCCCTACTCGGACTGGCCTGCACCTTCGAGCGAAGATGCGCCGAAGAAAAGGAAACGCGCTACCACGGAGGAGAAAGGGGTTGTCTCACGGCCGAAGAGGGGTCATGGTCGAGGCCGTGGCGGCACCGGTGGCCAAGTGAAAACGCTTGCGATGAAGGTCGCTGTGGGATCGGGCGCTGCTGGCACTTCCTCTTCCTCGGCCATTGTTTCATTATCGAGTGGCCGAGGTCTTGCGAAGATCAGAGGGCGGGTCCCCCGCATCGGCGGGATTTGCGCTCTGATCCAGATTTCGGACGACGAAGGTGCCTCCGATGATGATGAGAAGGAGGAGGAGAAGGAGGTTGAAAGAGAGGCCGACACTGAAGATGATTCATCTGATGAGGTTAGCGACACTTCCAGTGGCGAAGGTGACTCAGACGATGAGGTGTCCATTGGTGATGACCGTGGGAAGGCGGTTGTCTCATCGAGCGCTGATGCTGCAGCTGCACGTAATATCGATGAGATTCTCCGGGACCTCGAGCCTGAGAGTCCCGCGCGAGGGTCAATTCCCGAGTTTGCGGGGTCGCATGTCTGGGTTGACGGTTTTGAGGTGGCCAGTGACCTTGAATCGGAACGAAACCCTGGGAAGAGACCGTATGGCGAAGCCAACCGATCAAGCCTTCCTTATTTTGCTAAGAAGATTGGGTTCTCGGATCCGGCAACGAAGCTTTTTACGAGGCTGGACCTTCGAGAGTGCCACCTGCAATGTGCTCGGGAGGAAAGGCGTTTTCTTGGTCGGTTGTTTGGTCAGATTTGTGTGCCGGAGGCGGAGCTTCCACTGGCAAACCAGCCTTTGGACGACCTTCATGATGATATTGATGTCAAGGTGGCTGAGCTAATGCTCCTTAACCGTTCGGCTCGCCGGAGGTCGAGTTACAATCTTAACTATCTGAATGACCAGCTAGCGAAGGTTGAGAAGGATAATAAGGACCTTTGGCGAAGTTTGGAAAATAAAGAGATGGAGCTTAAAGTTGCTTTGGAAAAAGTTAATTAGTCCCGGGAGGAGGCGCAAGAGGTTGCGAACCGTAATGCTGAACTCTTGTCAACTTGCCGCGAAAAGGTCAAAGAATTTGTATCTGCGAAGAGTCAGATAGATGAACTGACGTCAGATATGGCTTCTCAATCAGAGTCATGGCAGAGGAGCATGGGAAAGATTAAGGACAAGGTTGATGTCTGCTTGACTAAAGCCAGCGTCTCTGTCGGGGAGCCACTGCCTGCTGCTAATGCGGAGGCCTTCGAAGGTTGGCTATGTAATGAGCTTGATATTTTTAGCTCATTGGTTGGTAATGCAGCCGACTTTGTGGGCTACGCCGGAGCTTTAGCAATGGCTGGTACACTTCGCCAATCAGACTACGAGCACCTTCGCAAGATTAGAAAACCGAACCACGTTTTCCCAACGGTTGACGAAGTGCGTAAAATGAAGGTTGATGACGCGGAGGTTTGGAATTGTGCAATGCGCTTGCTTCGCAAATTCTGGATTGCTGGTGGGGGCCGTGCACTTGCCTTCGAAGAGGCTGCCGAGGCTACACGTCAGGTTTGTGATATCGGAATAAACTTGGTTTTTGGGTTTATTTGTGTAAGAAAGTGTTAGTATTCATTTCTGTGTCCCCCCGCCCATTTTTCTTGCAGGCTCGGAGGGACGCGATGCCTTCGCCGTCTGTGACTGATGATGCCGCTGGTTGCTCCAAGGCTGCACCTGCGCACGGTTCTGTGGATGCTCCTCCGGTTGAAGAGGTTCCCTCGGCCGAAGAGGCTCCTGCTAGTGTTGTCTACTGTTGAAGAATCTGCCGAGGTCGAGGCAACTGCTGCTGACCAAGCAATGGCGAGGGCTGCTGCAACTGGCGAAACTGAACATGCTGCAACCGGCGAGGTTGAGGCGGAGGAGCACGAGGATGCCGAGCAGGTGTGTGGTGTAGGGGTGGTTTTCAAAAAGTTGTAATTTGGTAATATTTTATGTGTGGGAGGGGTTGATGTAAAACACTGAGATTTTGTTTGACTGTTTGACAATGTAGGTTCCTGATGGAACCGTGCTTGAGGTGTTTGACGTGACTCCTCTCATGTTAAATTATCAGGATACTTGTGTATCTGGTGAATCATGGGCTCGGGCGAAGTTCAAGCACCCCTCGCTGTCTTTTGAACGTTTTTGGTGGTCGAAGTTGCGAAGGTATGATTTGAAAAACAACCGTTCGAGGTGTTTTTGGCGTGACGCGGATTATACGGATCGGCAAGCTACGCGCTTTTTGTTTGGTTCTTCTTCTTCTGCTTCGCAACCAGTTGTTGATGATGACATCGATGAGAACATGACCCTATATTATTTGTTTGGGTGTAGCACTCTTGAACTAGGTCCAGACGGTTCTATTGTGATTCCAAAGAAGGAGCCTTCAGAAATTAAAGATGTAGATCGAAGGTTTATGTATAGGGCGAGGGTGTTGCCCGGTGAATTGCCACTTGTGCCTGTGGCTCCTTTACTGTGGGGACCTATTGTTCCGATAGAACAAGGGTTTGAAGAGGGTTACGAGGGTTGTGAAGATGTAATGTTGATTGAAAGTGGTGAGGATTCTTTATAACTTTGTACTTTTAGATTAAGTTTACCATACTATTGTGATTTTGTATTTACACGGAAAAGTTGTAAGATTGTTTTGTTCCGTTATGGCTCATTTTTGTGATTAGAAAAAGAAAGATATTTACCTTCGCTGTCCTTTTAGCGGAGATTGTAATGTGCTTTAGAAAACAGCGACGCTCTCTTTTCTTTTGGCGAGGCTTGCTTATTGTTTATGTAAGCTGTTTAGGAAAAACAGCGGCGCGCCCCTTTTTATTTTAGCGAGGCTCGCTTATTGTTTATGTAAGCTGTTTAAGAAAAAACAGCGGCGCCCCCTTTTCTTTTAGCGAGGCTCGCTTAACGTTTATGTAAGCTGATTAGGGAAAAACAGCGACGCCCCCTTTTCTTTTAGCGAGACTCGCTTAACGTTTATGTAAGCTGATTAGGGAAAAACAGCGACGCCCCCTGGTGTTTTGCGAGGGTTCTTGATTTTTTAGGAATACGCGCCTTTCCTTGTCTTCGGTGGAGGAGAAGTTTGTTTTTGCAAGCCCCTGGCATTTTGCGAGGGTGCTTGACTTTTTGGGACTTCGCGCCTTCCCTTGTCTAAGGTGGAGGTGAAGTTTGCTTTTGCAAGCCCCTGCCATTTTGCGGGGTGCTTGACTTTTTAGGACTTCAGGCCTCCCCTTGTCTGAGGTGGAGGTGAAGTTTGTTTTTCCAAGCCCCAGGCATTTTGCGAGGGTGCTTGACTTTTTGGGACTTCGCGCCTTGTAACATCCCGGGTTTTAAAATAATTAAAATAAATTAGAATTTAATAAGAAAATGGCCAAAATCCTAGATGGAGGAAAATTCTAGCCAGATGTTTGTTGCATTCATGCCATTGCATAATTTTATTTGAGTGAAAAAAAGTTTTGTTAAATCCGGATTAGGGCGAATCAAATTTATTCTATTTCGAAATTAAATAAAAGATTTATGAAATTTTTACCAAATCAAACTCAAAGTTTTATTTCCAAAACCTATGGAAAATATTTTGAAAAGCTTGCAAACTTAATTGGCTTTCAAATGGATTTGAAATTAATTTCAAAATGAATTTGAAATGAGTTTAGAAAATTTACAAGAGAAAAAGAGAAGGATTTGGCAAAGGGTTTCATCTCTCAGCTGGCCTAAAACCCCACTCATTCCCTTACCGTGAAGGCCCACTCAGCCTTTCTCTCTCCCTCTCTCATTTTACCTCGCCTTGGGCCAAGCACCGCAGCAGAGCCACCCCAGCCCAGCGTGTGCAGGCCGCTGCTTCCCCTTTCCCTCTAGTTGCTGATGAGTCAGCCCGCGTGCCAGTACCAAGACAAGTCGGTCCCACCTGTCAGAATCATCCTCAACCCCCAACCATCTCCTCCGGCTTTTCATCCTTTGCAACGAGCGCTCGTTGCTCCCAATCTGCTCCCAATCGGACGACGCCGTCGCCGATCTCTTCAACAGCACGGACCGAGTCATCCGCGATCGATGGAACCGAGCCAAGCCAAGTGCCACCCGCAGCCGCTCCTTCTTTTCTGCTCGGCCCTAGCCGGCAAGGAGCCGAGCTCGCATCCACGTACCACCTCAAACTCCACCCTAGCACCTCCTCTGTCAGCCGCCACCCCTCTCCCTCGCTCTACAAAAGGCTTACCGCACCACACGCGCTAGCCGTCTCGCTACCCTAGCCGCGCTCCTCTTTCCACGATCAGCGCCGCCGTCGCCGCCATTGCTGAAGACGCGAGCACCGCGCTAGCCCTACTACCGCCATCGCTCTTCCAAGGAGTTCGGGGCGTCGCTCTGCCTTGCCTCAACCGCACCATTCGTCTCCGCGTCACCGCTCGCTTCACGTCGTCGTAGACAGAGCCGTCGGAGAAGATCACATTGTCTCCGCCGCGGACCCCTTCTCCATCCCAGCCGACCGTGTCAAAGACCTCTGGTGAGCTCGTTATCACCTCCCCTCTCTCAGTGCAATCGGTTTGATCTGTTTCGGCCCGTAGGACAACGTCCACGAGCTCTGGTGAGATTTCGCGGCACTGCCCATGGCGGGCTGCCGTGTCCACCCTTGACCGGCCACCCAACACCCCTCTCACCTCTCTAGGTAGCGCCAAGGAGCCGCAGCGGAATTCCCGGTGAGCCCCCGTCCTTTTTCCCAGTCCCACCTCACCCCGCCGTCCCTCATGCCCTCTAGCTCGCGACCGAGCCGCGTCGGCGAGTTCCACGCCCCAGCCATGGCGGACCACCGCGCCGCCTCATGTAGTGCACCGCAGTCCGATCACTTTCCGCTGCCGGTAAGTGCTCCTTCGGGTTCTCCTACTCATGCGCTGCCGCCCCATGCCCTCGCCTGGGTTCCCTATGTACCACAGAGGCATGCCGGCGAACCTTAGCTGCTGCCCATGGCGACGCCACCGCACCGCGCGGCGCACACCTGACACCGCCGGTGCACTGGCCAAACTCCGGCTCAAACAGGACGACATCAACGCCCCGATCCTTCTTGTTCGCGTGACCAATCCCTTCCCCTGCATGCGAACGTAGACGCACCCTGTACATGTCGCACGAACAAGCACAACAATGCACCATCCTTTTTATTAGCTTGATGATGTAAGCAAGACATCATTATGCGCTTTGTTGCCATTTTCCTTTGTGAAAATAATTCAGAAATACAATAGAAATACATTGATACGCATCCACCCGACCGGCTCTGCCATTTTTGCAAAAAGCCCCTCCTGTTTCTGATAAACCAACCCGCGGTCCTGCCCTACTGTACACTAAGTCTTGGAAACCATTCATCTTCACCCTTGTAGTTCCTATTAAATGAGGCCCAGCCCAGACCGCATTTTTAATTTCCGTTTTATTTATTTAAAATGCAAGATTAGTTCAAATGAATTACAGTTTCGCCACCCGACTTCAAATG
Organism: Coix lacryma-jobi var. lacryma-jobi; assembly: GCA_009763385.1. Taxonomy (NCBI): domain Eukaryota; kingdom Viridiplantae; phylum Streptophyta; class Magnoliopsida; order Poales; family Poaceae; genus Coix; species Coix lacryma-jobi. Next base: position 97,975,327 of record CM019830.1, on the reverse strand, counting down.
TCCATAACTTTTGCGTTTTAAATCTGATTTGACCCGTACAAGTCGTGTTAGATTCGTCTCGTCGAGCTCTACGCGTTAGATCTGTTTACGTTCTATTTTATTACTGTATGATGTACTGTTTCTTATATGCCTTTATTTGGGCCATGTGATGATGTTTGATCCAGCGAGTGCGATCTACGTGGAACCTTCTGATCTAGTTTGTGCTTTCGTCAATCCGACCCAGCCCGAAGGCAAGTGTTCTTGAACATCTTGCACCTTGTATTTATTTTACTTTTGGTATTAGAGTAGTTTAGATTCTGTAGTTGCATGCTTGTCATTAAATTGAATCCCATGTTAAGGTTTACTAGAACTTGTTTATATTATCCTTGTCACCTGGCTTGGGATGTGTTGAGTAGAAGTCATGCTTAGCCCTGCTGTCTTGGGATGGGATGGTGGTTAATAATTAATTCTGATTAATGATCTATGGAACACTGTGGTTGGTAATGTTGTAGTATGGTGAGTAGGTAAATCCGGCAGGATGGACCCATATTGGTGGTTTTGTGCCGTGGGACTCGGCAGCTGTTTTTGTTTTCTGGTTCTGAGCTCGTGCTAGACATATCCTGCCTGGATCCCTAGGACCCGGTTCTTGGACATGTAACCCGGCAAAACAGCGCAACCATGAGATCTGGATGGGCTGGATCTGGCTAATTAATTAGTTTCCTCCAAGATATGCTACACGGGGTTTGTTTAGTGGCTCAAGAGGGGGTCCCCAGGGTCGCTGACTTATGTACGGGGATGAAACCTTAGAGTACGTGTAACACAGGCTTGAAGGGGCTTTGTAAAGTCCTTGTAGTGCGACCCCACTGTGCACCTTGGCAGTGTTTAGCGTGTTCGAGAACGCATGACTCATGGGTAACGATGTGCAAACTCTGCAGAGTATTAAAACTGATATATCAGCCGTGTTCACGGTCACGAGCGGGCTTGGACTTCTTCGAGATTAGTTGGTGGGTTGGGTCTGGTTCGTTAGGGAAGCCTTATGTGGTCATTAGTCCCATATGACATGGGTACAGAGGCTTCTTCTACGCGGGTTACTGCTTGGTACGGGAGCGATTCCCAGGCTCGGGCACAGACCTGGTGTTATTACGGAAGGTAGCTTTCTATGTCGTGACGTATGGAACTAATACACATAGGACTCCTTGTAACGACCTAGTTCGGGTCATCTGATGGACTTTAGGTGTGGTTTGCCTGATGGACTTCAGGTGTGGATGCTTGGTGTGACTCCAAGTGTGGTTGCTTGGTGGACTCCAAGTGTTGGTTGGTCGGTGTGCCTCCGAGTGTGGTTTGCTCGGTGCGACTCCGAGTGTGGTTACTGTTACCGTTGGAGATTGTGGATATAACCTACTAAATAGGTGCATAGGATTAATAGGAATAATAGCATGTGTTGCTTTAGGCGCTTGAGTCAAACTGAGTCAGCCTACCTTTGTTTTAAGCCTCATAAGCATATATTTCCTACACTTGCGGAGTACATTTCGATGTACTCACCCTTCCTCTTTCAACCCCTGCTACCCCACCCAGACGTTGGAGTCTACGCCGACGAGGAGCAGGAGTACCCAGAAGACGGTGGATTCGACCCCGACGACTTGTACTAGGATGGCGCAGCCCCCGATCGACCTTCCTGTGGAGATGGCATCCAGTTTCCGCGAAGACTACATTAGAGTTAGCCTGAGAGTCTGTACTTTTCTTTTAGACCCGAGGGTCATTTTTGTAATAAAATTCGATATTATTAATAAAGCATTGTTTTGATATTTACTATGATGTGGATATATGCATGAAAATTGATCCTGGCATACATATATTGTGCTTCAATTTTGTTCTTAAAATTGGGGTGTCACAGAGTGGTATCAAAGCTGTGTTGATCGTAGGACGCTACCCTAGTCAGTTATCGAGTCTACAAAACTATTTTTAAAAGCCTCCCCTTTTCCCACTTCTGTAGTCTATCTCTGCTGAAAATTCAAACCCTATTTTAAAGTAGGTCCTCCAATAGTAGGATGCCCACCATAATTGTTTGAACTCGTAGAACGTTGTTTGACATGTACTTGTGCTTTTGTTTGATTTGCTTCTTTGTATGACTGTAGTCTCCCCGAATCTCGGGACGAGATTCAAGATAAGGGGTAAGTTTGTAACACCTCGGGTTTTAAAATAATTAAAATAAATTAAAATTTAATAAGGAAATGGCCAAAATCCTAGATGGAGGAAAATTCTAGCCAGATGTTTGTTGCATTCATGCCGTTGCATAATTTTATTTGAGTGAAAAAGAAGTTTTGTTAAATCCGGATTAGGGCGAATCGAATTTATTCTATTTCAAAATTAAATAAAAGATTTATGAAATTTTTACCAAATCAAACTCAAAGTTTTATTTCCAAAACCTAGGGAAAATATTTTGAAAAGCTTGCAAACTTATTTGGCTTTCAAATGGATTTGAAATTAATTTCAAAATGAATTTGAAATGAGTTTAGAAAATTTACAAGAGAAAAAGAGATGGATTTGGCAAAGGGTTTCATCTCTCAGCTGGCCTAAAACCCCACTCATTCCCTTACCGTGAAGGCCCGCTCAGCCTTTCTCTCTCCCTCTCTCATTTTACCTCGCCTTGGGCCAAGCACCGCAGCAGAGCCACCCCAGCCCAGCGTGTGCAGGCCGCTGCTTCCCCTTTCCCTCTCAGTTGCTGACGAGTCGGCCCGCGTGCCAGTACCAAGACAAGTCGGTCCCAGCTGTCACACTCATCCTCAACCCCCAACCATCTCCTCCGTCTTTTCCTCCTTCGCAACGAGCGCTCGTTGCTCCCAATCCGATGACGCCGTCGCCGACCTCTTCAACAGCACGGACCGAGTCATCCGCGACCGATGCAACCGAGCCAAGCCAAGTGCCACGCGCAGCCGCTCCTCCTTTTCTGCTCCGCCCTAGCCGACAAGGCACCGAGCTCGCATCCACGTACCACCTCAAACCCCTCCCTAGCACCTCCTCTGTCAGCCGCCACCCCTCTCCCTCGCTCTACAAAAGGCTTACCGCACCGGATGCGCCAGCCGTCTCGCTACCCTAGCCGCGCTCCTCTTTCCACGATCAGCGCCGCCGTCGCCGCCATTGCTGACGACGCGAGCACCGCACCAGCCCTACTACCGCCATCGCTCTTCCAAGGAATTCGGGGCGTCGCTCTGCCTCGCCTCAACCGCATCGTTCGTCTCTGCGTCAACTCTCCCTTCACGTCGTCGTAGACAGAGCCGCTAGGGAAGATCACGTTGTCTCCGCCGCGGACCCCCTCTCCATCCCAGCCGACCGTGTCAAAGACCTCTGGTGAGCTCGTTATCACCTTCCCTCTCTCTCAGTGCAATCGGTTTGATCTGTTTCGGCCCGTAGGCCAACGTCCATGAGCTCCGGTGAGATTTCGCGGCACTGCCCATGGCGGGCCACCGTGTCCACCCTTGACAGGCCAACCAACACCCCTCTCGCCTCTCTAGGTAGCGCCAAGAAGCCACAGCGGAATTCCCGGTGAGCCTCCCTCCTTTTTCCCAGTCCCACCTCTCCCCGCCGTTCCTCATGCCCTCTAGCTCGCGACCGAGCCGCGTCGGTGAGTTCCACGCCCTAGCCATGGCGGACCACCGCGCCGCCTCATGTTGTGCACCGCAGTCCGATCACTTTCCGCTGCAGGTAAGTACTCATCGGGTTCTCCTACTCATGCGCTGCCGCCCCATGCCCTCGCCTGGGTTCCCCATGTACCACAGAGGCATGCCGGCGAACCTTAGCTGCTGCCCATGGCGACGCCACCGCACCGCGCGGCGCACACCTGACACCGCCGGTGCACTGGCCAAACTCCGGCTCGAACAGGACGACATCGTCGCCCCGATCCTTCTTGTTCGCGTGACCAATCCCTTCCCCTGCATGCGAACGTAGACGCACCCTGTACATGTCGCACGAACAAGCACAACAATGCACCATCCTTTTTATTAGCTTGATGATGTAAGCATGACATCATTCTACGCTTTGTTGCCATTTTCCTTTGGGAAAATAATTCAGAAATACAATAGAAATACATTGATACGCATCCACCCGACCGGCTCTGCCATTTTTGCAAAAAGCCCCTCCTATTTCTGATAAACCAACCCGCGGTCCTGCCCTACTGTACACTAAGTCTTGGAAACCATTCATCTTCACCCTTGCAGTTCCTATTAAATGAGGCCCAGTCCAGACCGCATTTTTAATTTCTGTTTTATTTATTTAAAATGCAAGATTAGTTCAAATGAATTACAGTTTTGCCACCTGACTTCAAATGTCCATAACTTTTGCGTTTTAACTCTGATTTGACCCATACAAGTCGCGTTAGATTCGTCTCGTCGAGCTCTACGCGTCAGATCTGTTTACGTTCTATTTTATTACTGTATGATGTACTATTTCTTATATGCCTTTGTTTAGGCCATGTGATGATGTTTGATCCAGCGAGTGCGATCTACGTGGAACCTTCTGATCCAGTTTGTGCTTTCGTCAATCCGACCCAGCCCGAAGGCAAGTGTTCTTGAACATCTTGCACCTTGTATTTATTTTACTTTTGGTATTAGAGTAGTTTAGATCCTGTAGTTGCATGCTTGTCATTAAATTGAATCTCATGTTAAGATTTACTAGAACTTGTTTATATTATCCTTGTCACCTGGCTTGGGATGTGTTGGGTAGAAGTCATGCTTAGCCCTGCTGTCTTGGGATGGGATGGTGGTTAATAATTAATTCTGATTAATGATCTATGGAACACTGTGGTTGGTAATGTTGTAGTATGGTGAGTAGGTAAATCCGGCAGGATGGACCCGTATTGGTGGTTTTGTGTCGTGGGACTCGGCAGCTATTTTTGATTTCTGGTTCTGGGCTCATGCTAGACATATTCTGCCTGGATCCCTAGGACCCGGTTCTTGGACAAGTAACCCGACAAAACAGTGCAACCATGAGATCTGGGTGGGCTGGATCTGGCTAATTAATTAGTTTCCTCCAAGTTATGCTACACGGGGTTTGTTTAGTGGCTCAAGAGGGGGTCCCCGGGGTCGCTGACTTATGTACGGGGATGAAACCTTAGAGTACGTGTAACACAGGCTTGGAGGGGCTTTGTAAAGGCCTTGTAGTGCGACCCCACTGTGCACCTTGACAGTGTTTAGCGTGATGGGGAACGCATGACTCATGGGTAAAGATGTGCAAACTCTGCAGAGTATTAAAACTGATATATTAGCCGTGCTCACGGTCACGAGCGGGCTTGGACTTCTTCGAGATTAGTTGGTGGGTTGGGTCTGGTTCGTTAGGGAAGCCTTATGTGGTCATTAGTCCCATATGACATGGGTAAAGAGGCTTCTTCTGTGCGGGTTACTGCTTGGTATGGGAGTGATTCCCAGGCTCGGGCACAGACCTGGTGTTATTACGGAAGGTAGCTTTCTATGTCGTGACGTATGGAACTAATACACATAGGACTCCTTGTAACGACCTAGTTCGGGTCATCTGATGGACTTCAGGTGTGGTTTGCCTGATGGACTTCAGGTGTGGTTGCTTGGTGTGACTCCAAGTGTGGTTGCTTGGTGGACTCCAAGTGTTGGTTGGTCGGTGTGCCTCTGAGTGTGGTTTGCTCGGTGCGACTCCGAGTGTGGTTACTGTTACCGTTGGAGATTGTGGATATAACCTAGTAAATAGGTGCATAGGATTAATAGGAATAATAGGATGTGTTGTTTTAGGCGCTTGAGTCAAACTGAGTCAGCCTACCTTTGTTTTAAGCCTCATAAGCATATATTTCCTATACTTGCGGAGGACATTTCGATGTACTCACCCTTCCTCTTTGAACCCCCTGCTACACCACCCAGACGTTGGAGTCTATGCCGACGAGGAGCAGGAGTACCCAGAAGACGGTGGATTCGACCCCGACGACTTGTACTAGGATGGCGCAGCCCCCGGTCGACCTTCCTGTGGAGATGGCGTCCAGTTTTCGCAAAGACTATATTAGAGTTAGACTGAGAGTCTGTACTTTTCTTTTAGACGCGAGGGTCATTTTTGTAATAAAGTTTGATATTATTAATAAAGCATTGTTTTGATATTTACTATGATGTGGATATATGTATGAAAATTGATCCTGGCATACATATATTGTGCTTCAATTTTGTTCTTAAAATTGGGGTGTCACACGCCTCCCCTTGTCTGAGGTGGAGGTGAAGTTTGCTTTTGTAAGCCCCTGACATTTTGCCAGGGTGCTTGACTTTTTGGGACTTCGCGCCTCCCCTTGTCTGAGGTGGAGGTAAAGTTTGCTTTACAAGTCCCTGTTGTTTTTTGCGAGGGTACTTGCATTTTTTGGACTTTGCGCCTGCCCTTGTATGAGGTGGAGGTGATGTTTGCTTATGCAAGCCCCTGGCATTTTGCGAAGGTGCTTGACTTTTTGGGACTTCGCGCCTCCCCTTGTATGGGGTGGAGGTGAAGTTTGCTTATGCAAGCCCCTGGCATTTTGCGAAGGTGCATGACTTTTTGGACTTCGCGCCTCGCCTTGTCTTAGGTGGAGGTGAAGTTTGCTTTACCAAGTTTGCTTCCATAAAATTTGTGTTTTGAAGCAATCTACGGGGGTTTTCATCGATTATAAGCGCTCTTGATGAAGAGTTGCTTTTTTCGATGTTTATGGAGAAAAATAACTATGTGGAGTTTTGCTTTTTTCGGGGGTTGTTGCTTGTATTAAGGATTTGTATGCTGCCTCGTTGAAAAACCTGACGCCCCTTCGTAAGGAAAAAGAGTACAGCTCCTTTGTTTTGTTACAAGCATGGTACTGAAAAAGACAAGAGGGAAAAGGCAAATTACATGCTGCGAGAGCTCGCTAAGGCTCCGCTATGGATAGTATTTGCAAAGGTCATCAACATTCCAGGTGTGAGGCAGGCAGTTTCCTTCGCTATCAGAGAGGTGATAGGACCCAGGACGATTGCATTCTACTATCAGGTATGGTCCCGTCCATTTTGGCTAAAATTTTCCCACCATGTTGGCGTTTTGTTTTTGAATGAGGACGAGGTCACCCTTCTTCAATTCTATGATTCTCACCTTTTTGTCTCTCCATTTCTTTGTTTCTTCTTGATACTTGCGAAGGTTGTGCACTGCGTTGCATCTTGTTTCCTCGAGCAAATCTTTATCAAGTAGCTGCTTTTGTTCATCTGATTCGAGGGTTGTTCTGAGAGAGCCATATTTCAATTCTTCTGGTAACACAGCTTCTTCCCCAAATAGGAGCCTAAAAGGTGTGAATTTGGTATCTCTGCATTCCGAAGTGTTATGGGACCAGGTGACCGAGGTTAGCTCTTCCGCCCACTTTCCCTTGGGCCTGCCTTGTAGTTTTTTTGGATATGGCTTGGAAAATTGTTGCATTAGCTCTTTCAACTAAGCCATTGGATTGAGGATGCCCGACTGAGGCGAAGCACAAGATTGTTCCGATTTGAGCGCAGAATTCCTTGAAGACCTCGCTGTCAAACTGAGTGCCATTGTCAACGGTTAGGTGTTTGGGAACTCCGAATCGACAAACTATTTGCTGCCAGAAAAACTTTCTCACGGCTAGGGAGGTGATGGTGGCCAACGGTCTGGTTTCAATCCACTTCGTGAAGTATTCCACAGCTACAACTGCGTAGCGAAGTTTTCCTGGAGCTGTTGGTAGTGGACCAATGAGGTCCATTGCCCATCTTTGCAAAGGCCATGTTGGGCATATCAGAGTTGTTGGGGCACCTGGGGCGTTTTGTGTTTTTGCTGTTAGTTGTCATCCCTCGCAGTGCTTGACAATATCTTCTGCATCTTGTAATGCTATAGGCAAAAAGAAACCTTGGCGGTAAGCTTTTCCAACTAGTGCCCTTGAGCCGTTATGGGAGCCACAGATACCTTCGTGAATGAGTTTGAGTATGTCCTTTCCTTGGTCCTGTGACACGTATTTTAACCATGGAGAGGTCATCGTGGCTTTGAATAAAGTGTTGTCCATAATTTTGTACCCTCGAGCTCTTTGGCTGAGTCTGTTTTCTTCTTCTTTGGAATCGGGCTCGTGCAACCCGTTGATATAGGCCATGATTGGGGCTCTCCAATCTTTGCTCTGAATTGCATTGATCAGCTTCGCTATTTTTTCAGAAGCTTTGATGGCCGACTGTGTTGCTGCTTCATAGAAAATGTCTGGCGGCAACTGTAGTTGTTGTGCTGCTGCTTTGGCCAGGTTGTCTGCCTCGCTGTTCTCAGATCTCGGTATTGCTTTTACGGTTATGCCGAGGAAGAAAGATTCTAACCTTCGGACATATTGTAAGTACTTTTGCAGCTCTAAATCTTTTGCTTTGTAGTTTTTCTCAATGTGACCCGCAATGACTTGGGAGTTTGTGTTGATGACCGCCCTTTGGACTGATAATGCTCGAAGCCTTGAAATCGCCAGTATTACAGCTTCATATTCTGCAGAATTATTTGTGCATTTGAAGTTGAGTCTCTTTGCGTATCGTAGCCTCGACCGAGATGGCGAAACTAGGATAGCCGAGGCTCCTGCTCCAGCTGCTCCCCAGGCTCCGTCGACATACACTGTCCAAAACGGATCTGTTTCGGCTCTGTCTCTGCGAGGGTCTGGAGTCCATTCGGCTACGAAGTCTGCTAGGGCCTATAATTTGATCGTTGTTCTTCCCACGAAGGTTATGGTGTAGCTGCTCAATTCGACTGCCCATTTTGCTATTCTGCCGACTGCCTCATTGTTCTTGAAAATGTTTTCGACGAGGTATGCTGAGGGTACCTGGATCTCGTGTGCCTGAAATAGTGTTTTAGCTTTCTTGACGCCATGAACACGGCATATGCTATCTTCTCGAGCTCTGAGTAGTTTCGCTATTTCTGATACATAGTATATTGGGGCGTGCCTTGATTTGCTGTTTTCGTGCAATTCTTTGACTAGCACTGCGCTGGCTGCATGAGGAGAAGCTGCGACATACAGCAGTAGCAGGTCCCCTTTGCTTGGGCTTGTTAAGACGGCCAGGTTGGTGAGATATTCTTTCAAATCCTTGAAAGCTTTCTGCTGCCGAGGTCCCCCATTGAATGGGGCAGTGCTTCTCAAGGTTTTGAAAAAAGGTAAGCCTCGCTCAGCTGATCTGGAGATGAATCTGCTAAGTGCTGCTAAACGGCCTGACAGACGCTGAGCTGCTTTTTTGGTTCTCGGTGGTTCCATGTTAATGATGTCATCAATCTTCTCGGGGTTGGCTTCGATTCCCCTTGATGAGACAATGCAGCCTAGCAGTTTTCCTTCGCTTACCCCGAAGACACATTTTTCGGGGTTTAGTTTCAATCCGGCTGACCGAAGGTTATTGAACACTCTTGCCAATTCTGGTATGTGGTTTTCTTTTTGTTCGCTTTGAACGATCAAATCATCGACGTAGGCAGAGACGGCATGTTCATCTTTGAAGACTTCGGATGTCATGCGAGCGAAGGTAGATCCTGCGTTTCTCAAGCCTTCTGCCATTCTTCGAAAGCAATAGGTGCCCGAAGGTGTGATGAAGCTTGTTTTTTCTTTGTCTTCTTCATTCATCCAGATTTGATGGTACCTCGAGATACAGTCGAGGAGAGAAAGCATTTGGCAACCGGCTGCTCTGTCAACCAAGGTGCTTATGTTTTGTAGGGGAAAGTCATCCTTCGGCCAAGCTTTGTTTAAGCACGTGAAGTCTACGCACATTCTCCACTTTTTGTTCTTCTTCTGGACTAGGACCACATTTGAGAGCCATGTTGGATATTTGACTGGGAGGATGACCCCTGCATCCAAGAGTCTTTTTACTTCTGCCCTCGCTGCCTCTTTATTTTCTTCTGACATTTTGCGGAGCTTTTGCTTAACTGGGCGATAACCTTGCTTTATGTTTAGGCTATGCTCGATCAAAGTTCTGTTTACCCCCTTGAGGTCCTCCGTAGACCAAGCGAAGGTGTCGGAGTTTTCTTTGAGGAAACGGATGAGGTTGTTTTCTGACTGGGTGTCTAGACTGGCTGAGATGAATACCTTTCTTTCGGAGTTGCCCTCAAAGAGTTGGACTTGTTTGGTTTCTTCTTTGGGTGATGCTCTTTTTTGGTCACTGATTGATTCAGCTTCGCTTTGAGGCTTTGATATTTGATGGTTTGTTAAATTATGCACATTGCGTTGCCCAGGTGCTACTGTTCCTTCAGCGGCTCTTGCAATGTCTTGATCTCCGTATACTGCAACGACCCCCTTTGGATCAGGAAGCTTCATGCAAAGGTATGCAGGATGGATGACGGCGTTGAAGGCATTGGTGACCCCTTGGCCAAATATTGCATTGTAAGGATAAAACATGTCAACCACGTCGAAGGTTATGTGCTCTGTTCTGCAGTTCACTTGGTCTCTGGAGGTTACAGGCAAAGATATTTTCCCAATAGCTCTTACTTGTTGACCGCCGAAACCGTATAGGAGGTTGCCAGCAGGTTGCAGGAGTTTCTGTCAAGCTTCATGCTATCGAAGGTTATGGCAAACAGAATGTCTGCGGAGCTTCCTGTGTCGACCAGGATTTCTTTGGTCAGGCGGAGGTGGAAATCCTTGCGGATTTTGGTTTCCCGAAGGTTGAGTGCCCCTTCTCTGGTCTTCGAGTGGGTTTGTCTTGTTGATTGCGCCAATGTTACTTTGATCTTGGTGAGGGTTATTTTCTCTCGCTTGGGGCCTCATCTGTGGTTTCTGCTGAGACCTTCAAGCGTCAGACTTTGCCCTGAAGTCCATGTCCGCTCTACAGTATCTCTCCATTGTCTCATGTAATTCTTCGATTGAGTTTGCCGACTTCCTAGCAAACTTCGAGGAGCAGGGTCCTGGGCGCAAACCGCTTACGGCTGCGAGGATTACGGCTTCGTCAGATATCCCTGGAGTTCTTGCTCTGATTTGGATGAACCTTCGCCAGTAATCTTGTAGTGGTTCGCGCTCTTCTTGTTTGCAGTTGAACAAGTCAATAGGATTTGATGGGGCTGCTGTGATACCCTTAAAGTTTGTGCAGAGCCTGTCTCTTAGGTTGGCCCAGGAATCCACGGTTCCGAGGCATAGGTTGTTGTACCAGGTCTGCGCGATGTCACGAAGAATGATTACGAAGGACTTTGCCATTGTTGATTCATCTCCCCCTGCTGCGGCAACTGCCGCTTCATAACTCATTATGAACTGGCGAGGGTCAGTAAGACCGTCATAACGTGGCAGATTTTGTGGGTTGTAGCACGGTGCCCAGGGCTGGGTTTGCAATATTTGGGAGAGTGGTGATCTTGGGTCGTAGGGCATTTGGTGTTGTTGTGCCCTCCGCTGGTTGCAAAGGTTTGGCTCTCTCTCATCTAGGTAAAGTTGGTGAAAGTTTGGTAGTCTCTCAGGGTATGGGTTGTTTAGGTAGTTTGGTGGTGGCGGGGGTGCTGGAGGCTGTCGGGCGTTGCCCTGACCCTGCTCATCATTCCCCTCCTGGAGTGGCGGCATTTCCCTGTCATTCCAACCCTCGGCTTCGGCCTTAGCTACTGCGAGGGACTCTTCCATCCGGCGAAGCTATTCCATTGCTTTGTCCGCCTTTTGCCTGATGGCACGCAAACGGTTGTGCCTTTCAAGTTGGTCAAGGCGTCTTTTCTTTTCCTGCAACTCAGCTTGAAGTCTTTCCAGAGCCTCGAGGCCCAACTCCTCTTCATCTCCTCCCTCACCTTCTCCAGAAGTGTGCGGGTGCGGCTGTGTCACCAGCCGGGTGTGAGGGCCCGGGACTTCTTTCTCTGGAGCGACTTCTTCTGCTCCCGAGGGTTCTACATTCTCTTCCACGGGTTGAACCGTCAGCCTCTCTGGTTGTGCGATGGTCTCTAGTTGAACCCTTCTATTTCCCGCCATTTTGAACTCCGCTCCCCACGGACGGCTCCAAACTGTTGAAGTCACACCTGCCCTACTTCCGCTCTCATGCAGGGGGACGGCGAGGGTGTCCAACTATCGGACGCAAAGGCGAAGGTACAATGAAATAAATGGTGGAGATAATTTTCTATTCCCAAAAATGTCGTGTCCATTACACTGTTCATCCCATGGTATTTATAGGGAATACCAAGGGACACTGGCCAAGTTACAGAAGCGTACAAGAAAGATTCCTTAGCACCGCATAGCGGAAGGGCAGAATCGTACAAACACGGGCAAAGTGGAAATCCTAGCTCGCCTTTCATTCATTCGCCGCCACCTGGCTCGCACACACCCTCACTGGAACGCGAGGGTTAATCTCGCAGCTTCTCCAGTCACGGGGTCCGCGTTTGCTTGTCCTCTGCCGAGCTTGACGTCCTCAGCGAAGGAGCACGGGGTGCGCGAGGGTCACCTTCTATGTTCTCCGTGCCTCTTGCCTGCAAGGACCATAAAGTTTCCGGAGGGTCGAGCCAGTATCCGAAGGTTAGAAAAACGGTCTGAGGGATTCAACTAGTGACGAAATGAGAGTTTTCGAAGGTGCGCGGGGGCGCGCGAAGGTCGCCTTTGAGCCAGTCTGCGTGGCGCCACTGCCGAGGGTCCCTTCCCCCAATATCATGCATCCTCTTTTTTCAACAACTATGTTTATCACGACAATTAGTCAGATAAAACAAAACTTACAGAGAGCATACAATATGACTCCACCATTGTATATTGCTACTCTTAACACATCACCGACTAATATTTTTATTACTCGAATGATATTTTTTGGCTAACTACTAGGCCATACCTAAGTTACGAGCTCTGAGCTCAATACAACTCCCTGCCTAGTACGAATTAAAACCCGGCTACCAACCTATAGAGAATACAATATCTTGAAGAAAGGATATTGATTCCTAAAGGTGTCACAAGGTGAGTAATCCTCACCTTGCTACACATTAATCGGACAGAGGATGTTCTGATTCCGCACTAAAGCTGCGGACACCAAGAGGATTTGATCCACCCTATAGGAACCATCGCACTGGTCCTTAAGAGGTGCTTGATCACGCCTATCCCTTGAAACATGGTACTAAGAGTAGTACTCGGGCAGACTAAGCTTTCTTTAAAATCATTAAAGAAAAGCTAAGTCGTATGACCCAACCTAAAGTGCTAAAAAGAGCGCTCGGATAGACCCGTCCAGAGAGACGCTTGGTCGTACATCCACCACAAAAGACCTGTTGATAGGAAAACCCTCACAACAATGAGTCGACAACAGAGATTGTATACACAACTAACAGATTCAAAAACTTGACTTCATCTTGCGTTGCCGCATGGTCATCGTCATCTTCCCCTCAGGCAAAGTGATGATGGAAGATATATCAAAAGACGGCAGATGGAGTCGCAAAGTCGCAAGAAAACCGCACACCACTGAAGTAGCCATATCATTGATATATTGGGTAAGCCGCCTAGGCGCGACCTTAGCTTCATCAACCAGGGTTTCTTCGACTCCTTCATGGCGCGGCACCAAGTCAAGCACTGGCTCCACAGCTTGCTCTAGCGCTTTCAATGAATCTTGGGAAGTCTTCAGAGACTCCTGGGATTCCTTTAATTACACCTGGGCCGTTTCCAGAGCTTCCTGCGACTCCTTCATTGACTTCAAAGCCTTTAGAAGGTCTCGGTTAGCACCCTCGCGAATCAATTTGGCTTCTTGAAGAGTACTCTGAGCGTTAGCAAATACCTCTTCAAGCTCAGCCTCCTTACAGTTGAAAGAATTTTGCCATCCCGATGTAAGATTCTGCGATTCTGCACAACACAAGCATAAAAGCGGATGAGTAATGTGACTTCATAAAAAAGCAAGGACCCAAAAATTTGTTTTCCGACTAACCAGTTAGATGCTTCTTGGATGACTTTATAGACTCTTTGAGCTTCTGCTCAGCTGTGGCATGTTTGGTGAGAAGATCAATCTCCCGCTGATTGGCTGCATCCTACTCATCAACAGTAATCTTAAGCTTTTTCTCAAGCTCATTGATGTGGTTATGCAAAACCTGGGTAGCCACCTTCTGGCTAACTTGCTCTTGGGCTATATATTTGTCGGTGTTTGTTAACCGGCAACTCATCTTGAGTAATCCCAGATGATTTGTTCGGTGGTGATTGGCGTATGCAGAACTCGATGGTAAACATAGAGATAATGATTTATACTGGTTCGGTCTGCTGAATAGCATCCCTACGTCCAGTGTGGGGGAATCATATATGGCGCCCTGCGCTTATGGGTGTCTGGTTGTGTACCATGACTCCTGTCTCTGGCTTGTCGATCTATGGAGCTCTACCTATCTTTATATAGTCAAGGAGGCAGAGTCCTAGTCGGTTACAATCTTAAGAGTCCTAGTAGAATTACAAGGTAGCAATACTACTAGGATTACATACGGGGAGTCCTAGTTAGACTAGGTCTTCGCCCTTCCTTGCGAAGTACCAGGGACTCTCGGTGGAAAGTTCTTGACGGATGCGAGAAATTTGTTCAGTCACTTTGACGTGGAAACCCTGCACAGAAAAGATGTTTTAGCACTCAGAGCAATTACGCCAAGACAAAGGAAATTCAAGGGTTACCTCAATAAATTCTTTAAGCGCCAGAGCCAGCGCCATCACCTCATCACCCAGTTCTTTCAGATGGACAAGATCTGGGTTGTACCCCACAACTTCATGCTTCGTTCCTTAACAGGAGGACTCGGGGGCATCACCAAATCCTTTTCGCGAAAGAACTGAGGTTCCAACTTCTCCATCAGCACTGGTACCAGCTTGGATCATCTCCAAAGTTGGTTCATCAGGCTGTGGCAAAACCGACCAATTTATACCAGATTAAGCACAGTAATCTCCGCTTTCGCTAAGATTCTCATGTACTTAAGCTCGTACAAACCTGATAGTCTGGAAATCTCGAAGGATTTCAAACATTTCAATAACAGCCAAGATCGTAATGGTTTAGCGTACGTGCCCACGAGCTACATCACAGTTCGCACGTAGTTCAAATACATAGGAGTATGAATTAATGTTACAAACCATAGTTTGGAAACAGTAGCGGAAGCAACATAGTTTTGAAACACAAGTTCAGTTGGTTCATAATACTGTGCGATCAACCTGATCAAGTCCACAAAAGCATCAGGAAAGGATAGGGAACGACCATGCCCATGGTCTAGTCATCACCCGTAACCGGGTACAGGCAGTTCTCACAGTAGCCAAAGAAGCACTGTCCATCTACAACAACAAGGGAATAAAACCCTGAGTACAAGAAGGTACTCAGCTAGACTTACCCATCATAAACCAGAAATAATGAGACACCAAGGATCATGTAGGCTATATCTAGGGTTGGCTCAACATACCAATTGCATGAAAGCTCTTTTGTAAATAAAACACAAATTTAGGTGTTGGCAGTCACTTTTATAATTAATCGTGACTTACTAGGTTTGCACCTGGTCTATAGCAAGCACTTGACTACTTAATCAAGAAAGAGTGACTATTTCATCAATAGCCTTTCAGATTCCACATCATAACCATCTTTAGTTCCATAAGTTCTACGGGTAGCGGACAACAGTCAATTACTCACTGTCCAAGAGCGATGGCGATTATAATCGATTCCTACCCAGCTGGGGATAAAATGTCGCACACTCGCCCGACACGTCTGGCTATGGGAAATTTGAGAACACAATGCGCGGGACGACCATGGGCCCTTCTACACCGGGGGTGATCTCAATGCCAGGTCACTCAAGCTATAACTGCCCATGGTCATGCTAGGTTAGTCAGGCCCCGCCTGTCCACGGACCATGCTAGGTTGCTTAGAATAGTTGCCCACGGTACATCTGAGGCCCTGGGTGTTAGGCATCAACATCTCCATCACCGGCTCGAATAACCTTACTCGGCTTCTGTTGACACTAATTAACTCTTATTATTAAAGGTCAATTAAACATGAAAATGGATAAATATATAAACTCCACCATAGTATAGGGATTAAAACTAATGAATTCCACGAGTTTTGGTGAATTGTGAATCTGTAAGGAGTAAACCAGGAAACAACCCTCAATTGCTTCCCCTAGAAGGAAACCGATGGGAGATAACGCATTCGTCAAGTTAGGAATCTTCCAGAAGACTCTAGAGGACACCTGAAGACACCACGAGGCAGGGCACCCCGAGCCACCTCCAGGTGGGACCGACCGGTCCCTGGGTCCCACCGGTCGGTCCCCCCAGGGCGCCGCCGGCCTCCCCCTTCTGGAATCTTCTTCCACCGCCTTTGAGAATCAATCTCAGCCCTATGTTAAGTGATCAGGACATCACCACGTTAGACACACTGACGCCATGGTCTTTCCCAAGTTGCAATCCGTCTACAACTCAGCTACCTCGTCACCGTCGGAATTCAGGAGCAGCCCTGGGTAAAATCAACACCCCGGACGCATACGGACTCCGTTTTCGACGAACCAGATATGCTTGGAAAGATAATTTGATAAGCTAACCAATGGCTTTGGACTCACATCAAAATAAATCCGGAGTCAACAGGAATCGTCGAAACAAGACAGCATCCAGAATCTGCCAGGGTGCTGCGTCACCGTATTTTGGTCCGTTGGGCCATGTATCGTCTTAGAGCCCATTAGGGGGCGCGTCCGGCATAGACGATGTCCTAATAAACCCTATAATTAGCCAGCACCACCGTCGTTAGGTCTTGGGTTTTGTTTAGAGTTTAGTTTTCCATCGAGAAACTGAATCGTTCATTGTAACTATGGTGTCGAATCCTTTTACAGTGATCCAGGGCCCCCGTTTTTGATCTCCTCCACTGTGTCGATTAGTCTTTTGGAACCGAGTTCTTGAACCCTCCATTGAAATTTGTGAGATTCATATCTGTAATTTCAGATTGCGTGTTTTTACCTTCTTGCTTGTGTTCTTCTATTCGCTTGCAGGAATAGCCTTCTTGGCGAGGTCAATCAAGTTGTGCTTGGTTGATAACCAACGGAGCAGTGGTGTAACGGTGGTAGGGTTCGAATCGTGTCTGATTTGAAGCCGGATCGCCAACGTTGAGTTCTCCACCAATCGAACCTATCGCTACCTCACGGAAGATCGGGCCGTCCCTCA
The DNA here is from genome assembly GCA_009763385.1 of Coix lacryma-jobi var. lacryma-jobi. Taxonomy (NCBI): domain Eukaryota; kingdom Viridiplantae; phylum Streptophyta; class Magnoliopsida; order Poales; family Poaceae; genus Coix; species Coix lacryma-jobi. The sequence goes on along the minus strand of CM019830.1, from coordinate 97,958,337 downwards.
TCATGAACTCGGTTTGATCCAACGGTCGCGGTTGATCCCTCCGGTCTATATAAACAGGCCCCAGGCCTCAGGCCAGAGAGAGAAGATCCCTCTTCAGAAGACTACGCTTCATTTAGAAACCCTAGAAGAGACTTCAGGAGTCAGCTTTCAAGTAGAAGACTAGATACCCCTCTAGTAGGATTAGAACCTAGTCTTATGCTAGAACTAGAAGAGAGAGATAGATGAAGAGATCAAGATGGAGCTCCGGCCTGTCGGATCAACTTCTTCATCTTGTACCTGTGGATTCAAGTTCTTCGTCAACTTGCTTCAATGATTGTTTCGGTAATCAATGTCTATATTTAAGTTTGAGCTATTGTTCTTATTATTCTTAAGGTTTATGACTCTCTTTTGAGTACTTTAATTCTAGTCGCGCTAGAGTTAGAGTAGTTGGATAGTGTAAGCGTGGTGCTTAGACTTGATAGCTCATATTAGCCTCCTATAACGCCGGTAGTAGTAGTTGTTTGCATAAAAGAATCATACTCTGTTTGTGACCTTTTATGGCAACTTCCCCACTAAGAATAATATAAACATATCACTCTTCAGTTGGATTTAGATAACCTTAGTGATCCCCTCTATGCTTTTAGCTTCTCCGTCCTTGTTAGCTACTCAGGGGTTATTCTTTTTAAGACTTAACACTATTCGTTTCTTTGGGTTCGATATTAAAACTGGGTTACTCCGGTGAAGTGCTACAGCGGTAGATTTTATCTGTGCGCTTGCGGATAAAGTAGAGTGTGCGTTAATTTATACCAACAAGCATTTCTGGCGCCGTTGCCGGGGAACGGTAGATCATTTTAAGTCTTAAGTATAACCTTGTATTATACTTTATCTTTTATCCTTTATACTTTATGCTTTACCTTTTATCTTTTATATCTTTTACTTTTTTTCTTTTCACAATGGATTTCTCAGAGCCAATCACTAGCTCCACAGATTCCATTCCACTAAACCAGTATACCTATTGCACTGTCGTAGACTTAGAGTTGCCCAAATCCGCTAAGCCTATCCTTTCAGACAACTACGAGCTACGCCCATGCTTGATAGAAATGGTTAAGAATCAAATTTTTTCTGGCTTAGAAGACGAAAACCCACACATTTACTTAAATGAGTTTCAACAAACCTGTGCGTGCCTACACATCACAGGCATGTCTGACGAAACCCTTAGATGGAAACTTTTTCCATTCTCTTTAGAGGGAAAACCCAACACATGGTACCTTCAAACTGCACCAAGTAAAAATGGGGATTGGAAAGAACTCTGCTCTAACTTTTGCTTAGAATACTTCCCTCTCTCCAAAATTATTTGTCTTCGCTTAGAGATTTTGTCCTTCGTCCAAGAAGATGATGAGTCTCTAATTGCAGCCTGGGAAAGATTCGATAATCTTGTCTGCTCTGGTCCAACCTTATCTATTCCAGACCCTGTCTTGCTTCAACACTTTTATAATGGTCTGAATAGAAAAACTTCTAATTACCTTAACTTAGCTTCAAACGAATCATTTCTACATACCCCAGCCTCTAAGGCAAGGGAAATGTTGCAAAACTTATCTCAAATTACTCCCACTTCTGAAGCTAAACCACAAGAATCACTAGAAGTAAATCTAGAAGCTGAGCCTATATCCATTCTTAATCATGAACAAACCTCAGCATTAATTCCTAGTGAGAGGGAAACCTCAATCTTAGGAGACACGTTCGATTTCGAGGATGAATATTTTACCGAATTTGGTAATACCTCGAAATATCACATATTTAGGAAACCACAAAATCAAAAATCATCACTTGAAAAACTTACTGATAAGGTTTTCCTAAAAGAGACTACGAAGAAGCTAACCTCTATAATAAGTCATGAATGGTTAGAAGAATCAGAGCTTTCCACTGATATAATCCGCTTAAATTCACCTTCTACACACATTCAATGCCAAATCCATCAACAACCCTTCGAAGCTCTCTATAATCCTGTTGTAGGAACCAATATTATGTCTGAAACTTTTGCTCAAGATTTATTAAAACAAATGCCACTTACCCCAACAGCTAAATTATTAAAAAACCCTTCAGGACATGTTATTCCTAGCTCAGGAATCATGTATGTCCTGCCTGTCACTGTAGATAACACTCCAATACAGTTAAGCTTTTATATCTTTGATATTAAAGAGTTCAATCTTCTGATAGGCCAACCATTTAAACAACTCATTCATGACGGTCAAACAGGGATCTTAAACTACTCTCTTGGGAAAAATCTTAATGGAACCATACCTATTACTCACTCTCTAAATGCTGAGAATGAGTCATGTCCCGAGCTAGATCCTATGGAAGAAATTAAGGAAGCATCTCTTGAAATAATAAATGAACTTGAAAATGAAGACGATGCACAGTTTTTCACTGAGGAAGAAGATAACACACCAGATCCAGATCCTCTAGATTCCTTAGAAGAACCTCCTAAACCTCCCATAGAGTTAAAACCCTTACCTTCTGGGCTTCGATATGCTTTCTTGAATAATGATCCTGAGTTTCCTGTGATCATAAATAATAATCTTACTCAAGAACAAACTTCTAGGTTGATCACTGTCTTAGAAAAGCATAAATGAGCTTTTGGTTATTCACTCCACGACCTAAATGGAATCAACCCCGCTTTCTGCACTCATTGCATTCCTACTGATCCTAACATAACACCATCTAGATAGCCACAACGCAGGCTTAACAATGCGATGAGAGAGGTAGTAAAAAAAGAGATTTTGAAACTCTTGCACACCGGGATCATTTATCCTGTGCCACACAGTGAGTGGGTGAGCCCTGTCCAAGTTGTGCCTAAGAAGGGAGGCATGACTGTGGTAAAGATTGAGAAGAACGAATTAATTCCACAAAGAACTGTTATTGGCTGGAGAATGTGTATTGATTATAGAAAATTAAATAAGGCAGCTAAGAAAGATCACTTCCCGCTACCTTTCATAGACGAAATGTTAGAACAATTAGCCAATCACTCTTTCTTTTGTTTTCTTGATGGATATTCTGGATATCACCAAATCCCAATCCACCCAGATGATGAAAGCAAAACCACTTTTACATGTCCATATGGAACTTATGCTTATCGCCGAATGTCTTTTGGATTATGTAATGCACCTGCTTCTTTTCAAAGATGTATGATGTCTATATTTTCCGATATGATTGAAGAAATCATGGAAGTTTTCATGGATGACTTTTCTGTTTATGGAAAAACTTTTGATGATTGTCTTGAAAATTTAGACAAGGTTTTGCAAAGATGTGAAGAAAAGCACTTAGTCCTTAATTGGGAAAAATGTCACTTTATGGTTAAAGAGGGCATAGTGCTAGGTCACTTAGTGTCTGAACGTGGAATTGAAGTAGACAAAGCTAAAATTGAAGTAATTAAACGTTTGCCTCCACCGATTAATGTCAAAGGAATTCGAAGTTTTCTTGGCCATGCTGGTTTTACCGTAGATTTATAAAAGATTTTTCTCACATTGCTAGACCGCTTACAAATCTTTTGGCCAAGGATGTTTTTCTTTTGAATTTGATGATACATGCTTAGAATCTTTTAACACTCTTAAGAAAGCACTCACTTCTGCACCTACCATTCAACCTCCTGATTGGTCTCTACTCTTTGAGATCATGTGTGATGCAAGTGATTTTGCTGTGGGAGCTGTGCTAGGTCAATATAAAGATAAAAAAGCACCATGCAATCGCTTATGCTAGTAAAACTTTAATAGGACCTCAACTTAATTATGCTACTACTGAAAAAGAACTTCTGGCTGTTGTTTTTGCTATAGACAAGTTTAGATCTTATTTAGTGGGATCAAAGGTGATTATTTTTACTGATCATGCTGCACTAAAGTACCTGCTCACTAAGAAAGATGCTAAGCCACGCTTGATAAGATGGGTTTTGTTACTCCAAGAATTTGACTTAGAAATAAAAGATAAGAAAGGAGTAGAAAACTCTGTAGCTGATCACTTTTCTAGAATACATTTTGAAAATCCTCAGGAATTGCCTATAAATGACTCACTCAGGGATGACATGCTTTTTCAAGTCTCTAGATCTGACCCATGGTATGCAAATATTGTCAATTTTATAGTTGCAGGGTATGTGCCACCAGGAGCAAATAAGAAGAAGCTGATCTATGAGAGTAGGATCCACATATGGGATGATCCATATCTATTCAGAATATGCTCTGATGGGTTACTCAGAAGATGTGTGCCAGTTGAAGAAGGAATCAAGATCATTGAACGTTGTCACTCTTCACCATATGGAGGACATTATGGGGCATTCCGAACTCATGCGCAGATGTGGCAAAGCGGATTTTTCTGGCCAACTATGTACCAAGACACAAAAGACTTTGTCCGGAGGTGTGGACCAAGTCAGAGGCACGACAGCATCAACACCAAAGATGTCATGCCACTCACCCACAACCTTCAGATTGAGCTCTTCGATGTCTAGGGAATTGATTACATGGAACCATTCCCTAAATCAAGGAACCATGAGTATATCCTGGTTGTTGTCGACTACATCTCAAAATGGGTCGAAGCGGTGCCATGCAAGTCTGCTAATGCAAGAAACTCTCAAAGGATGTTCGAGGAGGTGATATTTCCAAGATTTGGAGTGCCAAGGATGGTAATTAGTGACGGGGGAACACATTTTATTGACAAAGGCTTCCATAAATATCTGATAAGTCATGGGATCCATCACAATGTTGCCACTCCCTATCATCCTCAGACAAGTGGCCAAGCAGAAATGTCGAACAAGCAAATCAAGAATATTCTATAGAAAATGGTCGACGAGATGGGAACACAATGGAAAGATAGACTACCTGAAGCACTGTGGGCTTATCGTACTGCCTACAAAACACCACTGGGAATGTCTCCATATCAACTCGTCTATGGGAAGACTTGTCACTTACCAGTGGAACTAGAATTCAAAGCTCACTGGGAAATCAAAAGGTGGAACATGGACTTAGAAACTGCAGGAGTCAGGAGGAAAATGCAACTCTCTGAACTAGATGAATGGCGCGAAAAGGCATATCACAACACAAAGATTTTCAAAGAGAGAATAAAGAGGTGGCATGACAAGAGAATCAAGAAGAAGAGCTTCACTCAAGGAGACAAGGTATTACTCTTTAATTCCAGGGTAAAGTTGTTTGGGCATGGAAAATTACAAAGCAAATGGGAAGGACCTTTCACGGTGGTAGACACTTGATCGCATGGAGCTATTACACTTCAAAATGACGAGGGTATGCTATTCAAGGTAAATGGGCAATGTCTTAAGATTTTTCTAGAACCTGAAAAGAGTCCTGAAGAGTTGGATGTCATCCAATTCTTTCTTGTCCCATAGATTTACACCGTCGTCATTTTTCTGATAAGTTCGCACATCGGGGATATATTTTCTGGGTTTTGGAACAAGTTTAAGGACACCACGAGCGACGGACGCTCGAGGACCCATAGGGTGGGACCGACTGGTCTCCTAGGGAGACTGACCGGTCTGCCCTGGAGCCCCCTCGTCGTCTGCCTTCTTTCATTACGTGTCCAGACTCTTACTCGTATCCATTTTGGTAACCTTATCCGTAGAATCGATAACTCCCGTAACGAACCTATCATGCCTATCATTCAGCCTCCTCTCCAAGGCACCTCAGCTATAAAACCAGCCCCAGGCCCACCTCTAGATTCATTGCAGCCTCATCGTAGAATACCAGCAGCAGAGCTCTCCTCCCACCAGCGCTAATGGCCTCCTATCCAAGGATCGACCTCAACGAACCTGTCGACGACTCGATGGCTCTTGTCGTCGCCGCATCAAAGGAGATTGCCATAACGCCATCAAAGGAGATCGCCCCCGTTAACTCGCTGGCACCCGTTGATATGATCCCACTAGAAGAGGCCTCGCCGCATCATCAACAAGCTTTTTACGCTCAAGCAGTGCCGACAAGAGGACTCCCAACATTCTCCGTCCCCAAGTCACTCCCGCTTTTTCCTCCTAGGCCCAATGAGACACTCGTCGGGCTGAAGACGAACAAGTATGGGGAACCCACAGTTATAAAATACACTTCTACAAATCCGCGTCCACGCAATGATGGAGTTCGTGGTCACCCTAAGCAGATCAAGGTCACTCCGCCAGTAAAGAGGGCACCCACCACTCCTAATCTCGTGGCTAAACGCAATAGAACTACCTAGTTAGATCGCCTCGGGGACAGGATTGAAGACCTTGAGAGAGATAACTTAGAGCTTAAAAAGAGATATGCTTCTCTAGCTAAGGCTACAAAACAGGCGACTGATGTGCTGAATAAGTATGTAACTAAACACATTAGCCTAAAGTATAAGGTCGTCAGTGTAGCCTCTACGCTAGGAAATCTACTCGAGGAAGAGAAGTGAAAGATAGTTTGTCAATAGTTTGAAAGGCACTCATGTTTACAGAGTCTCGTGTTTGAGTCTTGTTTTGTTAAGAGTTTTGTTTAGTTAATTTATTGTGTAATAAAAGTGCCTTGAATATCAATAAAGTTTTTGTTAGAGTTATCTTTTATCTTGTTATTTTGGATATGTGTCTTGTCTCCACATGTTGTGATTAGCAGAAAATAGAAAATAAGTGTGGGGGAGAAGACGATGACAGAATTACCGAAAACTGATCGCCAAAGCTGCATAAAACAGAAGACATCGTCACCGAGATCACGCACCACGAAGCGGGTCGTGGTTGGGTCCTGAGCCCAACCGACCGGTTGGTAGACCCCACGGTCGGTCAGGGGTCGCCACCTCTGACCTCCTCCTTTGTCCACTGTTCGGTACGCGATTGTTACACTCTATTTCTTGACGTTTAAGCTTCTATTCGAATTAAAAATATATTCTCGTCAATAATATGCAATCCGTAAACTCTAATTAAAAAGGAAAGATTATTTTTACATGCTCATGGTATAGAATCTCACAACACCTTTTCTGAAAAGACCTGCTTTGATAAAAAAATTGAAGAAACCCATATTACTTAGAGTTATTGTGAAATATGATAGAAGAATAATGAGAACTCAATTCTTTCAAGTATGAGCATTGGAGAATTTTACTTGCAAAGTTAAAAAGAGATTAGCAACACTTCTCCTTTGTAGTAAATAAATTGCCTGCCGAAGTTATTCATAAAATCAATCATTGCTTACTTTAATTCTGAGTTCTTTGTTGAGAAATTTATTATGCTCTAAGATCGAGATTCTTAAAAAGAAAGAAAGATTCACTCTTCCGAAGTAGTATTGTATTAGAGGTATGGGCTATGCAAAAGTATGAAAAATGAGGAAAAAAAGTGGACAAGTGTCCGACACACCTCAGAAAAAAAGAGAAAAGAGAAAGAGAAGTATTATGATAAAAATTTGATAAAGAGAAAAAGAAGATAGCCCATGGTCCCTCTAATTACAATATGCCAGCAAGAGTGACAAAGTTTAAAAAAGATTAATGTCTTGATCTAAGAGTATAGTATTTTTCTCCATTGACTTAGTAAGATAAAACTGTTTCACATAAATAAAATACTTTGGTAAGGGATTGAAGTACTGCAAAAGGAGAAGGAAAGCTAATGACTTGTTTCGAAAAAATTCAAAAAACTCCAATGTCTTATGCTAAAAGAAAAGGGCCATATCTGTTTCAACTATTCTATTCTTCAACTACTCAAGGTTTTATGGTAAACACACTGAATCCCACAATGCAGGTATGAACAGAAAGATGTAATGTTTGATATCTTATCCTACAATTATGATCCAACCTTTTATCGAGGACGAGTAAAAGTCTAAGTGTGGGGGAGCTTGTTGACACTAATTAACTCTTATTATTAAAGGTCAATTAAACATGAAAATGGATAAATATATAAACTCCACCTTAGTATAGGGATTAAAACTAATGAATTCCATGAGTTTTGGTGAATTGTGAATCTGCAGGGACTAAACCAGGAAACAGCCCTCAATTGCTTCCCCTAGAAGGAAACCGATGGGAGATAACGCATTCGTCAAGTCAGGAATCTTCCAGAAGACTCTAGAGGACACCTGAAGACACCACGAGGTGGGGCACCACGAGCCACCTCCAGGTGGGACCGACCGGTCCCTGGGTCCCAGCGATCGGTCCTCCCAGGGCGCCGCCAGCCTCCCCCTTCTAGAATCTTCTTCCACCGCCTTTAAGAATCAATCTCAGGCCTACGTGAAGCCGGTTTGATCCAACGGTCGCGGTTGATCCCTCAGGGCTATATAAACTGGCCCCAGGCCCCAGGCCAGAGAGAGAAGGTCCCTCTTTAGAAGACTACGCTTTATTTAGAAACCATAGAAGAGACTTCAGGAGTCAGCTTTCAAGTAGAAGACTAGATACCCCTCTAGTAGGATTAGAACCTATTCTTATACTAGAACTAGAAGAGAGAGAGAGTGGAAGAGATCAAGAAGGAGCTCCGGCCTGTCGGATCAACTTCTTCATCTTGTACCTGTGGATTCAAGTTCTTCATCAACTTGCTTCAACGATTGTTTCGGTAACCAACATCTATATTTAAGTTTGAGCTATTGTTCTTATTATTCTTAAGGTTTATGACTCTCTTTTGAGTACTTTAATTCTAGTCGCGCTAGAGTTTGAGTTATTGGATAGTGTAAGCGTGGTGCTTAGACCTGATAGCTCATATTTGCCTCCTATAACGCCGGTAGTAGGGGTTGTTCGTAAGGGTGACTCTTATAGCCTTGTTGATTCTTCTATAGTCCACTTACTCGTGTGTAGGCTCGGTAGGATTATACATTTGCATAAAAGAATCATACTCTGTTTGTGACCTTTTATGGCAACTTCCCCACTAAGAATAATATAAACATATCACTCTTAAGTTGGATTTAGATAACCTTAGTGATCCCCTCTATGCTTTTAGCTTCTTCATCCTTGTTAGCTACTCAGGGGTTATTCTTTTTAAGACTTAACACTATCCGTTCCTTTGGGTTCGATATTAAAACTGGGTTACTCCGATGAAGTGCTACATCGGTAGATTTTATCTGTGCGCTTGCGGATAAAGTAGATTGTGCGTTAATTTATACCAACATCTTCACGGGAGGTACTCGGACCTACTCCGCTAAGTGATTGACGTGTTCAATTTGACTGAGGGGCGCTTCCCGAACGGGTCCTATGCGACACAGAAGGAAGACTACTAGCACACAGAACTCATGTCCTACTGCTCCTACATCTGGTCCGGTCTCCAATTCATTATAACATGGTTATTCCATGATAGCACCGGGCTAATCATGATCAGTATCCACCTATATGCGGGAGACAGAAAATCACCCGACTTTTACCGGTCTAAAGCATATAACGAGCCTAGACCTAAACATGGATATCAAGATAATCATTGTGGTGGACAAGGTATAGTAATAATGCAACAACGGTAGCAATAAATTTCTATAACCTAATGCAACAAACATATCAGGTTAATTTGTAAGTAATTTGGCAAACCATAGGGAGTTAAATGCTCCGGGGCTTGCCTCTCTCGAAGTCAGACGGTCGCTGGTCCTGACACTCGGGCAATTCCCTGGCGTCTTCCTCGGTCCTCTCGAACAGCGTCTCCTCCGGAATCTGCTCCTCCGGCTGCGGCGGGTTCGGGTTCTCCTCTAGGGATCCTATATGGTGCATTGCAAGTATAAATATGACGAATGCAGATGGGATGCTTATGTGATGCAACATAGGAAAAGGCAATTCAGGAGATAAGTACATGTCATCTACTTCATTTTCTTTGACAAAGTAGTTGCTATTATCTAGTCAACTATTACTACCTTGCCAACACCCTACAACCTATGAATTCGTTTAACCTTCCTAATCAGCCACTTAACATGCCTAATAACAACAACATTATTTAACTTATACAACCTCACTTATCTATCCACTTAATCCTTTTTACTAGATTTACTAAACAGGGCATCACTATCATGATACTGAATGGACTTCAGAAAATTCCCAAACTTTTACACAAGCTGCTACAGACCAAAATTAGACTACCATAAAAATTTTAGCCCAAAACAGTAAACCTATCATGTAGTAAAAATTAATTCTATTAATTCACAAGCAAGCACTTTTCATGGTTTCTACTACCAACTGTCAAAATAGACCTAATAAACATTTTTCATGGCATCATTAAACCCTAACTTAGCCACAAAAAAATAACTAAGATCAGAATCTAAGCATTTCTATTTAGTAAAATTACATAAAGAAAACAACATTTAATCACTTCAATCATTACTGCTAATATTTTTCACAGAACACACGCATGATATATTTTTCCCAGATACTACTCATTAACACAAACCTAACAAAATAAGAATCATATTTTTTGAGTTATATAGAATTAGTTATGCATTTTCTAAGTTAGCAGCCATTTACTTGATTAAATAAAACTGCATACAAAGAGTATCACAAAATATGCATCTAATATCTTTAACAGGTAGATCGATTCATTTCTAGTACAACAAAATTTGTTTCACATTAGTTGGACTTAAAATGAGCCTTGCACACATTTTAGAAGCATTAAAACTATTTCTGCAAAAACTGGATTAAAGGAAATCCATCCTAAAACTCTATGGACACCCAACTTCAAACACCAGCAGACACAAGAAAAAACGCTCAGCACACCCGACTTTTCCGAGCCCTACCGTACCCAGACTTTTCTTTTCTCTCTCACACTCTCTCTTTATCTCTCAGCGGGGTCCACAGGTCAGGCGACCACGTCACCTGGTTCACCAGGCTCGGCAGTCAACGACAGACATTTCCTCCTCCGACGTTGACCGGCCCTAGCTCGTCGGCGGCGAGGATTTTGGCGACGCTGAGCCTACCTCTAGATGCGGGTTTGCGAAGCGAACACATAGACCTACTTGCTCAGCCAGAGAGATATCGGAGCAAGCTCGACGGCGGCCATGGCGGAGCGGCGGCGCTGTGACGCGACAGCGAGGCTCATCCCGATGAGTCCGAGGCTCGGCGAGACCAGCACTAGCTCAAGCAAGCCTTAAGCGACCTATTGGGGCAACTATCGGGCCACGACAACTTCGGCATTGCTCGGTGCCATGCACGACGGCGGTCCGCAGCGGACATGGCCGTGACAAGGTTCGGTTCCGGCCGAAACACAGTGAGAGAGAGGTCTCCATCTAAACCTAGGCAACTACAGAGGTGGAGAAGGTTAGAACGGGGCTCGATTCAGGATGGTTTGGCCGGAGATGGCCGGTTCACGTGAAGGTCATGGTGGCGGCCATGGCGGATACCCGAGGATGGCATTCGGCATTCCGCCAGCTAGGATGAAGGAGAAGGGAAACCAACCCATGCAAGTGAAAGAGGAGGTTAGGGCGGAGAGATTGGCCGGAGGAATCGAACGGTGATGCTCTGTATGGCAAGTATTTGGCCGACGAAGCTCGGCGGCTATGGCGGTGGTGCGATGGAGAAGAAGAAGGAACAGAGCGATAGCGAGTGTGAGTGAGTGAATGTGCGGCTCGATTGCAAGCGCAAGGGGTGGAGAAGGCAAAGGCGGGCGCGTTACAAGGTTCGTTGAACCCGGACGGATCCCGTCCCTCCGTTCCGACCAGGCGCGGCGGCGGCCAGCATGCGGCGGCAACGTGGCAAACGAGCAGAGAGGGGGCAGAAGGCGTTGTCAAGGGAGTGGAGTCGGTCGAGGGAGTGGAGTCGGTGGGCGCTGAGCGGGTGGTTTTGGTGCGCGCTGGAAAGAGGAGAAGGGGCTGACCTGTGGGTCCCACTATGGTTTAAACAAAAGAGGTTTTGCTCAAAAACTTTTGTGCCCTATATCTCCCAAACTATACCAAACTAGGAAAAAGTCCTAAAAACAAAGTTGCTTAGAATTTTGCAAGGAACAAATCATCTTTAAGGCTCAAGCCCAAATTCTGCCTGGAATAAGAATTTCACTTGTAGCCTGATTTTCTAATGCAAGAAATACACATTAAAAGACCTTTTCTGAAAAAGTGCTTTTAAGCAAAGTTGTTTCTCTTGTCAAGATCTTCAACTTTGGTTTAAGGCATTTCCTCAGAAAAAGAAAGCATCTACTAGCTATACTAGAGATTAGCAAAAAGAACTTAATAACACACCACTCAAGATGCATATGCAATGACATGATGCTATGCTTATGCTATGTCAAGTTATGCATTTAGAGTTGCTTAACACCTAGGGTGTTACAACCCTCTCCTCCTTAATGGAATCTCGTCCCGAGATTTGAGTTACTAACCATTCTTTGTAAAACTGTGGATACACTTCTCTTAAATAGTCATCCGTTTCCCAAGTAGCATCTCGATCATCTTGTTCACTCCAAGTCACCTTGTATTGCTTAATTATTCTTCCGCGAGTTGCTCTTTCTTTTTCGTCAAGTACTTCGTGCGGCTTTACAAAGTAAGTGAGATCGGATGTAACACCTCTGGTATTAAGCAACCCTAAATGCATAACTTGACATCTCATGAGCATAAAGCATTCTCATATGTTTCCCTCTTTTTTGTAAAGTGTCATTTCATGTGATACTTGCTACTAATCATGCAATGGTGTGATGCTTGTTTGGCTTGTTTTTGGAGTAGCTTGAGTTTCTTAGTAATCTAACCTTGTTGAGAAGCCAAAATGAAGCCATGTTTATGTGGACCATTTTGGCTAATCAAGTCTCTAGCCCTAGTTGACCAAATAGAGCCCTAGGAGTCCTTTTGTTTGACTAACAAAGACCTCCTTGATAAAAGCTTTGTATGGCTGAGTGCCCTAAACCAAAAGTGTGTAGATTTTAGACTAGAATAAAAGTTGGTTTTAGGTCAAGTCATGAAAATAAGTCTAACAAGGTGTTTTGAGGCCCACAAGGCAGAAATGGGAAGTTTTGGACATGGAAAATTTCCTAAGTCTTTGATCAGACAAACAGTTTCATTTAGGAGACTTCGGAGCTTTTCTGAGAAACATTCAAGATGAACCAGTGCTCGAGCCTTAAACCAAAGTTGTAGTCTACACATAGCTCTACTCAATGGAGCAAGTGGTTTAGCTTTTCACCGAACGGATTAGGAGATAATCGCGCCCAAAGTTTGGCTGTCAGTCAGCTAATGACCGACTGAATCGTCCGATTCAGCCGAGCGCGCGCGGCGTCGTGGCCGACCGCGTCAGGTATCGCCCGCCGCGTGGCGCACGACGGCCGGCCATGCAGGCAACGCGCGCGGCGTGGCGAGCAGCAAAGCCACCCGCACGCACTCGCGGAGCCAAAACCCCTCCCTCCTCTCTGCCTTGCCTCCTCCTCGCTCTCACCGGTGCTCGGGCGGAAAAGGGGAAAACCGAGCGCTCGCCGGGCGTTCGACGTCGTCCAGCCGCACCACCGCCAACCCAGCCAACTAGCCAGTTTCGTCGTGAGCTCCCGCACCGTTTGCCACCGATAGCGTCCCGTGAAAGACCCTAGGTGAGCCGCAGGATGAGCTCCCGCCACGGCCGCCATGACCACCGAGCTCGGTCCGCCATGGTCGACCTCCTTCCCGTGGGTTTCACGTCGCCCTAGCTCGTGTTCGTAGGTCTACGGAGTCCGTAGAAGAAGTAGCGGTTGTTGGTTTAGCCAATTAGGGTTTGGTGGTGGTGGTACGTTGTCGCTCGCCGTCCGCCGTGGTCGCCGTGGATGGCATGGCCATGGTCTCGGGTGTTCGGGGTGGGAACCCTAGCTTCCGAGCCCCACGTTAGGTTCTTGGAGGTCACCGGAGTAGGAATCTAGGGTTAGTTTGCCTCGGCCTGGCCGGATTCGGCCGGCGTAGCGAAGCCGCGTCCGCCATTCCCGCCGCCGAGCTCTGTTCATCGCAACGTCGGGCCGGTGAATAGCACCAATCGACGCGGGAAGGTGAGAGGAGTCCAAGGGTGGTGATGGTTTCGCCGGAGAGGTTGCCGTCGGCGAGCTCCGACGAGGTCAACGATCTCCCTTGCTCTGTGTGTATGACAGGTGGGCCGGTTTGACTCAGGGGCCCGCTGGTTAGTGACTTGTGTGCAGTGAAGTCGGGTGCAACTAGTAGTTAGGTTTTGTTGTTTTGGTTTAATGTTTTTCAGAAATAAGATTAATGCTTGTTTAATTCATATCTTGAGTTGCAGTGATCCAAATGAGGTGAAGTAAATTTTGTTAGATTTGCCTTGATGAGATCTATCTAGGAAAAATATGATATGTCCAGTTTGTGATAATTTTATATGCAGTTGAAATTAAATTCTATTTGAGATGATATCTTGTTAAATGCATGATAAATTGTATATTGCTCAGAAAAATCTGATTCTTGTTTTGTTAGGTCTGTGCTGATGAATAGTATCTGGGAAAATATAAAACAAGTATGTTTAGTGAAAAATGTTGGTAGTAGCATTTAAAAAGATTAAATGTTTATTTCTTGTATGATTTTTAGTAAATAGAATATAAGTGATATGAGCTTGGGAATTTTTACAGACCGCTCTTGTGCTAAGAAGTTCAAAAGAAAAATGTGAAATATGTTGTTTGCACCATCTACTGTGTTGTGTAGTTCAAAGCACATTTTCACCATGATGTTTGTCTTTTTCATAGAGAATAGGGTTTAAGTCCAAATGGCTTGAAATTTATGCAGTGAGCTAAATTGCATGTTGTTAGCTCACAGTAATTTTTGTAAATTTTTCTGAGGATGTTATCTAAGGGTTGCTGTTGTAGGCTTGTTTGATTAAGTTGTTTTGGTTAAGCAAATAGTCAACGGGCAAGGGTGAATAAGTTAAGTAAGGTTGTTATCTTAAAGCATCTTAAGTGGCTGTCTAGAAGAGTAAAATGAGTTATTAGATGGTAGAATGGTAGCAAAGTAGTGGATAGTTAACAGGATGATGTTGACTCCCTTGTTAAAGAAAATAAAGTAGATGACATGTGCTTATCTCCTGATTTATCTTATTCCATGTTGCATCACAAAAGCATCCCATGTGCATTCATCCTATTCATACATATTTGTGCATCATGTAGGACCGGTAGAGGAGACCCAGAACCCGCAGCCGCAGGAGGAACCAAGTCCGGAGGAGACCCTGGTCGAGAGGACCGAAGGAGCAGACGTCGAAGACTTGCCTGAGTGCCAAGATCATCGACCTGCCGATTTCAAGAGAGGCAAGCCCCGGACCATCTAACTCCCTATGGTTTGCAAATTTATTACAAATAAACCTGATGTGTTTTGCATTAAGTTTGTAGGAGTTGGATGATACCGTTGTTGCATTAATTACTTGTCCCTGTCCACCGCAATTAATATCTTGATATTCTTGTTTAAGTCTTGGTGCGAATGTGCTTAGCCTGCTTAGACCGGTAGCAGTCGGTTGATTTCCTGTCTCCCGCATATAGGTGGATACTGATCATGACTAGCCTGGTGCTACCATGAAGATAACCATGTGATAATTAATTTGAGGCCGGGCGGGATGTAGGAGCAGCAGGACATGGGTTCTGTGTGCTAGTAGTCTCCCGTCTGTGTCGATTAGGAACGGACGAAGGCACACCTCAGTCATTTTGAATGCGTCAATCACTTAACGAAGTAGGTGCGGATACCTCCCGTGAAGCCGAGTAAGGTTATTCGAGCCGGTGATGGAGATGTTGACACCTAACACCCAGGGCCTTAGGTGTACCGTGGGCAACTATTCTGAGCGACCTGGTATGGTCCTTGGACAGGCGAGGCCTGACTAACCTGGCATGACCGTGGGCAGTTATAGCTTGAGCGACCTGGCATTGAGATAACCCCCGGTGTAGAAGGGCCCATGGCTGTCCCGCGCGTTGTGTTCTCGAATTTCCTGAGTGGCAGCTTACGACTGCCATGGCCGGATGTGTCAGGCGAGTGTGCAACATTTTATCCCCAGCTGGTAGGAATCGATTATAATCGCCATCGCTCCTGGACATGTGTTACCGTAGTAACTTATGGAACTAAAGATGGTTATGAGGTTGAATCTGAAAGTCTATTGATGAAATAGTCACTCTTGCTTGATTAATTAGCCAAGTGATTGCTCTAGATCAGGTGCAAATCTAGTTAATCGGGGTTAACTGTTAAAGTGACTGCCAACACCTAAAATTTGTGTTTTTATAAGAAAGCTTTCATGCAAATTGGTATGTTTAGCCAACCCCAGATATAACCTTCATCAATCCTTGGAGTCCCATTATTTCTGGTTTATGACAGGTAAGTCTAGCTGAGTACCTTCTTGTACTCAGGGTTTTATCCCTTGTTGTTGCAGATGTACAGTGCTTCTATGGCTACTATGAGAACTGCCTGTACCCTATTACGGGTGATGACTAGACCATGGGCGTGGTCCGCTCTTATCCTTACCTGATGCTTTTGTTGGACTGATCAGGTTAATGGCACAGTATTATGAACCAACTGACCTTGTGTTTCAAAACTATGTTGCTTCCGCTACGATTCCAAACTATGGTTTATAATATTGTTTCGAACTCTAATGGATTTGAACTATGTGTGAACTGAATGTATCCTATGGACATGTACGCTAAATTATTACGATCTTGGCTGTTGTTGAAATGTTTGAAATCCTTCGAGATTTCCGGACTACCGGGTTTGTACGAGTTTAAGTACACGATAGTCTTTGTGAAAGCAGAGATTTCTGTGCTTAATCTGGTATAAATTGGTCGGTTCTGCTACATCGGATTGCAACTTGATGTTGGCTGGTTGTACTTCTTCTTCTGGTACTCGAAGACACTTCTTTAGTTGTGACATATGGAATACAGGGAATATAGCCTTCAAACGTTCTGGCAATTGTAGCTGATAAGCTACTTCTCCCCTCCTTTTCACAACTCTATATGGCCCCACAAATCTTGGTGCTAACTTCCTTTTTACTCCAAAGCGTTGGACGCCTTTCATAGGTGAAACCTTCAAGTAAACGTAATCACCGACACTGAACTCAAGCGGCTTTCTACGTTTATCCGCGTAGCTCTTCTGTCGAGATTGGGTAGCTGCCATGTGTTATTGAATTGTTCTAACTTATTCTTCTGTTTCTTTAACGAAATCAATTCCATAGTATCGACGTTCTCTCGGTTCAACCCAATTTACCGATGTTCTACATCTTCTACCATATAGGGCTTCAAAAGGTGTCATCCGAATACTCTCTTGGTAACTATTGTTGTATGCGAATTCTGCTAAAGCTAACCATTTCTACCAAGAACCTTTTGTGATGAGGACATCAACACCAGCGATACATCCTCTCCGACACAACCTATAGCTGGTCCTCTTACTCGTGCTCGTGCTCGTCAACTTAATCATCAAGTGAGTTCCATGATAAGCTCTTGTCCATCTTGTTTAGACAATGGAAACGCGTGCACTCTTGTTTTGATTAGGAACCAAGGAGAAGACCGAAAGGGAGAAGGACTCGCGCTAGCTGGATTCGGACTGCAGCAAAGCACCAACTTGTGACCGCCACCACGGTTGCATACGGATTCGGATTCAGGCGCTTCAGGACTTGTTGGAAAGCTTATCAAGTTTACTTTCATATGAATCAAGTCTCACATCAATATCTGTTCGGCAGCAGCGGCAATGATCCAATTACCGTCGACAGGTCTTGCTGTCCAGGGTGCTGCGTCACCTCATTTTGGGCTTATGGCCCATGTATCAAGTTGGGTCCATTAGGGACACGTCCTAGGGTTGGAGGACGACCCCAACACTCTTTTGGTCGTCAATCCATCTACTTATATCCCTCTATAGCCGCCATGGTCGGGTTGGGTTTTGTTTAGATCAAGTTTAGCCTTAGCTACTTGCTTGTAGGCGCGCGTGCAGGATCAGCCGCCCGTCTCCTTGTCTTCGGAACCCCATTGTAGATTAAGATTCAGTTTGAAACCTTCAATTTCATCTTGCAAACTCAGTGCTTGTTTCCTCGTTCTTGCTAGTTCTTCGATTGCTTGCAGGACGGGAGCCCTAGGGGCTGGTTGTCGCGCTCCACAAGATCGTGACGGCTATTGGACGTGGTGTATCGGTTGCTAAGGCGCGGTCTTGAGGGCTGTAGTCGGGCCGTGAACGTCATCTCCATCCACCAATCGAGTTATCCCCGTTTCTCATCGAAAGATCGGGCAAAAACCCTAGCGGGTTCGCATATCAGAAACAATTGTGTTGGGCACACCATGTAAGCGAACAATTTCTCGAAAGAACAAATCAGCAATATTTGTAGCATCATCAGTTTTATGACATGGTATGAAATGTGCCATCTTAGAAAATCTATCAACAACCACAAACACACTATCACGTCCCCTCCTAGTCCTTGGTAATCCCAACACAAAATCCATAGATATATCCTCCCAAGGAGCATTAGGAACAGGAAGAGGTAGATACAAACCGTGGGGATTTAACCGTGACTTTGCCTTTTGACATGTTGTGCAACGAGCAACAAACCTCTCCACATCTCTCTTCATCCTTGGCCAAAAGAAATGACCAGCAAGTATGTCCTCGGTCTTCTTTGCTCCAAAATGTCCCATCAAGCCACCTCCATGTGCTTCCTGCAACAACAACAAACGAACAGAGCTAGCTGGAATGCATAGCTTGTTAGCTCTAAACACAAAACCATCACTAACGATGAATTTGTTCCATCCTTTTCCATCTTTACAATGCAGCAACACGTCTCTAAAATCAGCATCGTGAACATATTGGTCCTTAATTGTTTCTAACCCAAAGATCTTATAATCAAGTTGATTCAGCAAAGTATATCTCCGTGACAAAGCATCAGCAATAATATTCTCCTTCCCTTTCTTGTGTTTAATAATATAAGGAAAAGATTCAATAAATTCAACCCATTTTGCATGCCTACGATTCAGTTTTCCTTGACTACGAATATGTTTTAAAGATTCATGATCAGAATGGATAACAAACTCTTTGGGCCACAAATAATGCTGCCATGTCTCTAATGTTCGAACAAGAGCATAGAGTTCTTTATCATACGTAGAATAATTGAGAACAGGCCCACTCAATTTCTCACTAAAATATGCAATAGGCTTTCCCTCTTGTAACAAAACACCTCCCAGACCAATTCCACTAGCATCACATTCAAGCTCAAAAGTCTTATTAAAATCAGGAAGTTGTAGGAGAGGCGCGTGAGTTAACTTATCTTTCAACATGTCGAATGAATTCTCTTGTGTTTTGCCCCACTCAAAAGGCACCCCCTTCTTGGTAAGCTCATTCAATGGTGCAGCAATGGTGCTGAAATCCTTCACAAAACGGCGATAGAATCCAGCAAGTCCTAGGAAACTCCGCACCTGGGTGATAGTCTTTGGAACAGGCCATCCCTGTATAGCTTCCACCTTGGCTTGATCAACCTCAATTCCCTGTGGAGTTACAACATAACCAAGAAAAGACACTCGATCGGTGCAAAAGGTGCACTTCTCAAGGTTACCAAATAAGCGTGCCTCGCGTAGTGCATTAAAAACAGCACGTAAATGATCAAGATGTTCATCCAATGATTTGCTGTAAATTAATATATCATCAAAATATACGACAACGAATTTCCCAATGAAAGCACGCAAAACCTCGTTCATTAATCTCATGAAAGTACTAGGTGCATTAGTTAACCCAAAAGGCATGACTAACCACTCATATAAACCGAACTTAGTTTTGAAAGCAGTTTTCCATTCATCTCCCAATTTCATACGAATCTGGTGGTACCCACTACGTAAATCAACTTTTGAAAACACAACAGCACCACTCAGTTCATCTAGCATATCATCTAATTGTGGAATAGGGTGTCGATATCGAATGGTGATATTATTAATAGCTCTACAATCAACACACATACGCCATGTTCCATCTTTCTTAGGCACTAAAATTACTGGAACAGCACAAGGGCTAAGGGATTCTCGCACATAACCTTTGTCCAGTAGTTCTTGCACTTGTCGCTGAATTTCCTTTGTTTCTTCCGGGTTTGTCCTGTATGGCCCACGGTTTGGCAAAGATGCACCAGGAATAAGATCAATTTGGTGCTCAATCCCGCGTAGTGGTGGCAGCCCCGCTGGTACCGCACTTGGAAACACATCGGAATACTCCTGCAAAACGTTAGCAACAGCAGGGGGCAAAGAACATTGCATATCCTCAATTGAAATCAAAGCATCCTTGCATATCAAAGCATAAGCAACAGAAGTGGATGCATTGAACTCATTAATATCTGATTTGGTAGCTATCATACAACGTCCTTTCAGTTTTATCTCATCTTTGTTACCAATTACAGATTTATCATTTTTATTGCTCTCGCTCTTTGCTTTAGTAGCCCTTGCAACATCAGTTTGCATAATAGTTTCAGGGGACATAGGATGCAGCACAATTTTGCGATCATGGTATAGAAAAGAATACTGATTTGATCTACCATGATGCATAGAATCTCTATCAAATTGCCAAGGTCTACCTAGCAGAATGTTACAAGCTTGCATAGGCACAACATCACATTCAACAATACCTTTGTAGGATCCGATGGAAAAATTGATTCTCACAAGTCTAGTTACCTTTGCCTTACCACTGTTGTTCAGCCATTGGATGTAGTAGGGATGCGGGTGTGGTTTGGTGTTGAGGGCAAGTTTCTGCACCATATCGCTGCTTGCCAAGTTGTTGCAGCTACCTCCATCAATGATCATGCGGCAGGAACGCTCTTTGATGACACACTTTGTTTGGAATAAAATATGTCGCTGATTTTGCTCCGCCTTCTCCATTTGTGCACTAAGCACTCGCTGCACGATCAAGCTTTCATAGTGGTCCGCTTCACCTGCATTAATATGTTCTTCTATTTGTTCTTCATTACCTGCATGGTCAGTCGCAAGCAGTGCAAGCGTGTCTTCATCAAAATCACTAGCAGATGAGCACTCACCATCATCTTTGACAATCATAACTCGCTTGTTTGGACAGTCACGCATCATGTGTCCATATCCCTTGCACCGGTGACATTGTATGTTGCTTGTTCTACCCGTCGATGCCACGGATGAAGTACTCGCAGCAGGCTTTTGCATCGTCTTTGCAACTGAATTTGTGGGAGCAGCTCGAGTCTTGTCACTAGATGATGGAGTAGACATACGTGTAGATGGAGTTGTAGTCATGCGTTGCTGCCATGAATTAGCCTTCCCTGCAGAAATATTAGTCCTTGCGCTAGCATGTCGTCCCTGCACTTCCCTTTCAGCTTTACAAGCAAGATGAAACAAACGGGTTACACTATTGTATTCCTTGTAAGCGAGGATGTCCTGAATTTCCCGATTTAACCCACCCAAAAATCTAGCCATAGCCGGTTCCTCATCCTCCTCTAGGTTACAACGCAACATACCCGTTTGTAATTCCTGATAATATTCTTCTACACTTTTAGCACCTTGTCTCAATTGCTGCAACTTATTTATCATATCACGGGCATAGTAAGATGGAACAAATCTAGCTCTCATGGCTCGTTTCAGCGCATCCCAAGTTCTAGGTAAGTTATTAGGATTTTTCTTGCCATATTCTATCCACCAAACAGAAGCAAAATCTGTAAACTCACTAGTAGCAGCCCTAACACGTGTAGTCTCAGGAAATTCATGACATGCAAACTTTTGATCAACAGCAATCTCCCAAGTAATGTAGGCATCAGGGTCATATTTACCATCAAAAGGAGGTATCTTAAATTTAATCTTACTGAAAGCATCATCATTATTGTGTACCTCGCGTCGGCGGTTGCCACCCATACCTCTACGGTTGTGACGTAGGCGTCGTCGATCACGAGCGTCTTGATCATCATGCTCAGTATCAGCAGTGTAGTCATCTTCATGACTACCGTGCTCTCGATCTCCCTCCTTTTCTTCTTTATGCTTCTCTTTATCTTCGGTGTGGAAGTCATCAAATCGCCTTAGGAGAGCAGCAAGGCTTTTGTCCACACTAGCAACGGATTCCTCCAAACTTGTAAGCTTGTTGTTTGTGGCCATCTGCGTAGCCTCCAACTGCCCCAGCTTTTCATTTGTCACCTGCAAGTCATTATCAAGTCCCTCTGTGTGCAGCTTCACTTTCCTTTCAAAATGCTGTATGATGCCCTTAGTGCGAGGTGTATGTAGTGTTTCGTTGTCATCATCTCCCCCTGTCATGGTTCAAAAACAAAGACAACAAGAAAGGCAAGTGAAGAAATAAAAGCCCTACAACTACTAGGATGTAGCTACAGCAAGTCTCTCACACTCAACTTGTTACACAAGTTCTTACCAATTCTTACCTTGCTTGACAGGAGGGGTCGTCTACCAACAAGTCTTCAGCAATGGATGAAGTGTATCGGTGCTGCGGCACAAGACCTGTCAAGCTGTAGAGTATGTGGAGCTATAGGTGGGCTGAAACAAGGAACGAACTAGCAGCACGTTAGTTATAAAGGCGAGCTGAATAAACGTTCGACGACGGTACTGTGCTGGTCCTAGGCTAGACCGTGCTAGAGACGCGAGCCTGGACACAAAGGAAAACCACAGCACACCCCTGAAAACAAGATGGAACAAACCTAAAATCAATATGAAAAACAGCCCCTTTTCTTTTGACTCTTTTCTCTTTTTTTTTTTTTCTTTTTTTTTTTGGGCAACCTCAAAAACTGATTATATGAACAAAAGAATACAAAGGAGCAATTCGGTACACACACTTTTTCCGAAAGTACAGGGGTTTTCCGAAAACGTTCTCTCTCTCTCTCTCTCTCTAGAGTAAGGCCGAACAAGTATGGAGTTATCTTTCTTTTGGATCACAGAAAGACTCACGTAGACGGAGTTCAGGATATATTAACAAGCGGACTCCAAGTTCTACTCGGTTTCCACTCAGAACCAACCACAAACGGATTCCACCTATTGCCGAGTTCTACTCGGTTTCCTTTTTTTTTATCACGTTGGTGGAACTCAGATTGGAACTCAACTCGATCCGGACCAAGACCACAGACAGTTCAATTCCGACTTCACAACAGATTCGACAGAGAGAAGATATGGTAATACTCGGCTGTGTATAGATGGTGACAAGAACTCGAAACTCTAAAGGACTAGACACTAAGACCAGCAACTCGACACAAACCGAAGCAACGCAAATTCAACAAGCCCTAACTAAATGGTACTAGCCAAGGCACAAAGGTTTAATAGGATTATGGAAAAACTAATCTACTATATTTTTTTTGGCTTTTCTGGACTATAGGAAATTAATTAAAAACAGCAATGGATTAGAAGCCTCTCACCGAAGAACCTTGCTCTGATTACCAACTGATGCGAACCCGCTAGGGTTTTTGCCCGATCTTTCGATGAGAAACGGGGATAACTCGATTGGTGGATGGAGATGACGTTCACGGCCCGACTACAGCCCTCAAGACCGCGCCTTAGCAACCGATACACCACGTCCAATAGCCGTCACGATCTTGTGGAGCGCGACAACCAGCCCCTAGGGCTCCCGTCCTGCAAGCAATCGAAGAACTAGCAAGAACGAGGAAACAAGCACTGAGTTTGCAAGATGAAATTGAAGGTTTCAAACTGAATCTTAATCTACAATGGGGTTCCGAAGACAAGGAGACGGGCGGCTGATCCTGCACGCGCGCCTACAAGCAAGTAGCTAAGGCTAAACTTGATCTAAACAAAACCCAACCCGACCATGGCGGCTATAGAGGGATATAAGTAGATGGATTGACGACCAAAAGAGTGTTGGGGTCGTCCTCCAACCCTAGGACGTGTCCCTAATGGACCCAACTTGATACATGGGCCATAAGCCCAAAATGAGGTGACGCAGCACCCTGGACAGCAAGACCTGTCGACGGTAATTGGATCATTGCCGCTGCTGCCGAACAGATATTGATGTGAGACTTGATTCATATGAAAGTAAACTTGATAAGCTTTCCAACAAGTCCTGAAGCGCCTGAATCCGAATCCGTATGCAACCGTGGTGGCGGTCACAAGTTGGTGCTTTGCTGCAGTCCGAATCCAGCTAGCGCGAGTCCTTCTCCCTTTCGGTCTTCTCCTTGGTTCCTAATCAAAACAAGAGTGCACGCGTTTCCATTGTCTAAACAAGATGGACAAGAGCTTATCATGGAACTCACTTGATGATTAAGTTGACGAGCACGAGCACGAGTAAGAGGACCAGCTATAGGTTGTGTCGGAGAGGATGTATCGCTGGTGTTGATGTCCTCATCATTTTGCTGATATTACACAGGCTCTTAACATATCTTCCAGTACTTGGTTCACTCTTTCTGTTTGTCCTGACGTTTGTGGATGATAGGCCGAACTTCGGACTAGTTCTGTACCTAACTCCTTTTGCAGTTTCTCCCAAAATGGTGCGGTAAACTATGATCCCCGATCTGAGACTATGATCTTTGGTACACCATGGAGTTGAACAATCTGATTTAAGTAGATCTCTGCATAGTCTGGTGCTTTGTAGCGGGTCTTGACTGGAATGAAATGTGCTGTCTTGGTAAGAAGATCCACAATTATCCAAATTGAGTCATTTCCCTTCTGGGTAGTTGGTAGACCGGTGATAAAATCCATACTCACTTCTTCCCATTTCCACTCGGGTACGGATAACGGTTGAATCATTCCGGCTGGTTTCAGGTTAATAGCTTTTACTCGACAACATGTATCACATCTAGCCACATAAGCAACAATTTTCTTTTTCATCTTAGTCCACCAAAATCTTGGATGCAGATCTTGATACATCTTGGCACTTCCAGGATGAATGGATAACATGGACAAATGTGCTTCGTCCATAATCCGTTTTCCGAGTTCTCTATTCTTAGGTACTACTAAGCGCTTGTCAAACCATAGGACTCCATTGTCATCAACTCAAAAATGCTTAACTGGCTCAGCTGCGGCCTTTATTCTTTCCTTGATGTGATAAATACCCTTATCTGTTTTTGGCCCCTCCAGGATTTGATCAACCAACGTGCTACGCAACTCAATGTCATGGAGTACTACGGGATGCATTAAACTGAACTCATCTTCCGGTATTAACCTCAAAGTGTTACAATGCGATTTTCAACTCAATGCATTAGCCACTACATTTGCTTTACAAGGATGGTAGTGAATCCACAGATTGTAATCTTTAATCAACTCAAGCCATCTTCTCTGCCTCATATTCAACTCAGGTTGGATGAAGATATACTTGAGACTTTTATGATTCGTGTACATATTACAGACATTACCGAGCAAATAATGTCTCCAGATCTTCAAAGTGTGTACGACTGCAGCTAATTCTAAATCATGTGTAGGATAATTCACTTCGTGTTTTCATAGCTGGCAAGATGCATAAGTAATTACCCTGCCTCCTTGCATAAGGACACATCCCAAACCAACTTTCGACGCATCACAAAAGACATCAAAGGGCTTTTCAATGTCTGGTTGAGCCAAAACAGGAGCAGTGGTAAACAGTTTCCGCAAGGTACGGAAATCGGTTTCACACTCCTCTGTCCATTCAAACTTCTGATTGTTTTTGCAACAAGCTCATCATAGGTTTTGCAATCTTGGAGAAATCGGGAATGAAACGGCGATAGTATCCTGCTAAACCAAGGAAACTTAGAATCTCTCCAATGGAAGTAGGAGTTTTCCAATCCATAACTTCCTGCACCTTACTGGGGTCCATTGAGATTCCTTCTTCAGATAAGATATGACCAAGAAAATGTACTTTCTTCATCCAAAACTCACACTTACTAAATTTGGCTTAGAGTTTATGCTCCCTAAGCCTGGTCAAAACAACCCTCAAATGTTCTGCATGGTCCTCCGGGTTTTCTGAGTAGACCAAAATGTCATCAATGAACACTACTACAAACTTATCCAATTCTGGCATGAATACCGAGTTCATCAAACTCATGAAGTATGCTAGAGCATTCATCAATCCAAAAGACATGACAAGGTACTCATACAATCCATATCTGGTTGAAAAGGCGGTCTTTGGGATATCCTGTGGCCTGATTCTAATCTGATGATAACCTGACCTCAAATCAATCTTGGAGAACACTTTGGCCCTAGACAACTGGTCAAACAAGATGTCTATCCGTGGCAACAGATACTTGTTCTTGACAGTCACGGCATTGAGTGGTCGATAGTCCACGCACATCCGAAGCGACTTATCCTTCTTTTTGACAAACAGGGATGGACAACCCCATTCTGATACACATGGTTGAATGAACCCCTTGCATAAGAGTTCTTTAATCTGAGTCTTGAGTTCTGCTAGCTCATTGGGTGGCATACGGTACGGTCTTCTAGATATTGGTGCTGTCCCTGGTAACATCTCAATTGCAAATTCCACAACCCTCTTGGGTGGTAACCCTGGTAACTCATCCAAGAAGACATCCGGAAAATCTCAGACAACTGGAATTTTGGAAAGATCTTCTATGGCAAGAGTGCAAGATAGGTCAACAAAATCGGCACCTCGAGGAAGAGATACGCGAAGTTTGTTACCCGTTCGCCCATCTAATAAGGTAAGAGTTCTATTAGCAGTGTCTAACACCGCGTTCCACATACTCATCCAACTCATACCTAAGACTACATGTTGACAATCCTTAATGGAATCACTCTAAGATAGACTTCATAAACAATAACCTAGTGAAGGCACTAAGAAGTGTATGGGACACTACTAGCATTACTTAACGTCAAGTTGTCATCCCCAACATGAAACTAGCAATGTGATTATATCATAGCACTGACTCTAAAGATAAATATTTACCCACAAGCGCACAGATAAATACACCCGTTGTAGCAGCATTTTACCCAGAGATGTTCCAAGTATCGTTATTTATATTTAGCACTAGGAATGAAGTGAGATAAATAAGGACAAGAGCTACTCTACACATGTGATAGGAGAATTGAGAACAAAGTAAGAACACACTCCTTTATCCTAAACAGGGATCAGTCACAATAATGAGGTACTATAAATGATAAAAGATCAATCTATGATAGTCCCTAGAGCATTTCAACTTAGACAAGGCATGCGGATTAGAATAGACATTATAAAGAAGTATTCCTAAGTTATTCTAATTATAAGTTATAATATACATTGATTAGTGAAATTATATTTGGCAATCATTGGCTAGGTTATCCCATATTCATATTCAAGAGGCAACTCTATAGTAAAGGTGCCAAACAGAGTAACGCCTAAACCATGAGTTAACTGAGCCATACGATTCCTATATTCGGGGGGTGGAATGCAAAGGACTCAACAGGCCTGTCACACCCGCGATCTACCCCTCTACCCGGAACATAGGGAGCATTCGCAGATAAATAGTGTATAGGCACCACACCTACACAACATTTATCACCCACCCGTTGTACTTTAAGATGAGCGCTATACGAACATGAGTATAAACATGATGATAATCTATCTATGCCAAATATATAATCAAAGCATACTACAAGCAGTATAATTAAGAATATAGTAATTAATGTCTTAGTCATATCAATTATATCTAAACTATTATGAACTAGACTATGAACTAGCACACAATGATGAACAGTATGATGAACTAGAACACATAGATGAACTAGAGTATGAACTAGAACACAGACTAGAACTAGATTAAGAACTAGAAGATGAACTAGATGATAATCAATGAAGAACTAGAAGAACAATTATGAACTAGAAACATAATTAGATCCACAATGTTGATACAAGAGAGAAGATCTTGGATTTACCGAGCCTTCTCGCGACTATATCCGGAATCCAAGCAAAGCTTGCCTCTTCTAATTCTAATTCTATCTAGCTATGCATAAGTTGATGTGGCTCTAAGGAAATTAGGGTTTCTGATTGATCCTCCTCCTCTTCTAATGACTTGAGATCTGATGATGATGGAGAGGGGGGTCTGGGGTCTGGTTATATAGCCCTGGGCGAGGAACCATGGGCCTTGGATCAAACCCACTTCACGTAGGGTGGAGATGCATCCTCATAGGCGGTGGAGGAAGGTTCCAGAAGACGGAGGCCATCGGGCATAGGGGGTGACCGACCGGTCCTAGGGTCGGGCCGGTCGGTCCCACCTGGTGGCCTCTCGGGGTGTCCCGCCTCGTGGTGTCCTCTAGTGTCCTCTTGGTCCTTCTGGAGTATTCCTGACGTGTCGGTTTCGTAATCTTCCGTCGGTTTCCTTCTAGGAGAACTAATTAGTGCTGGTTTTCCTATTTAGTCCCTGCAGAATCACAATTCACCAAAACTCGTGGAATATTGTCAATTAAAACTCAAAACCTTTATTGGTGATTGAATTCATGCCCTTTTATATTTATTTATCCTTTAATTTTGATAGATAACCAGTGTCAACAACTCCCCCAAGCTTACCTTTTGCTAGTCCCTTAGCAAATAGTCATGATGAATCAGGAATTGCTAGTATGCTTTCACACCTCAAAGGTACACATGTTCAAACAAAAATCTTCCTTTAGATTAGAGTTAACTATTCTGATTTGCTCATATTACCTTTAACTATGGAGCTTTAACCTTCACCTGGGTCTTGAGCAATTGAAAGATAGAACAATCAAGTTAAGCATTGTATCTCCAACACTTTGATCAACCTTCATTCTGGAGTTTTTATATACTTTCAAAATAAAACTCAGGGATTTCACTGTATGACACTCTCAAATCACTCTTTTATATTTTATGATTCCTCACTGATGCATTTTCCTTCCTTCTATGGATATATATCTGGAGCTTTTAAAAAGTTAATAGCATATCTTACCAAGTCAAAGTTCAAAACTAGGGAGAAAAATGTTGACGGACTAGGATGTCAGAGATATCATCAGAAGATGGTTACTCTGACTAATCCCGGACGTTGCGAGAGATCCGAAGACTTGATACGAAGCGTATTTGGATTAGGACTCTTATTGTAACCTAGTTGAGTTCTTAAAGGAAGTCTTGTAATTAGAATAGGACTCCACTGATGTAACCGACTAGGACTCGGTCTGCGCTATGCTTCACCCGGATATATAAGAGGAAGTAGGTGCAGGCTCCTATCATCGAATCTTGAATCATACACAAGGCACACGCCGCACTGGACGTAAGGTATTACGCTATTTAGCGGCCCGAACCAGTATAAATCACTGTCCCTGTGTACTCGCCGAGTTCTACGAACGCCGATCCCCACCGAACAAACTGTCTGAGATTACTCAAGACGAGTTGCCGGTTAACAAAATCGACAGCTGGCGCGCCAGGTAGGGGCTTTCGGTGATTCGACGACCAAGAACCCAGCGAACCACGACAACATGTTCTTGGCGGGATCGATTTTCATTTTTGGCTCATGGACTTGCATCGCGGATGATCAAGGAAAGCTACATCGACAACTTCACAATGAATCAGAAGCACAAGCCATGCCAAAGATGAATGATCTCACCCAGAACCTAGAAAATCTTGCAATCCAAGATCCGCAAGATTCCGAGGACCAACCTGAAGCACCTGACTCGTACTCGAACTCAAATTCTGAGAACGAAAAGGACTCGGAGATCAAACATGGCATCACCTTCGGACTGTGGAACTCGGCTCAAGACTTCCAAGACCTAATTGACACAAAATTCAAAAAGTATCAACAGATACCTTTGACCGAAGCTCAACAAGGACTCGTTTTCAGCTCTACCAAGGAGGGTAACATCGTCCATTGGCCAATACAGCCAGCTCCGGCTAGGCTGGTTGGCACAATCGACCAGCAACTCCCATATCAACATGGACACCAGCTCCCCTTTGAGGAACTCGACACCTCAACAGAACTAATCTGCAGCACTTCTACCTTGGAGTCGGTTACGCCAGGATCAACAAACCAGGGCTACACCCGTGAAGTTTTCATGGCGGGGCATCAGTCATCCCTACGACCGCCAACCCCTCCAGATGTCTTCCAAGATGATGAAACTCTAAGTATGATATCTGACAATGATCCAGAAGGACCCGAAGAAACCGAGTCAATAAAGGCTGAGAGAATTAGAAGGAATCAAGCTAAAGAAGCTCGCAGAAGGCGCGCAAATCACCGCAAGGAAGCGGTAGACCGCTACAATGTATGGCTCGAAGAATATAACACTCGGAGGTGCCTAGAAGAGGACGCGGAAAATCATGAGCCCAACGTGAACAGGAGCATCAATCACAAAATGATCACAATCGCCGACGAGCTGATTGCTCTCGCAACCTCGAGCCTGAGTTTATGAGAGTCGCTGGTCACAAGGATTTCCAGACACCCTACCAGAACATCATGGCCCTAGCCACAGAGATGGGAGCCAAGGACAACCGCACCCCTGAAGAAGAGCGACGATTGGTCATGCTTTAGACTACTGCGCTACAACTCTGGGGACGGAACCTTAAGTCTCTAGCTGATGAACAAGCGTCATCCCATCCAAGCCAGAGGCGACCTGTTCAGGAGCGACTCGGCCGGGTTCCAGCAAGGAGTCGTCTGGGCTACCGAGTAACCGATTAAGCTGAAGGAGGAGCCGAATCTTCATATCGAGAAGTCGCAATTGCAGCATCTGATGCAGTCGACCGTTTCCCCTGCTTTTCCCAGAGGCTACGAGCAGTCCCGTTTCCATGAAAATTCAAACCCGGGAACTACTCAAAGTACGATGGGAAGACAGAACCTAAACGGTGGCTCAGGCTGTACGCTCAAGCAGTGGAGTTAGCAGGAGGAAGCAACGATGTCAAAGCACTCTTTCTCCCAATGGCTTTAGAAACAATGCCACTTGCTTGGTTCGACAAGCTTAAGTCCGAGTCCATTGACTCATGGGAACAACTCCATTGTATCTTCATAGAGTACTTTGTGGGTGTCCCCGAGAGATCAGATCCCCAGACTAAGCTCAGGACCTGCAAGCAACAGAAAAACGAGTCAATGCGAGAATACTATAGGCGCTTCTCAGAGATCCGCTCCACAGTATCTGACATTACAGACAGAGAAGTAATTGACCTTTTCGGCAACGGAATTTGCGAAAGGTACAATTACAAGGACTTCATCAAATAGGACCTGACCACCGCTGACGAGTTTCACCGGGCAGTAAATTCCATGATGGCAACAGAGGAACGCACTCAGGAACGCTTTCCCGAGAGAAACACGCAGGGTGATCGAGGCAACAATCAAAGGGGCAACCAGGCTACCCAGCAAAACACCCGCAAAAGAACAGGGGACAACACTGTTGCAGACATGGAACCTCAGAAGAAGGGGAATAAGCCATCCACCTTTGATGACTTACTTGACGGACCGTGCCCATTCCATCCGAAAGGAGGACATCAGGCTAAGCATTATTGACAGCTCAAGGAGAGAGGCTTAAACTCCGACTTCAACAAAAACAAGAAAGACAAAGGGAAGAAAATGGTTGAAGACCCTCAGCATGACGCCGGTGGTTTCCAACACCCCAAAGGGACTATAAACGTCATTTTTGGAGGAGTAACCACTAGCGACAACAAGAGGCTCCAGAAGCTTTCCCTACGAGAGATCATGTCTACAGAACCAGCGACTCCTAGATACCTTGACTGGTCCGAGCATCCGATCAGCTTCTCCTGAGCGGACCAATGGACCAGCGTCTCCAATGCAGGGCACTACCCGCTAGTCCTGGATCCCACGGTCGCCGGGTTTACATTGAGTAGAGTACTCATCGACGGAGGGGCAGGACTCAACGTTATCTTCATGAGCACCCTACACAAGATGAACCTGTTCCTCACAACTCAGCTAACACCATCAAGCGCCCCTTTTACGGCATAGTACCCGGAAAGGCAGCTATACCACTCGGAAGGATTATACTACCCGTCACTTTTGGAACTCAGGGCAATTATCGGACTGAGTACATCAATTTCGAGGTAGCCGACTTCGAATCATCATATCACGCCATATTTGGACGACCAGCCATCGCCAAGTTTATGGCAGTACCTCACTACCCATACCTTCTCCTGAAGATGTCGGGTCCTAAAGGAATCCTAACTTTCAGAGGTGACTTGAAGCGATCATTTGATTGTCACACAGAGGCTGTCCAAATCGCTGAAAAAGCTCAACTCACCCAGGAGTTACAAGAACTTGCTCAGATGGTGCATAATACCAAGCCTGGAGATTCAGAAATCCCAACCAAGAAGGCGGGTACTATCCAACCATCAACAGAAGTCTTTACAAAAAGCATCGACCTAGAAACGGGTGATCCCTCCAAGACGGCAGTTATCAGCGGTCATCTATCCGAAGAATAGGAATTCACGCTCACCAAGTTCCTTAGAGCAAACAAAGATATATTTGCTTGGAAACCGGCTGACATGCCGGTAGTCCCAAGGAACTTGGCTGAGCACAAACTGGAATTAAAAGAAGGGTCTAGACCTATCAAGCAAAGACTACGACGATTCTCACCAGAGAAGAAGGAGGCAATCAAGAAAGAGATAGCTAAACTACTCGCGGCCGGATTCATCAGAGAAATCCTTCACCCCGAGTGGATAGCCAACCCAGTACTAGTCAAAAAGAAGAACTCTGCTGAGTGGCGAATGTGTGTCGACTACACAGACCTCAACAAACACTGTCCAAAGGATCCTTTCGGATTACCGAGGATAGATCAAATAGTTGATGCCACCGCAGGCTCTGCTCTATTATCTTTTCTGGATTGCTACTCTGGGTACCACCAGATCGCCCTCAAAGAAGAAGATCAACCCAAAACATCGTTTATAACTCCCTTTGGGGCCTACTGTTATAAAACCATGTCCTTTGGGTTGAAGAATGCAGGGGCCACCTATCAACGAGGTATCCAAGATTGCTTGGGCGATCAAATTGGCCGAAATGCTGAAGCTTACGTCGATGATGTGGTCATAAAGACAAAGGATCTGACTACTCTCATACCAGACTTGGAGGAAACCTTCAACCGACTGCGCGCATACCAATAGAGACTCAATCCCACAAAGTGCGTTTTCGGACTACCCTTAGGTCAGTTACTCGGATTTCTTGTTAGCCATCGCGGCATCGAGGCCAGTCAAAATCAGATCACAGCTATCATCACCAACCTCAGTCAGAGACGTCCAGAAGCTCACCGGGTGCATGGCCGCGTTAAATCGATTTATCTCACGGCTGGAAGAAAAGGGACTCCCTTTCTTCAAATTACTCAAGGCTGGCGATAAATTTCAGTGGACGGAAGAAGTGGACAGGACCTTTGAACAACTCAAAGGCTACCTTACCAACTCACCTATACTGACACCACCAGAACCCAAGGAGCCGATGATGCTTTACATTGCAGCTACCACACACGTTGTAAGCACAGCGATCATAGTGGAGCGCAAGGACGACAAGCACATCTACCACACCCAGCGGCCAATATACTACATCAGCGAGGTACTCTCTGACTCAAAAGTCAGGTACCCGCAGGTACAGAAATTACTCTATGCTGTACTCATATCTTCAAGAAAGCTACGACATTACTTTGAAGCCCATGAGATCACAATTGTTACGGATTTTCCTTTGGGAGAAATCCTTCACAATCGTGATGCCACCGGAAGAATCTCCAAGTGGGCAGTCGAATTGGGGGCACTCAACATCAAGTTCACTCCCAGGAAAGCAATCAAGTCACAGGCTCTAGCCGATTTCATCGCCGAGTAGACAGAAATACAACAGATCCAAGACAACGCTATTCCCGATCATTGGAAGATGTACTTCGATGGATCCCTAAAACTCGGTGGAGCAGGAGCCGGAGTACTACTTGTATCACCCGCCGGAGAGCAGCTCAAGTATGTCATGCAGATACTGTGGCCTGCTACAAACAATGAAGCAGAATATGAAGCACTACTCCACGGACTTAAACTAGCAGTCGCATTGGGCATCAAGCGACTCCTAGTCTACGGCGACTCCTCCGTGGTAATTCACCAAGTCAACAAAG
This sequence comes from Coix lacryma-jobi var. lacryma-jobi, assembly GCA_009763385.1. NCBI lineage: Eukaryota > Viridiplantae > Streptophyta > Magnoliopsida > Poales > Poaceae > Coix > Coix lacryma-jobi. Next base: position 97,924,625 of record CM019830.1, on the reverse strand, counting down.
ACTGGGATTGTACCAAGGAAACAATGACTGCCTATTGCGCAGAAGTCCGTAAGCTGGAAAAACATTTCTCTGGCCTGGAACTCATTCATATTACCCATGATCTCAATGTAGCAGCTGATGTCCTAGCCAAATTGGGTTCCGACAGAGCTCTGGTCCCCAATGGTACCTTTGTTCACGAGTTATCCAAGCCGTCAATTCAAGAAAAGGAAGAAGTCGACCCAGTACCATCCGCTCAAATTCTAGCTTTAGCATTCGACTGGACACAAGTTTTCATCGACTACTTCAAAGAGCATAAACTGCCAAGTGACAAAACAGCTACGGAGCAAGTCACTAGACGAAGTAAAAACTATGTCCTAGTCGAAGACCGGCTATATCGACGCGGAGCCTCATCAGGAGTCCTCCTCAAGTGCATCTCGCCAGAAGAAGGCAGAGAAATCCTAAATGAAGTTCACTCCGGGTGTTGTGGCAACCACGCAGCCTCAATGACACTAGTCTGAAAAATCTTCAGATCAGGGTACTATTGGCCCTCAGCCTTTGTGACACCCCAATTTTAAGAACAAAATTGGAGCACAATATATGTATGCCAGGATTAATTTTCATACATATATCCACATCATAGTAAATATCAAAACAATGCTTTATTAAGAATATCGAACTTTGTTACATAAATGACCCTCGGGTCTGAAATAAAAAGTACAGACTCTCATGATAACTGACTCTAATGAAGACTCTGATGTAGATGCGGAAATCTGGACTCCATCTCCACAGGAAGGTCGACCGGGGGTAGCGCCATCCTAGTACAGGTCGTCAGGGTCGTAGCCTCCGTCTTCTAGATACTCCTGCTCCTCGTACGTGTAGTCTCCAGCGTCTGGGTGGGGTAGCAGGGGGGACAAAGAGGAAGGGTGAGTACATCGAAATGTACTCCGCAAGTGTAGGAAATATATGCTTATGAGGCTTATAACAAAGGTAGGCTGACTTTGTTTGACTCAAGCGCCTAAAGCGACACACCCTATTAATCATATTAATCCTATGCACCTATTTACTAGGTTATAGACAGACTCTGTAGTAAAGTAACAACACTCGGAGTCGCATCGAGCAAACCACACTCGGAGTCACACCGAGCAACCAACACCTGAAGTCCATCAGGCAACCGCACCTGAAGTCCATCAGATGACCCGAACCCAAAACCAACCAGTAACCAACTAATCTCAAAGAAGTCCAAGCCGCTCGTGACCGTGAGCACGGCTGATATATCAGTTTTACACTCTGCAGAGGTTGCACATCGTTACCCATGAGTGGTGCAGATCCCGTCACGCTAAACACTGCCGAGGTGCATAGAGGGTTGCACTGCAAGGCCTTTACAAAGCCCCCTCCAAGTCCGTTCCACACGTACCTCTAAGGTTTCACCCCGTACAAAGGTCCACGACCCCCAGGGCCCCCTCGTGAGCCACTAAAACAAACCCCGTGTGGACCCTCAACTTAGAGGTAACTAATTAATTAGCCAGGTCCAGCCCATCCAGATCTCATGGTTGCGCTGTCAAGCCGGGTTACATGCTGTGAGAACCGGGTCCTAGGGATCCAGGCAGGATATGTCTAGCACGAGCCCCGAACCAAAAACCAAAAGCAGCTGCCGAGTCCCACGGCACAAAACCACCAGTACGGGTCCATCCTGCCGGATTTACCTAATCACCATGTTTCTACAAAATTACCATGACCACGTTCATTTCATAGTTCATTAATCAAGATTATAAACATTTTAACTCCCATCCCAACCATGACTGCAGGGCTAGGCAAGACACCTACCCGAACATCCCAAAACAGGCGACAAGGATAATATAAACAAATTCTAGTAAACCCTAACATGGGATTCAAATTAGTGACAAGCATGCATCTACAAGATCTAACTACTCTAGTACCAAAAGTAAAATAAAGTAGGTGCAAGATGTTCAAGGACACTTGCCTTCGGACTGGGTCGAATCAACTGGGTCGCAAGGATGGTCTGGAGCGTCCTCGTACTCCGCACTCTCTGGCCCAAGCAACATACATGACACAATACATAGAAATAAATAACAGTACAACAAACAGTATGAAAACAGTAAACTAATAGATCTACTGCGTAGAGAACTAAATTATGAATCTAACGCAAGTTGAACGGGTCAAATCGGAGTTAAAACGTGAAAGATATGAGCATTTGAATCTGAGTGGCAAACTTGTAAATAAACTGAGTTCATTTTCGTAATTTAAATAAATCAAAACTGAAATTAAAAAGCATCCGGACCGGGCCTCATTTAGCTGGAAGTGCAGGGGCTAGATCGCAAAATTTCGGAAGACTCAGAACTCTATGCAGGTGGAGCGCGGGTTGATTTCCGAAAAAGGCAGGGGCTCTTTAACAAAAGTGCATCGGCGAAGGGGTATCGGCTTTTCTCGGCCGTTGATCTGGTGATGGGTGGCTGTGATTAGATCGGGGCGGACGGCTGTGAGGTGGACTGCGCCTCGTTTTGACGTAAACCGAGGGGCTAGAACACAAAATCCCCGAGACTCAGTGAATAGTGCTTTAGGACTGCGGGTTGGTTCAAAGAATTGTGGAGGGTTCTTTTGCAATTTCACCACGGCCGGTCGGCGCGGCGTGGCTGCGGCTGATGTGGCGGACGTGTGGCGCATAGCGATGGGTGCGGTGCACCACGCGGCTTGTGCGCTGGCTGACGTAGCGGGGTGGACTGCGTCCACGGCTCGGTGGACTCGGTCTATACCGGTTCGCAGCAGGGTTCTAATCTTAGCCGTAGATCTAAGATCGGACGGTGCAGGCAGGATAGGAGGGGGGGCCTCGCCCGCCGGCGCTGAGGGACGCGGCGACGGGGTACAGGAGACGGCGGCGCCATGCCTGCGCTTGCGGCACCGCTCGGACTAAGCCCTAGGAACCGGTAGCGACCTAGGGAAACTATGGGGAGGGGAGCGGAGGAGATGGCGAGCTCACCGAGGGGACTTGCGCGGTCGGAGGAGGCCCGGGTACGTGGGTTTGACGATGAGGGCGGTCGCGGTGGTTCCGAGCTCCGGCGTGGTCCGCTGACGGCGCTCCCGGGCGCCGAGTCCACCGGAGATGACCCTGTGGGCGCGGTGCGTCCTTGCAAGACCGAGGGAGGGTCCGGTGTGGTGGTTCACAGCGTCGTCGAGGTGCCCGTGAGCTCCAGTGAGGGAGGCAATGGCGATGGCGGCTGTGTGCTTCGTGGGGGAGAAAGGAGGGTTGGGGCACGGGTAAGGCTTCTTGTAGGCGGAGGTATGGGTGGTGGTGCGATCTTCTAGCGGATCGGATCGGGGACGCGGGATTGAGTGCGAGCGCGAAGGGCGGAGCGGGGGTTGGGGACGGACCCGAGAGACGGGCCCCGCCTGTCAGCGAGAAGCAAGGGAGGGAGGGGCGCCGGCGCTGTGGCCTGGTGCGGATGGTGGAGCCGGCCGTGGCTTGCGCTGGGCCGCGAGGGGAAGAGGGGAGGACGGGCCGGCGCGGAAGAGAGAGCGGGCCGAGGCCGCGGGGAAATGGAGGGAGGTGCACGCGGCGTGGGCCAGCCGCAGGCGTGCGGGAAGAGGGGGGTGGGCCGGCGGGGCGCGGCTGGGCTGGAAGTGGAGATAGGGGAAGCCCAAGCCATTCCTTTTCCTTTTCTTTTCTAAAACCTTTTCAAATTTATTTCAATTCTAGATTCAAATCTGTTTGAAATCAAAACATCTTTGCAAATTTTGGAAACATTTTCCCTAGATTTTGAAACAAAATTTGGAGTTTCATTTTGTAAAATTTTCTGAAACCTTTTTATTTTACTTTCTAAATAGAATAAAACCGATTCGCCCTATCGGGTTTTAACAAAAATTATTTACCACACAATAAAAATATGCAATGGCATGAATGCAACATGAAAATGAATAAATAAAATTTTATTTTCCTCCACTATTAAATAGCCAACCTATTTAATTTCTAAATATTTAATTAATTTGGGGAAAATTTAAATCAGGGTGTTACAAACCTACCCCCCTTAGAAGAATCTCGTCCTCGAGATTAGGAAGAATCGGTGAAGAGGTGAGGAAAATCTGCCCGAAGTTCATCTTCCTTCTCCCATGTGGCTTCTTCTTCGGAGTAGCACCTTGCAGATTTTAATCCTCTTGTTGCGAGTGCCTCGCTCCATCGTGTCTAGGATCTTGATCGGCTCGGAGAATGTCAGGTCATCTCGTAGATCAAGCTCCTCAAGTGGCAACTGCTCCTCTGGAACTCGGAGGCATCTCTTCAGCTGGGATACATGGAACACATCATGAATACCTGCCAGACGTGCAGGCAACTCCAGCTGATAAGCAACTACACCTTTCTTGTCAATCACCTTGAAAGGGCCAATGAATCTCGGAGATAGCTTCCCTTTGACATTAAACCTCCGGAGACCTCTGAAGGGTGACACCTTCAGATAGACATAGTCCCCAATCTGGAATTCCAGCTCTCGTCGTCTAACATCTGCATAGCTCTTCTGTCTAGACTGAGCTGTCTTTAGGTTGCTTCTGATCTGCCTGACCTATTCTTCAGCTTCTTCTATAGACTCAGGGCCAAAGACTTTCCTTTCTCCAACCTGGTTCCAGAACAAGGGAGTTCTGCACTTCCTGCCATACAGTGCTTCAAACGGTGACATCTTCAGACTGGCCTGATAGCTGTTGTTATATGAGAACTCTGCATATGGCAGACTCACATCCCAACTCTGGCTATTCTGGAGTGCACTGGCTCTCAACATGTCCTCCAGAATCTGAATCACCCTTTCTGTCTGACCATCAGTCTGAGGGTGATAAGCCGAACTGAAACTAAGGCGGGTGTCCATAGACTCATGCAACCGTTGCCAGAATCTGGATGTAAACTGTGTGCCTCTGTCAGATACTATGATCTTGGGCACCCCATGCAAGCACACAATGCGAGACATGTACAACTCTGCCAGCTTCGGACCCTGATATGTCTCCTTGACCGGAAGGAAATGAGCAACCTTGGTCAACCGATCAACTATGACCCAGATAGAGTCATAACCAGACTGTGTCCTGGGCAAACCAGTGATGAAATCCATGCTAATCTGTTCCCATTTCCACTCTGGAATCTGCAGAGGTGGTAGCAAACCAGCTGGTCTCTGATGTTGGGCCTTAACCCTCTGACATGTGTCACACAAGGCCACATACTCTGCTACTTCCCTCTTCATCCCATACCACCAGTAATACTGCTTCAGATCCTGGTACATCTTGGTACTGCCTGGATGGAGAGAGTAGGCTGAATCATGAGCTTCCCTCAGAATCAACTCCTTGATAGCCTTCACATCTGGAACACAGATTCTGCCTCTGAACCATAAGACACCCTGATCATCCTCTGTGAACCCTGGGGCTTTGTCCTCCTTGATCGACTGTCTGATCTCCAGAAGATACTCATCAGTGAGCTGCCCTGCTCGGATATCATGCTCCAAGGTCGAATCAACCTCCATGGCTACTGCATCAGTGTGGCCGAGTATACCCAGATTGAGCTTCACAAACTCCTCATGCAACTCGGGTTGCTGCTCCTTGATCTCTAACACATTGCAGTAGACCTTCCTGCTCAGGGCATCTGCTACAACATTTGCCTTGCCCAGATGATAGTTGATACTCAGATCATAATCTTTGATCAACTCTAGCCATCTCCGTTGGCGGAGATTCAGATCTGGCTGGGTGAAGATGTACTTCAGACTCTTATGATCGGTGTATATCTCCGTCTTCTTGCCCATCAGATAATGCCTCCAGATCTTCAGAGCGTGAACAACAGCAGCCAACTCTAGATCATGTGTAGGATAATTTAGCTCATGCTTCCTGAGCTGTCTCGAGGCATAGGCAATCACATGACCCTCCTGCATAACGACACATCCTAAGCCCTGACGAGAAGCATCACAATAGACTGTGAAGTTCTTCTGGACATCTGGCATGACAAGAATAGGAGCAGAAGTCAACCTCGCCTTCAACTCCTCAAAACCAGCCTGGCATTCAGGGGACCATACAAACTTGGACCCTTCTCAGTCAGCTTCGTCATCGGCTTCACGATCTTGGAGAATCCTTCAATGAATCTGCGGTAATATCCAGCCATATCGAGGAAACTCCGAATCTCAGTGACATTCTCAGGTGCCTTCCAGTCCAATATATCTTGGACCTTGCCTGGATCAACAGATACACCACCTTCTGAGATGATGTGCCCCAAATATGCAACCTTCCTCAACCAGAATTCACATTTGCTCAGCTTCGCATACAACTGATGCTCTCTGAGCTTCTGCAGCACTAATCTCAGGTGCTTCTCATGCTCTTCTTCATTCTTCGAGAATACCAGGATATCATCAAGGAACACCACGACGAACAAGTCCAGAAACTCCATGAAAACCTTGTTCACCAGATACATGAAGAAAGCTGGGGCATTAGTCAAGCCGAAGGACATCACGGTATACACATATAGCCCATATCGAGTCACAAATGCCGTCTTCGGAATGTCAGCTTTACGAATCTTCAGCTGATTATAACCTGTTTGCAGGTCGATCTTCGAGAACACATGAGCACCCTTCAACTGATCAAACAGATCATCAATGCGAGGAATAGGGTACTTGTTCTTGATGGTGGCTTCATTCAATGCGCGATAATCAACGCACATCCATTGGCCTCCATCCTTCTTCGGAACGAAGATCACAGGGGCTCCCCATGGGGATGTACTAGGACGAATATGCCCCTTCTCTAACTGCTCTTGAATCTGCGACTTCAGCTCAGCTAGCTTTTCGGCATCCATTCTATATGGTCGCCTGTATATAGGTGAAGTACCAGGAACTAAATCAATAGAGAACTCAATCTCACGATCAGGTGGCATACCTGGCACTTTCTGGAAGACATCAGGGAACTCCTTGACCACTCGGATATCAGGTACCACGACAGCCTCATACACTCTGGCTTCCTTGGTCATCTTCGTTGGTGCCTGATACACAAGCTTCGTGCCATCTGGATGCTTCAATGTGATGATCCTCTGAGCACAATCAATAACCCCTTGGTATTTGCTCAGCCAGTTCATTCCCAGAATGACATCTATCCCCTCAGAATCCAGGACAATGAGATCAAAAGGAAACTCTACCCCCTTATGTTTATGCTCAGATTCCGACACACCTGCCGGGAAACCATCTCTCCTCCGGGAGATGTAACTATCAAGCCTCTAAGCATAGGTGAAACTGACAGACTACATGCTGATGCGAACCTCGTTGTTATGAAAGAATGTGATGCACCAGAATCAAAGAGTACGGTAGCTGGATGGGAATTAATAGTGAACATACCCAATACCACATCTGGAGCCGTCTGAGCTGACTCCGCTGCAACATGGTTCACACGACCTCGTGCGAACGCCTGGGGTGGTCCTGCCTGACGGGACTGCTGCGGGGCCTGCTTCCTCATCGGGCACTGGTTGGCGTAGTGCCCCATTTGGTTGCACTTGTAGCATGGACCGAACTGACCTGCCCCCTGTGCTGGACAGGGCTGCTGCGGAGCTGGAAGACCCGAGCGAGGTGCCTGGGCCTGGTGGGGCGGCTGCTGCTGCTGCTGCTGCTGAGGTGGAGCCTGGTACTGTGGAGCTAGGTGCCTGTACTAGGGAGCGGGCTGCCGGAACTGGGGCGGCTGGTACTGCTGCTGCTGCTGCGGGATCTGCCTGGGAGCTGGAGCAGGTAGAGCGTAGCGGGGACGGGTGGAGCTGCCTGAGGACTGTCCCTGGAAGACCATCTTCCTCTTGCGATCTGCATCGAGGTCCTTCCTTTCCCTCTCCACTGCGAAAGCACGGTCAACCAGCTTCTGGAATGAGGAAAACTCATTCGAAGCCAGGGCGTAGCGGAGTCCGGGGTTGAGCCCATGCCTGAAGCAATCCTGCTTCTTGTCATCTTCATCCACGTCACCCGGGGCGTAACGGGACAGCTGGGTGAACCGTGTGAAATACTCACGCACTGACATCGTGCCCTGCCTGAGGTCCTGAAACTCTCGGCGCTTCACCTTGATCTCGCCAGCGGGGACGTGCTGGTCGCGGAAAGCCTTGCGGAACTCCTGCCAGGTGATGGTGTTGGCGTCCGCGCAAGCGGCAGTGTAGGCAGTCCACCAGTCTTTCGCCGGGCCTTGAAGCTGGTGCGCGGCGTAGAGGACCTTATCATGGCCCTCAACATGAGCAAGGTGCAACTTGCCCTCAATAGCCTCGAGCCAATCGTCAGCATCCATCGGCTCGATCGCGTGGTGGAACACGGGAGGGCGCGTCATCATGAAGCTCCTGAGTGCGTCCTCCGGTCGGGGTGGCGGTGCAGCTCCTCCACCCTGAGCACCCTGGGCACCCTGGGCAGCCTGGGCACCCTGGGCCATCTGCTGCATGTACTGCATGATCTGGGCCATGTTCTGCATCATCTCATTCTGCACCTGGGCCATCTGGAGCGGGTCGTATGGGGGCGGAGGTGGATGAGGCGGCTGGTTGCCACCTGCCCCGCCAACGTTACCAGCGTTACCCGCGCTGCTCCTGGTGTCAACCATCTGTTACATTTTCCAGGAGTAAAAGTGAGACATGATAGATAGATATATAACAACCCTGATTTGGTTTAATTAATTTGATTAGTAAAATATTTTGAACAAATGATGTCGCTGCAACCTGACGGTCGCAACACACCAACAATCATTACAAAGAACCAGAACATTACATATGCATAAGTACATGTCATACAATGACCTACGAGATCACATAATTATGATGGGCTTCTTACGAGTTTGGAGGACCTACTTTAAAAACAAAATTTGAATTTTCAGCAGAGACAGGCTACAGAAGTGGGAAAAAGGGTTAGACTTTTAAAAAAAATAGTTTTATAAACTTGACGACTTGACTAGGGTAGCGTCCTACGGTCAACATAGCTCTGATACCACTCTGTGACACCCCAATTTTAAGAACAAAATTGGAGCACAATATATGTATGCCAGGATCAATTTTCATACATATATCCACATCATAGTAAATATCAAAACAATGCTTTATTAATAATATCGAACTTTGTTACATAAATGACCCTCGGGTCTGAAATAAAAAGTACAGACTCTCATGATAACTGACTCTAATGAAGACTCTGATGTAGATGCAGAAATCTGGACTGCTTCTCCCGGGGGTAGCGCCATCCTAGTACAGGTCGTCCGGGTCGTAGCCTCCGTCTTCTAGATACTCCTGCTCCTCGTACGTGTAGTCTCCAGCGTTTGGGTGGGGTAGCAGGGGGGACAAAGAGGAAGGGTGAGTACATCGAAATGTACTCCGCAAGTGTAGGAAATATATGCTTATGAGGCTTATAACAAAGGTTGGCTGACTTTGTTTGACTCAAGCGCCTAAAGCGACACACCCTATTAATCATATTAATCCTATGCACCTATTTACTAGGTTATAGACAGACTCTGTAGTAAAGTAACAACACTCGGAGTCGCATCGAGCAAACCACACTCGGAGTCACACCGAGCAACCAACACCTGAAGTCCATCAGGCAACCGCACCTGAAGTCCATAAGATGACCCAAACCCAAAACCAACCAGTAACCAACTAATCTCAAAGAAGTCCAAGCCGCTCGTGACCGTGAGCACGGCTGATATATCAGTTTTACACTCTGCAGAGGTTGCACATCGTTACCCATGAGTCGTGCAGATCCCGTCACGCTAAACACTGCCGAGGTGCATAGCGGGTTGCACTGCAAGGCCTTTACAAAGCCCCCTCCAAGTCCGTTCCACACGTACCTCTAAGGTTTCACCCGGTACAAAGGTCCACGACCCCCAAGGCCCCCTCGTGAGCCACTAAAACAAACCCCGTGTGGACCCTCAACTTAGAGTTAACTAATTAATTAGCCAGGTCCAGCCCATCCAGATCTCATGGTTGCGCTGTCAAGCCGGGTTACATGCTCTGAGAACCAGGTCCTAGGGATCCAGGCAGGATATGTCTAGCACGAGCCCCGAACCAAAAACCAAAAGCAGCTGCCGAGTCCCACGGCACAAAACCACCAGTACGGGTACATCCTGCCGGATTTACCTAATCACCATGTTTCTACAAAATTACCATGACCATGTTCATTTCATAGTTCATTAATCAAGATTATAAACATTTTAACTCCCATCCCAACCATGACTGCAGGGCTAAGCAAGACACCTACCCGAACATCCCAAAACAGGCGACAAGGATAATATAAACAAATTCTAGTAAACCCTAACATGGGATTCAAATTAGTGACAAGCATGCATCTACAAGATCTAACTACTCTAGTACCAAAAGTAAAATAAAGTAGGTGCAAGATGTTCAAGGACACTTGCCTTCGGACTGGGTCGACTCAACTGGGTCGCAAGGATGGTCTGGAGCGTCCTCGTACTCCGCACTCTCTGGCCCAAGCAACATACATGGCACAATACATAGAAATAAATAACAGTACAACAAATAGTATGAAAACAGTAAACTAATAGATCTACTGCGTAGAGAATGAAATTATGAATCTAACGCAAGTTGAACGGGTCAAATCGGAGTTAAAACGTGAAAGACATGAGCATTTGAATCTGAGTGGCAAACTTGTAAATAAACTGAGTTCATTTTCGTAATTTAAATAAATCAAAACTGAAATTTAAAAGCATCCGGACCGGGCCTCATTTAGCTGGAAGTGCAGGGGCTAGATCGCAAAATTTCGGAAGACTCAGAACACTATGCAGGTGGAGCGCGGGTTGATTTCCGAAAAAGGCAGGGGCTCTTTAACAAAAGTGCATCGGCGAAGGGGTATCGGCTTTTCTCGGCCGTTGATCTGGTGATGGGTGGCTGTGATTAGATCGGGGCAGACGGCTGTGAGGTGGACTGCGCCTCATTTTGACGTAAACCGAGGGGCTAGAACACAAAATCCCCGAGACTCAGTGAATAGTGCTTTAGGACTGCGGGTTGGTTCAAAGAATTGTGGAGGGTTCTTTTGCAATTTCACCACGGCCGGTCGGCGCGGCGTGGCTGCGGCTGATGTGGCGGACGCGTGGCGCATAGCGATGGGTGCGGTGCACCACGCGGCTTGTGCGCTGGCTGACGCAGCGGGGTGGACTGCGTCCACGGCTGGGTGGACTCGGTCTATACCGGTTCGCAGCAGGGTTCTAATCTTAGCCGTAGATCTAAGATCGGACGGTGCAGGCAGGATAAGAGGGGGGGGCCTCGCTGGCCGGCGCTGAGGGACGCGGCGGCGGGGTACAGGAGACGGCGGCGCCATGCGTGCGCTTGCGGCACCGCTCGGACTAAGCCCTAGGAACCGTAGCGACCTAGGGAATCTATGGGGAGGGGAGCGGAGGAGATGGCGAGCTCACCGAGGGGACTTGCGCGGTCGGAGGAGGCCTGGGTACGTGGGTTTGACGATGAGGGCGGTCGCGGTGGTTCCGAGCTCCGGCGTGGTCCGCTGATGGCGCTCCCGGGCGCCGAGTCCACCGGAGATGACCCTGTGGGCGCGGTGCGTCCTTCCAAGACCGAGGGTGTGACACCCTAGTGTCAAGCACTGCATTAGGAACTTCATTTGCTACTAATGGAGCATAAGCAATGCATTGCATCATTTCATGTGCATATGAGTGCTTTTTGCCTTTTGTTTATTTATTTGGCTTTATTTATGTAGGGGATTTAAGTATGGTTTTCAGAAAAAGTGTCTTATATGAAGGTTGTAGAGAAAAATATTTTGAGCAACTTTTATGTTTGGGTCAAAACCTAGTTTGGAGTTTTTGAAACTGTTTTTGAGTGGTCAAACTTTGAAAAGAATTTAGAAAAAGAAAAAGGAAAACGATTTTTCCCGGCGCCAACCCTTTCGGCCCAACTCGCGCGCGCCGGCCCAGCTCGCCCGCTCGCGTGCACCGGCCCGCTCCCGCACTCGCCCGCGTGCCGCGCGCGCCGCGCGATGCCGCCGCTGACACGCCGCGCCGTACGCCGGCCGCAACCGCCACGTGGCCGCCGTATCCTGCCGAGGATCCTCGCCGGCCACTCCTCGCTCGATCCTCTCTCACCCGAGCACGCAAGCTATCTCCCCCGGCCACTCTCCGCTCGCCTCGCCTGCCGCGCCCGCTCGCCGTGCACGGCATCGCCCGCGTTGCCTCGCCGACCGCGCCGCCGTGGCCCCGCCACAACCACCGGTCGGTCAAGCCGATCAAAACCCCGAGCACTCCCTTCACTCCCTCGCTCACCGCGCACACAACTCCCACTCACTCTCGCTCTCACTCCCTCTCCGCTCCCACGAACTCGCAAGCGTCCGCCACCCTCGCCGACCGTTCGCCACCATCACTCCCCTCCGCCGTTCCGGCCACACCCGACCACCACCATCCAATTCCTCTCGCCAGCCTCTCCGCCTACACCGTGCACACGCCGTGCGCACGTTGTCGTCCCCGATCAGGCCCCATCGCCGTCGGAGGACGAAACGCCCCCTTCGGTTCGTCGTCGCCACCGCAGAGCCCGCATCGTCGTTCCTCCCCGACACGACCTCCAGCGTCTACCTCCTTCGCCGTCAAGCACCACCAAGCCAAGGCAAGGTGAGAACACCACCTAGCTTCAACACTATCGCTCTCTCCCACCCCCTTCTTCCCCGGCTGAGCGCCATGGCCGTCCGCCGCGGCCATGCACGAGGCCAAGCTCTCCTGGAGCCATCCGTGCCAAACCGACCCACTCACGTAGCTCCCTAGGGTTCACGAAGCACTGCGCACGCGCCAATTTCTCCGGCGACCGCCGGACACGGCCAAGCCGAGCCTCACCGCCGCCACCGTCCGCCATGGCTCGTCGCCGGCGAGCTACGGTCACCCTCTGGCCAAACCAACACCACCGCTGGATGCGCCTCGTCGAGACGAGTCTATCGAGCCTAGCCTCCCCGCCGGCGACCTCACCGTCGGCGAGGAATCGACGGTCAAAGCCGTCCCCTGTTTTCCTCTCTCTGACGGGTGGGTCTCGTTGACCCACGGACCCCTCGAGCTGGGCCTCGGACGGGCGAGCATATTTCCGTCTCGCCCGAGCCTCCGAGCCAGGCCTCGGACGGGCGAGCATTTTTTCCGTCTCGCCCGAGCCTCCGAGCCAGGCCTCAGACGGGCGAGCATTTTTCCGTCTCGCCCGAGCCTCCGAGCCAGGCCTCGGACGGGCGATTGGTTTTCCCGTCTCGCCCGAGCCTCCGAGCCAGGCCTCGGACGGGCGATTGGTTTTCCCGTCTCGCCCGAGCCTCTGAGCTAGGCCTCGGACAGACTTTGTCTAATCATCTCGCTCGAGTTAGGCCTCGAGCGAACCCTCGGGTACCGTCTCGTTCGAGCCGGGCCTCGAACGAAAACACCCACCACCGTGCGCTCGCACCACGCTAGGGTCGAGTTGGACCAGGATCACGCCAGCCAAGTCGGGAGATTTCAAATGTTTTTCTTTTAGGGTTTTATTTTCCAGAGATGCTTGTTATTTTTTGGGTAGCACGTTTTACAAATCCAAATGGAGTGCTTTCAGTTTTGCTAGTTTGTTTATGAGTAGATCTACCATGGAAAAATATGAAAGTATTTTTGGTAGAAGTTTATTTTGCTGTTTTCATTTATTCAGTTTATGAGCTTTTGTTTAGATAAATGATTATATATGTTTTCTGGTTGAGATAATTCTTGGAAAATTTTGTGTAAGTTCATTATCCTGTTTTACACTTGTGAAAAATATGTGATGCACTGTTTGTGTGGAAAAAGTTTCTGTTATGGTTTAAAGTCTTGTTTAGCTGATTTCTTGGAAATAGTGTTAAGGTGTTTTATATGTCAAAATAAAATCTGGGAAGATTTTTGTAGTCTCTGTTCATGACGTCCAAGCTAATAAAAATGTAAGCATGATCTGTTATGTGAAGAAATCTGAAGTTTCTTTACAAATGTGCTTTTTGTGTTTTCCTTTGGAAATTCATGTAAGAAATAATATAATGTTTCTGTTCATCGAACTTTCTTCATAAGTATAAAATATGGAGTAGAATCTGAGAAAAATATAAAATAGAGTTTTGCACCCTTTTCCAGTAGGGTTGTAGTTCAAGTGGTTTATATTGCAGTAGATTTGTTTATTTTGTGTAGGCTTGTAGGTTTAAGCTCTGTGAGTAAAATTTCTGCAGTAGAATGCTTTTGAGTAAAAGAAGCCAGGAAAATTATGAAACCTGCTGTTTGACACTTGTTGGATGAGGAGCTAGTTCAAAGTACCTTTTGAGCAGTCTATTTGTTATTTGTGCATCTGCAGTTCTGTATTTTATTTTTGGCTGGAAATTGTTCAGTGGAGTTCAGCAACTGTTGTTTACTTTCTGGAATTCTTGTGGATTTTTCTGAGTCCAGAAAAGTGCACTTGTAGTTCAAACCTAAGTTTCTTTTGAATTATTTATTCATCGTCGCATACAATAGGATCGACCCCTCCGGAGCCCGACCAGGAGCCAGAGACAAACGCCGAGCAGCAGATTCCGGAGCTCCAGCAAGCCGAGGAAGTCGACCCCGCCAGCGACACTAACTTGCCCGAGTGCCCCTCCCACGAGGCCTCGGTCTTCACCCAAGGCAAGCCCCGGAGCATATTAAGTCTCCTATCTTTTGCAATTAAAATTACTTGAGTCCTTTTATATTGTGATGCATTAGGTTTAGGAGTTGATTGAATCCTACTTGCTGCATTATCGTTCCTTGATTATTGATTATTACCCGCCTTGTTATCCTATTACTTTTATAATGTAGAATTGCTTAGCCTGCTTAATAAAAGTAGTTGTTAAGGATGTTTCCGTAATACCCTGATGGGTAGTTACCGGCTCACGGTTGGCTATATTTGCTATCGTGGAAAAGAACCTGAGTAGTAATGAAATACGGTCAACTGGAAGGCAAGGCACAAGTTTGGAAACTTGGGGCAGTCCGTCCGTTGGATCGTGTAGGTTTGTATCGATGTTGGCCCTCGTTCATTTTTGAACGCGCCCTTTTACTTAGGGATATGTCGGTGCTGTAATCATCGACCCCAAAGCCGGTTAGAAGCTGATCGGGCCGGTCTCAACCCGTGTCGTGCCCTCTAGTATGGCAATTGCGATCTGCCGCGTGAGGCCATCGCCAGGTTCCAATTGGGCGGTCCGTGTTGTGAGCCGCGACGATTACCACCACGAACAAGCATCGAGCGGTTGCCCAATGCATGGACCCGACGGGGAAAGTGTGGGCTGGTATTAAAGGTCTCTCATCAGCTGATTTGGAATTCGATTTGAGTCGCCGTCTCCCCCGGTTAGTGGGAAACTATGGCGAGCTTCACCACGATACAACTTCATGTGATGAATTAAGGTTCAACTAAAATGTGGATAAGTCAACTGGATATGGTTATATTATTACTTGATAGATTCAGGTGAGTGCTCTAGTACAGGTGAAAAACCTAGAGTTTAAGGAATAGGTCTAAAAATGGCAGCTCATCATTATCATCAATTACCTCTTATCTTAAATTGAGCTTTTTCGCAAATTCAAGATCCCAGCTCCACCCAAAAAGGCCATGCATGTCCTTGGTGTCTTTATTTTCAGTTGGACGGGTAAGTCTAGCTGAGTACATTCCAGTACTCAGGGTTTATCCCATTTGTTGCAGATGGCCAGGTCTACTTCGGCTATTGTAAGCACTGCCTCTACCCAGTGGAAGGTGATGAGGAGTAGGCCCAGGGCAGGGTCGTCCAGAAGCTTTTCCCTTTTCTTTTGCTAGACTGAGACTACTAGTGGCACAGTATCTTAAAAAGGGAGGAGTGAGTTGTGTCGAGTGGTTTTATCAAAACAATGTTTTATTTGGACCACATGTGTAGTGGTCGTGTTTCAAACTATTTCAGCTTCCGCACTTTTAAAATTCAGTATTGTAATAACTCCGTTTTAAATTACGCACTCTGATATTTTAAATTCGGTTTCATTTTCGCTTTGTTGTATCTTTACGAATGTAATCCTTGAACGATGCGATCCTGTATGATGTATGGTGTTAGAAATCCTTCGAGATTTCCGGACTACCGGGGTTATATGTGTTCAAGTATGAGTCAAGGTCAGACGGATTTGACTAAGATAATACTTGAGCTCTTATAATCAGGGCGGTTCCGCCATAGCTGGTATCAGAGCATGGTTCAAGTGATTACCTCCGTGAAGAGCTATTTTTCGAACTAAAATGGGTATATCAAAACTATTTTCAAAACTATTTCAATTACTAAGTGTGCCCAGTCTCGTCCTTAAGCCCTATACTAGGATTCAGGTGGCTTAACTGCTAACAGGGTTCAGGGTTTTGCTTCATGCTGGATCTTTATTTGCTGGTCCATTCTCGGGAAAAAGAGAATGCGTCGATCGCGAAAACATGCATAAAATGATTTTGTGAGATATGAGAGCATGACCGTCCAACCGTCGGTCTAGGTGAGAGTTCTTATACCAAGTATGTGCGAGCTCTACGCAAACACGTACGAGGGTATCAATGTTTTCAAGGGTGTTTTCTATGTTGGTGCATGGTGTTTAGTGTTGGCTTCTATGTATTTTGCGCATATTGGCCAATACTCAACTGTTTTATCATTGGGAATTGCTTTGGGCTGAAATGAATCTTCTGCAGGTACACTAACTATGCGAACGAGTAGAACGTGTAGATGACGCATGAGAGATCGTTCTTGCCACCGAATAGAACGTTAGGACTTACGAGTCGTTATTAGTGAGTGAGAACGTAAGTACGATCATGCATCATGTTTAAATTCTTGCATTTACATTACCTCCCCTTAATTAAAAGTTGTCTCCTTTATATAAAAATTTGCCAACTTAATATCCGTCTCACGAGAGTTCGAAACCCCTTTTGTTTCTACAGATGGCCCGGACTAAGCTGACCGCTCGCAAGGCCACCGGAGGTAGAGGAGTTCCGCGTCACCGCTTGGCCACCAAGCTGACCCGGAAGACGTTCTTGTCCTACTTCGGGTTGCCGACTATCCTTTGGAGGATTCTGCAGGCCGTAGGCTACGAGGACGGACAGGAGCCCAGGTACTCATGGCAGAAGGAGATCTACGGGCAGGATTCCTTGGTCATGGTGGAGATCAAAGTCAAGGCTTTGCCCGCCAAGCCTCACTGGACAGGGTGGACGGAGATCACCAGAGGCACTTGTGCCAAGGATGGAGCCAACAGGGCAGCATACCTAGTGCCGAAGGATATCATCGCCCGCTTCCCCGCCGACCTAGCTAGCGCTATGGCAGGAGTGTTTCCCCGCGGATCACTTTTCCCATTGCGCTGGAAGCAGACTTCGGAGTCAGTCCTGACAGGGAGCCCAGAGGAGAAGTTCTACTGTGAGACACCTGCGATGAGTGCCACTGGAGCCTTGCTAGGTGTATGTGAGAGTTTGGAGCGCACTCTTGAGAGCGTGTCCTTCACCCTCACCGCCACCTACCAGAGAAAGAGGAAGCTACAAGAGGACTTCGACGCTGAGGTTGCTCATCTGCAGGAGAGGATTCAGCAGCTCACTCTTGAGCGTGACGACGCCCGCACCACAGCAGCAGCACAGTCCACTGCCAGGACAGTTGCAGAGCAGATGTACCTGACTACCGCTCTTCAGAGGGATGAGGCCCGCACCACGCTCGACCAGCTTAGAGAGGGAGCCCACCTCCTGATACAGCAGATCCATGGACAGCAGGCCTACATCGACCAGCTCCACGAGGCCGTCCATCAGATGCACCACGCCGCACAGGAGGCCACCGCCCCAGCAGCTGAGGTCTCGGATCCCCAGGACGGAGAGGTCCTTGGTCCCGACGCCCCACCAGAGGACGCTGTATCCACCGCTGGAGACCCCTGAGCGCTAGTTTGTTAGAGATCGTTTTCTTTTGTATAGCTTGAGCTTGCTCGCTAAGTGATGTAATGCCCTAAACATGTGTTGGTTTTATGCTTAACCGATTGATGGTATGTAAAGCTTTTGGACAAAGTCCGGACTCCGATCCGACATCTTTTATGGAAATCCGTCGTTTGCATGTCTAATTTCGAGCGATTGTTTTGTGATATTGTATGGAAATGAGTAATTATACTTGGTCGTGTGCTAAAGTTTCGAATTATGTACAGCGCAGTATTTATTCATGATCGATGCAACATCACTTAATGATTGCTTATTAATGGGATATGCAGATGCCGACGCACACTCGCAGCCAGCGTGGGCAGGGGGCAGGACAGGAGAACTTGCCACCTCCCCCACCGCCGCCGATGACGCCGGAAGCGTTCTTTGGCCAGTTCTTGGGTAGCCAACGGAATATGGAGGAAATACAGAGGCACATGGAGGCCACCCTCCACAATATCGCTAACAACACTGCGCAGCAGCATCATCAACGCCAAGGCCCAGAGCCCAACCAGTACAGCTCCTACCGTGACTTCTTGGACACTCGCCCTCTTGTGTTCAAGGAAGCCACCGAACCGCTTGAGGCTGATGAGTGGCTCAACTCCACCCAGAAGTTTCGTCTGCTTCGTCTGACGGACGAGCTCAAGGCAGAGTACGCCGCCCACATGTTGGAAGGACCCGCAGGCTTATGGTGGGCCCAGTACCGTGCATCCTTGCCAGTAAATGCACGTGTCACTTGGGATCAGTTCTCCACCGCTATGTGCAACTACTACATCCCTAGTGGTCTGATGGAAATGAAGGTTGTAGAGTTCATGAGGTTATCTCAGGGAACTAGGTCTATGTCCGAGTACCTCCACAGTTTCAACAACCTAGCTCGCTACGCCCCAGACTTTGTTGATACTGAGGCCAAGAAGATCGCAAGCTTCAAACGTGGCATGAGTGCCGCCATGCTTTCCAAGATGGGCAACAGTCACCGCACCACCTTCAGTGACTTCGTCAGCGACTGCCTAAATCAAGAGGCCAATGACAGCTGGCTAGCGACAGAAACGCGCCGTCGTGCGAATGAAGGAGGTTCATCCCAGCAGAGGACCCCTTTCGGAGCACGCGCCCCTTATTGCCCGCCTGTCACAGGAGCAAGATACCGCCCCCCGCAGAGGAAGATCACCACCAACCATCCCCGTCCCAGTTTTCAGAAGCCCTACACCGCCCCCATGATGCAGAACAAGAACAAAGCAGGAAGTACAGGAGGTCCCAAGACCCCATATGTGATTGGCCCATGCTATAATTGTGGTCAGACTGGACATCTGTCACGTCAGTGCCCTCGCCCAAAGAAGCAATACACTCAGCCCCCGTCTCGTACGGGTCACGTGCATCACACCACCGTGGAAGAAGTGCCAGAAGGAGAGCCTGTCACCGCTGGTACGTTTCTTGTTAATCAATGCCCCGCAGTTGTGTTGTTTGATTCTGGAGCATCGCATTCTTTCATAAGTGAGAACTTTGTTTTGAGAAGTAACCTTGAGTTGATAGAGTTAGACCAGGGATATCAGATAAGTTCCGCCGGAGCTGTTCTCTCCGCGCGAAAAATGGCTAAAGGAGTGGAAATGACCTTCAGGGATAGGAAGGCCATAGTGGATCCTATCGTAATTCCTGGTCTAGGTCTGGATGTAATCTTAGGTATGGGTTGGATGAAACTCTGGAAAGTCAATCTTGACGTCGCAGAACGAGTAGTTTCCATGGTTAGCCCTCGTAGTGGATCTACCTTTCGGTTCAAGCTACCTCGAAACCCCCATGAAATCGGAGTGTTGTTCAATATCACCGCAAAACAGATAGCTGAGATCTCAGTAGTATGTGAGTTTCCGGATGTTTTCCCCGATTAGTTGCCTGGACTACCGCTAGATAGGGATGTGGAGTTTGCTATAGAGCTAATCCCTGGAACGGCACCCATATCTCGGAGACCGTATAGAATGCACGCTAAAGAGTTAGCAGAGCTCAAGGTTCAGTTGCAAGAGCTTTTGGATAAGGGTTTGATACGCCCTAGTTCGTCACCTTGGGGATGTCCCGCTATCTTTGTGAAGAAGAAGGATAAAACTTTAAGGATGTGCATGGATTACAGACCGTTGAATGCAGTAACTATAAAGAACAAATATCCCTTACCCTGAATCGATGTCTTGTTTGATCAGTTGTCAAAGGCGAAGGTATTCTCCAAGATCGACCTGAGGTCAGGATACCATCAGATTAAGATCAGGAGAGAAGATGTACCAAAGACGGCTTTCTCTACCAGATACGGACTCTATGAGTATCTTGTTATGTCCTTTGGATTGACCAATGCACCGGCACATTTCATGTACCTGATGAATTCAGTTTTCATGCCTGAGTTAGATAAGTTTGTTGTGGTATTCATTGATGATATCTTGGTCTACTCGGAAAACAAGGAGGATCATGCCAAACATCTTCGAGTTGTTTTAGCTCGACTTAGGGAACATAAGTTGTATGCTAAGTTCAGCAAGTGTGAGTTTTGGTTGAAGAAAGTACCTTTTCTTGGTCATGTTCTATCCGAAGAAGGAATTTCTGTGGACCCTTCCAAGGTACAAGAAGTTATGGATTGGGAAGCACCCACGATTGTTTTTGAGGTTCGCAGCTTTTTGGGTTTGTCCGGATACTACCGTCGGTTTATTTCGGATTTTTCAAGAATAGCCAAGCCTATGACTCGTTTAACGCAGAAAAACAAGAAGTTCGAATGGACTCCAGAGTGTGAAGGAGCTTTTCGCACTCTGCGAACGTTGTTGACATCCGCACCTGTTTTGGCTCAGCCAAACTTAGAGGAACCTTTTGATGTGTTTTGTGACGCATCCAAGATTGGACTCGGATGTGTACTCATGCAAAATGGAAGAGTTATCGCCTATGCTTCTTGCCAGTTGAGACCGCACGAAGAGAATTACCCCACTCATGATTTGGAACTAGCAGCCGTCGTGCATGCACTCAAGATATGGAGACATTATCTTATGGGAAACCTATGTCATGTGTACACGGATCATAAAAGTCTGAAATATATCTTCACCCAGCCAGAGTTGAATATGAGGCAGAGAAGATGGTTAGAGCTAATTAAGGATTACAACCTAGAAGTGCATTATCACCCCGGAAAAGCAAACGTTGTAGCTGATGCCTTGAGTCGCAAGACTCATTGCAACTCCCTACAACCACTTTTGGAAGATAGATTTAACCTTATGCACCCCGTTATGGTGAACAACATCACTGTTCAGTGTACCTTGGAAAGTGACATCATCGAGAAACAAAAGACCGATTAAGAGATCTGTCAGATTAAGAAGAGGTTGGAAACCAGTAGTTCTTTGAACTTCCGCACAGATGAGCAGGGAATTCTATGGTATAATCAGAGGTTGGTTGTTCCTAAAGACACCGAGCTGAAAGAAAGAATTCTGAATGAGGCTCACAATTCAAAGCTATCTATTCACCCAGGAAGCAGTAAGATGTACCAGGATTTGAGAACCAGGTATTGGTGGTCAAAGATGAAGAAAGAAGTTGCAACTTATGTTGCAAGGTGCGATACTTGCTGCAGGATAAAAGCTATACACCTGAGACCTGCAGGACTGTTACAACCATTATCAATCCCAGAGTGGAAATGGGAAGAAATCAGTATGGATTTCATCACCGGCCTTCCCACTACTCAAAAAGGAAATGATTCTATCTGGGTTATCGTGGATCGGTTATCTAAAGTGGCTCACTTCATACCCGTTAAGACTACACACCGCCCCCATCAGTATGCAGACTTGTATATCCAGAATATCTTGAGGCTACATGGGATTCCGAAGCGGATTGTTTCTGATAGAGGACCCCAGTTCATTGCACGTTTTTGGGAACAGTTGCACAAGGAACTAGGAACTAAGTTGGTCAGAAGTTCTGCCTATCACCCCCAAACTGCAGGACAGACGGAGAGAGTGAATCAGATTCTGGAAGATATCCTAAGAGCTTGTGTTCTATCGTCAAGAGAGTCATAGGAGAAATGGTTGCCTCTTGCTGAGTTTTCATATAACAACAGCTACCAGGAAAGTATAAAGATGGCACCTTTTGAAGTTCTATATGGACGAAGATGCAGAACCCTGGTTAATTGGGTTGAATCAGGAGATCGAGAATTTTATGGGTCAGATTACGTAAAGGATGCCGAAGAGATTGTGCGAACAGTACAGCAACATATTAAGGTAGCACAATCCCGGCAAAAGAGCTATGCCGACACCCGAAGAAGACCCTTGGAATTTTAAGTAGGAGATTATGTTTACCTCAAAGTCTCACCCATGAGAAAGGTCCAACGTTTTGGAATTAAGAAGAAGCTAGCACCTCGATATGTGGGACCTTACCGGATCATAGCAAAAAAGGGAAAAGTGGCATACGAAGTACAGTTACCCCCAGAGATGAGCACCGTTTTTCCAGTGTTTCACGTCTCACAATTGAAAAAGTGTCTTCGAGTTCCAGAACAAGAAGAAGTTCGGATTCCAGATGTCACCATCAGATCGGATCTGGAGTACTACGAGCAGCCCAAGGAGATTTTGGATACCAAGACCCGAGAGACTCGTAACCGAACAGTGAAGACTTACAAGATTCTCTGGAGCAATCACGGACCCAACGATGCGACATGGGAAACTGAGGAGTACCTACGCGTAAGCTATCCCGCTTTTGTTAAGAAATGGTACGTAACTCAAATCTCGGGACGAGATTTCTTTTAAGGGGGGAAGGGCTGTGACACCCTAGTGTCAAGCACTGCATTAGGAACTTCATTAGCTACTAATGGAGCATAAGCAATGCATTGCATCATTTCATGTGCATATGAGTGCTTTTTGCCTTTTGTTTATTTATTTGGATTTATTTATGTAGGGGATTTAAGTATGGTTTTCAGAAAAAGTGTCTTATATGAAGGTTGTAGAGAAAAATATTTTGAGCAACTTTTATGTTTGGGTCAAAACCTAGTTTGGAGTTTTTGAAACTGTTTTTGAGTGGTCAAACTTTGAAAAGAATTTGGAAAAAGAAAAAGGAAAACGATTTTTCCCGGCGCCAACCCTTTCGGCCCAACCCGCTCCCGCACTCGCCCGCGTGCCGCGCGCGCCGCGCGATGCCGCCGCTGACACGCCGCGCCGTACGCCGGCCGCAACCGCCACGTGGCCGCCGTATCCTGCCGAGGATCCTCGCCGGCCACTCCTCGCTCGATCCTCTCTCACCCGAGCACGCAAGCTATCTCCCCCGGCCACTCTCCGCTCGCCTCGCCTGCCGCGCCCGCTCGCCGTGCACGGCATCGCCCGCGTTGCCTCGCCGACCGCGCCGCCGTGGCCCGCCACAACCACCGGTCGGTCAAGCCGATCAAAACCCCGAGCACTCCCTTCACTCCCTCGCTCACCGCGCACACAACTCCCACTCATTCTCGCTCTCACTCCCTCTCCGCTCCCACGAACTCGCAAGCGTCCGCCACCCTCGCCGACCGTTCGCCACCATCACTCCCCTCCGCCGTTCCGGCCACACCCGACCACCACCATCCAATTCCTCTCGCCAGCCTCTCCGCCTACACCGTGCACACGCCGTGCGCACGTTGTCGTCCCCGACCAGGCCCCATCACCGCCGGAGGACGAAACGCCCCCTTCGGTTCATCGTCGCCACCGCAGAGCCCGCATCGTCGTTCCTCCCCGACACGACCTCCAGCGTCTACCTCCTTCGCCGTCAAGCACCACCAAGCCAAGGCAAGGTGAGAACACCACCTAGCTTCAACACTATCGCTCTCTCCCACCCCCTTCTTCCCCGGCTGAGCGCCATGGCCGTCCGCCGCGGCAATGCACGAGGCCAAGCTCTCCTGGAGCCATCCGAGCCAAACCGACCCACTCACGTAGCTCCCTAGGGTTCACAAAGCACTGCGCACGCGCCAATTTCTCCGGCGACCGCCGGACACGGCCAAGCCGAGCCTCACCACCGCCACCGTCCGCCATGGCTCGTCGCCGGCGAGGTACGGTCACCCTCTGGCCAAACCAACACCACCGCTTGATGCGCCTCATTGAGACGAGTCTATCGAGCCTAGCCTCTTCGCCGGCGACCTCACCGTCGGCGAGGAATCGACGGTCAAAGCCGTCCCCTGTTTTCCTCTCTCTGACGGGTGGGTCTCATTGACCCACGGACCCCTCGAGCTAGGCCTCGGACGGGCGAGCACTTTTCCGTCTCGCCCGAGCCTCCGAGCTAGGCCTCGGACGGGCGAGCATTTTTTCCGTCTCGCCCGAGCCTCCGAGCCAGGCCTCAGACGGGCGAGCATTTTTCCGTCTCGCCCGAGCCTCCGAGCCAGGCCTCGGACGGGCGATTGGTTTTCCCGTCTCGCCCGAGCCTCCGAGCCAGGCCTCGGACGGACAATTGGTTTTCCCGTCTCGCCCGAGCCTCTGAGCCAGGCCTCGGACAGACTTTGTCTTATCATCTCGCTCGAGTTAGGCCTCGAGCGAACCCTCGGGTACCGTCTCGTTCGAGCCGGGCCTCGAACGAACACACCCACCACCGTGCGCTCGCGCCACGCTAGGGTCGAGTTGGACCAGGATCACGCCAGCCAAGTCGGGAGATTTCAAATGTTTTTCTTTTAGGGTTTTATTTTCCAGAGATGCTTGTTATTTTTTGGGTAGCACGTTTTACAAATCCAAATGGAGTGCTTTCAGTTTTGCTAGTTTGTTTATGAGTAGATCTACCATGGAAAAATATGAAAGTATTTTTGGTAGAAGTTTATTTTGCTGTTTTCATTTATTCAGTTTATGAGCTTTTGTTTAGATAAATGGTTATATATGTTTTCTGGTTGAGATAATTCTTGGAAAATTTTGTGTAAGTTCATTATCCTGTTTTACACCTGTGAAAAATATGTGATGCACTGTTTGTGTGGAAAAAGTTTCTGTTACGGTTTAAAGTCTTGTTTAGCTGATTTCTTGGAAATAGTGTTAAGGTGTTTTATATGTCAAAATAAAATCTGGGAAGATTTTTGTAGTCTCTGTTCATGACGTCCAAGCTAATAAAAATGTAAGCATGATCTGTTATGTGAAGAAATCTGAAGTTTCTTTACAAATGTGCTTTTTGTGTTTTCCTTTAGAAATTCATGTAAGAAATAATATAATGTTTCTGTTCATGGAACTTTCTTGATAAGTATAAAATATGGAGTAGAATCTGAGAAAAATATAAAATAGAGTTTTGCACCCTTTTCCAGTAGGGTTATAGTTCAAGTGGTTTATATTGCAGTAGATTTGTTTATTTTGTGTAGGCTTGTAGGTTTAAGCTCTGTCAGTAAAATTTCTGCAGTAGAATGCTTTTGAGTAAAAAAAGCCAGGAAAATTATGAAACCTGCTGTTTGGCATTTTTTGGATGAGGAGCTAGTTCAAAGTACCTTTTGAGTAGTCTATTTGTTATTTGTGCATCTGCAGTTCTGTATTTTATTTTTGGCTGGAAAGTGTTGAGTGGAGTTCAGCAACTGTTGTTTACTTTCTGGAATTCTTGTGGATTTTTCTGAGTCCAGAAAAGTGCACTTGCAGTTCAAACCTAAGTTTCTTTTGAATTATTTATTCATCGTCGCATACAATAGGATCGACCCCTCCGGAGCCCGACCAGGAGCCAGAGACAAACGCCGAGCAGCAGATTCCGGAGCTCCAGCAAGCCGAGGAAGTCGACCTCGCCAGCGACACTAACTTGCCCGAGTGCCCCTCCCACGAGGCGTCGGTCTTCACCCAAGGCAAGCCCCGGAGCATACTAAGTCTCCTATCTTTTGCAATTAAAATTACTTGAGTCCTTTTATATTGTGATGCATTAGGTTTAGGAGTTGATTGAATCCTACTTGCTGCATTATCGTTCCTTGATTATTGATTATTACCCGCCTTGTTATCCTATTACTTTTATAATGTAGAATTGCTTAGCCTGCTTAATAAAAGTAGTTGTTAAGGATGTTTCCGTAATACCCTGATGGGTAGTTACCGGCTCACGGTTGGCTATATTTGCTATCGTGGAAAAGAACCTGAGTAGTAATGAAATACGGTCAACTGGAAGGCAAGGCACAAGTTTGGAAACTTGGGGTAGTCCGTCCGTTGGATCGTGTAGGTTTGTATCGATGTTGGCCCTCGTTCATTTTTGAACGCGCCCTTTTACTTAGGGATATGTCGGTGCTGTAATCATCGACCCCAAAGCCGGTTAGAAGCTGTTCGGGCCGGTCTCAACCCGTGTCATGCCCTCTAGTTTGGAAATTACGATCTGCCGCGTGAGGCCATCGCCAGGTTCCAATTGGGCGGTCCGTGCTGTGAGCCGCGACGATTACCACCACGAACAAGCATCGAGCGGTTGCCCAATGCAAGGACCCGACGGGGAAAGTGTGGGCTGGTATTAAAGGTCTCTCGTCAGCTGATTTGGAATTCGATTCGAGTCGCCGTCTCCCCCGGTTAGTGGGAAACTATGGCGAGCTTCACCACGATACAACTCCATGTGATGCATTAAGGTTCAACTAAAATGTGGATAAGTCAACTGGATATGGTTATATTATTGCTTGATAGATTCAGGTGAGTGCTCTAGTACAGGACCTAGAGTTTAAGGAATAGGTCTAAAAATGGCAGCTCATCATTATCATCGATTACCTCTTATCTTAAATTGAGCTTTTTCGCAAATTCAAGATCCCAGCTCCACCAAAAAAGGCCTTGCATGTACTTGGTGTCTTTATTTTCAGTTGGACGGGTAAGTCTAGCTGAGTACATTCCAGTACTCAGGGTTTATCCCGTTTGTTGCAGATGGCCAGGTCTACTTCGGCTATTGTAAGCACTGCATCTACCGAGTGGAAGGTGATGAGGAGTAGGCCCAGGGCAGGGTCGTCCAGAAGCTTTTCCCTTTTCTTTTGCTAGACTGAGACTACTAGTGGCACAGTATCTTAAAAAGGGAGGAGTGAGTTGTGTCGAGTGGTTTTATCAAAACAATGTTTTATTTGGACCACATGTGTAGTGGTCGTGTTTCAAACTATTTCAGCTTCCGCACTTTTAAAATTCAGTATTGTAATTACTCCGTTTTAAATTACGCACTCTGATATTTTAAATTCGGTTTCATTTTCGCTTTGTTGTATCTTTACGAATGTAATCCTTGAACGATGCGATCCTGTATGATGTATGGTGTTAGAAATCCTTCGAGATTTCCGGACTACCGGGGTTATATGTGTTCAAGTATGAGTCAAGGTCAGACGGATTTGACTAAGATAATACTTGAGCTCTTATAATCAGGGCGGTTCCGCCACAGAGGGAGGGTCCGGTGTGGTGGTTCACATCGTCGTCGAGGTGCCCTTGAGCTCCAGTGAGGGAGGCAATGGCGATGGCGGCTGTGTGCTTCGTGAGGGAGAAAGGAGGGTTGGGGCACGGGTAAGGCTTCTTGTAGGCTGAGGTATGGGTGGTGGTGCGATCTTCTAGCGGATCGGATCGGGGACGCGGGATTGAGTGCGAGCGCGAAGGGCGGAGCGGGGGTTGGGGACGGACCTGACAGACGGGCCCCGCCTGTCAGCGAGAAGCAAGGGAGGGAGGGGTGCCGTTGCTGCGGCCTGGTGCGGATGGTGGAGCGGGCCGTGGCTTGCGCTGGGTCGCGAGGGGAAGAGGGGAGGACGGGCCGGCGCGGAAGACAGAGCGGGCCGAGGCCACGGGGAAATGGAGGGAGGTGCACGCGGCGTGGGCCAGCCGCAGGCGTGCGGGAAGAGGGGGGGTGGGCCGGCGGGGCGCGGCTGGGCTGGAAGTGGAGATAGGGGAAGCCCAAGCCATTCCTTTTCCTTTTCTTTTCTAAAACCTTTTCAAATTTATTTCAATTCTAGATTCAAATCTGTTTGAAATCAAAACATCTTTGCAAATTTTGTAAACATTTTTCGTAGATTTTGATACAAAATTTGGAGTTTCATTTTGTAAAATTTTCTAAAACCTTTTTATTTTACTTTCTAAATAGAATAAAACCGATTCGCCCTATCGGGTTTTAACAAAAATTATTTACCACACAATAAAAATATGCAATGGCATGAATGCAACATGAAAATGAATAAATAAAATTTTATTTTCCTCCACTATTAAATAGCCAACCTATTTAATTTCTAAATATTTAATTAATTTGGGGAAAATTTAAATTAGGGTGTTACAGCCTTGAAAAATGCAGAAGACTTAGTCCGCCGCTATCAGTCATGTCAATTCTTTGCCAAACAGCAGCACGTACATGCACATGACTTGATCTGTATTCCTCCATCATGGCCCTTCTCATGCTGGGGACTAGACATGGTGGGTCCTATTAAGCGTGCTCCAGGCGGATTCGAGTACATCTACGTCGCAATTGACAAATTCACCAAGTGGATTGAGTACATACCATTGATCAAGTTCAATGCATCCAAATCAGTACAATTCATGCAGAGCATCTTCCACCGCTTTGGGATGCCACATAGAATCATCACCGACCTTGGGTCCCCTTTCACGGCTATTGAGTTCAAGACATGGGCGATGACTGTGGAGTCAAGATAGACTATGCATCAGTAGCCCATCCACAATCCAACGGACATGTCGAACGAGCAAATGCCCTCATCCTTGCCGGATTAAAACCAAGGCTTTTTGACCTTCTAAAAGATCATGGCGGAAAGTGGGTCAAAGAATTGCCCAAGGTAGTCTGGGGGCTACGGACACAGAGAAGTCAGGCGACAGGCCAAACTCCCTTTTTCTTGGTATATGGCAACGAAGCAATCCTTCCGGCTGACTTAATCTGGAACACCCCACGAACAGAGCAGTACAATGAAGGCGAAGCCAATGATACCAGGCGGCTAGAACTCGACAGCATGGAAGAAGCCCGAATAGCCGCACTTTTTCAGTCAGCAAGGTACCTTCAAGGGATGAGGCGCCACTACGATAAGAACGTCCATCACCGCACCTTCCAAGTAGGTGACCTGGTCCTCAAGAAAATTCAGAATACCACAGGCCGCCACAAGCTCATGAGGGCATAGGAAGGACCCTACATAGTATCTAAAGTAACAAGACCCGGGTCATTTGAGCTAGTCACTGAGGATGGTTCTCCTTTGCCAAATTCATGGAACATTGAGCATTTGAAGAAATTCCACACCTAAGGACTATGCTACAAATCAGGCTCAGGGCAAATGTACCCAATTTTATGCATATTAATAAAGTTTGAAGCTTACCAGCAACAAGAGCTTTATTCTTCCATTACACTTTATCACGACTATTTAGTCAGATAAAGCCTATCAATCATACAATAAGCTTTAGCTATTGTAACTCACCGACTAATATATAATATTACTCGGATAACTTGGTTGAGCGAAAACCACACTCGAGTTACGAGCTCCGAGCTTAATACAACTCAAAGGACAGTACGGTCTAATACCCGGCTGCCAGCCTATAGCGAATATGGTGTCTACAAAAATAGACACCAGTTCCTATAAGGTATAACAAGGTTGGGTAGTACTCACCCTGTTATATGTTTACTGGACAGAGGTCCACCCACTTTCGCACTCAAGTTACGAGTACCAAGAGGATATGATTCACCGAGAAGGAACCATTATCACGGTCCTTCAAGAGGTGCTTGATCAATATTATCCCTTGAACAAGGGTACTAAGAGTAGTACTCGGGAGAGACTAAGATCTCTATACGATCGTTAGAGAAACGAAGTCACATGACCCAAACCAAGTGCTAGAGAGCACCTGGATAGACTGGTCTAATAAGACGCCTGGTCATACATCCACATCAAACAGAAACAACCCATTGACAAGAAGTTTCTTGCAATGACGAGTTGAACTTCACAGAAGACGCAAAAGTAACTAACACTTTGATTCTTCATATTCAATAATACTTGTCTATAGGGAATACAAGTTACGGCCAAAGCACTAAACAGGATAAACTACTCTACAAGATCCAGAATCTGAGAGTACTCCTCCGCTATGGGCGTAACCTCCTCCGGCATTGCCACAAGGTCCTCATCACTCTTGCCTTCGGGGAGCATCATAATAGACGACAGATCGAAGGTTGGTAGATGCAGCTGCAACATCGCTAGCAGACCCTACACCACCGAAGTCGCCATGTCCTTGATATACTGAGCCAGCCGCCTGGGTGCAGCCTTGGCCCGATCAATCAAGGACTCGTCGGCACCTTCAGGGCGCGGGATCATATCCAATACAGGCTCAACAGCAACCTCCAGTGCCTTTAGTTGTGCTTGAACCGCCTCAAGAGCCTCCCGTGACTCCTTTGTCGACTTCAAAGCCTGCAGGAGGTCCCGGTTAGCACCCTCACATATCGATCTGGCTTCTTGAAGAGTACCTTGTGCATTAGCATATACCTCTTCAAGCTCTGCCTCCTTCCGGTTAAAAGCATTCTGCCACCCAGAAGCTAGAGTATTTGCATCTGCAAATTCATCAGTCGGATAAGTCTCATAAATCTGCAAAGGCAACATGAACTCGGGACAATACTGACAACTTACCAGCTAGCTGCTTCTTGGAAGACTTTTTGAGCTCCTTTAGCTTCTGCTCCAAGGCGACATTTTTGGCAATAAGCGCAATCTCTCGAGTGTTGGCAGCATCGCGCTCATCAACAACAACCTTGAGGCCGCTTTGCAACTCATTGATGCGGCTGTGCAAAAGCTGAGTGGCTACCTTCTGGCTAATTTGATCTTGGGTGATGTAGTCTTTGAGCTCTTGATTCTCACGAGACATCTCTTGATGAATCCGAGTGATTTGCTCCTTGACCTTTACATCAAAACCCTGCGTAGAAACAATACTGTAAGTACTCGGATAAGACTACAACATATGAAGAGGATTTCAAAAGAATCACCTCAACAAATTAGCGAAGCGCCTCGGCAGGTGCCCTCACTTGCTCACTCAACTCTTTCAGCCGGGTAAGGTCCTGGTCATATCCCATAACGTCCAACGACGGTCCATGGCGCGAGGACTCGGGGACACTCTCGGACCCTCCCTGCGGGCGAGTGGAAGCTTCGGCTCGGACGTCTGCCAAGACCATCTCCAGAGTCAGTTCGTCCGGCTGTCAAGTGCGGAAAAACCACTCATTGATTACTCGGTCAAACTCCAATTGAGCAGGAGAATGGAAGATTGAAAAGGGCACACCAACCTGAGGCAAAGGGAGAACATCCGCTTCTGGCGCTACGTCAACCTGGGATCTGGACGGAGAGGAGCTGGGCAGAGGATCTACCTGGCTACAGATTGGAGGGACGCTGGACTCATCTTTGTTCAGCGTCTCCGGCTCCTCTACTGCCTGGGTCTCGAGGACAGCAGTTGCAGGTGCTGCAGCAAGCCTCGTTTTCCTACGACAGACAAGCATCTATGTTAATACCAGAGCTATGCGCGTATTAAAAGCAAGTTCATAACTTACTTTACGAGCTTCAACGCCCGCGGCAGCTTCAAGAGCGGTTTCTTCTGGTGTGGGTCAGGAGCAGGAGCTTCTTCAGGGACCGCACCGCTGGAAGCTCCCTTGGCCGTTTCAACATCTGGCACAAGCAAAGATATAAGGCAAGGGTTTATTAAAATCCAAAACATAGTAGGACTACAAAGTACTCGGGCTTATCCTTACCCGGAGCACCCATATTACAGTGCTTTTCAGCCAACTCTGTTGACAAAAGTATTTTTCGACAAGCATGGCGATTACCAGAGCGAGCCTTCTTTGGGACAGGTTCCCCGGCTTCTTGCAGTGGAGTCAGAGACCTCTTCCGGTTACTTTTGGCTTCTGGATCTATGAGCATGATATCAGAATCAGTTGTATCTGAGTCAAGCCAGTCAAAGTCACCGGGAGGGCTCGACTTGCTTGGGAGGTCCTCACTTCTGATGGGACCCCCGAGAGCGATGCCTCCGCCTTCTTCAGTCGCTGGAGGCAGAGGAGGACAATCATTGTTATCTCTCCCCTGGCCCTATAAATAAGAAGCAAAATTCAATCGCGTCAGAAGGATATCTACAAAAGAATCTCAAAAGACGAGCTAGCTCAACGAGTCACCTAAGGAGGAGGGTTTATAGCGGAAAATGTTGTCATCACCGGAACAAGATGTTCACGGCTCTTCAGCAGTCGGTTCATTCGCCTCAAGATCTCGTGATCAGGCAGTTGCTCGGCCTCATGGCGACCGAGGTCCATCGTGCCCAGGTACTCGAAGCCAAAGTTGGCTCGCTGCTGGAGTGGATGGATGCGGCGCGCGATGAAGTCTTGGACGATGGTGTACCCGTTCAATCCGGCGAGCTTTAATCCCTCTATCATATTAATGAGAGGTTGGACAGTCGCTACCTCCTTGACGGTAATCTTCTCCTTCCATTCCTGACACTTTTGCGGTGGCCATCCATCATATCGGCGAAGGGCTGGTGGCGGGTTACCCATATAAAACCACCCGGCAGCCCAATCCCGGACAGACTCCGACAACTCTACAACTATGTATTGACTAGCTACCTCTAGCCTAAGCTGGATGCTAGCCCCTTCGAATACCTCTACGCTAGCATCGCTGGGTTGACACTTTACCTAGAAGAAATAGCGAAAGAGAGTAAAGGAAGGGCAGATACCCAGAAACGCTTCACACAGATGAGTAAAAATCGCAATATGGAAGCAGGCGTTGGGAGTGATATGGTTGAGAGTCAAACCATAGTAATGGAGCAACCCTCGCAGGAAGTTAGATGCTGGAAGTCCCAATCCCCGCTCTACGAATGACTTGAACATGACTATATCTGTGGTGTTGGGGGCAGGAGCGCGATGATCCGTCGGTACCCTCCATCCATCAAGCGACTGTGCTCGGAGAAGTCCTAGCTGCGCCAAGTACGCCAGCTCCGTCTGCCTGGTATCCAGCATTTTCCACGCCAAGACATCAGTAGGCGGGCAAGGATGGCGCAGTCTTGCAGTGATGGTGACCTTAGTCTTCTTCTTCTCTGTGGCAGATTGTCTCTTGGGACCCATGTTGGTGACAAGAGATTTCTTACGCATCAACTGAGGATTAGCTAAAGGGACTCTAACTCTGAAGGCAATGGCTTGATGAAAGCGTGAGGAAAGCACAGGGCCGATGGCGGCTTATTATAGATCTGTTTCGGCAACCGTTCGTCTTTTCAAACGGCGTTACGAAACCGTTCAAAACCCTAACGGCTGGGAAAACGTTTTGGACGGCGTCAGCAAACAAAACAGGCTTCCTTCTTTCACAAGATACGTTTAGTACTCGGGGAACAAGACAGAAGACTCGGAAAATATTCCAAGTACCCGGATCTTATTTATTATTACTCGGAATTACAACAGAGATACATGGCAACATCTTGAGATACAACAATTACCAGCACAAGTACAATCAGGATGTAAAACGCTACTCTATTGTAATCAAGGTACAGAGTCTTGATGCCTAATGCACCAAGGACCGGGTTCAGTGCGACGCAGTAAAGTAGACACAGAACTTTGGGTAGACACTATCTTTTCAGTGCATCCCAATGTGGACCTCCAGCACCACCCCAGTACTCAAGGAACTCGGGGGGGAAGACCATCACCCTCGTCGCCTTTTGACAACCTGTGACTCCGAGGTTATCTATGAGTGGTAGTCACAAGAGTTCTTCTAGGCGCACCTCTGTATCCCTCTGCTCGCGACCACTTGGAAACCACCCTCGCAGATGGTCCCTTCACAAGAGTTCTTCTAGACACCTTATCTATCTTACAGAAGGGAGATACCTGGGGTCTCGGCCATCTCCACTATTGCTCCTATAATATTCATGGAAATAGAGGAAGTCATAAACTTAAAAGGATATTAGTTCTTCGCTTCCCAGGCAGGGTATTTATAGGCGGATTACTCTTGGTCTATGGACTTTGTCTACGGACTGAAGGATCAAATAATTCAACCGATGCACTGTAGCACATGTGAAGCCTCGCATTGATGATGTACTTGATTCCCATGCGCACTTCAAGAGAAAGACGACAAACTTTGCAGTTGCAGAACACGACAAAAATCTTTAATATGTACAGCTGGAATAGTCATTGGTCAATTATTGCTGTTTCCATAGTAATTTTTATTTAGTGGGGGGTTATAAGGGATGTCTGTTGAAAACATTACCCACCTAAAGATGAACATTTATTACTTAGATGGAATACGCAACACACCTGTGACTGGTTTTGGTTTTTCAAGACCTTTATGGATTACTCGATCATATATTTGGAAGACCCCAAGAACCGACTACTCACTACTCGGAACTTAGGCTCGGGGGCTACAGGGTATATACCATAAAGGAAATGTTTTTTCTTACCTGAGGTTTACTCGGAAAAGGCTCAAAAGATCCTCAAAGCTATTATAAATAACAAGAGGCTCGGGGGCTACACCCTATGGGTGCACTTTTTCAAGAAAAAGTGTACGCCATGGAAGTTCTTTACCTACGGAGCACTTCAAGATTTCTCAAGACATTACTCGAAGATTCTCAAAGAGAAACCATAAGATAACGTTCTGAGGAAATGATGAAGAGCTCGGGGGCTTGACCGACCAGGATGTCAAAGATATCATCAAAAGATGTTACTCCGACTAATCCCGGATGTTGCGAGAGATGCGAAGACTTGATACCGAAGCGTATTTGGATTAGGACTCTTATTGTAACCTAGTTTGAGTTCTTAAAGGAAGTCTTGTAATTAGAATAGGACTCCTCTGATGTAACCTACTAGGACTCGGTCTGTGCTATGCTTCACCCGGATATATAAGGGGAAGCAGGTGTGGGCTCCTATCATCGAATCTTGAATCATACACAAGGCACACGCCGCACTGGACATAAGGTATTATGCTATTTAGCGGCCTAAACCAGTATAAATCGTTGTCCCTGTGTACTCGCTGAGTTCTACGAACGCCGATCCCCACCGAACAAAACCGTCTGAGATTACTCAAGATGAGTTGCCGGTAACAAACACCGACAATGTCATACTCATAGATCAAGAACTTAGAACTTTTGAAATTTATCATCTCTTGCTGGCATATTGTAATTAGAGGGACCATGGGCTATCTTTCTTTTTCTTTTTCATATTTTTATCATAATGCTTTTCCTTCTTTTTTTTCTTTTTGAGGTAGTCGGACACTTGTCCCTTTTTATTTGCTCCTTTTATACTTTTGCATAGTCACATGCCTCTAACACAATACTACTTCGGAAGAGTGAATCTTTTAATAAAATGTTCTTGATCTCTAGAGCATGATAAATTTCTCAACCATAGCTAAAAACGTAGAACAAAGCAAGTAGCCTTATCTTAAAATCATATTAATGGCACTAGGTAGGAATTTATGTTTATGTCATACAAGATCTCATCATGTGTTTTTTTAATCTTTTCAAAGAGTAAATCTCCAAACTCTAGCATCTCTAGGAATTTAGATAACAACAGCTCAAACCTTCTTATATCATTCCCACAATTACCTAGACTTTAGGTTTCAGGTTCAGAGTTTATTCAAAACAGCTTTGTCCAAAACTCAAGAAAATTTAAGGCTGAACACTAGGCACTTAAGAGGGATTACGACAGAGCACTATTCATCATTTTCATCATGAGCAAAATTAAATTTATATCCACTTAGGCATTTATTCATTATATACTATATTTATTTAGTTTTATAATAGTCATTCATCTTTTTATGGGTTTTTATATATATTGACCTGAATCTAGCTAAAACGAACTAATAATAAAATAGTCGTGTACGATACTTATCATGATAACTGAGGGTGCTCTCCCCCAAGCTGGATCGTGACGTGATCTTTTCCCTAGAAGATGAGTAGACCATCAGCAGTGGCTTAAGTCCCCTCTCTTCTTTATTTCCTGCTGAACTTAAAAATAGATAACCACAACTAGTGGAATTTGATTAAGTGTTAGTGATAAATATTCATTTCCCTTTATCTAGTTGTCTAAAGCTCTTAAGATCATTTATGTTCAAGCAGAAATTCAAGTCTTTTTCTTTTCATATGAGCGATGCACAAAATAATATGTAGATGTAATTATTATTTTTTTTATGCTACACAGCGAAGACATTATGGGTTTGAACACACCACTAAACTGTTCTCATGGGGCTTAGAGTTTTTTCTCTTTTTATTTTCTTTTCTAATGAGATATAATTTGCTAAAAAAGTAAAATATGCAACTAGAAGTAAAATGATATGATTAGCTATGTACTTAATTTATTGCTAAAAAATATGGATAATACCGAGTACCTTCCGGCGGAGGATTCGATGTTCTATAGTCGTCGAATCAAAACTTCTTGCACGCTCTTTGTTCTTCAGTGGGTGCGTCAGCGATCTCGTGCGTGAAGACCTAGTTGCACTTAGGAGAACTCTCTTTTTCTTCAAGTGGTGGTGGACTTGTCTCCTTTGGTTTAATATTCGCCTTCATATTCTTAATGAGTGTGGCTGATCATTTACTTGAATCCCTTGATAGCTAGATGTTCATCACTCTCTTGAGCTATAACCATTATGATTGGCTCTTGACTGGTCGAAGATCGTCGTGTTGTAGTCTTAGCCTTCACTAAAGATACTGTAGGCAACTATCCCCGGTAACGGCCCAGGAATGCTTGTTGGCACTTGCTAACGTTGTTACTAGGAGTAGACTATGGAGTCTATCCCCGGCAACGGCGTCGGAAATGCTTGAAGCGAGACCGGTCACTATACCTAAAGGAGTGGAGCTAAAGCAGCTATCTACTAATGCCAAACGGGGTTGTCAATCCCGACACTAGTAGGAGCTAGCAGAGAGAATGCAATCTACCAGGAGGAGATTCTGCAAGCGCACAGAACTATCGTAGTAGCACTTCGCCTGGGAGTACCAGGTGTCGATTTATTTGATCCCAGGGGAAGGCTAGGGTGGTGTATGAGTGAGTGGAGGAGGAGGGGATGAGAGAGAGAAGAAGAAAAGAGAAAAGGGGGGAGAAGAGAGGCTAGAAAGAATATATGGGTGGATAGGTAAGGATGAAATGGATGGCTAAGGTAAGGTGGATGGATAGGTAGTTAAGGGGTAACTAAAGGATAACTAAGAGTAACTAAGATAACTAACTACTAACTAATAACTAATCCTAGATAACCACAAGCAAGATAACTACGAAGCGAGACAGTTACGAAGCAAGGCAGGCAAAAGACAATAAAGCAACTAAGTTGAGTATAGTTTTATTCCTATCTTGTCAAGTATCGAGGCGTACTACCTTTACCACTTACTTAGGTTGAACGCTAGCACAACAAGCCTTACTGTTAAACTGGGCCAACTACGTGGTGGAATTCAAGGCGCACAGGGCTGTCACCACCTGCTTGCTACCACAGCTATCCGGGGGTCCAGCCGTATCCGAAGGTAAGTCTATAACTAAGCACCACGCTTAACTATATTCTAACTATCTCTATCCTAGCTTTGAATAGAGACACCCTTGCGAACGTCAGAGCAAATACTTGACTTAATAAGATAAACACTAAACAAACTAAGCAACCTATTGGCAAAGATCAAACACTAAGCTCACTAGAGATTAACTACTATGGCTAAGTGAATTGAACTGTAGGATAGCTAGGCACTCAAGCAATCAATCAAGTATACCACTCAATACTGATAAGTAGAATAAAGTAATACTTGAAATGTTGAACTAGAATATAGTAAATGCTTGAGTAACAAGAGCAAAACCTAAACTGGAGATGAAGGAAGACTCTTCCCAGCTCCAGAACCGATCACTCGCACGCCTCTACTCTTGAGCTAAGCCTTGAGCAGCGCTACCGCGAGGGTGAAGAATACCTTGCTCTACTAGCTACCTACTTGCCTAAGCTCTCTAAGCTTCTAAACTAACTCTCACTTGCTTCTCTCGCTTTGCTTCTCTTGGAAGTGTGGGATATGAGGGATATCTTGGGTGTGAATGAAGTGATGCCTCCGGGGGGTATTATAGCCCAAGTGAGTGCGGGGGTTCTTATAGGCGGCAGCCAACCGACCTAGGGTTAGGTCAGGTGGCGGGCGCCACCCCCTACTGGCGGCCGCCAGTCCCCTGGCCGTTGGATGCAACGGCATCCAGGTGGTTGTCCAAGGCGTTTGGAGGTCGATTGCATGTCCTACTAGGAACCAACATTCTGCCTTGATCCACGCCACTCCTCCCTAAGCCGTCTGATGCCACTGACCTAGTGACCAAGGGCCAGGATTTGGCCTTGGGGAGGTCACATGGATCAGTGATGTGGCAGGGAGTGGCACTTGGGCCAACCCAAGTGGTGGGCGCCACTTAGAGGTGGCGGGGCGCCACCCCCCTTAGGCCCATTTGGGCCCTGCTGAGTGGGCTTGGCCTCTGGTGGGTCCATATGTCCAAATTTGGTTCAAATCCTGCATTCAAATAAAATTCTATGAACATGTGGAATTTGGTTAGATTGAAACCTATTTGACTACATTTCATGCCTTTTTGGTGGACTTTAGGGTCAAATGTTGATGGTAAAATGGGTGTTTAAGGACCGTCAACAGTCGGCATCATAGTGGAATTCCTATCTTCTGTTGAAACTTAGATAGACAACAAAGCTCGTGGAATAGATTAAGGGTTAGTGAAAAACTACACCTTAATTATTCTTTAGAGTCTTGATTTATTCTTTCAACACAAAGCAACAGAGTTTGAATTTCCATTTATGTATGTGACTCAACGATGGTGTAATAATTGTTTTATCACATATGTATCAAGAAAATAGGAGGTAAATGTCAAACCAACATTTTGAAGTGAAACATTAATACTGTAAGCTAGCAACATCCTCTAGATTCGTGAAACTTTGGGAGACCACTCTTTGTACAGTGTGTCCTAAAACTAAGGCAGAGATCAAGTGCATAAGCTCTGCTAGTGAGAAAACACCAATAGAACCAAAACTTCATTTACTCTACTCTAACCTTAGGCACATTTAATATGATAAGATTGGTACTTTGTACATTGTTTCATTCTTAAAACATGTGTGATGAAATTAGAAGAGTGAGCATGAATTTGACAACGATGGTTGAGTTGTTCAAGACTAAGTGATTAAAAGAGTGATACTGAAAGAACAAAGCTTGTTGAGTTTTATAGATTGAATTATTAAAGTTGTAACTCAAACATTTTGATTCTTTTGATTTAAGTGCAGAGCAAGACCAAGGGAAAGCTTTTGTAGAGAATGATCACTTACCTTAAAAATTACCTTCATCATTGAAATGCAGTGGCGCCATGTGATGAGGGATAGATGATCTATCATGACCCTTCCTTTTGTTTGAAGCTTCTCCTTGCATCTTGAGCTTGTTCCTGAGCATCTTGTCTCCCGTGTTGCACTTTATCTTCCTCAACCTCTAAGCTATCCTTTTTATCTCTCCTCATGAATTATGTTTGGACTTATTGCTCCACTTATTATTTTATTCCTGAAAGCATTAGTGGACAATACATACCCAAAGGGATATACAAGTAATAACAAGGGTAGTGTTGTCATAGAACTAAAGTCACTTTTATGCTATAGAGAAGTTAATCTTGGCATTTTAATTAGCATA
The DNA here is from genome assembly GCA_009763385.1 of Coix lacryma-jobi var. lacryma-jobi. Lineage (NCBI taxonomy): Eukaryota > Viridiplantae > Streptophyta > Magnoliopsida > Poales > Poaceae > Coix > Coix lacryma-jobi. The sequence continues at coordinate 97,885,319 of CM019830.1, read as the reverse complement.
TAACTTGTATACCATATTTTATTTACCTTCATTGTTCACCATTACTTCTTCTCTAAAGGATTAATTTTTATTTTGTATCTTAAGTTTGATTTTTAAGCTTAGAATTTGTAATATCATTCAAACTTAAAGAGACAAAGTAACAGTGAGTAGAGAGATTGGAAACCAGTGTGTCGGGATGTTGACAGCTTCTTGATTAGGAGGATGAGCATGGTTGTAGAATTTTTGGAAGAGCTAGCCTTCCTCCCCACACTCAGACAAAGGCAAGTGTGAATGTTGAAGCATCCCTCACATTGTATTTGCAACTCCCATGTTCTCGGACATTGTTCACCCTGCAGTGGTTAGTGACAAGAATACCCGAAGGGAACTAGTCCTAAGAACATAATTATATTTTTTTAATTTATTTTTTTAGTTTTTAATTTTAAAAAGTCATAAGATAACTACCGATTGACCTCTCAGCAAGGGCTCACAGTTTTAGGTTCGTTGAGCAAGACCTTTCTTTAATGGACACATACCAGAGGGAATATATAAAATTGAAAAACAGGTTGTCCACTATTAAATTTATAATCCTTATCTATGCTAATGGGTAGATGGATTTGGAATTGTTTTAGCATAGACATGATTCATCATAGTTCATAGACAACTTGGTGGCCATATAGTTTCATGGATCAAGGCAAAGGTAGCTTATAGCAAAAGACAAAGTGAATATTCTTTGATACTCACAGTTAGTGATGAATGAGCCATGTCTTTTGTGTGAAGTTGTTGGAGCACGTCCTATGCCTTGCTTCATCTCAGTGTGAGTTGATCTCTTGACTTCCCCATTTCGATATTGTGAGATTTCTGCATGGGTTAGTCCAACAAAATAACCGATATCTAATAGAGAATACTCTTGGTTCAAAAATCAAACTAGACGTCATGTCTAATTTAATCTAGGAAAGCATTTTAACCTAAGCACCACGCTTATTTTAGAAAGCCTTTGAAAGTAAGATCAACACCTAGACTAAGCACCATGCTTAATTTAAAAGATGTATGAACATACTCCAAACCTTAAGCATACTATAGTAAATAATTGTGGCATAAAAGCACTACAGAGATTCACTTTAATGGAGATGAAAGAGTGTGATCAAGGTGAGTAGTATAGTTATATATATATATATTTCTTTTTTTAGATGCACATAACATGAGTGGATGCAAGTGATAAAAATTAAACATGTATGAGAGAACATAAACTAAATGGAGTGAATGTATGATGATATGCAAAGGATTTAATAAGATAACTACTCATCAATTTAAAGTCCATGAGCAAGACTGACTCACCTCGATTAAACTTACCATGACTAACAATGGAATTGTGAATGGTACAACGTCTGGTGTCATCACACGTCATGTGCTTTAAAACTTGTAACGTTGACCTTCTTCGATCCTTGTGGGAGTTTGTCGGAAAGTCAAAGTGACAACAATTGTCTATACCTTATCTGGTTGATTCCTAACAAAGTGGTTGAATGGATCTTGAGGCTTGAGCAAAGCCTCTGGACCCGCAACATAGTTTGTCGGAAGTTCAAAACCAGTCATACACCTCACCCTGCATAAGATCAAAACTATACAAAGCCAGGGTGAGCTTGTTTGGATAAAGGGTGAATAATATATCTCAATTATCACATGTGTAAGAGTTCTCCTAGATGTTGAAAATGTATTCTAGCTACCGTCCTCATTCATGTCCCCGGCAACGGCGCCAAAAATGCTTGTTGACACTCCTTAATGGAATCACTCTAAGATAGACTTCATAAACAATAACCTAGTGAAGGCACTAAGAAGTGTACGGGACACTACTAGCATCACTTAACGTCAAGTTGTTATCCCCAACATGAAACTAGCAATGTGATTATATCAAAGCACTAACTCTAAAGATAAATATTTACCCGCAAGCGCACAGATAAATACACCCGTTGTAGCAGCATTTTACCCAGAGATGTTCCAAGTATCGTTATTTATATTTAGCACTAGGAATGAAGTGAGATAAATAAGGACAAGAGCTACTCTACACATGTGATAGGAGAATTGAGAACAAAGTAAGAACACACTCCTTTATCCTAAACAGGGATCGGTCACAATAATGAGGTACACTATAAATGATAAAAGATCAATCTATGATAGTTCTTAGAGCATTTCAACTTAGACAAGGCATGCGGATTAGAATAGACATTATAAATAAGTATTCCTAAGTTATTCTAATTATAAGTTATAATATACATTGATTAGTGCAATTATATTTGGCAATCATTGGCTAGGTTATCCCATATTCATATTCAAGAGGCAACTCTATAGTAAAGGTGCCAAACAGAGTAACCCCTAAACCATGAGTTAACTGAGCCATACGATTCCTATATTTGGGGGGTGGAATACAAAGGACTCAACAGGCCTGTCATGCCCACGATCTACCACTGTACCCGGAACATAGGGAGCATTCACAGATAAATAGTGTATAGGCACCACACCTACACAACATTTATCACCCACCCATTGTACTTTAAGATGAGCGCTATACGAACATGAGTATAAACATGATGATAATCTATCTATGCCAAATATATAATCAAAGCATACTACAAGCAGTATAATTAAGAATATAGTAATTAATGTCTTAGTCATATCAATTATATCTAAACTATTATCAACTAGACTATGAACTAGCACACAATGATGAACAGTATGATGAACTAGAACACGTAGATGAACTAGAGTATGAACTAGAACACAAACTAGAACTAGATTAAGAACTAGAAGATGAACTAGACGATGATCAATGAAGAACAATGAAGAACTAGAAGAACAATTATGAACTAGAAACATAATTAGATCCATAATGTTGATACAAGAGAGAAGATCTTGGGTTTACCGAGCCTTCTTGCGACTAGATCCGGAATCCAAGCGAAGCTTGCCTCTTCTAATTCTAATTCTATCTAGCTATGCCTAAGTTGATGTGGCTCTAAGGAAATTAGGGTTTCTGATTGATCCTCCTCCTCTTCTAATGACTTGAGATATGATGATGATGGAGAGGGGGGTCTGGGGTCTGGTTAAATAGCCCTGGGCGAGGAACCGTGGCCCTTGGATCAAACCGACTTCACGTAGGGTGGAGATGCATCCTCATATGCGCTGGAGGAAGGTTGCAGAAGACAGAGGCCATCGGTCCCAGGGGTGACCGACCGGTCCTAGGGTGGGACCGGTCAGTCCCACCTAGCGGCCTCTCAGGGTGTCCCGCCTCATGGTGTCCTCTGGTGTCCTCAAGGTCCTTCTGGAGTATTCCTGACGTGTCGGTTCCGTAATCTTCCGTTGGTTTCCTTCTAGGAGAAGTAATCAGTGCTGGTTTTCGTATTTAGTCCCTGCAGAATCACAATTCACCAATACTCATGGAATATTGTCAATTAAAACCCAAAACCTTTATTGGTGATTGAATTCATGCCCTTTTTATATTTATTTATCCTTAATTTTGATAGATAACCAGTGTCAACACTACATCCATGCTTAGTCTAGGTAAACTACTAGATTAGCTCCGAACATGTGCCCTCCAATCTCGATGGTTGCATTACAAACCATTTGTCTGGATAACACACTACTCCCCACGGAGCTTACGCGAAACCCATAATCCATTTCAGACATTTCATGACTATGCTTTTGTGCAAATGCTTTGCTCATGAAGGAATGCGATGATCCAGTATAAACAAAACAACTGCAGGATGATGGTTAACAAGACACATATCGGCAGTCACGGGCTCTCCTGCACGAGCTTCTTTAGCGGTCATGTTATGCAGATGCGCGGGGTAGTTGGCCTGCTGCTTTCTTTGGGTGTGCAATACCTTACGAAATGCCCTTCTTGATTGCAATTGAAGCACGACCCACGAGCAATAGCCTTGTTCCCAGTGGAACTGCCTTGACCAGCTCGAGATTGCGCTGACGCTATCTTGTACGGCCTTTGGTTACACTGATACTGTTGCTGATTCTTCTTCTAGGGCGGCCTGAAATGAGCTCCAGACGCTGGTGGTCGATACTGGGGACGTTGAGCTGGTGGTCCCCTAGGCTGAGATGGTCAAGAATCTAATGTTCTCTTTCGGACCTTGCTCGCTGCATGCTTGTTGTTGTGATTCTCTTGGATCAGACAATCACTGATAAAGTCATTGAAAACGGTATGAGATGATGTACCCATGGACTTTCCCATCTTGGTATTCAATCCTCTCTTGAAACTGGCTATTTTCTTAGCTTCAGTATCTACAAATTCTGGTGCATAGCGAGATAAGGAATTGAACATACAGTGATACTCTGTGATTGAACGGGTCCACTGTGTCAAATTCATGAACTCAGCCACCTTCATCTAGGTCAATCCTGGCGGAATGTAGTGCCCTCGGACAGCTTGTGAAAACATCTCCCAAGTAATTGGAGCACGGGCATGATAGGTGGTACGATGGTGTCCCCACCAAATCCCGGTCGGTCCCTGCAGTCGATGCGCGGCATACTCGGCTTTTAGTTCCTCAGTGAGCCTGAGCAAACGGAACTTCTGCTCTATGGTATGTAGCCATTCTTCCGCTTCCAACGGTTCAGCTGCTTCCTTGAAAATGGTGGTTTAGTGTCCAGAAAATCCTTGAATGAGCTATATTGGTTCAGCTCAGGGCGCTAGTTGCCATGTGCCAAATTCTCATGTAGCAACGCCTCGATATTGCACTGACTCCCCAGAAATTGGGCAAAGAGTTGGTCTGGAGTGGCTGGTGGAGGAGGTGGTGGATTGCGGTTGTCTCTGTTATCCTCATTACCACCAATACCGCCAGCTCCACTGCGAGTCGTCGTCATCTGCATATGTCGATAGCAAGTGATCATTAGGTGATGTTGCAATAATTGTAGAGAACATTAAACCATGCCATACTGAATCTATTCGGAAAACAAGTTCGCCAAACAATTAAAGAGGCATAATAAATTTCAATCCACATCGCAACATCACATAATAAGATCGCTCATTAACTTAACATGCAATGTCAACATAAGCATCCATAAATGCCCAAACATATGGGACTTTTCAAGGTCTTGCACCACGTGCACATAGGTTCACATCCCACCATTACATCCAACCACCACAACGGCAAAAGATAAAGCGCGAAGGACATGTGACAAAAGATCACCAGGTGCTAATCATGCTATCTAGCCTACTCTCTGTCGACACCATCATCACCATCGTCGCTCGAGATATCCGGAGAACCACTAGAAGAGGCGTGAGGATCTGGGTCCTCCTGAGGAAAGATGGGGTTCCTCTCGTTCTCCCGGCGATGGATCTCCTCATGCAGGCGGTCATTGTAGTCCTGGAGATGGTGAAGCTATAACTCCAGCTCTCCCACTCGAAGCCTCAAAAGCCTATTCTGCTCAGTAGCGCGCATGCCCTCAAGACACACACCTCGAAGGGACTCCTTGGTCTCAGCCATGATCGTGGACAAGAAGGTCGTCATCCCTTGCTGGTCGCTGAGCTGCTGCGCAATATCCTGCTCCCTCTGATGGGCCTGATCCCTCTCGATGGTCATACGAGCTAACTCCGCTATGAGATGGTCTATCTCTGCTGCGTGCTCCTCCTGCCTCCGGTGCTGTGCAGCCATCTCCTCACTGACAATGTGGTCCAACTAGTCGTAGCTGCGTGACAGACACCCATAGGTAGCCATAATTGCAGCCATAGCACTTCCGGCTGGTCCGGCACAATGCTCCCTCTCAAGTGAACTGGCCTCAAGCATAGTGGCTCCCGGCTGACGCCACACTGACAAGTACAGGTCCGCCATCGGAAAGATGCTAGCAGTGGCCTGCGCAACCACCTCGGGGTGATCCTCCATAATGTCCCGAAGAACAGTATAGGCAACCCTATTGGCTCCATCCCACGAGGTCCTACCCTGCAGTGCAAACAACCGTCGACACCATACGTGATCCAGCTCGTCACGGCTAGGCACGTCCACCTCCACTATATACATATATCGGTCCTCCGAGAACTGCACACGGTGCCAGTCGTACTGCGGCTCCGGACCCTCCTGGTTGCAGCACCCTTGAAGGACCAAGAATGCTAAAGCAAGGCGACCAGAGGGGGGTGAATGGGAGCCTAAAAATTTCTCTCAAAACTTTGGCCTCTGTCCCGAAAATCAAACCCCAAAAGCTTTGACCGAAACGTGATGCCCATGACCCTTGGAAGAGGGTGGATGATCCCTAAGATCACAGCGATGCACCACCAACCGAGAGCAAGCCAAACACCAAAATCTTCGCCTCAAGTTCAACCCCAAAAGCCGACTCCCGAACGTAGATGGAAGGCTACGTCGGGAAATCTCCAAATACCTATGCTAACAAGTAGTGAAGATACCTAGAGAGGTTCCTTGGTTTATTCTAGGGCCAAACGAGAAGTCTGAAAACCAAGCAGAAAAGTTGGGAGACCAAATGCACTGAAAAAGAGAAGTCTGTGAAGTCCCGGACTGTCCGCTAGTACGGTCCCGGACTGTCCGGCCCTACTGCGGACTGTCCGCGATCGGATGGCGGACTGTCCGCGATCGGATGGCAGACTGTCCGCCGGCTAAATGTGGAAAAATGCACTGCTGCTGAAGCAGCTCTGGACAGTCCCGAACTGTCCGCGGGTTGCAACGGCGGACTGTCCGCCGTTCAACCAAAAGCAAAGTGCCCGAGCCACGCAGACACTGATCTGACTGAAGCCCGATGCCCGGACTGTCCGCGGCTCACTGGCGGACTGTCCGAGAACACACAGTGAGGGCAATTTCGGTCGCCCTTCATCCAAATCTTCCCAAATCAAATTCCCATGATCCCAAACTTAGAGAAGATGATCACAAGATAGTTAGGAGACTATCCCCAAGAAATCATCCGCTCAAATCGACTCAATCAACGGGAAATCGAAAGGGAAGGTGGATGAACTGAAAAAGCGCCACGAAACATGAATTGACCCGATCTACTTGTTCGTGAGGAGTTAGATGAATTCCTTCGGTGGAAATGATCTCCTCACATCAAATAACAAGTTGGTTCAAGTGGATTCGAAAAAGACGCAGCGTAGAGGGAGATCGAGTGATGGGAAAATCGTGGAGAAACGAAGAACGCAAAGAACAAATTCAAAACAAGAATCAAACCACGAATTTGCAATCATGTGGCTACCACATGAGACAATAGTGAGATTACGGTCTCATTTCCTTAAAATCTCACGAACACAGAGGTATGATTGTCTTCTCTGCGGATCTCAGTTAGCTACAGCAGGGAATGGGAGAGAGGAAACCCTAGAATGAAAATAGCAATAGTTGAGATAGTTTGGGAGGTGCGTGTCTCCCTCTACTTATCCTAATTCTAGTTCCCACTCTACCCCTACTAATTACAGAGCGAACCAGCTAAACCCTAAGGTTATTCTGGACCAACTCGAAGTAGATGGTGATCCGACGGCCACGCCCGCATAATAGGTAGCTTCGCCTCGACACGACCTCACCGATTGCCGCCACGTGCCGCCACCGCTCTGCTCGTCCTTTTCACGGACCTCGCCCCCGGTTTTGAGGCCGAAACCGGGAAACCTGTCTTCGCGACCAACTGTAACACCCCGGTGTTTAATTAATTAAAATTTAATAGAATTTAATAAGAAAATAGCCAAAATCCTAGATGGAGGAAAAATCCTAACTAGATGTTTGTTGCATTCATGCCATTGCATAATTTTTATTGGGTGAAAAAGGAATTTTTTGTAAACCCGATTAGGGCGAATCATGTTTTATTCTATTTAAGAAACAAGAAAAAGATTTATAAAATTTTATCAAATCAATTTCCAAATTTTATTTTCAAAGCATAGGGAAAATATTTTGAAATGTTTAGCAGACTAATTTAATTTTTAAACTGGATTTGAATTTGAAACCCAAATGAATTTGCAACGCTTGAAAAAGAAAAGAAAGGAAAATGAAAAGTTGGCACTAGGCTCCCCATCTGGCCTAGCTGGCCCACTCGGCAGCTCTCCCCTCTTTCTTTTTTTCCTCGCAACCGGACTGCTCTCCTGTTTCGGCCCACCCCACTGGCCACCTCCCCTCCGGCCCGACCCCGCTGGCCCATTTCCGCCTCCGGCCCATGCTTCCCCCTCCTCCGCTCCCAGCCCAAGCGCACCGGTCCGCTCCCGTTTCCTCCCGCGCACGGCCTGCCGGCCATCTCCCCTGTGGACCGTTCCCCCCCCCCCCGAGTGCATCGGCCCGCGCAAGCCGCAAGCCACAGCTGCCAGCGCCGCGCTCCCATCCCTCCCCTCTCTCACTGCAACACCAACCCCATGCGCCAGGACCACCTCTAACCTCCGTGCGAACCCTCCGCTCCAACGCCATCTACGCTGCACCGATGCTTCCCTTGCCGGTCGTTTTTCTCCCCCTCTCGGCCCTATAAGAAGGTGATCGGCACTGCAGCCGCCAGTGTTTTTCCCTAGTCGCAACCACCCCGCCGCCGCCGCAGCAGTACACCACCAGCGGTGACCTACGCCATAGCCGACGCCGTGGTGGAGTCTCTTTTCTTCCCATACTCGCCGCAGCCGACCGTCCGTCCGAGCTCACCAAGGCGCGCCACATCGGGAGGACTCTTTCCTGGGGGAATCCACGCCCGGGAACATCACCAGCGAGTCACGCCGCCAGAGCTCCGAGCCACCGTCACCCCGTCACCACCCGTCACCGGCCCACCCCAACCAGACCACCACCGGCGACAAGATCAATGCCTACGCGCCCTCTGTAAGTTTCTCAGCTGAACCCATCTCGTTCCTAGGTCTCTACCGGCTCCTTGACTATTTCCGAATCACGCCGGCGCATTCGGCCATGGCGCCGCCATGGATTCATCTTTTCCTGACCCCCGAATCGTGATGAGAACGCCATCAAGGCCTAGCAGTGAACCCCACTACCCTCCCCTATCCATGCCGAGGACTCTACTGCACTCTGGGTCATGCCCAAGTGAGCTCAGGAGACCCACCCATGGCGCCCCGCCGTGCGCTGTTGGAATAAACCTTGAGCACCCGCTAACTATAGATGGTAACTTAGATTGATTAGTAACTAAGTATGGCAAGTGACATGTCTAGGCTGTTGGGATGGCAACAACCGATTGTGGGCATACCATGATTGTCTCGGTTAGTTTGTAACCATATATGACTGCATGTATTTTCTTTGTAATGAATAGAAGGACACCAAAAAATGTTGTAGCTTACAGTACCAAAAATTGCTCCCGTGTTCCATTGTGATCGCGTTGTGTTCTCATCCTCATCGGAGTTCTAACAATTGGCATCGGAGCCCGGTTCGCCGCAGCCATGTCTTCCAAGTCCCCGATCAAGCCGGAAGACGGTAATGCCAACGGTGAGAAGAAGGCCCAACCATCCCGGTCACTGCGCCGTCGCCGTGGCCGCTCACCAGGGCGTGGCTCACGCCACCGCTCTAGATCACGCGTCGTCGAGCGCCTCATCAAGCGATCATCCGCAAACGTCGCATGGCCAATGCTCATGCGGACAAATTAATCGGAGTGGGCTCTTGTGATGGAGGTGAACTTCCAGACCCTTCGGGTCTGGGATGCCGTCGACCTCGGGATCGAAGAAGACCCCAAAGAAGACAAGTACCAGCAAGATCGACAGGCCATAGCGAGTCTTCTGCGCTCGGTCCCCTCCGAGATGTGGGGCACTCTCGGCCTGAAGCGCACCGTCAAGGAGGCAAGGGACGCCGTCAAGGTGCTCCGGATCGGCGACGAGCGAGCACGCGACGCGAGCGCGCAGCAGCTTCGCCGTGAGTTCACCGCGCTCATCTTCAAGGAGGGCAAGTTCGTCTCCGACTTCGGCATCCGCATCACGTCGCTCGCCACCAACCTCCATGTTCTCGGTGATGACATCACGGACGCTGAGGTAGTGAAAAAGTTGCTGCAGGTCGTCCTAGATCGGCTTTCCCAGGCCGCGGTCTCGCTCGAGATGTTGCTCGATCTGAACAAAGTATCGATCGAGGAAGTCATCGGGAAGCTGCGCGTGTTCGAGGAGCGCGGCAAGCTGAAGGAGGTCATGGACGCAATGGGGCGCCTTATGCTCTGCGAGGAAAACTGGGAAGCCCGACGGAAAGCACGTCACGAGCAGGAGAGCTCGGGCGGCGGAGCGGGATCCAGCAGTCGTGGCAAGCCATGGGGACGAGGACGCGAGCACGGTGGATCTGGATCCGGGCAGCGTGACGGCCGTGACTGCCAAAACGCGAGTTCCGGCAACTCTGGTGGCAGACGGCTGCCGTGCGGTGACCGCTGCGACAACTGCGGGAAGACGGGCCATTGGGCCAAGGACTGCCGTGGCAAGAAGAAAAAGGTCGCGGCCCATGTGGCCCAAGCCGAGGTGGAAGAGGAACGGGCCCTGATGTACATCTCCGCTGAGCCCGAGGTACTCGTGTCGCCCTCATCCATTCCCCATTCCACGCCTCCGCCGCCGCACACCACGCCGCCGCCGCCACATGCCGTCGATCTGCAGACGCAAGTCCATCTCGTTGAGCAGAAGGTCCACCTCCACCTCGGTTATGAAGGGAAGGAGGACACGGGCCCCGGCGCTGGGTTCTCGACACCAGCGCCACCAACCATATGTCGGGTTCCTACGGCGTCTTCTCCGAGCTGGACAAGGGCGTCACCGGCACTTTGGCGACGGGTCGGTGGTCGACATCGAAGGGAAGGGGACCATCCTCTTCGCCTGCAAGAACGGCGAGCACCGCCGGCTAGAAGGCGTCTATTACATCCCGCGGCTGACCACCAACAATGTCAGCCTCAGGCAGATCGATGAGGATGGCTTCAAGGTCGACATCGAGGCAGGGATCCTGCGCCTCTTCGACCTGCAGCGGTGTCTGCTCGCCAAGGTGCACCGCTCCCCAAGCCGGCTCTACTACCTCGACATGACCATCGCCGCCCCGGTGTGCCTCACCGCGCGCGTTGGTGACGTGGCTTGGCGGTGGCACGAGAGGTTTGGGCACCTCAATTTCAAGGCGCTGCAGAAGCTGAGCCGCGGCGAGATGGTGAAGGGGCTGCCGGCGATCAACCACATCAAGCAAGTCTGCGAAGACTGCGTTCTCGCCAAGCAGAAAAGAGCGTCGTTCCCACAGGCTGCCATGTACCGGGCGAAGGAGGAGCTTGAGTTGGTCCACGACAACCTATGCGGGCCCATCAGACCATCGACACCGACCGGGAACGCCTACTTTCTTCCTGCTGGTCGACGACATGAGCAGGTACATGTGGCTCACCCTGTTGCGCTCCAAGGCAGATGCACCGGCGGCCATCATGACGTTCCAGGCCAAGGTGGAACGGGAGACTGGCAAGAAGCTCAAAATCCTCCGGACTGACAACGGAGGAGAGTTCGCCTCGGTGCAGTTCGGAGAGTACTGTGCCGATGAGGGGATTCTTCGACAACACTCTGCGCCATATACTCCACAGCAGAACGGCGTCATGGAGAGGAGAAACCAGATGGTCGTGAACATGGCGCGGAGTATCCTGCGTGCACGGAGCATGCCAGGCTTCTTCTAGGGAGAGGCGGTGCACACCGCAGTGTACCTCCTCAACTGGTTGCCAACGACCGCCCTCGACGGCCTCACACCGTACCAGGCGTGGTACGGAAAGAAGCCACCCGTGCACTTCCTGAGAGTGTTTGGGTGCATCACCAACATCAAGCACCTCCGACCGCACCCATCCAAGCTCGAGGATCGCGGCCAGAACGTAGTCTTCATCAGCTACGAGGAGGGAGCAAAGGCATACCGCTTCTACGACCCTGCCACGAAGTGTGTCTGGGTCGCGCGCGACGTCGTGTTCGACGAGAACGCGCGCTGGGACTGGGAGAGCGCCGTGCCAAGTGGTAGTTCTGTGCCGTTCACCATCGAGGAGGAGTACGAGCTGCGCCGTCAAGAACTGACACCCTCGACGCTGCACACCGCCACGCACTGGGAGCCCGACGCCACCAGCTTCTGGAATGGGCTCGCCTGCTGCAGCTTCGACATCAAGCGAGGCGCCTTCGCCTTCAACTGCCGCGCTGAACACCACCAAGGTGCTGCAGGTGGAGTTCGCGACGCCGCTAAGCGTCGACCCGAACCTCGACGCAGACGACGACGAGGACCTGGAGCACCGGTACAGGACGCTCGAGAACGTCCTTGGCACCAACACCGTGCCTGGGTGGACTCACCGCGACATCGAGGAAGCAGAGCTGCACAATGTTAGCGTGGAGGAGCCCAAGTCCTTCAAGGATGCCGACGGCGATCCAAACTAGAACGCGGCAATGGAGGAGGAGCTCAAGTCCATCCGCGACAACAACACATGGACCCTGGCTGATCTCCCTCGAAATCAGCATGCCATCGGGCTCAAGTGGGTGTACAAGGTGAAGCGTGACGAGAACGACGCGATCGTCAAGTACAAGGCGCGTCTCGTGGCGAACGGGTATGTGCAGCGCCCTGGCATCGACTTTGAAGAGGTATTCGCCCCCGTCGTGCGTCTGGAATCTGTGCGCCTACTCCTCGCCATTGCTGCGCACTTCGGCTAGGGCGTCCACCATATGGACGTCAAATCGGCGTTTCTGAACGGCGAACTCCAAGAAGAGGTATATGTTCAACAGCCTCCCGGCTTCATCGATAATAAGAACAAGCACAAGGTGCTTCGCCTCCGCAAGGCTCTGTACGGGCTCCGTCAAGCTCCGCAGGCCTAGAACCAGAAGCTCAACGCCTCACTGCTCGGCCTCGGCTTCAAGCGCTATATCGACGAGCACGGTATGTACATCCGTGGAAACGGTGCAGGGCATCTGATCGTGGGCGTCTACGTTGATGATTTGATCATCACTGGAGGCGATGTGGGAGCTGTCAACAAGTTCAAGGCTCAAATGATGAGCACCTTCCGCATGAGCGACCTCGGGTTACTCTCCTACTACCTCAGTCTGGAAGTGTCGCAAGGAGCAGCCGGGATCACACTCCGATAGATTGTGTACGCGGCCAAGATCCTCGAGAGGGCAGACATGGCCGGCTGTAACGCCAGTGCTACGCCCATGGAGCCCAAGTTGAAGCTGCACAAGGAGGGAACCACACCGAGCGTCGACGCCATGGAGTACCGCAGCGTCATCGGTAGCCTCAGGTACCTGTGCAACTCCAGGCCAGACTTGGCTTATTCTGTTGGCTATCTCAGCCGGTTCATGGAAGGACCACGCCAAGAGCACTTTGTTGCGGTGAAGCGTGTCCTTCGGTACATGGCTGGAACGCAGCGGTGGGGGCTGCACTATCACCCAGGCAAGAAGAACGTCGGCGTTCCCAAACTGCTGGGCTACTCAGATAGCGATTTTGCAGGCGATGTGAATGACCGGAAGAGCACCAGTGGGCTGATCTTCTTCATGGCGGGAGGAACGATTGCTTGGCAATCGGCAAAACAGAGGGTGGTTGCTCTGTCTTCATGCGAAGCTGAGTACATCGCCGAGTGCAGGAGCACTGTGCTGAGTGTGGACATGGGCTGGCTGGCACGACTGCTGGCTGAGCTCGTTGGAGGAGCAGTCCTCGCACCCAAGCTCATGGTGGACAACAAGTCTGCCATCGCCTTGATGAAGAACCATGTGCACCATGACCGGAGTAAACACATTGATGTAAAATTCCATTTCATGCGGGAATGTTGTGATAGGAAGCTGATCGATGTCGAGTTCATTGGTACTGAGTTTCAGCTAGGCGACATCCTGACGAAGGTGCTTGGTCGAAGCAGGTTTCAAGAGCTCCGTGACGGGATCGGCATGAAGAAGTTAGAGTAGTTGCTCAAGGGATTAGGAGGAGATTGTTGGAATCACTACAACAGAATTGGGCTTTAGCCCCGGTCGGCAAGGGCCTTTAGCCCCGGTTGCCGAGCCGGGACTACGCTTCCAGGACTAAAGGCCCCTCTAGTCCCGGCTCCGGTCACCCGGGCTAAAGCCCCCCTTTGGTCCCGGTTGGTAATACCAGCCGGGACTAAAGGGTGCTGCCAGCGGTGCAACGCAGCAGCACCCTTTAGCCCCGGCTGGTATTACCAGCTGGGACTAAAGGGCCCCCTTGTTTTTCCTTTTTATTTTCATTTCAGTTCTGTTTTTAGTTTTGTTTATTTATTTAATAGGTCTTCCAATATATATTCTTTGCTGCTAATATATATAATTTATATATATTAGCAGCATAACAAAAAAGCTTATTGCATGCAATATAATTGAACTATAGAACTACATATATATATATATAAATATATGTACATAAAATTACAAGCAATTACATATAGGAGTTGTCCAAATATCTATCTACACAAGTTGTACTCCAAAGTTAGTACTGTAAACCTATTACAAGTTGTACCCCATCTAAAGATCTACAGGGCATACAAATGATCATCATTATTTGGAATCAACTTCTTGTTGGTATTATAGTAGAACTCGCCGTTTGGATTTATGACTTGTTCCCGAAGAAATCCTGCTATTATCTCTTGTTTTGCTTTCAATTGGCTTGTAGGATCACTTTTCGCTTCAACCAGTCAGTCTCAATTGGAATTAAAGAAGATATTAGTTATATCTATATTATCAATATTAAGTCTATAAAAAATGAATAGAAACATGTTACGTACTTTGATGATTTCTTCAGGAATTCTATTTGATTCTATCATCATGTACTCGCAAACATAGAATCCGCATAAGTTGGTACCCTGTTTTTGTCTCAAAATCCACTGTAGAATGAAAAGATTGATCTCCTAAAAAGATATGATATATGACATGATATAATAAAGATACACGTACATTGACGAAGGTGCAAACTTACTGGTAGTCGTGGCTTTATTGTAAGTGGGGCCTTATAGTGACTCATATGTTCCCGAGCAATGAATTTTTCCAAACCCTAATCCGGCCAATGAAACATTAATAGTTGGATCATTATTTAATTAGTATATATATATAAGCTTAGTGTATACTTTAAGCATGCAAGCTAGGGATCAAAAAATTACCTTTGGAGGATTTCTATCATATATTGGTCATCTTCTTGCGGTTGCTCAACGAGTCATAGATTAACACATTGCTGTGTTTGAGATCGATGACCATCAGTATCCAGTGATAGCTGTTCATACACATGATATATATATATATTATTAGGGTTAAGTAAAATAAAATGTGCACATACTTATTATTAACTATATATGTCTCACGTACTTAAAGTTGTATGGGAGAGAATTCTTTCTTTATCTTTTGGTTCACGAAGAACCTCATGAGATTCATACACAACTCATCGCTCCAAGTCGCTGAAGGGTTGGAGCCTTGAAAACAACATATCGATCAACAAACCCAACAGAATTGTCATGTTTATCTCTGAGCTGAGTCATCTGATACCTGCAAAATATCGAGTCGATCCACAAGTATGTGTGTAAGAATACTACGTACTATATACACATACTAGAGAGTTCAATGAAAACTATAAAAGAAATACTTACAAACAATAGCAGCTAAGGAGCGATTTGTCCAGTGCGTCCATATGACATAGCTGGTGTAATTCCTCCATCTGGACTAAGATTAGGTCATCGCCACGGAAGTAGTGATGGTTTCGATTTCGGACAGAAATCCAATTGACATCACCGTCTTTAGAAGCCTCCATGCACCATTTGTTGATAGCAAACATCTGCGTACCAAGTACATGTAAGTGATTGGGGTTCATTAGACTCCTGCCCGGTGCAAAATTTCTCCTCCATTCATCAACTACTTCTGCTCGTGGAAACTCCAGCCTAGTAGCAATATTTTCAATCGTGTCGTACGGGAGACCACTGTCAATGAAATTTTTTTCAATTGAGTCCATCTCAGACAAAGTGGTCTCTCTAGATTTCCGCTGTACTCTGCCCATGTTTGAACCATACTGATTTTCCACAAATAACGGGGACAAAGGTCTTGATGTTTCCCTAAGCAATGGAACACTCTTCCCACTTTCATCGTGTTGGATTGTTGTTCTTTTGCAGACTTCATTAGAGACCGTTCTTAATCTGATTTTCACAGAGCCTTTCGGGCTTCACGCATCTTGATACCATGTTGTTCCACCCTTTTCCTTAACTTCTGTGGTTTTAACAAGAGGTAAGGCTTCTCCGGGTTCCTCTTCGCTTTAGCAGCGGCCCTTGATTCCTCTAAAAAATTTCGCACATCTTTTTTCACCATAATTTCTAACTCCTCATCAGTCTTTTCATAAGCTAATTTCTCCTGGGCTTTTTTTCCTGATGCAGGAGCCTTCTTAGGGCCTTTGGTGGGGCCTTTGGTTCTGTGGCGGTGGACCGCTTCTTAGGGCCGCGCGGTGGAGGCGGCGGTGTTGGAGCTCGCGTTGGAGGTTGTGGCATTGGAGCCCACGGTCGAGGAGATGGTGGGCCCGGTGGCGGTGTTGGAGCCCATGGTGGAGGTTGCGGCGTTGGAGCCCGCGGTGGAGGAGATGGTGGGGCCGGTGGCGGTGTTGGAGCCCGTGGTGGAGATCTTTGTGCAGGAGATGGGGTTGAAGTTGTGTCCTCCAACACATCGTCACCGCCCACAGCACTCTGATGCGCTGGGGAATAATGACGAACTGGACTATAGTTCCTATTACGCAAAACAACGAATGATGTGAGCACCCAACTAATATATACATATAGGAAGTTAGTGTAATAAAAAATGTTTCTCGTTCACGCGCACACTACCTATGGTGAGGATCTTGATCAGTAGAAGGAGGTTGCGGCGGTGACACTCCAGGAATAATAATGAAGCGCTTGCGCCAGCAAATAAATGTCTTCTCCGCTTCACCTAAAGTCTTCTCCCCATCTCCCCCTTCGATTTCCAGTGCCACGCTGCAACAACCTGTCTCAACCCTATCCACTGAGACGCTAGCGTATCCGGCTGGCACTGGTTGACCATGGATTCTTGGTGTTCTTGTGCGGTCGATAGGGTTTACAACACCGACAGCCACCTTTTTCGTGGCATTTCCATCTAGAATGTGCAGCTCACAAGTAGTAAAAGGTTCTTTAACATCATCCATGGGAAAGCGTAGCTTGGAGCCATCTTGAATGGTTGGTACTTCCGTGGAGGCACAGCTGCTTTTCATCTGACCTGGGGGGCTAATGTTCGCTTGAGGCTGTTGTGATGATGTACCTTGCCCACTCGTCATTTGACTAAGTGCCGCTTGCACTTGCCTTTTGATTTCCTCATGCATCCATTCTTCACGAGATTTCTCACGCTCTTGTGTTTGAAGAACATACTCCTCCAACTTGAAGAGCCGCTCTGCCTCCTCGTCCTTCTTTCTCTGGCGGCTTCTGTAACTTTTTCGATCCGCTTCGAAGGAATGCAGCCACGAAACGGCCCCAAAGCCTCTCGTACGCCCACCGTGCTCAGGATTCTCCAGCGCGTACATGAGTTCATCCTTCTCTCTGTTGGGCTTGAACTCGCCAGCCAACACCGCACTTCGTGCTTGAACTAGCCTCTGTGCTGCTCTTGAAATTTGCGGGCCCTAATCAAGCTCCCCGTCATTAGGGTTTATGGTTCCCCCATGAGCGTAGAACCAATTTCGGGACCGTTCACTCCAATTTCTTCTTATTGTCTTTGGGACTACCCTCCTGGCAAGCATCTTCTGTTCCTGTCTCTCCCACTTTGGAAGGGCAGTCTTATAGCCACCTGATCCTAAATGATGGTGGTATTTCTTCTGAGCTGCATTCTATTTGTTTACTCTGACCCGGGCCTCGCTCTCTTGTGATCTTTTGTACTGTACAAATTCATCTCAATCGACCCTTATCTTGACATACGCCTTAGAGTTGAAATCTGGCGTCTCGTTCTTCAGCACAAACTTGTGGTACAATTTCTTCTTCCAGTCCTGAAAAAGTGTGGCCATTTTCTTCATTGTCCACTCCCGAATTCGCCTCAGCAGCTCCTCATCATCCGTGTCGAACGAGAAATGAGATTGGATGTCATCCCAGACTAGCTGCTTGAGAAGATTGGAGACATAACTGATCTCGGGAGTACTTCGCCTCTCTTTCCATTCACGGGCACCTATCGGAATCCGATCTCTCACAAGGAACCCACAATGAAAGGCATATTTTTGTGCATGGGGTCCTAGTAGTTGGCCTGTAGCCATATCGAATTCGAAGATTACATGACGGTCCTTCAACGGCCTCTTCGGCCCTCATTTTGGTCTGTTCTGCCCCGTCGCAGACGTCGATCCAGAGGGCTACATATAGGTAAAGACACGAAGATGAAACCCTAATACAAGTTGAAATAAAACCTAATCAAGTAATAAAGTAAATACCTCGCCTGTATTGCCTTCTTCCATCTCAACTTGTTGTTCAGGGGGATTTTCATCATGCATGGTCAGGTCTTCGTAATTCAATAAGTATTGACTCCCGTCATCGTCGTCGGCGATGATATTCATCATTTCCTCCTCCATGTTCTCATTTGGGTCGACCATTTCTGTGAATATTAAAATATATATACAATATGATCGAACACTTAGAGGAGCTTTATACATGTATGTGAAACCAAAACCGAAAACTAGGGGTTTAGGGGTTTAGGTTTAGGGGTTTAGGGTTTAGGGTTTGGGGTTTAGAGGTTTAGGATTTCGGGGGGTTTAGGGTTTCGGGGTTTAGGGGTTCAGGGGTTTAGGGTTTAGGGTTTGGGGTTTCAGGGTTTAGGGTTTAGGGTTTCGGGGTTCGGGGTTTAGGGGTTCAGGGGTTAGGGTTTGGGGTTTAGGGTTTCAGGGTTTAGGGTTTCAGGGTTTAGTGGTTCGGGGTTTCGGGGTTCAGGGTTTCGGGGTTTAGGGGTTTGAGGGTTTAGAGTTAGGGTTTCGGGTTTTAGCGTTTCAGGGTTTAGGGGTTCGGAGTTTCGGGGTTTAGGGTTTTGGGGTTTAGGGGTTTGAGGGTTTAGGGGTTTAAGTTTGAGGGTTTAGGGTTAGGGTTTCACTATTTATGGTTTCGAGTTTTAGGTGACATGTAATCGCCAACATTAAAAATAACATATATTTGTAAAGAGGCAATTCAACATTAAAAATATCACGAAGAAGCATATCTGTCAAAATATTTCTAAGTGTAAATAAATGTTTAAACATATCCAAGTGATTTTCTATGGCATTCCAACATGACACATGATTTTCTATGAACACATATTTCTAAGAGTAATAAATACATGTTTAAACATATCCTTGTCACGTGATTTACACACCGTGGACGAGAACGACGACGGCGGACAGCAGCGAGGATGACGACGGTGCGGATGACAGTGGACGGCGGCGAGGTCGGTGGAGCGGTCACCAGGACTACCGGTCGACAGGGCCTGTCACTTTTTATCTACATGTGTAAACATATATTTGTCAGGTTAAAAAAATATATATATGATTTTCCTTTTTCTATAAATATATCTATTCATATTCATTATCTGTATATATCTATTTCTATAAAAAAAGAAATAAAAAAGTTAAATAGAAAATAATATATATTTCTGTAAATATATAAGATTTTCCTTTTTCTATAAATATATCTATTTATATTCATTATCTATAAATATATATCTATTCATATACATTATCTATATATATATATGATTTTACTTTTTCTATAAATATATATCTATTTATATTCATTTTATATATCTCATGTGATCATTTTCTTTATTTTTTACACTCATACAAACACACAGACCACACACACACACACCACACACACACGCACACAGCAGGCACGGCGGCGGTGCTCCCCGGCGGCGGCACATAGCAGGCACGGCGGCGGCGGCGACGACGACGGCGAGGACGAAGGACGGCGGCGGCAACGGCGAGCACGAAGGACGGTGGCGCACGCGGGAAGGATCCCGGGCGCTCTAGAGACGACGTACGACGCGACGAGGCGGGCCGGGCCAGCCGGCGGGAGCACGCGAGGACAGCGAGGACGACGCGGACGGCGAGGACGGCCGGCGCGCGAGGGAGAGGACGACGGTGAGGGCGTGGACGACAGCAAGGACGAGGACGAGGCAGTGGCGCAACACGGCAGACGGCGAGGGACAGGACGGAGGCGGCGGCGAAGTCTGGGCGTCGATCTGGGGAGGTTGAGAGGCACTGTGCCCTATATACCCGGGGGAGCCTTTAATCCCGGGCCGTCTTACGCACCGGGACTAAAGACCCTTTAGTCCCGGTGCGTAACACAGCCCGGGACTAAAGGTTTGGAGCTTTAGTCCCGGGCGGGCTTACGCACCGGGACTAAAGGGGCCTTTAGTCCCGGTGCGTAAGACGGCCCGGGACTAAAGGTCCTTTCCCGCCACAGTTTTGGGTTTTCAGTATTTTGGGTTTTGTATTGAGTTTTCACTATATAAATATGTTGTAATTCTTGTTAATTGCATAGTAAATTGAACCGTAGGCATAAAATTACTTTAAACTAACAGTTGTATATCCTTTAACCTTATTGTATAGTAGTAAATTTTGTAGCATAAATTCTTTTCTTTTTTTATAATAATGAATATAAATGTAAATATCCATTCATATTTGGTTAATGCAAAAATTTAATATTCAATTTGAAAAAAATTATTTAATGCAAAAATTGTTGGCTTTCAATAGAAAATTTATTTTCATATCATTTGGACGTTAATCTTTTGTTTATAACCTAAAAAATCATTGCCCAATTTCGTTCTACGCGACAGATGCAGTAGTTTTAGATTTTTAAATTTAATTTTTTTAAATATATCTTAAATCTTTCTATTTGAATAGAAAATTAAATATTTGATATACTTTCTTTTAAAAATTAGTATGAGATTCTTTTTGCTTTACTTTACAAAAGAAAATGTTAAATTTTAGTATCTTCTTATATGTATTTTGATGATTCAGATCTAGAGAAGCACATAAATCAATAATCACTACTACTAAATATATATATAAATCCATTATCAAATAAATGAAGTCTTAATTAATTAATTATTACATAATATCTTTACAACCCACTATTAAGCGGGCACAACTGCGAACCTCCTCTTAACATATGTCCCTTGGTTATGATCATTCCTTAACCATGGAGTTTCCTCATTGTTTAACAAAATGCTTGGGTCTTTGTTCACTTTGATTGGCGGAATTCGATCATCTCTTTCATAATCACCTGACATGTCTGACTTGTCCTCAATTCTGACAATGTTTCTTTTCTCTGAAACAACTATATGGCGCTTTGGCTCGTTGACGATCGAGTTGTTATCATTTTTCCCTCTTTTTGGTTTTGTAGACATGTCTTTCACATAGAACACCTGACTCACATCCGCGGCAAGGACAAATGGTTCACCTTTGTACCCAATATTGTTGAGGTCCACTGATGTCATCCCATACTCCTTGTCGACTGTTACCCCACCTCCGGTACCGGTCATCTTGACCCATTTACACCGGAACAAAGGGACTTTAAAATTAGGTGCGTAGTCTAGTTCCCATATGTCATGTATGCGGCCATAATATATTTGTTTGTTCCCATTTGGATCCGTGGCATCCACGCGTACACCACTGTTTTGGTTGGTGCTCCTTCCGTCTTGGGCTACTGTGTAAAATGTATTCCCATTGATCTCGTACCCTTTGTACGTGCTGATATGCCACGATGGTTGTCTGGCCCACAAATAAAGCTGCTCATCTATGTTGTCATCATCCTGACATTGTTTTCGCAACCAATCGCCGAAGGTTTGCATGTGCTAACGTGTAATCCAAGATTCACTCTTCCCGGGCCACTTGGATCGAAGGAAATCCTTATGTACCTCGATATATGGATCGACCAATGAGGAGTTCTGTAGAACTATGTAGTGTGCTTTATCGAAGTAATCGTCTCCTGTACCGATATATGTTTTCTTCCCTAGTGTTCCCTTGCCACTGAGTCTGCCCTCGTGTCGCGATTCAGGAACGCCAATCGGGTCAAGGTCTGGAATAAAGTCCACACAAAACTCTATGACCTCCTCTGTTCCGTAGCCCTGGGCGATGCTTCCTTCAGGCCGAGAACGGTTATGAACATATTTTTTCAGGACACTCATGAACCTCTCGAATGGGAACATGGTGTGTAGGAACACAGGACCGAGAATAATGATCTCCTTGACCAAGTGAACTAGGAGGTGTGTCATGATATCAAAGAAGGATGGAGGGACCACCAACTCAAAGCTGACGAGACATTGAATGACATCATTCTGCAAAGTAGAAAGTTCCTCTGGATTGTTTGCCTTTTGTGAAATTGAATTGAGAAATGCACATAACTTCACTGTGACTAGACGTACATGTGGAGGTAGAATTCCTCTTAGAGCAATAGGAAACAATTAGGTCATAAGAACATGGCAGTCATGGGACTTCAAGTTTTGGAACTTCTTCTCTGGCACATTAATTATTCTCTTTATATTGGAGGAGAATCCAGAAGGGACCTTGATGCTGTTAAGGCATTCAAACATGCTTTCCTTTTCTTCTCTGCTAAGAGTGTAGCTAGCAGAGCTTAAGTACTGGCGCCCGTCATCTGTCTTCTCCGGATGCAAGTTGTCTCGTTCTTTCATGCGCTGCAAGTCCTGTCGTGCTTCAAGTGAATCCTTAGGCTTTCCGTAGACACCCATGAATCCAAGCAGGTTCACACAAAGGTTCTTGGTCAGGGGCATCACGTCGATCGCATGGCGGACCTCTAGGACATGCCAGAAGGGTAGCTCCAAGAATATGAACTTCTTCTTCCACATGAGTGCGTGTCCCAAAGCGTCTTTGGGAACAGGTTCGCTGCCCCGTCCCTTTCCAAATACTACTTTCGTATCCTTCACCATTTCGAGTATATCATCTCTGCTTCGGTTACGAGGCTTGATTTGGTGGTCTACCTTACCTTTAAAATGTTTGCCTTTCTTTCTTACTAGGTGGCCCATGGAAAGAAACTGACGGTGCCCAACATACACGACCTTCTGACACTTTTTCAAAAATAAACTATCAAGGTCTTCGAAACAGTGTATGCATGCATTATATCCCTTGTTTGTCTGGCCTGAAAGATTACTTCCTGTTACGAACAATAATGCTCACAGGTCAAAGTGTTCCTGTTTGTACTCATCCCACACGCGTATGCCTGGTTTGCTCCATAGAAGTAGAAGTTCCTCAACTAATGACCTCAGGTAGACATCGATGTCGTTGCCAGGTTGCTTCAGCCCTTGGATGAGCAACGACATCAAAATGAACTTCTGCTTCATGCATAACCACGGAGGAAGGTTGTAGATACATAGAGTAACTGGCCAAGTGCTATGACTACTACTTTGCTCCCCAAAAGGATTAAAACCATCCGTACTTAAAGCGAACCTCAAGTTTCTAGCCTCATCTGCAAACTCTAGGAATTCTCTGTCTATCGCTCTCCACTGGGATCCATCAGCTGGGTGCCTCAGCATATTGTCTACCTTACGGTCTTCTTTATGCCACTGCATCAACTTTGCATTGTCCTTATTTCTGAACAAACGTTTCAAGCGTGGTATTATAGGAGCATACCACATAACCTTGGCAGAGATTTTCTTCCTGCTTGGACGTTCTTCACCCTCTACATCGCCAGAATCATCTCGCCTTATCTTATACCGTGATGCTTCACATACCGGGCATGCATCCAAATTCTCGTATTCCTCCCCACGGTACAGGATGGAGTCATTAGGACATGCGTGTATCTGCTGGATTTCTAATCCCAAAGGGCAGACGACCTATTTTGCTTCGTACGTAGTGGTGGGCAATTCATTCGCTTTTGGAAGCATCTTTTTCATTATCTTCAATAACTGCCCAAATGCCTTGTCGGATGTACCATTCTTTGCCTTCCATTGCAGCAGTTCCAGTGTAGTACGTAGCTTTTTTTGGTCATCTTCAGCAGTGGGATATAGCAATTTCCTATGATCCTCTAGCATGCGCTCGATCTTGACCTTCTCCTTGTCACTTTCACATTCTCTTTGTGCATCACGAATGGCATCACCAAGAGCATCAACATCAGCTGCCGCATCTTCTGTCGCTGCTGCATCTTCTTCACCATCTCCCTCCACTGCATCATCATCAAAGGCACCGTACTGAGCAATAATATCAGCGTGGGCCAATTCTTCTTCACCTTCTTCACCATCATCCATTACAACCCCCTTTCTCCATGCTTCGTCCAACAAATATAGTTTGTTACAAAACCCGACTTCAACAAATGCGTACGAAGAGTCCTTGGGCATGAATATTCCTTCAAATTCTTACAGACAGCGCATGGGCAGCACATGAAACCATCCTGCTTGTTTGCCTCGGCCACACCTAAGAAATAGTGCACGCTAGCAATGAACTCTTTGGAGCGGTGATCGACATTATACATCCAATTGTGTGACATCATCTGCATTAAATATTACAACCATGCACTTAGTAGTTTCTCATGTTATTGCACAACACTCATGACATCACATGATTGATTAATTCAAGCAAGCTTGACTACAACGAAGACTATCGCAGCTAGCACTAAAAAAACTAAAAATAAAATGCACTTAAGCAACATAATTAGTTCGCGTCCGATCCCAACTAAAATAGACAGATCATTCGCTTCATCAGCATGGATGGGCTGCTGCCGCTGACTCACTGCCTCATCACCTTCAGCGGCAACCTCCTGTGCAACCGAATTTCGTACGTGCTGAACGTACTCTTCCTCCCAGTACGAACCTTTACATCTGCCGGTGCCCTCCCACTGCAATTAGAACAAAGAATAAGAAATTTAAACAACATCATCAAGCAAAACCGATACGAATGAACCATATTAATCAAATGCGGGTAAATAATAACCCACCTCATGGTCCGAACACTTGTAGAATATACGACCCTTGTTGATTCCCTCTTTTTTCACTCGGTACTCCTTCACAATCTTCTGCTTACACTCGCCGCAAGCAATGAGAGGTAGATCCGGCCGCAAAAGCTTCGGATCCCGATGATGAGAGGCTGAGGACCCGGTCACGGTTGCCATCTACTATATCCATGCTCATTTTGTAAACTATTACATGCAAATTCCTAATTTTCTAAACAATTATAAATAAAAAAGACTCTAAATTTATCTATTTGTTTAGATAATCAAAAAATATGATATAACAATACCAATTTCCACATTGTCTACTCTCTATATTTATTGTTGCAAACTATTATAAATTCCACATTTTTCTAAAGAAAATAAACTAAAAAGACACTAAAATTCAATATTACTCGTCTGGTATAAGTATGAAATATAGAATGGATACTACCTAGCAGTAGAAAACTATCAAGTGATTGTGATGAACCAATTTAAACTACTCAACTCTCTATGCTTGTTCTTGCAAACTATATATTTTAATTAAATTCCTCTCATATTCAAAAGACATGGTAGCAAATGAAAATAGTTACCTCTAAACGCAAAGAGACGATGACAGAGTCAAAGAAGATCACCAAATGACGCCGGAGACGAAGAACAATGAAGAACAAATGAAGAACAAGCAAGAACAAGCAATAGCAAGCAATAGCAACACCAAGAACAAGAAAGAAGCTCACTGAAATTTGAATGTCTCTGGCTCGGGGGAGGAAGAAGTTGGCAGGTTATAAACCGGGGAGCTTTAGTCCTGGTTTGTATTAAAAACTGGGGCTAAAAAGTGATCATTTATCCCGGGGGAAGCTACAAACCGTGGCTAAATCTTTAGTACCGGTCCGTGGCACCAACCGGGACTAAAGAGTGCCCTTTAGTCCCGGTTGGTAACACGGACCGGGACTAAAAGATCCCTGCCCCGACAGCTCTGCGCAGTAGCCGTTGGGGCAGACCCTTTAGTCCCGTTCCGTGTTACCGACCGGAACTAAAGGGTCTATTAGTCCCGGGCGGCAAAGACACCGAGACTAAAGACGATTTTGAAAATCGGCCAAAGACCCTGTTGTGTAGTAGTTAATGAACCGTGAGCACCCGGTAACTATAGATGGTAACTTAGATTGATTAGTAACTAAGTTTGGCAAGTGACATGTCTAGGCTGTTGGGATGGCAACAACCGATTGTGGGCATACCATGATTGTCTCGGTTAGTTTGTAACCATATATGACTGCATGTATTTTCTTTATAATGAATTGAGCGACACCAGAAAACGTTGTAGCTTACAGCACCAAAAATTGCTCCCGTGTTCCACTCTGATCGCGTTGTGTTCTCATCCTCATGGGAGTTCTCACATGCGCTACACCTCGGGGCCCTCGCAGTGCCTTTCCATGCACCCCAGAGCCCTCCCGGGGGAGTTTCGGCCAGCATCTATAGCGCCGCCGCAAACCACGCCGCCGCCAGGTTTGTCCTCGGCCGCCGTCTACGTACGCCCCTGCGGAACCGTCTCCGACCGGGGAAAAGTCTGGGTGGGTTCACCTCTCTCCTCTCTTCCCCTGTAGCCTTGCCTAGCTTGGCCAAGGGCTCAGCCATGGCGTCCGCCGCCTGCTCTCTCCAAAACAGGCCAGCTGCGCCGCCCTGATCTCCCGCTCCCAGCACCGCACCAACATCACACAGCAACGCACCCGCACAAGCACGCAGAAGAGAGTAGCCAGCCCTACGTGTTTTGCCTTGTTAGCTTGATGACATCATTGATGACATCAGCATGACTTCATCATGATTTATGGACGCTTTCCTTTAGGAAAACAATTCCACAAATACATCAATACACATCATAGCCCTGGTTCATGGTAGACCAATCTCAAAGTATACCACCGGTCTATGAGTCATGGGCCTTGTCTACAACATAGTGTGTGCACACTTTGTGTGGTAGCCCCTCAGCTTTATCATAATTAACCCGCAGTCCAGTCTCTTTTTTCTGAGTCTGCAGTTTCTTTCCTTCTAGACCCTCTGTTTCCAGATATTTGAAGCCCGGTCCAGTTTCCCTTTTAATTCAGATTTTATTTGTTTAAAATGCAAAACCGAGTTTCAACAAATTACAGTTTTGCTATCCAACTTCAAAAGCCCATAACTTGCTCATTTTAACTCCGATTTGACCCGTACAAGTCGCGTTAGATTCGTCTCGTCGAGCTCTATGCAGTAGATCTATTTACGTTCTGTTTTTATACTATTGATCTACTGTTATTTATTTGTTTTGTTTGGACCATGTGATGATGTTTGATCCAGTGAGTGCGAGCTTCGCGGAACCCCAGAATCCAGTCCGTGCCTTCGTCCATTCGACCCAGCCCGATGGCAAGTGTCCTTGAACATCTTGCACCCGTATTTATTTTACTTTTGAGTTTAGATTAGTTAGATCCTGTAGATGCATGTTGTGTCTAAATTTGAATCCGATGCTAGGGTTTACTAGAAATTGATTACATTTTCCTTGTCACCTGGTTTGGGATGATATGGGTAGATGTCATGCTTAGTCCTGCTGTCTTGAGATGAGATGGTTAATTATTAATTCTGATTAATGATCTATGGAACATGTAGACTGGTAACGAGTAGTATGGTGAGTAGGTAAATCCGGCCGGATGGACCGTGTTGGTGGTTTTGTGCCTTGGATTTGGCAGCTCTTATTTGGTTTTTGGTTCTGGGCTTGTGCTAGATTTATCCTGCCTGGATCCCTACGACCCGGTTCTCGAAACCTGTAACCCGGCTTAACAGCGCAACCATGAGGTTTGGAATGGGATGGACCTGGCTAAGTAATTAATTGCCTCCAAGTTGAGGGTTTACACGGGGTCAGATTTGTGGCACAAGAGGGGGCTTCTGCAGTGGTGTGTATATCCACTGTGAGCGGTGAAACCTTAGTGAACGTGTAAAAGTGGCTTGGAGGGAATTTTGTAACGGCCTTGTAGTGCGACCCCGCTATGCACCTTGGCAGTGTTTAGCGTGATGGTGAATGCATGACTCATGGATAACGATGTGCAACCTCTGCAGAGTGTAAAACTGATATATCAGCCGTGCTCACGGTCACGAGCGGCTTGGACTTGTTCAAGATTAGTTGGTGGCTTGGGTCTGGTTCGTTAGGGAAGCCTTATGTGGTCATTAGTCCCATATGACATGGGTACAAAGATTTCTTCTACGCGGGTTACTGCTTGGTACGTGAGTGATTCCTAGGCTCGGGCGCCGACCTGGTGTTTTTATGGAAGCTAGCTTTCTATGTCGTGGCATATGGAACTAATACACATAGGGGGACACTTCGAGTCGGCCTTGTGGGTGGCCTGAAGGACTTCAGGTGTGGTTTGCCTGATGGATTTCAGGTGTGGTTGCTTGGTGTGACTCCAAGTGTTGTTGCTTGTTGGACTCCAAGTGTTGGTTGCTCGGTGTGACTCCGAGTGTGGTTTGCTCGGTGCGACTTCGAGTGTGGTTACTGTTATAGATGGAGACTGTGGTTATAACCTAGTAAATAGGTGCATAGGAAATTTAATAGGATGTGTTGCTTTAGGCGCTTGAGTCAAACAGAGTCAGCCTACCTTTGTTATTAGCCTCATAAGCATATATTTCCTACACTTGCGGAGTACATTTTGATGTACTCACCCTTCTTCGTTGTACCCTCTGCTACCCACCCAGACGCTGGCGACTACGCGTACGAGGAGCAGGAGTATCCAGAGGACGGTGGCTACGACCCAGATGACCTGTACTAGGATGGCGCTACCCTCGGTCGACCTTCTTGTGGAGATGGAGTCTAGATTTCCACGTCTTCTTCATCGTCTTCATTAGAGTCAGTTGTCATGAGAGTTTGTACTTTTTATTTCAGAACCGAGGGTCATTTATGTTATAATGTTCGATATTATTAATAAAACATTGTTTTGATATTTACTATGATGTCGATATATGTATGAATATTGATCCTGGCATACATATATTGTGCTCTAATTTTGTTCTTAAAATTGGGGTGTGACAGAGTGGTATCAAAGCTGTGTTGACCGTAGGACGCTACCCTAGTCAGTCGTCGAGTTTACAAAACTATTTATAAAAGCCTCACCCTATTTTCCCACTTCTGTAGTCTCTCTTTGCTGAAGATTCAAACTTTGTTTTAAAGTAGGTCCTCCAAACTCGTAAGAAGCCCACCATAATTGTGTGAACCCATAGGACGTTGTCTGACATGTACTTGTGCACATGATATGATTTGACTTTTTGTACTGATTGTTGGTGTGTTGCGACTATCAGGTTGCAACGACATCATTTGTCAAAAGTTTTATTATAAAAATTATCTAACTTGGGGTCTTTCTCTGTCTCTCGTCTGAACCCTCTATTCACCCATACCAGCTGATGGATCTAAGGGAAGGTGAAAACTGCAGCTTGAGCGACAAGGCTTATGAACTCTTCCGAATAACACCTTACCGAGGCAAGAAGGACAAGTATCGAAAGTATGTTGCGAACTCTTCTCGTTTTAGAGCTACACCTCAAGCACAAGTCCAGAAGCCCCCTGATGTCCCACCTACAAGCTCAAGTGAAGCTCCTTGTGAACCCCAACAAACAGAAGCACCTTCTCAAGTTCCACAAGAAGACAATCAAGTGGTATCCACGCGAAGAGATGTCAAGACAAAAGGACTATGTTTCTACTGCAAGCAAGGTGGACATTTCATCAACAAATGCCCAAAGAAGCATGAGGATCGCAAAGGTCGAGCCAAGAGGAAAACTCTAGGACAACACCTCGAAACCAAAGATGCTAATCGGGTGATGAACAAGAAAAATGCAAAGCGCCAAACCCCACCCACCTTTCTTTCTAGCCCGAATCTCGGGACGAGATTCAAGTTAAGGGGGTAAATTTGTAACAACCCGGTGTTTAATTAATTAAAATTTAATAGAATTTAATAAGAAAATAGCCAAAATCCTAAATGGAGGAAAAATTCTAACCAAATGTTTGTTGCATTCATGCCATTGCATAATTTTTATTGGGTGAAAAAGGAATTTTTGTAAACCCGATTAGGGCGAATCATGCTTTATTCTATTTAAGAAACAAGAAAAAGATTATAAAATTTTGTCAAATCAATTTCCAAATTTTATTTTCAAAGCATAGGGAAAATATTTTGAAATGTTTAGCAGACTAATTTAATTTTTAAACTGGATTTGAATTTGAAACCCAAATGAATTTGCAATGCTTGAAAAAGAAAAGAAAGGAAAATGAAAATCTGGCACTAGGCTCCTTCCTTTCCCCATCTGGCCTAGCTGGCCCACTCGCCAACTCTCCCCTCTTCCTTTTTTCCCTCAACCGGCCTGCTCTCTTATTTTGGCCCACCCCACTGGCCACCTCCCCTCTGGACCGACCCCGCTGGCCCATTTCCGCCTCCAGCCCACGCTTCCCCCTCCTCCGCTCCCGGCCCAAGCGCACCGGTCTGCTCCCGTTTCCTCCCGCGCACGGCCTGTTGGCCATCTTCCCTATGGCCCGTTCCCCCCTCCCCCGAGTGCATCGGCCCGCGCAAGCCGCAAGCCACAGCTGCCAGCGCCGCGCTCCCATCCCTCCCCTCTCTCACTGCAACACCAACCCCATGCGCCAGAACCACCTCCAACCTCCGTGCGAACCCTCCGCTCCAACGCCATCTACGCTGCACCGATGCTTCCCTTGCCGCTCGTTTTTCTCCCCCTCTCGGCCCTATAAGAAGGTGATCGGCACCGCAGCCGCCAGGGTTTTTCCCTAGTCACAACCACCTTGCCGCCGCTGCAGCAGTACATCACCAGCGGTGACCTACGCCATAGCCGACGCCGTGGTGGAGTCTCTGTTCTTCCCATACTCGCCGCAGCCGACCCTCCGTCCGAGCTCACCAAGGCGCCGCGTCGGGAGTACTCTTTCCTGGGGGAATCCACGCCCGGGAACATCACCAGCGAGTCACGCCAGAGCTCCGATCCGCCGTCAGCCCGTCACCACCCGTCACCGGCCCACCCCAACCAGACCACCGCCGGCAACAAGATCAACGCCTACGCGCCCTCTGTAAGTTTCTCGGCCGAACCCATCTCGTTCCTAGGTCTCTACCGGCCTCCTTGACTGTTTCCGAATCACGCCGGCGCATTCGGCCATGGCGCCGCCGCGGACTTGTCTTTTCCTGACCCCCGGATCGTGATGAGAACGCCATCAGGGCCTTGCAGTGAACCCCACTACCCTCCCCTATCCTTGTCGAGGCCTCTACTGCACTCTGGGTCATACCCGAGTGAGCTCCGGAGACCCACCCGTGGCGCCCCGCCGTGCGCTACACCTCGGTGCCCTCACAGTGCCTTTCCATGCACCCCAGAACCCTCCCGGCGGAGTTTCGGCCAGCATCTATAGCGCCGCCGCATAACACGCTGCCGCCGGCCGCTTCCCGCTGCCAGGTTTGTCCTCGGCCGCCGTTTACGCACGCCCCTGCCGAACCGTCTTTGACCGGGGAAAAGTCTGGGTGGGTTCACCTCTCTCCTCTCTTCCCCCGTAGCCTTGCCTAGCTCGGCTAACTGTGGCCTGTAGGCTATTTACTGCACGTGCCGACGAGCTCCGAGGGCTCAGCCATGGCGTCCGGCGCCTCCTCCCTCCAAAACAGGCCAGCTTTGCCGCCCTGATCTCCCGCTCCCAGCACCGCACTAACATCGTGCTGCAACGCACCCGCACAAGCAAGCAGAAGAGAGTAGCCAGCCGTACGTGTTTTGCCTTCTTAGCTTGATGACATCATTGATGACATCAGCATGACTTCATCATGATTTATGGCTGTTTTCGTTTAGGAAAACAATTCCACAAATACATCAATACACATCATAGCCTTGGTTCATGGTAGACCAATCTCACAGTACGCCACCGGTCTATGGGTCATGGGTCTTGTCTACAGCATAGTGCGTGCACACTTTGTGTCCTAGCCCCTCAGCTTTATCATAATTAACCCGCAGTCCAGTCTCTGTTTTCTGAGTCTGCAGTTTCTTTCGTTCTAGACCCTCTGTTTCCAGATATTTGAAGCCCGGTCTAGTTTCCTTTTTAATTCAGATTTTATTTGTTTAAAATGTAAAACCGAGTTCCATCAAATTACAGTTTTGCTACCCAAATTCAAAAGCCCATCACTTGCTCATTTTATTTGCGTTAGATTTGTCTCGTCGAGCTCTATGCAGTAGATCTATTTGCGTTCTGTTTTTATACTATTGATGTACTGTTATTTATTTGTTCTGTTTGAACCATGTGATGATGTTTGATCCAGTGAGTGCGAGCTTCGCGTAACCCCAGAATCCAGTCCGTGCCTTCGTAGATTCGACCCAGCCCGAATGTAAGTGTCGTTGAACATCTTGCACCCGTATTTTTTTTACTTTTGAGTTTACAATAGTTAGATCCTGTAGATTCATGCTGTGTCTAAATTTGAATCTCATGCTTGGGTTTACTAACTTTTGGGTAGCTTTCTATGTTGTGACATATGGAACTAATACACATAGGGGGACTCTTCGAGTCAGCCTTGTGGGTGGCCTGATGGACTTCAGGTGTTGTTTGCCTGATGGACTTCAGGTGTGGTTGCTTGGTGTGACTCCAAGTGTGGTTGCTTGGTGGACTCCAACTGTTGGTTGCTCGGTGTGACTCCGAGTGTGGTTTGCTCGGTGCGACTCCGAGTGTGGTTACTGTTACAGATGGAGACTGTGGTTATAACCTAGTAAATAGGTGCATAGGAAATAGGATTTAATAGGATGTGTTGCTTTAGGCGCTTGAGTCAAACAGAGTCAGCCTGCCTTTGTTATTAGCCTCATAAGCATATATTTCCTACACTTGCGGAGTACATTTCGATGTACTCACCCTTCCTCTTTGTCCCCCTGCTACCCCACCGAGGCGCTGGCGACTACGCGTACGAGGAGCAGGAGTATCCAGAGGACGGTGGCTACGGCCCAGACGACCTGTACTAGGATGGCGTTACTCCCGGTCGACCTTCCTGTGGAGATGGAGTCCAGATTTCCGTGTCTTCTTCATCGTCTTTGCGAATACATGGGTGTATGCCGGGTCTCTGAGTGATGAGTGATTGTCAACTGGGATGATGCGCATGTTCTTTGGCTTGTGTTGTGCAGGTGTCGAGCACGGATGCAGTGATCGAAGGCGAGGTGAAGGTCAAGTAGAGACGTGCCGTGCCGATGGACCGAGAGTGGCGAAGGGCGGACGTGAGGCTTGGACTGAGTGACCAGAGGCCCGAGGATCAGCTGTGGTGGCTGGCACCCTGCGACGACGACAAGTGAAGAAGTGCGGTCATGTGTTGCCTGAGTCGTGGACTCGGGGACACGTGTCGGTGGATGGGGTGCATGGGAGGTGCATCCCATCTATGACGTCGGTTTGGTGCTAGAGCCAGAGAAAAACCATCGGATGGACGGTTTCCAGGTTTGGGCCTCAAAACCTGGGCGTGGACGGTTTCCGAGTTTGGCCACAAAACTCAGGCTGAGGGTTTCCGAATTTGGCCACAAAACTCGGGCTAAGGGTTTCCGAGTTTGGCCACAAAACTCGGGCTGAGGACGGTTTCCAGGTTTAGGCCTCAAAACCTGGGCTCTGAGGGTTTGCTGAGTTTGGCCTCAAAACTCAGATGCTGGTGGGCTGGTTTCCCGATTTGGGCCTCAAAACCGGGGGTTGGCTGGAAAAGGCTGGTTTCCCGGTTTGGGCCACAAAATCGGGGGTGCAGAGCGAGGGCGGCACGTGGTGGCAATCGGGAGGTTGCGTCGAGGCAACGCTTCGGTTTGTGCGGGCGTGGCCGTCGGATACACCTACCACCGAGTTGGTCCAGAATAACCCTAGGGTTTAGCTGGTTCGCTCTGTAATTAGAATAGAGAGGGGTAGAGTAGGAAATAGACTTAGGCTAGTAGTAGGATAAGTAGTCGGGAGACACCCTCCTCCCATCCATCTCAGTCATTTGCACTTTCGCACTTAGGGTTTCCTGCTCTCCCATCCCCTGTTGTAGCTAGCTGAGATCCGCAGAGAGACTTGCCTCTGTGTACTGTTGATTCTGAGGAAGTGAGGTTGTATCCTCACTGTTGTAGCGGGTGGTAGCCACACGGTTGCAGTTCGTGGTTGTGATTCGCGTTTCATTCGTGTTCTTCGCGGATTCCTTTTCTCCATGATTTTCCCGTCGCTTGTTCTCTTTGCTCGGTTCATCTTTTGCAAAACCATTCGAACCAAGTTGTTCTAGATCGTGAGGCACTTCTTTCCACCGAAGGAATTCTCCTCTAACCTCACGGTCTAGGAGATCGATCGATTTTCGTTTCAGGTCAAGTTTTCTCCCCTCCCCTGAAATTCTTCGATTCATCGATTTGGAGATAGGTTCGAGCCATGATCTCTTAGGGATAGCTCACTATACTCCTTTTGACTCTTCTCACCAGGTTTGATCCATAGAGGATTCGTTTTTGGTGAGATCGAGTCGAATCGGTGGACGAACAGGCTGCTGTCGGGGTGACCGGACGCTGTCCTCGCGTTGACCGGACGCTTCCGGTGGTTGAATGTCGCGTGGCGGTTTTCTCTAGCTGACCGGACGCTGGGTTTCTTGTTCGACCGGACTCACTCATCGCACTGTTCACTCGGCTTGACTTTTGTGACCGGACGCTTGAGCTTTCACCGGACGCTGTCTTCATCTGAGTCCGGTCCAACTCAGAGAGGTCCGAAACAAGACTTTGCCTGACCGGACGCGTCCGGTGCTTGTTGACCGGACGCAAGGTGAGTCCGGTCAGTGCTGTCTCAGCACGTTTTCATTCGCGGTTGGCTCGTTCTTGGTCGGATTCGATTTCCGTCTTTTGCGTTGGCTTTCTAGAGTTGTGTAGTGACCCGCTGTGCTTCTTGGAAGCATCCACCCTACACCCAGGGTCATGGACACTAGCAAGCTCTAGGGTTTGCTTTGGGGGTTGATTTTTGGGACAGTGGCTACTAGTTTCCGAAAGGAAAATTTGAAGCTCCCATTCACCCCCCCTCTGGTCGCTTTCTGGTTGCTTCTCGGTCCTTCAATTGGTATCGGAGCGGGTTAAGGATCTTCCACCTTAGCCGGTTCCAGATCCACAGAAGGCGACATGGATCGCGGCGTGGGCAAACCGCCGTTCTTTGATGGGACGAACTATGCGTATTGGAAGATACGCATGTCGGCCTATCTTCAGAGCATGGGCTCTTCTGTTTGGGATATTTGCAACAGGGATGATTACGTTGTCTTGGTTGCTCGTGTCACTCAGCTTCAGATAGATGAGCACGATGCCAATAGCCGAGCACGTAACGCTCTTTTCTCCTGTTTGAGCATGTCTGAGTTTGATCGAGTTTCTCACCTCCCCACGGCTCATGGGATTTGGGCTACCCTCATGCGTTTCCATGAGGGAACTTCTCAAGTCAAATCTCGTCTCTACGAGTCGCACAAGTGGGAGTACGAGAACTTTCGACACAAGTCTGGCGAGAGCATAGAGAGTTTATTCGCTCGCTTTCAGGTCATTGTCAACAAGATGAGAGCGAACAAGGAGCTGTTGCCTTTTGACGATCATGAGAGGGCTTTGAAGCTTTTGCATACTCTTGATCGGTCAGTGTGGGACTCAAAGGTCCAGGCGATCATCGAATCGTCTAACTATGAGACCCTCACCTGCGACGATCTTTAGTAAGCTCAAGTCTAGTGAGATTGATGCCATGTCGAGGGCTTCTTATGAGAATCCTTCTGGCCTGACTATGGCTTTGGTTTCTGGCTCTTCTAACCCCTCTGGAGGTTTTGCTCTTTCGTCTCTCTTTTCTGTCACAGAGGACAAGCTTGAGTCGTTGGGGTATGACGAGTAGGCAATGCTAGCCAATCGGTTCTCGCGGTTTCACAACAACCACATGAACCATCGCCGAGGAGGACGCTCAGGATGCTACGAGTGCGGCGACCCCGACCACTTCATCGCCAACTGCCCCAAGAAGAACAAGCATTCGGGGAAGGGCGATCATGGGCACAAGTACGACTCCGGCAAGCGCAAGGAGAAGTACATCCCTGCGAGGCAAAAGCGGAGGGGCGGCTTCGACAAGGAGTACATCAAGAAGAAGTACTTGGAGAAGGCCCAGGCTGAGCAGCGTGCGTTCTTCGCCACGCTCAGCGACGTCGACGGCTCGGATGACGACTCCGCTTGCTCAAGCGACGACGAGTCCGAGAAGAAGAAGAGGATCGAGGACAAGCTGAACGGTCTCTGCTTCTTCACCGATGACGACGGCTTCTGCACCATGGCGGTTGGTGATGAGGTCGACGGCAAGCTGGAGCACTCCCCTCGGAACGACGACGACGACGACGACACCTCCCAGGTATCCATGACCCACGATGAGCTCTTTGCCGAGAATGAGAAGCTTATTGCCGCCTTGCTTAGTCAGGATAAGCTACTTAGGCGTGCCGCTAGAGAGCGCAAAGAGTTTAGGCAGAAGTGGGAGGACACGGTGAGAGAGCTTGAGTTTGCCAAGTCCACCGTGGTCGTGTTGGAGGAGGTTGAGTGTGAGATGTGCACCACACACATGACTGACCTTCTCACTTTGAGAGGTAAGTATGCTGCGTTGGTAGGAGAGGTGGATGAGCTGAAGGCTAGACCTTCTCTGTTGGGTGCGTGCAAGACTTGTCCTATCTTGCAATCTGAGTTGGTAGAGAAGAATGCCAAGATTGTGTCTCTTGAGGAGGCCAACTCAGGTAGCACTTGTGTGGTTAAGTGTGCTTTGTGTGAGGGCTTGGAGATGGAGATAGCCAATGTGAAGCATGACAAGATGCAAACCGAGGAAGAAAACACATACCTTCGGACCATCTTGTCATGGGTATCTTGTGGTGAGCCGCAGCTCGGGATGATGATCTCCCAATTCAAGCGAGCTGCTAGAGGTCCCGGTGTAGGTTTTGCTCAGGGTGTTGATCTTTCTGCTTTTGGGAAGATTGGAGAGTCGAGTGGTTTGAACCCAAGTGAGAAGCCCAACTCCACCACTACTCCCAAACTTACCAAGCTTCCACCCAAAGAGCCCCTCAAACCTAACACCAAGGATGGGGTATTTGAGGAACCTCCGAGAGCTCCACCCAAGAACCAAGTGTGGCATCCCAAACCCAACCACCTAAAGAACAAGCTGGATACAATGCCACCTATCCAGGAGGAGTTGCCACAGAAGGGCAAAGTGATCCACACCCACAGCCATGAGTACCAACAACCCCCTTTGCGTGCGGTGAGGTATCATTGTGACTTCTGTGGGAGAGATGGACACTTGAGCAAGTTCTGCTTTAGGCGCAAGAGAGAGGCGCGTCGTGCTAGGGAGATGAACAACCCGGACATGTACCATCCTTTCCATGATGTACATGTGCCGAATGTTCAGAGGAGTGGTCCGAGGAGAGCAGCTAGGCCCAGAGGTCCAGAACCTCAAGTTCCCAGGCCTAGGCAGCAGAGAGCTCCGAGGAGAGATGCTAGGCCTAGAGGCGCAGTGCCTCAAGTTGCTAGGCCTAGGCCTCATAGAGAGCGTGCCTGGCGGGAGCCTGCAGTTGTAGGCTATGGACCCCGTGGCGAAGGCTTTGTAGTTCAGCGTTTTCCCCCACCGCGTTTTGAGTATCGCGATGGACGCTCCTCCCTTAGCGGACCACGTTTTCCTCAACGTGGTGATCGCTCCTCTCGTAGACGTGATAGGAATGGTTTTTCTCCTAACCGTTCTTTTGAGCAGCCGGCCCAACACTGGTATTCCCCTTACTTCACTAACCCCAGTGTTGGACCGTATGCTCACCCTATGTCTTTTTATTGATGTAGGTAAAACGGTTGGAGGACATTTGGTTGGTGGATTCCGGTTGCTCGAGGCACATGACCAGAAACGCCAAGTGGTTCTCCAGCCTTAGCCCTGTTGTCGGAAAGGAGTACATAACCTTCGGCGACAATAGCAAAGGTAAGGTATTGTCTCGCGGGTCGATGCGAGTTAATGAGCACTTTGTGTTGCGCGATGTTGCTCTTGTTTCTAACTTGCATTTTAATCTTCTTTCTGTTTTGCAACTCTTTGACGATGACTATGAGATTCGTTTTAAACCGAATCTCAGTCGTATTTTGGATCCTCAGGGCAATCTTGTGTGTTTGATTTCGCCCTTTGGAAAAGTCTTTCGTGCGAATTTCTCGGAGTCTTTTGGCACTTCCTGTTGTCTTGTGGCTGGACCTTCCTCCTCTGATCTTTGGAAGTGGCATAGGAGACTTGGACATTTGAGCTTCGACTTGCTTGCAAGGCTTAGTTCACTTGGCCTAATCCGAGGATTGCCCAAGTTGCACATGGAGAAGGATCGTGTTTGCCATTCTTGTAGACATGGGAAAATGGTTGCTGCTCCCCACCATCCTGTGAATCAAGTTATGACCAAGCACCCTGGTATGTGCTTGGGACCTTGTTGGTCCTTGTTGGTTTAGGGTTTAGGGTTTAGGGTTTTTGGTTGCCACTTGTTCTTCGAGCTTTCTTGAAAAAGACTTCTTATGAGTTTTTGGTTGCCACTGTTTTATACTCAAGAAAGGCAATCTAGATAAGTTTGAGTCTTGTTCTTCTAATGGTGTATTTTTGGGTTATGGCACTCATACTCGTGCATATCATGTACTTAACCTTGATACTAACCGAGTCATGGAGACATCCGATGTCACCTTCGACGAGACCATGGTTTGTCCTTCTTCTAGATTTGAGCGTGCAGGTGATCACGAGGTTGGTGAACCTCTTTTTGATGACGAGGAAGAAGGTGCTGAAGGGATGGATGACCCAGCACCACCTCCACCTGCTGTGCCACTAGGATTGGCTTCTACTACGATGACTCACGACCCCAACCCCTCTTCGTTGACTACTTGGGGGCCGTGGGATCCGCCACCTCGGGCTGTACCGTTTGTACCCGAGGAGGCACCAGCTGCTGTTGAGGGGGAGGTTTCTTCAGCTCGGGAGGCGCCACGACACATTCAGCACCAACACCCGCCTCAACAGATAATCGGCAGCATCGACGAACGTGTCACTCGGTCAAGGTCACAACAAATCTCTCACTTTGCTCATTCTACATTTGTTGCTGATTTTGAACCCTGAGATGTTGGACACGCTTTATCTGATCTGGATTGGGTCAATGTCATGCATGAGGAGTTAGAAGATTTTGAGAGAAATTGGGTTTGGGTTTTGGTTCCACCTCCTCCTGAGTGTCACCCTATTGGTACAAAATGGGTTTTCAAAAACAAACAAGGAGAGGATGGCCACATTGTTAGAAACATGGCCAGACTTGTAGCCCAGGGGTATAGTCAGAAGGAGGGGATAGACTATGAGGAGACTTTTGCTCCTGTAGCTCGTTTGGATGCAATTAGGATACTCTTGCCTTTTGCTGCATTCAAAGGATTTAAACTTTTTCAAATGGATGTCAAGAGTGCCTTCTTAAACGGCTACATAAAAGAAGAGGTGTATGCGAAAAAACCCCCCGGTTTTCAAAATCCCAAGTTTCCAAACCATGTTTTTAAACTTCACAAAGCTTTGTATGGTTTGAAACAGGCCTCTAGAGCCTGGTATGATAGGTGGAAACATTTTTGCTAGCTAAGGGTTTTAAAATGGGATGTGTTGATAAAACGCTCTTTCTCCTCAAGCAAGGCAATGACACTCTCTTGGTCCAGATTTACATGGATGATATCATTTTCTATGGTTCTTCTCATGCTTTGGTTGCCAAGTTTGCAGATCTTATGAGCAGGGAGTTTGAGATGAGCATGATGGGCGAGTTGACATTCTTCCTCGGGTTGCAAATTAAGCAATCCCGAGAAGGAACGTTTGTGCATCAGGGCAAGTACACCAAGGACATTCTGAAGAAGTTCGATATGGGTGAGGCCAAGTCTCTTCCAACACCCATGTCGACCACGACGGCCATGGATGCGGACACGGATGGAGAAGCTGTGGACCAGAAGGAGTACCGAAGCATGATCGGGTCGCTGTTGTAGCTGACGGCGACATCCTGGACATTCAGTTTTCGGTGTGTCTTTGCGCGCGCTTTCAGGCATCGCCGCGCACCTCTCACCATCAGGCGGTGAAGCGCATTACGAGGTACCTTCGTTTCACACCTGAGTTTGGGATTTGGTATTCTGCTTCCTCCACCCTCTCCCTTTGCGATTATTCTGATGCCAATTTTGCTGGTTGCCGACTTGAGCGCAAGTCCACTTCTGGGACTTGTCAGTTTTTGGGCTCTTCTCTTGTATCTTGGTCTTCTCGCAAGCAGTCTAGTGTCGCCCAGTCGACCACCGAGGCTGAGTACATTACTGCGATTAGCTGCTGTTCTCAGTTGCTTTGGATGATGGCCACTTTGCGTGATTTTGGTCTGAGCTTTTCTCGAATTCCTTTGCTTTGTGACAGCACGAGTGCGATTAGCGTTGCTAAGAACCTCGTGCTGCATTCTAAGACCAAACACATTGATGTGCACTTTCATTTTATGTGAGACCATTTTGAGAAGGGTGATATCGACCTTCGCCATGTCGATACTCATCATCAGTTGGCAGATATTTTTACCGAACCTTTGGACCAATCAACCTTTAATAGGTTCAGAGGTGAGCTTGGCGTGTGTTTC
The DNA here is from genome assembly GCA_009763385.1 of Coix lacryma-jobi var. lacryma-jobi. Lineage (NCBI taxonomy): Eukaryota > Viridiplantae > Streptophyta > Magnoliopsida > Poales > Poaceae > Coix > Coix lacryma-jobi. The sequence continues at coordinate 97,844,985 of CM019830.1, read as the reverse complement.
CCCTTTTAGTTGGGGGAAACATTTTGGTTTTTGTATCATAGACTATCTCCTATTCTTTTGAGTTGTTTTCGTTTTTGGTAGATTAGTCTTTGCATTTCATCATGCATCTTTGCATTTTTGAGCTTCATGAATAAAATCTTTAGAATGTAACTATGCTCTGTCTAGTATGATCCGATGCTATATGATGATGCTTGTAGCTTATGCTCTTTCTGATCACTGATACATGTTGTGAGCTGAGCTATTTTATGAATGGTGAATATGCTTAATGAATATGAATTTTGAAACTTGTTCACCATTGAGATTGGCAACTAGCATGTGTAGAATGTGTTGAAATCACTTGTGCTTTATATATATGCTAGGTTGCTATGTCTCTAGTTCTGAGTCATTCACTTGCTTGGTATGTTCATACTCTGTCATAAAATTGAACCAAGTTTTAAGTGAATTGAAAAGATTGAGATGGGATTGCTTGTCAGCACATCACGGTATCGAGACTGTTTCTCATTGCACTTTGAGTTAAACTTGAGCCGTGTAGTGTAAGACCGAAACTGTTGCTTTAAGCTTCTGATTGCTGTTGCATAGGCTTAGCTCGGTTGAAAAGTTAGGCAATGACAAGCTTTTAACCTCTCGCAGTCACATGCTAAAATTTGAACTTGTGTCTTTTCACCGCTGCAACTCCGATAAAACATGAAAACACAAGTCTATGTATCATTCTATAGCATCATGATTGAACTTTGCTAGGGGTAGTTCACCTTGTATACATGTTTAGCACTTGTTTGACTTCCTGTCCATACATGTTTGGTGCTAGTTTTATGGTGAACATCCTTTCTGAATGGCTAAAATTGTGCTCATATGTTCATATTTCGTATTTGGTGATCAGTTTGAGTCTTTGCTGGCATTTATGCTTGTTGTTAAGTCATCGGATCAGTACGCTTTAGAGCATCTTTTCATTCCATTGACTATATTCCTGAAGCTGCTAACTTGTATTTTTGACTCATATGCATTTGAAGGGGAGAAATTTTGCTTGATAAGTGCATTATCAACTAAGGGGGAGAAATTTTGTCAAATCATATCTTAGTTGTGTGCATTATTGAAGGGGGAGTTTGCTCGCTTATAGCTTTGGAGCATTTTTCAATTGGTTCAGAGCATTTCTGCTAGTTGTGTTGAGCATCTGTGCCTCTACCTTGAGGGACTAGCAGTTTTTGCATTCTAATGTGCTTTTCAGTTGATTTTGGTTCAATTGGTAAAGTTTAATTGGTATCGAGTTCTCTTGCCTTTTGAGTTGGTATCGAGCTTTCTCGCTAGTGGTGTTGAGCCCGTTCTGCCTCTTCTTGAGGGCTAGCTTTTCGATTGATGCTGAGCTTTCTCAAAGTCTTAATTGGTATCAAGCTTTCTCGCTAGTGGTGTTGAGCCTGTTCTACCTCTTCTTGAGGGCTAGCTTTGCTTTGCTTGGTTGCGTCGAGCCGTTGCCCATGTCTTTGGGGACCAAGTTGTTTTGCTCAGCCACTTGACCTTCTATTGGCTTTGTTATGCTTTTGGGTCATTTGGACGAGTTCTCTACTTCTCCTTCTTTCTTTGTTTCTTCTACCTTCATATGATTTGTGTTGGTAGTTGACAATGCACTCATCAAGGGGGAGATTGCGGATACATGGGTGTATGCCGAATCTTAAGTGATGAGTGATTGTCAACTGGTTTGATGCGCATGTTCTTTGGCTTGTGTTGTGAAGGTGTCGAGCACGGAGACAGTGATCGATGGCAAGGTGAATGTCAAGTAGAGACGTGCCATGACGATGGACCGGGAGCGGTGAAGGATGGGCGTGCCGTGCGGCGGACGTGCCATGCCGATGGACCCAGAGCGGTGAAGGACGGACGTGAGGCTTGGACTGACGAACCGGTGGCCTGAGGATCAGCTGTGGTGGCTGACAGCCTGGGACAGCACCGAGCGGAGACTTGCGGGGCACAGTGTTGCTTGGGTCGAGGACCTGGGGACACGTGTCGGTGGACGGGGTGCACGGGCAGTGTATCCCCTCTACGGCGTCGGTTTGGTGGTTGAGCCACAGAAAAACCACCAGGTGGATGGTTTCCAGGTTTGGGCCACAAAACCTGGGTGCGGCCGATTTCTGAGTTTGGGCCAAAAAACTCGGGCTGAGGACGGTTTCCAGGTTTGGGCCTCAAAACCTGGGCTCTGGCGGGTTTCTGAGTTTGGGCCACAAAACTCAGGCGATGGACGACGGGTTTCCCGGTTTTGGCCTCAAAACCGGGGGTTGGTGTCACGCCCCAATTTTAAGAACAAAATTAGAGAACAATATATGTATGCCAGGATCAATATTCATACATATATCGACATCATAGTAAATATCAAAACAATGTTTTATTAATAATATCAAACATTATGACATAAATGAACCTCGGTTCTGAAATAAAAAGTACAGACTCTCATGACAACTGACTCTAGTGAAGACGGAAGGACCGAGAAGAAACCAGAAAGCGACCAGAGGGGGGTGAATGGGAGCTTCAAATTTTCCTTTCGGAAACTAGTAGCCACTGTCCCAAAAATCAACCCCCAAAGCAAACCCTAGAGCTTGCTAGTGTCCACGACCCTAGGTGTAGGGTGGATGCTTCCAAGAAGCACAGCGGGTCACTACACAACTCTAGAAAGCCAACGCAAAAAACGGAAATCGAATCCGACCAAGAATGAGCCAACCGCGAACGAAAACGTGCTGAGATAGCACTGACCGGACTCACCCTGCGTCCGGTCAACAAGCACTGGACGCGTCCGGTCAGGCAAAGTCTTGTTTCGGACCTCTCTGAGTTGGACCGAACTCTGATGAAGGCAGCGTCCGATGAAAGCTCAAGCGTCCGGTCACAAAAGTCAAGCCGAGTGAACAGTGCGATGAGTGAGTCCGGTCGAACAAGAAACCCAGCGTCCGGTCAGCTAGAGAAAACCGCCACGCGACATTCAACCACCGGACGCGTCCGGTCAACGCGAGGACAGCGTCCGGTCACCCCGACAGCAGCCGGTTCGTCCACCGATTCGACTCGATCTCACCCAAAACGAATCCTCTAGGGATCAAACCTGGTGAGAAGAGTCAAAAGGAGTATAGTGAGCTATCCCTAAGAGATCATGGCTCGAACCTATCTCCAAATCGATGAATCGAAGAATTTCGTGGGAGGGGAGAAAACTTGACCCGAAACAAAAATCGATCGATCTCCTAGACCGTGAGGTTAGAGGAGAATTCCTTCGGTGGAAAGAAGTGCCTCATGATCTAGAACAACTTGGTTCAAACGGTTTTGCAAAAGATGAACCGAGCAAAGAGATCAAGCGACGGGAAAATCGTGGAGAAAAGGAATCCGCGAAGAACACGAATGAAACGCGAATCACAACCACGAACTGGAACCGTGTGGCTACCACCCGCTACAACAGTGAGGATACGGCCTCACTTCCTCAGAATCGATAGTACACAGAGGCAAGTCTCTCTGCGGATCTCAGCTAGCTACAGCAGGGGATGGGAGAGCAGGAAACCCTAAGTGCGAAAGTGCAAATGACTGAGATGGATGGGAGGAGGGTGTCTCCCGACTACTTATCCTACTACTAGCCTAAGTCTATTTCCTACTCTACCCCTCTCTATTCTAATTACAGAGCGAACCAGCTAAACCCTAGGGTTATTCTGGACCAACTCGGTGGTAGGTGTATCCGACGGCCACGCCCGCACAAACCGAAGCGTTGCCTCGACGCAACCTCCCGATTGCCGCCACGTGCCGCCCTCGCTCTGCACCCCCGGTTTTGTGGCCCAAACCGGGAAAGCAGCCTTTTCCAGCCAACCCCCGGTTTTGAGGCCCAAACCGGGAAACCAGCCCACCAGCATCTGAGTTTTGAGGCCAAACTCAGCAAACCCTCAGAGCCCAGGTTTTGAGGCCCAAACCTGGAAACCGTCCTCAGCCCGAGTTTTGTGGCCAAACTCGGAAACCCTTAGCCCGAGTTTTGTGGCCAAACTCGGAAACCCTCAGCCCAAGTTTTGTGGCCAAACTCGGAAACCGTCCACGCCCAGGTTTTGAGGCCCAAACCTGGAAACCGTCCATCCGATGGTTTTTCTCTGGCACTACCACCAAACCGACGTCGTAGATGGGAAGCACCTCCCGTGCACCCCGTCCACCGACACGTGTCCCCGAGTCCACGACTCAGGCAACACATGACCGCACTTCTTCACTTGTCGTCGTCACAGGCTGCCAGCCACCACAGCTGATCCTCGGGCCTCTGGTCCCTCAGTCCAAGCCTCGCGTCCGCCTTTCGCCACTCTCGGTCCATCGGCACGGCACGTCTCTACTTGACCTTCACCTCGCCTTCGATCACTGCATCCGTGCTCGACACCTTCACAACACAAGCCAAAGAACATGCGCATCATCCCAGTTGATAATCACTCATCACTCAGAGACCCGGCATACACCCATGTATCCGCAATCTCCCCCTTGATGACTGCATTGTCAACTACCAACACAAATCATATGAAGGTAGAAGAAACAAAGAAAGAAGGAGAAGTAGAGAACTCGTCCAAATGACCCAAAAGCAGAACAAAGCCAATAGAAGGTCAAGTGGCGGAGCAAAACAACTTGGTCCCCAAAGACATGGGCAACGGCTCGACGCAACCAAGCAAAGCAAAGCTAGCCCTCAAGAAGAGGTAGAACAGGCTCAACACCACTAGCGAGAAAGCTTGATACCAATTAAGACTTTGAGAAAGCTCAGCATCAATCGAAAAGCTAGCCCTCAAGAAGAGGGAGAACGGGCTCAACACCACTAGCGAGAAAGCTCGATACCAACTTAAAAGGCAAGAGAATTCGATACCAATTGAACTTTACCAATTGAAACAAAATCAACTGAAAAGCACATTAGAATGCAAAAACTGCTAGTCCCTCAAGGTAGAGGCACAGATGCTCAACACAACTAGCAGAAATGCTCTGAACCAATTGAAAAATGCTCCAAAGCTATAAGCGAGCAAACTCCCCCTTCAATAATGCACACAACTAAGATATGATTTGAAAAAATTTCTCCCCCTTAGTTGATAATGCACTTATCAAGCAAAATTTCTCCCCTTCAAATGCATATGAGTCAAAAATGCAAGTTAGCAGCTTCAGGAATATAGTCAATGGAATGAAAAGATGCTCTAAAGCGTACTGATCCGATGACTTAACAACAAGCATAAATGCCAGCAAAGACTCAAACTGATCACCAAATACGAAATATGAACATATGAGCACAATTTTAGCCATTCAGAAAGGATGTTCACCATAAAACTAGCACCAAACATGTATAGACAGGAAGTCAAACAAGTGCTAAACATGTATACACGGTGAACTACCCCTAGCAAAGTTCAATCATCATGCTATAGAATGATACATAGACTTGTGTTTTCATGTTTTATCGGAGTTGCAGCGGTGAAAAGACACAAGTTCAAATTTTAGCATGTGACTGCGAGAGGTTAAAAGCTTGTCATTGCCTAACTTTTCAACCGAGCTAAGCCTATGCAACAGCAATCAGAAGCTTAAAGCAACAGTTTCGGTCTTACACTACACGGCTCAAGTTTAACTCAAAGTGCAATGAGAAACAGTCTCGATACCGTGATGTGCTGACAAGCAATCCCATCTCAATCTTTTCAATTCACTTAAAACTTGGTTCAATTTTATGACAGAGTATGAACATACCAAGCAAGTGAATGACTCAGAACTAGAGACATAGCAACCTAGCATATATATAAAGCACAAGTGATTTCAACACATTCTACACATGCTAGTTGCCAATCTCAATGGTGAACAAGTTTCAAAATTCATATTCATTAAGCATATTCACCATTCATAAAATAGCTCAGCTCACAACATGTATCAGTGATCAGAAAGAGCATAAGCTACAAGCATCATCATATAGCATCGGATCATACTAGACAGAGCATAGTTACATTCTAAAGATTATATTCATGAAGCTCAAAAATGCAAAGATGCATGATGATATGCAAAGACTAATCTACCAAAAACGAAAACAACTCAAAAGAAAAGGAGATAGTCTATGATACAAAAACCAAAATGTTTCCCCCAACTAAAAGGGGAAACACGCGCGAAGCACACCTCTGAACCTATTAAAGGTTGATTGGTCCAAAGGCTCGGTAAAAATATCTGCCAACTGATGATGAGTATCGACATGGCGAAGGTCGATATCACCCTTCTCAAAATGGTCTCACATAAAATGAAAGTGCACATCAATGTGTTTGGTATTAGAATGCAGCACGAGGTTCTTAGCAACGCTAATCGCACTCGTGCTGTCACAAAGCAAAGGAATTCGAGAAAAGCTCAGACCAAAATCACGCAAAGTGGCCATCATCCAAAGCAACTGAGAACAGCAGCTAGCCGCAGCAATGTACTTAGCCTCGGTGGTCGACTGGGCGACACTAGACTGCTTGTGAGAAGACCAAGATACAAGAGAAGAGCCCAAAAACTGACAAGTCCCAGAAGTGGACTTGCGCTCAAGTCGGCAACCAGCAAAATTGGCATCAGAATAATCGCAAAGGGAGAGGGTGGAGGAAGCAGAATACCAAATCCCAAACTCAGGTGTGAAACGAAGGTACCTCGTAATGCGCTTGACCGTCTGATGGTGAGAAGTGCGCGGCGATGCCTGAAAGCGTGCGCAAAGACACACCGAGAACTGAATGTCCAGGATGTCGCCGTCAGGTACAGCAGCGACCCGATCATGCTTCGGTACTCCTTCTGGTCCACAGCTTCTCCATCCGTGTCCGCATCCAGGGCCGTCGTGGTCGACATGGGTGTTGGAAGAGACTTGGCCTCACCCATATCGAACTTCTTCAGAATGTCCTTGGTGTACTTGCCCTGATGCACAAACGTTCCTTCTCGGGATTGCTTAATTTGCAACCCGAGGAAGAATGTCAACTCGCCCATCATGCTCATCTCAAACTCCCTGCTCATAAGATCTGCAAACTTGGCAACCAAAGCATGAGAAGAACCACAGAAAATGATATCATCCATGTAAATCTGGACCAAGAGAGTGTCATTGCCTTGCTTGAGGAGAAAGAGCGTTTTATCAACACATCCCATTTTAAAACCCTTAGCTAGCAAAAATGTTTCCACCTATCATACCAGGCTCTAGAGGCTTGTTTCAAACCATACAAAGCTTTGTGAAGTTTAAAAACATGGTTTGGAAACTTGGGATTTTCAAAACCGGGGGGTTGTTTCGCAAACACCTCTTCTTTTATGTAGCCGTTTAAGAACGCACTCTTGACATCCATTTGAAAAAGTTTAAATCCTTTGAATGCAGCAAAAGGCAAGAGTATCCTAATTGCATCCAAACGAGCTACAGGAGCAAAAGTCTCCTCATAGTCTATCCCCTCCTTCTGACTATACCCCTGGGCTACAAGTTTGGCCTTGTTTCTAACAATGTGGCCATCCTCTCCTTGTTTGTTTTTGAAAACCCATTTTGTACCAATAGGGTGACACTCAGGAGGAGGTGGAACCAAAACCCAAACCCGATTTCTCTCAAAATCTTCTAACTCCTCATGCATGACATTGACCCAATCCAGATCAGATAAAGCGTGTCCAACATCTCAGGGTTCAAAATCAGCAACAAATGCAGAATGAGCAAAGTGAGAGATTTGTTGTGACCTTGACCGAGTGACACGTTCGTCGATGCTGCCGATTATCTGTTGAGGCGGGTGTTGGCGCTGAATGTGTCATGGCGCCTCCCAAGCTGAAGAAACCTCCCCCTCAACAGCAGCTGGTGCCTCCTCGGGTACAAACGGTACAGCCCGAGGTGGCGGATCCCACGGCCCCCAAGTAGTCAACGAAGAGGGGTTGGGGTCGTGAGTCATCGTAGTAGAAGCCGATCCTAGCGGCACAGCAGGTGGAGGTGGTGCTGGGTCATCCATCCCTTCAGCACCTTCTTCCTCATCATCAAAAAGAGGTTCAACAACCTCGTGATCACCTGCACGCTCAAATCTAGAAGAAGGACAAACCATGGTCTCGTCGAAGGTGACATCGGATGTCTCCATGACTCGGTTAGTATCAAGGTTAAGTCAACGATATGCACGAGTATGAGTGCCATAATCCAAAAATACACCATCAAAAGAACAAGACTCAAACTTTTCCAGATTGCCTTTCTTGAGTATAAAATAGTGGCAACCAAAAACTCTAAAATAACTCACTTTGGGCTATTTTCCAAAACGCAACTCATAAGAAGTCTTTTTCAAGAAAGCTCGAAGAACAAGTGGCAACCAAAAACCCTAAACCCTAAACCCTAAACCAACAAGGACCAACAAGGTCCCAAGCACATACCAGGGTGCTTGGTCATAACTTGATTCACAAGATGGTGGGGAGCAGCAACCATTTTCCCATGTCTACAAGAATGGCAAACACGATCCTTCTCCATGTGCAACTTGTGCAATCCTCGGATTAGTCCAAGTGAACTAAGCCTTGCAAGCAAGTCGAAGCTCAAATGACCAAGTCTCCTACGCCACTTCCAAAGATCAGAGGAGGAAGGTCCAGCCACAAGACAATGAGAAATGCCAAAAGAATCCGAGAAATTCGCAAGAAAGACTTTCCCAAAGGGCGAAATCAAACACCCAAGATTGCCCTGAGGGTCCAAAATATGACTGAGATTCAGTTTAAAATGAATCTCAAAGTCATCATCAAAAAGTTGCGAAACAGAAACAATGTTAAAATGAAAGTTAGAAACAAGAGCAACATCACGCAACACAAAGTGCTCCTTAACTCCCACCGACCCATGAGACAACATTTTACCTTTGCTATTGTCGCCGAAGGTGATAAACTCCTTTCCGGCAACTGGACTAAGACTGGAGAACCACTTGGCGTTTCTGGTCATGTGCCTTGAACACCCGGAATCCACCAACCAAATGTCCTCCAATCTTTTTACCTACATGAATAAAAAGACATAGGGTGAGCATACGGTCCAACACTGGGGTGAGTGAAATAGGACGAATACCAGTGTTGGGCCAGCTGCTCAAAAGAACGGTTAGTAGAAAAACCATTCCTAGCACGCCTACGGGGAAAGCAATCACCACGCACAAGATAATGTGGTCCGCTAAGGGAAGAGCGTCCATTGCGATGCAAAAAACGCGGTGGAGGGAAACGCTCAACAAAGCCACCGCCACTGGGTCCATATCCTGCAAAGCCAGGATCACGCCGGGCAAAACCTCCCTGAGGCCTAGGACCTTGAGGCATTGGGCCTCTAGGCCTAGCAGCTCTCCTCTGAACATTCGACACATGTACATCATGGAAAGGATGGTACATGTCCGCATTGTTCATCTCCCTTGCATGGCGCTCCTCTCTCTTGGGCCGAAAGCAAAACTCCCTAAAGTGTCCATCTCTCCCACAGTGCTCACAATGGTACCTCACCGCTCTCATAGGGGGTTGTTGGTACTCACGGTAGTGGGTGTGGATCACTTGGCTCTTTTGTGGCATGAGCTCCTCTTGGATAAGTGGCATGGTATCCAGCTTGTTTTTCAGGTGGTTGGGCTTAGGAGACCACACTTGTTTCTTTGGTGGAGCTCTAGGAGGTTCCCCATACACCCCATCTTTGGTGTTAGGCTTGAGAGGCTCTTTGGATGGTATCTTATTAAGTTTGGGAGTAGTGGTGGAGTTGGGATTCTCACTCGGATTAAGACCACTAAACTCTCCAACCTTGCCAAACGAAGCAGCACTCTCCATCCCCAGAGCAAAGCCTACACCTGCACCTCCAGCAGCATGCTTAAATTGGGCAATCATCATCCCAAGCTGCGGCTCACCATAGGACACCCATGACAAGATGGTCTGAAGGTATGTGTTTTCTTCCTCGGTTTGCATCTTGTCATGCTTCACATTAGCTTTCTCCATCTCCAAACCCTCACACAAAGCACACCTGGACACACAAGTGCTATCCAAGCTGGCCTTCTCAAGAGACACAAACTTGGCATTCTTCTCTGCCAACTCAGATTGCAAGCCTGCACAAGACTTGCACGCACCCAGCAACGCGGGTCTAGCCCGAAGCTCATCCACCTCTCCAACCAAAGCAGCATACTTACCTCTCAAAGTGAGAAGGTCAGTCATGTGCTTGGTGCACATCTCACACTCACCCTCCTCTGAGATAACAACGGTGGTCTTGGCAAACTCAAGCTCCTTCACCGTATCCTCCCACTTCTGCCTGAACTCCTTCCGCTCTCTAGCAGCACGCCTAAGCAACTTGTCTTGACTAAGAAGGGCGGCAGTAAGCTTATCAACCTCAACAACAAGTTCATCAGGGGTCTGAGATACCTGGGAGGTGTCGTCGTCATTGTCGTTCCGAGGGTTCTCCTCCAGCTGACTGTCGACCTCCTTGCCGAGGGCCATGGTGCAAAAGCCCTCGTTGTCGGCGAAGAAGCAGAGGCCGTTCAGCTTGTCCTCGATCCTCTTCTTCTTCTCGGACTCGTCGTCGCTTGAGGCAGCAGAGTCGTCATCCGAGTCATCGACGTCACTGAGCGTGGCGAAGAAAGCACGCTGCTCGGCCTAGGCTTTCTCCAAGTACTTCTTCTTGATGTACTCCTTGTTGAAGCCACCCTTCCACTTGTGCTTGGGAGGGGTGTGCTTCTCCTTGTGCCAGCCAGAGTCGTACATGTGGCCACGATCACCCTTGCCCGCCGCTTGCTTGTTCTTCTTCGGGCAGTTGGCGATGAAGTGGTCCGGATCGCCGCACTCGTAGCACCCAGTGCGTCCTCCTCCACGATGACGGTTCATGCGGTTGTTGTGAAACCACGAAAACCGTTTGGCAAGCAAAGCCAACTCGTCATCTCCCATGAACTCCAGCTGCTCCTCTGTGACAGAAAGAAGAAAAGAAAGTGCAAAGCCTCCAGAGGGGTTAGCAGAAGAGCCAGAAAGCAAAGCCATCGATGGGCCAGAAGGATTCTCATAAGAAGCCCTCGTCATGGCCTCAATCTCACTGGACTTGAGCTTACTAAAGAGCTCATCGCACGTGAGAGTCTCATAGTTAGGTGATTCGATGATCGCCTGAACCTTATAGTCCCACACCGACCGATCGAGAGTGTGTAGAAGCTTCAAAGCCCTATCATGATCGTCGAAAGGCAACAGCTCCTTGTTTGCCCTCATCCTGTTGACAATCACCTGAAAGCGAGCGAATAAACTTTCTATGCTCTCGCCAGGCATGTGTTGAAAGTTCTCATACTCCCACTTGTGTGACTTGTAGAGACGGGATTTGACTTGAGTGGTTCCCTCATGGAAGCGCATGCAGGTTGCCCAAATCTCCCGAGCCGTGGGAAGGTGAGAAACGCGATCAAACTCAGACATGCTCAAATAGGAGAACAGAGCATTACAGGCTCGGCTATTGGCTTCATGCTCATCGATCTGCAGCTGAGTCACACGAGCAGCCAGAACCACGTAATCGGCCTTGTTGCAAATCTCCTAGACAGAAGCACCCATGCTCTGAAGATAGGCCGACATGCGTATCTTCCAATACGCATAGTTCGTCCCATCAAAAAACGGCGGTTTGCCCACGCTGCGATCCATGTCGCCTTTTGTGGATCTGGTACTGGCTAAGGTAGAAGATCCTTAACCTGCATCGATACCAATTGAAGGACCGAGAATGCTAAAGCAAGGCGACCAGAGGGGGGGTGAATGGGAGCCTAAAAATTTCTCTCAAAACTTTGGCCTCTGTCCCAAAAATCAACCCCCAAAAGCTTTGACCAAAACGTGATGCCCACGACCCTTGGAAGAGGGTGGATGATCCCTAAGATCACAGCAAGGCACCACCAACCGAGAGCAAGCCAAACACCAAAAGCTCCGCCTCAAGTTCAACTCCAAATCCGACTCCCCAACGTAGATGGAAGGCTACGTCGGGAAATCTCCAAATACCTATGCTAACAAGTAGCAAAGATACCTAGAGAGGTTCCTTGGTTAAATCTAGGGCCAAACAATAAGTCCGGAAACCAAGCGGAAAAGTCGGGAGACCAAATGCACTGAAAAGGACAAGTCTGTGAAGTCTCGGACTGTCCGCGAGTACGGTCCCGGACTGTCCGGCCCTACTACGGACTGTCCGCGATGGGATGGCGGACTGTCCGCCGGCCAATGTGCAAAAACGCACTACTACTGAAGCAGCTCTGGACAGTCTTGGACTGTCCGCTGGTTGTAACGGCGGACTGTCCGCCGTTCAACCAAAAGCAAAGTGCCCGAGCCACACAGTCACTGCTCTGACTGAAGCCCGATGCCCGGACTGTCTGCAGTTCACCGGCGGGCTGTCCGGGAACAAACAGTGAGGGCGATTTCGGTCGCCCTTCACCCAAATCTTCCCAAATCCGATCCAAATCAAATTCCCATGATCCCAAACTTGGAGAAGATGATCACAAGATAGTTAGGAGACTATCCCCAAGAAATCATCCGCTCAAATAGACTCAATCAACGGAAAATCGAAAGGGAAGGTGTATGAACCGAAAAAGCGCCATGAAACTTGAATCGACTCGATCTACTTGTTCGTGAGGAGTTAGATGAATTCCTTTGGTGGAAATGATCTCCTCACATCAAAGAACAAGTTGGTTCAAGTGGATGTGAAAAAGACGCAGTGTAGTGGGAGATCGAGTGACGCAAAAATCGTGGAGAAACGAAGAACGCGAAGAACAAATTCAAAATGCGAATCAAACCACGAATTTGCAACCATGTGGCTAACACACGAGACAATAGTGAGATTACGGTCTCACTTCCTCAAAATCTCATGAACACAGAGGTATGATTGTCTTCTCTGCGGATCTCAGTTAGCTACAGCAGGGAATGGGAGAGAGGATACCCTAGAATGAAAATAGCAATGACTGAGATAGTTTGGGAGGTGGGTGTCTCCCTCTACTTATCCTAATTCTAGTTCCCACTCTACCCCTACTAATTACAGAGCGAACCAGCTAAACCCTAAGGTTATTCTGGACCAACTCGAAGTACATGGTGATCCGACGGACACGCCCGCACAATAGGTAGCTTCGCCTCGACGCGACCTCACCGATTGCCGCAACGTGCCGCCACCGCTCTGCTCGTCCTTTTCACGGACCTCGCCCCCGGTTTTGAGGCCGAAACAGGGAAACCTATCTTCATGACCTACCCCCGGTTTTGAGGCCGAAACCAGGAAACTCGTCGTCCATCGCCTGAGTTTTGTGGCCCAAACTCAGAAACCCGCCAGCGCCCAGGTTTTGAGGCTCAAACCTGGAAACCGTCCTCAGCCCGAGTTTTGTGGCCCAAACTCGGAAACCAGCCGCACCCAGGTTTTGTGGCTCAAACCTGGAAACCGTCCACCCGGTGGTTTTCTGTGGCTCAACCACCAAACCGACGCCGTAGAGGGGATGCACCGCCCATGCACCCCGTCCATCGACACGTGTCCCTATGTCCTCGACCCGAACAGCACCATGTCCCGCAAGTCTCCGCTCGTCGCTGTCCCAGGCTGTCAGCCACTACAGCTGATCCTTAGGCCACTGGTCTGTTAGTCCAAGCCTCACGTCCGTCCTTCACCGCTCTGGGTCCATCGGCATGGCACGTCTGCCGCACGACACGCCAATCCTTCACCGCTCCCGGTCCATCGGCACGACACGTCTCTACTTAACCTTCACCTTGACATCGATCACTGTCTCCGTGCTCGACACCTGCACAACACAAGCCTAAGAACATGCGCATCAAACCAGTTGACAATCACTCATCACTCAAGATCCGGCATACACCCATGTATCTGCAACCCTCCATAGGATGGTAGGCATGCCGAACTCGTCCAAGAAGTCCTCCGATCCCTCAGCAGTCCGTGGCCCCAACAGGTAGTTAGGCCTCTTGCCTCCAGCTGACTTACGGGTGGTACGCTTGGTACGGGCCATCTGAAAGAAGTTTATCCACATAGGTTTTAATTAGTTGAGAACAACTTTTATTAAGAAAATGGGAGGGATATCATAAGGAAGGAAGTAAGATTAATGCAAGATTATATGATTATGATGCATGTACGTAACATACGTCCTCACTGTCTAACAATCTAACGGCTAGACGGTGGCATACAACGTTCAGTCATAGCGTTAACTAGACGTACCATAGGGTTCGCAAGTTAGTGTACCTGCAGAAAATCATTTCACCCCTGCCCACATTATGAATATCATGCATTGCTGAAATTTAAATCTAGATACTAACTTAGGTGCACACCCAGTATACACGTAAGTAGTATATGCACCCATCGAACAATAATACTCCCGCAATTAAATACCTTCACATATACTTGTGTATAACATGTATATGTTCCAGTACCAATCTAGCACACCCCTAGATCGGCGGTTGTCCGATCATGCTCTCTCACATTATACTACCCATTTCTTAAATCTACCTGCAATTAAATACTTTCACTTGTACCCGTGTGCATACATGTACAGGTTCCAGCACCAAACTAGCTCTCTCCTAGACCAACGTTTGTTTGGTCATGCTCTCGCAACTCACTTATTACCTTGGCGTAGAGGCAAATGATTCATACATTATTATTCCGAAGAATAGCACCCATACAATTTCCCATTGTCGTATGGACGACAGTACACAACAGAAATTAACATGATGCAATACCCCCAAGTTAGTACTTAAATAAGCAACATATGATCCTACTAGGCATAAGGACATGATCACTACCACAACTTAGTTTTCAGCTTAAAATTTTCAAACCTAATATAACTATTAGTTGGCAAATACTGCTTTATCCCTTAGAAAATGCTGGTTTTCAAATACACTCATGAACAGTAACACTAAACTATGCTCCGATGCCAGCTGTGGTAGAACCGACCAATTTATACCAGATTAAGCATAGGAATCTCCGCTTTCGCTAGTATTCTCATGTACTTAAGCTCGTAGAAACCCGGTAGTCTAGAAATCTCGAAGGATATCAAACATTTCAATAACAGACAAGTTGGTAATGGTTTAGCGTACATGCCCACGAGTTACATCACAGTTCGCACGTAGTTCAAATACATCGGACTATGAATTAATGTTACAAACTATAGTTTGGAAACAGTAGCGGAAACAACATAGTTTTGAAACACAAGTTCAGTTGGTTCATAATACGGTGCCATCAACCTGATCAAGTCCACAAAAGCATCAGGAAAGGATAGGGAACGACCATGCCCATGGTCTATTCATCACCTGTAACTAGGTACAGGCAGTTCTCACAGTAGCCAAAGAAGCACTGTCCATCTACAACAACAAGGGAATAAAACCCTGAGTACAAGAAGGTACTCAGCTAGACTTACTCATCATAAACCAGAAATAATGAGACTGAAAGTCCTTGTTTGGTTTTGGATAATTGATGTAACCTAGAGCACTAACCTTGTCATGAAGTGTTTATGAGCTAGGTTGGTACACACCAAGTGCAGGAGCTATAAAATAAACATGATATTGGTGGTGGTGACCAAAAGATAGATCAAGTGCTCCACATTGGAAGAAGAAGAAGAGAAAAGCAAAATCCTATGGAGATCAAGGCAAAGGTATAAATAGGAATTTTGTTTTGGCACTCAAGACACCATAGAGGGTGTGAGTGCATTTAGGATAGATAGCCGTACTATTAAGAGGGGAATATCTCAGTGATCACGGTTATCAAGTGCCACTAGGTGGATTCATACATGCATATGCATTAGGACTTAGTGTGCTAACTCGAATCCTTTGAATATGTTTGTGAAAATGCCAACACACATGCACAAGATGATGAACACTTGGTGGTGTTAGCACTTTTGCAAAGGAGAAGTTGTTGAAGTAGTTTTGGATCAACACAGAGAAGAAAATGAAGTTTTCTGTGTATGGTCGGTGGTACCGACCAGGGTGGTCGATGGTACCGCCCATAGGTGCTGCGTGCAGCCTTCTCTGTGTTGGGGCGTTTTTGGCCTGGAGGTGGTACCGCTATAAGCTCGGTACTACCGCCGGCGGTGGTACCGACCCGATGGTCGGTGGTACCGTGGCCCTGAGGAGTTTTGCAGAGCTCTCTGTGTGGTTTTGAAAAAGACCTACCGGTAGTACCGCCATAACCTCGGTAGTACCGCCCCCGGTGCTACCGACCCAAGGCCGGTGGTTGGCAAGTTTGCGGAGCTCTCTGAGTTGAGTGGAAGTTGACCTGGCGGTGGTACCGCCATAGGGCCGGTACCACCGGGCTCGGAAGTACCGACCAGGGGATCGGTAGTTTAAAGGTCTGGAGGAAGTTTTTGAATGTGTTCTGTGTAGATCCGAAAGTAGCCTGTCGGTGGTACCGCCATAGGGCAGGTACTACCGACCTCGGAGGTACCGACCAGAGAGTCGGTGCTTCGCCTAAATCAGCGGGTCGTGTGTTAACGGCTAGTTTGACTCTGTCGGTACTACCGCCCAAGAGGGGTCGGTACTACCGACCAAGCGCAGAAAGGTAGGGTTCGGGCCGTCACCCTCCCCTCTCTATAAATTGGCCGTGGCCGCCTTTGGGGATGGCTTCTTGACTTTCTGACTTCTTGAACATCCTCTTGAGCAAGATCTAATCCCTCCCTCCGATCTCTTTGCTTGTTAGTGCGAATCCAAGTGAGATCGAGAGATCCAAGTGCATTTGCTTGTGAGTTTGCATCTAGTGGCACTTGGCGATTGTTGTTGCTGCGGATATTCTTATTACTCTTGGTGGTTGCCGCCACCTAGACGGTTTGGAGCAGCGGAGGAGATTAGGCACGAGTGGTGATTGTTCGTTGCCATCTCCCGGTGATTTGTAAGGGGTTTCTTGTACCTTCCCTGGTGGAGCGCCAAAGGTAACTCTAGTGGATTGCTCGTAGCTTGTGGATCCCCATCTTGTGTTGGTTGTGCGGCACCCTATTGAGGGTTAGGCGTGTGATGCCTATTAGCGCGTGACCCTCCAAGTGGGTGTATCGCTACAACGGGGACGTAGCTTGCCGGCAAGCAAGTGAACCTCGGAGGAAAAATTATTGTGTCAACCTGTCTCCGTGGTATTCTTTATATTCATTTATTAATCTCTTGCCGGCTCGGTATACACACCTCTATCTCTTGCACTTACATTTGTTACTTTCTTGCAAGTTAATATTATACCTTGTTGTTAGTTACATTCTCTTATCTTGTGTAGTGATATACATTATTGCTTATTTAGTTGTTGAATAGTTCCTTTGATATTGTGTGACTTAGAGTTTGTGGTTATCTAGAATTGTGAATTGGTGGCTTGCATCTGTGTAGAGCTAGCGCAAACTTCGCTTCGCCATTTAGTTGACTAACTAGTTTGTTTAAGTGTTGTTGTAGAAATTTTTTATAGGCTATTCACCCCCCTCTAGCCATTTAGGACCTTTCAATTGGTATCGGAGCAAGGTCACCGTTTATTTGAGGCTTAACAACCTTCGGTGTCAACATGGCTCATATCAACAACACCAAAAGGCCACCCCAATTTGATGGCACAAACTATGGCTATTGGAAGGCAAAAATGACCACTCACTTAAAGTCAATCAATAGAAAGATATGGCAAGTTGTGGATGTCAAGATTGAGATAGTCGATCCGGAGCATCTCACCAATGCCGAAGAAGAGAAGATGCAGAACAATGACATTGCTCTCAGTGCTATTCATGATGCCGTTGATGAGAGGGTATTTGAGCAAATCAAAAATTTGGAGATGGCATATGATGCTTGGAAGAAATTAGAATAATCATTTGAGGGCACTCAAGCAGTGAAAGGAGCAAAAGCATACATTCTCAAAGAAAAGTTTGCTAGCTTCAAGATGAATGAAGATGAAAGTGTTCCAGAGATGTTCCATAGGCTTCAAGTGATTGTCAATGATCTCAAAGCTCTTGGAGAAGAGGTGAAGGACAAAGACTTCTCTCATAAATTCTTGAGATGTCTTCCCAACAGATTTGGCATGTTAGTCACGTTGCTTGTAAGAAGCGGTTTGGACACTATGACACCAAACCAAGTTCTTGGAGATGTAATGACCAATGACACCTACAAAGATGAGAATGATCAAGAAGTAAAGAAGGATGAGAAGAAGAAGAGTGTGGCATTCAAAGCCACAACATCATCATCAAAGAACAAGGGCAAAGCAAAGAAAGAAGATTCTAGCGAAGATAACTGCTCAAATGACAGTGATGATGATGATGAAGAGATGGCTCTATTTGTCAAAAGGTTTGGCAAATTCATGAAGAAGAAGGGCTACCGGGCAAGGAGGAAGAAGACTTCATACAAGAACAAGGATGAACCAAGGAGGTGCTTCAAGTGCGGTAGCAAGGACCATCTTGTTGCTCAATGTCCGTACAACAGTGAGAATGATGATAATGACAACAAGAAGGACAAGAAGAAGGAGAAGAAAGAAAAGAAGAATTACACAAAGAAGAAGAAGGGGCAATCATATATGGTCACTTGGGATAGTGATGCATCCACAAGTGATAGTGATGAACATAGTGATAATGAAGATCGCAAGACAAGCAAGAAGAAGGCACTTGCAAGTATTGCTATCAACAACAAGCCTTCAATCTTCGACACTCCATCATGCTTCATGGCAAAGGCCACAAAGGTACTATCTGATGATGATGAGAGTGATAGTGATGATAGTGATGATGATGAACCCACTAAAGATGAATTAATTGAAATGCTTGATGATGCTAGAGAACACTTTGATAGAAAGAGAAAGGAGTGCAAAGAATTGCAAAAGAGACTAAAAGCTCTTGAGCAATCCTTTGAGGAGCTCAATGCTACTCATGAGAGGCTAGTGGAAGCCCATGAGAAGCTTGGCAATGCTCACACTAAGCTTAAGGAAACTCACTCCTCACTTGTTGATCAAGCTAAAACTGAAAAAGTGGTTAAAACATGTGACATAGGCATAGCTTGTGATATAATCGATGAATCTTTCTATAAGCCTATTATTATTGCTGCTACTAACTCTTCATGTAGCTCATCATCTACCACTACTACTTCATCTATGGATGATGACTTCACTTGTGATGCCTCACTCATGGTTGAGAATGAGACATTGAAGAAGGAGGTAAATGAGCTCACTCATGCCTTAGGTAAAGCCTATGGTGGTGAGGCCCGCTTGCTTAAGTGCTTGGGTAGCCAACGTTTTTCTCTCAACAAAGAGGGATTGGGCTATACCCCCAAGAATGGCAAGGCGGCTTTTGCTACTCACAAGACTAGTTTTGTGAAGAGCAATGGTCGGTTTTGCACTAGATGCAAGCAAAGTGGGCATGTAGAGCAATATTGCAAGAACAAGAACAAGAACACTAATGTATCCTCTATTAAATTTGATTCTTGTTATTTGCTTACCAAGGGTGTTAATGGCATGAAAGCTAAATTCATTGGTACACCAATTGTGGGCTCAAAGAAGAAAGCTATTTGGGTACCAAAGAGTTTGGTCACTAATCTTGGAGGACCCAAAAAGGTTTGGGTACCTAAAAAGGATTGATTTGTTCTTGTAGGTCAACTATAAAGCCGGAGGGAGGCATTGGGTGCTTGATAGTGGGTGCACTCAACATATGACCGGGGATTCAAGAATGTTCAATTCAATCAATTCAAGCGGCAATCATGGTTTTGATTCTATCACATTTGGTGACAATGGCAAAGGCAAGGTTAAAGGGCTTGGTAAGATTGCAATATCCAATGACATGAGCATTTCCAATGTGTTGCTAGTTGAGAGCTTGAACTTCAATTTACTGTCAGTTGCTCAGTTGTGTGATCTTGGTTTCAAATGCATTTTTGGAGTTGATGATATAGAAATCATAAGTGTAGATGGTTCTAATTTGATATTCAAAGGATTTAGATATGAGAACCTATACTTGGTTGATTTCAATGCTAGTGAAACCCAGCTGTCAACATGCTTGTTCACTAAATCTGGTTTGGGTTGGTTATGGCATAGAAGGCTTGGTCATGTTGGAATGAAACAGTTGAACAAAATAGTGAAGCATGATTTAGTTAGAGGCTTGAAAGATGTCACTTTTGAGAAGGATAAACTTTGTAGCTCTTGTCAAGCTGGCAAACAAGTTGGTAACTCCCATCCCAAGAAAAGCATGATGAGTACTAGCAAAGCATTTGAGTTATTGCACATGGATTTATTTGGACCAACAACATACACTAGCATTGGTGGAAGTAAATATGGCTTTGTGATAGTGGATGATTACACTAGATACACATGGGTCTTCTTTCTTAGTGATAAAAGTGAAACTTTTGATATCTTCAAAACCTTTGTCAAGAAATGTCAGAATGAGTTTGAAACAACAATCAAGAAAGTTAGAAGTGACAATGGGAGTGAATTTAAGAATACAAGAATTGATGAGTTGTGTGATGACTTTGGCATTAGACATCAATTCTCACCCAAGTATACTCCTCAATCAAATGGGATTGTTGAAAGGAAGAACAGAACTTTGATTGATATGGCAAGGTCTATGCTCAGTGAATACAATGTCAGTCATTCCTTTTGGGCCGAAGCTATCAATATGGCTTGATATTGTAGCAACCGTCTCTATTGCCATGGCATGCTAGAGAAGACACCATATGAGCTATTAAATGGAAGAAAGCCAAATATCGCATACTTTAGAGTTTTTGGTTGCAAATGTTATATATTGAAGAAAGGTGCAAGATTGAGCAAATTTGAGAAGAAATGTGATGAAGGATTCTTACTTGGATATTCAACAACAAGCAAAGCATATAGAGTTTGGAACTTGGCTAGTGGTATCATTGAAGAAGTGCATGATGTTGAATTTGATGAAACTAAGGGCTCTCAAGAAGGAAATGAAAATCTTAATGATGTGAGAGGCACTCAATTGTCAAATGCAATGAAGAATATGGATATTGGTGATATTAGGCCAAGACAAGTGGATGATAATGAAGATGACCAAATGTTCTCCTCAAATGTGCAAGTTGATGCAAATCAAGCTAGTGGTTCTCATGATCAATCAAGTGCTAGTGAAAATCAACAAGCTAGTTCATCTCAACAAAGCAATCAAGTGCAAATACTCCAACCAACCAATATTGCAAGAGATCATCCCATAGATCAAATTGTTGGGGATAGTAGAAGTGGTGTGCAAACAAGATCAAGATTGGCATCATTTTGTGAGCATTTTTCTTTTGTGTCATCATTTGAGCCAACCAAGATAGAAGATGCATTGATGGATGTTGATTGGGTAAATGCTATGCATGAAGAGCTAAACAACTTCACCCGCAACCAAGTTTGGGAACTTGTTGAGAGACCAAAGAATTACAATGTAATTGGAACCAAATGGGTATTTCGCAATAAGCAAGATCAAGATGGGATAGTAGTAAGAAACAAAGCAAGATTGGTAGCTCAAGGTTACACTCATGTTGAAGGTCTTGATTTTGGAGAAACATATGCACCGGTTGCAAGAATGGAAGCAATTAGAATTCTATTGGCTTATGCATGTGCTCATAATATCAAGTTATATCAAATGGATGTCAAAAGTGCATTTCTCAATGGGTATATCAATGAGTTAGTATTTGTAGAACAACCTCCCGGTTTTGAAGATGACAAGAAGCCCAACCATGTTTACAAGCTCAAGAAGGCGTTGTATGGTTTGAAGCAAGCACCAAGAGCATGGTACGAGAGGTTGAGAGATTTCCTACTCTCTAACGGGTTCAAGATGGGCAAGGTTGATACTACTCTCTTCACCAAGAAGATTGGCAAAGACTTGTTTGTGTTGCAAATATATGTTGATGATATTATCTTTGGGTCAACCGACCAAGAGTTTTGTGAAGATTTGGGAATATGATGGCAAATGAGTTTGAGATGTCTATGATTGGAGAGCTTAGTTACTTCCTTGGTCTTCAAATCAAGCAAATGAAGAATGGCACTTTTGTGAGTCAAGGCAAGTACATCAAAGATATGCTCAAGAAGTTTGGTCTAAATGATGCAAAAGCTATTAGTACACCTATGGGAACAAATGGACATTTGGATAGTGATGCTAGTGGCAACATGGTGGATCAAAAGTTGTATCGGTCTATTATTGGAAGCTTACTCTATGTGACCGCTTCTAGGCCGGACGTCATGTTTAGTGTATGCATGTGTGCAAGATTTCAAGCTTCACCAAGAGAGAATCACTTGAAGGCAACTAAAAGAATATTGAGATATTTGAAGCATACACAAAATGTTGGATTGTGGTATCCCAAGGGGTCAAACTTTGAGTTGATTGGATATTCGGACTCCGACTATGCAGGATGCAAAGTTGATAGAAAAAGCACATCGGGCACATGTCAATTACTTGGGAGATCACTTGTATCATGGTCATCGAAAAAGCAAAACAGTGTTGCACTTTCAACCGCCGAAGCAGAATACATATCCGCAGGGAGTTGTTGTGCTCAATTACTTTGGATGAAAGCAACTTTGGATGACTTTGGAATTAAATTCCAACAAGTACCATTGCTATGTGATAATGAGAGTGCAGTGAAGCTCACCAACAATCCAGTACAACATTCAAGAACAAAGCACATTGACATTCGCCATCACTTCATAAGAGACCATCAACAAAAGGGTGATATTTCAATTGAGAATGTTGGTACCGATGATCAACTTGCCGATATATTCACCAAGCCACTTGATGAAAAGTGATTTTGCAAGCTAAGGAATGAATTGAATATACTTGATTTCTCAAATATGAGTTGATGCACCCTCCATTATATGACATGCCTCTCCTTCGACAAAGCAAAGGTAAAATTGTTTGGCATGACATTCATTCTTGCTAAGGATATGTTTAGTGCATTTAGTCATTCCTTGCATCTTATAGGCTCATTCATGAAAATAAAATACTTTTGATGTACATATGGTACCACTATTGCTTCTATGTTTGATATGATCTAGTGGTAGCATATGACATGTTTATAGGCTTGTGATCTTGAAAACAAGCATTCAAGGGTTTAACCGACGTGAGTAAGATAACCATTGAAAGATGTGTGAAGAAGCTTACTCTAGAGCAAACCGTGTTAAATATCTTATGTTTGTTTGCTAGGTTGAACCATACTATGAAGTTGATCACTCTATTGATTAACTTAACTCCTACTAAAATTGGTGTGCCTTTTATGGTACTTAATGACAAAGGGGGAGAATTGGTTACTAAGATAGATATATATAACAAAGGGAGGATCAATTAAAATTTGAGCACATAAGTCGGGGGAGCAAGCTCATGAACTAATTGTTGCATTTGAATGTGCATATTCATATGAGTGATTGCATTGTAAAAATTTAAATTCAATATACATGCTTGTGTGATGTATGCTGGAAATAAATTTTTGAATGATGATTTGTGAACTAGCATGCATAAGTGGTAGCTAGATGTAATCTGTTTTTTGGTACTAGAACCTTTTATATAATGTTGATCTCATAAGGTATCTAGTGTTTTTGTAAGTCTAGCTAATCAAGATGCTAAGGATGGTGTACATTGGCAACTCCGATTGGTATCTCGCTTCAAAGGTCCATTCTTTATACCTTAGCATCATTTGATAGTTTACTCTCCCACATTTCATATCTATGCATATGTGCCGAACTTGAACCAAACACTATAGCACATATGTAGGGGGAGCTAATACTAACAAAGTGGTGACTCAAATTTTCAAACATATATCTTTGTAAAAGGTTGTCATCAATTACCAAAAAGGGGGAGATTGAAAGTTCTTGTTTGTTTTTGGATAATTGATGTAACCTAGAGTACTAACCTTGTCATGAAGTGTTTATGAGCTAGGTTGGTACACACCAAGTGCAGGAGCTATACAATAAACATGATATTGGTGGTGGTGACCAAAAGATAGATCAAGTGCTCCACATTGGAAGAAGAAGAAGAGAAAAGCAAAATCCTATGGAGATCAAGGCAAAGGTATAAATAGGAATTTTGTTTTGGCACTCAAGACACCATAGAGGGTGTGAGTCCATTTAGGATAGATAGCCGTACTATTAAGTGGGGAATATCTCAGTGATCACGGTTATCAAGTGCCACTAGGTGGATTCATACATGCATATGCATTAGGACTTAGTGTGCTAACTCGAATCCTTTGAATATGTTTGTGAAAATGCCAACACACATGCACAAGATGATGAACACTTGGTGGTGTTAGCACTTTTGCAAAGGAGAAGTTGTTGAAGTAGTTTTAGATCAACACAGAGAAGAAAATGAAGTTTTCTGTGTATGGTCGGTGGTACCGACCAGGGTGGTCGGTGGTACCGCCCATAGGTGCTGCGTGCAGCCTTCTCTGTGTTGGGGCGTTTTTGGCCTGGAGGTGGTACCGCTATAAGCTCGGTACTACCGCCGGCGGTGTACCGACCGGATGGTCGGTGGTACCGTGGCCCTGAGGAGTTTTGCAGAGCTCTTTGTGTGGTTTTGAAAAAGACCTACCGGTAGTACCGCCATAACCTCGGTAGTACCGCCCCCGGTGCTACCGACCCAAGGCCGGTGGTTGGCAAGTTTGCGGAGCTCTCTGAGTTGAGTGGAAGTTGACCTGGCGGTGGAACCGCCATAGGGCCGGTACCACCGGGCTCGGAAGTACCGACCAGGGGATCGGTAGTTTAAAGGTCTGGAGGAAGTTTTGAATGTGTTCTGTGTAGATCCGAAAGTAGCCTGTCGGTGGTACCGCCATAGGGCCGGTACTACCGACCTCGGAGGTACCGACCAGAGAGTCGGTGCTTCGCCTAAATCAGCGGGTCGTGTGTTAACGGCTAGTTTGACTCTGTCGGTACTACCGCCCAGGAGGGGTCGGTACTACCGACCAAGCGCAGAAAGGTAGGGTTCGGGCCGTCACCCTCCCCTCTCTATAAATTGGCCGTGGCCGCCTTTGGGGATGGCTTCTTGACTTTCTGACTTCTTGAACATCCTCTTGAGCAAGATCTAATCCCTCCCTCCGATCTCTTTGCTTGTTAGTGCGAATCCAAGTGAGATCGAGAGATCCAAGTGCATTTGCTTGTGAGTTTGCATGTAGTGGCACTTGGCGATTGTTATTGCTGCGGATATTCTTATTACTCTTGGTGGTTGCCGCCACCTAGACGGTTTGGAGCAGCGGAGGAGATTAGGCACGAGTGGTGATTGTTCGTGGCCATCTCCCGGTGATTTGTAAGGGGTTTCTTGTACCTTCCCTGGTGGAGCGCCAAAGGTAACTCTAGTGGATTGCTCGTAGCTTGTGGATCCCCATCTTGTGTTGGTTGTGCGGCACCCTATTGAGGGTTAGGCGTGTGATGCCTATTAGCGCGTGAACCTCCAAGTGGGTGTATCGCTACAACGGGGACGTAGCTTGCCGGCAAGCAAGTGAACCTCGGAGGAAAAATTATTGTGTCAACCTGTCTCCGTGGTATTCTTTGATATTCATTTATTAATCTCTTGCCGGCTCGGTATACACACCTCTATCTCTTGCACTTACATTTGTTACTTTCTTGCAAGTTAATATTATACCTTGTTGTTAGTTACATTCTCTTATCTTGTGTAGTGATATACATTATTGCTTATTTAGTTGTTGAATAGTTCCTTTGATATTGTGTGACTTAGAGTTTGTGGTTATCTAGAATTGTGAATTGGTGGCTTGCATCTGTGTAGAGCTAGCGCAAACTTCGCTTCGCCATTTAGTTGTCTAACTAGTTTGTTTAAGTGTTGTTGTAGAAATTTTTTATAGGCTATTCACCCCCCCCCCCTCTAGCCATTTAGGACCTTTCAGAGACACCAAGGATCATGTAGGCTATATCTGGGGTTGGCTCAACCTACCAATTGCATGAAAGCTCCTTTGTAAATAAAACACAAATTTAGGTGTTGGCAGTCACTTTTATAATTAATCCTGACTTACTAGGTTTGCACCTGGTCTATAGCAAGCACTTGACTACTTAATCAAGCAAGAGTGACTATTTCATCAATAGCCTTTCAGATTCCACATCATAACCATCTTTAGTTCCATAAGTTCTACGGGTAGCGAACAACAGTCAATTACTCACTGTCTAGGAGCGATGGCGATTATAATTGATTCCTACCCAGCTGCGAATAAAATGTTGCACAATCGCCGGACACGTCCGGCTATGGCAGTCGTAAGCTGCCACTCAGGAAATTCGAGAACACAACGCGCGGGATGGCCATGGGCCCTTCTACACCGGGGATGATCTCAATGCCAGGTCGCTCAAGCTATAACTGCCCATGGTCATGCCAGGTCAGTCAGGCCCCGCCTGTCCACGGACCATGCCAGGTTGCTCAAAATAGTTGCCCACGGTACATCTGAGGCCCTGGGTGTTAGGCGTCAACATCTCCATCACCGGCTCGAATAACCTTACTCGGCTTCACGGGAGGTACTCGGACCTACTCCGCTAAGTGATTGACGCGTTCAATTTGACTGTGGGGCGCTTCCCGAACGAGTCCTATGGGACACAGATGGAAGACTACTAGCACACAGAACCCATGTCCTGCTGCTCCTACATCCTGTCCGGTCTCCAATTCATCATCACATGGTTATTCCATGATAGCTCCAGGCTAATCATGAT
The DNA here is from genome assembly GCA_009763385.1 of Coix lacryma-jobi var. lacryma-jobi. Classification (NCBI taxonomy): domain Eukaryota; kingdom Viridiplantae; phylum Streptophyta; class Magnoliopsida; order Poales; family Poaceae; genus Coix; species Coix lacryma-jobi. The sequence goes on along the minus strand of CM019830.1, from coordinate 97,818,521 downwards.
CAGTATCCGCCTATATGCGGGAGATAGGAAATCACCCGACTTTTATCAGTCTAAGCAGGGCTAAGCATATAACGAGCCTAGACCTAAACAGGGATACGAAGATAATCATTGTGGTGGACAAGGTATAGTAATAATGCAACAACGGTTGCAATCAATTTCTATAACCTAATGCAACCAAAACAGTAAACAGATTTGTGAAAAATATTAGCAGTAATGATTGAAGTGATTAAAAATATTAGCAGTAATGATTTGTGAAAAATAGCATTTAATCACTTCAATCATTACTGCTAATATTTTTCACAAATCTGTTTATTGTTTTGGTTGCATTAGGTTATAGAAATTGATTGCAACTGTTGTTGCATTATTACTATACCTTGTCCACCACAATGATTATCTTGATATCCCTGTTTAGGTCTAGGCTCGTTATATGCTTAGCCCTGCTTAGACTGATAAAAGTCGGGTGATTTCCTATCTCCCGCATATAGGCGGATACTGATCATGATTAGCCTGGAGCTATCATGGAATAACCATGTGATGATGAATTGGAGATTGGACAGGATGTAGGAGCAGCAGGACATGGGTTCTGTGTGCTAGTAGTCTTCCGTCTGTGTCGCGTAGGACTCGTTCGGGAAGCGCCCCTCAGTCAAATTGAACGCGTCAATCACTTAGCGGAGTAGGTCCGAGTACCTCCCGTGAAGCCGAGTAAGGTTATTCGAGCCGGTGATGGAGATGTTGACGCCTAACACCCCGGGCCTCAGATGTACCATGGGCAACTATTTTGAGCAACCTGGCATGGTCCGTGGACAGGCGGGGCCTGACTGACCTGGCATGACCGTGGGCAGTTATAGCTTGAGCGACCTGGCATTGAGATCATCCCCGGTGTAGAAGGGCCCATGGCCGTCCCGCGCGTTGTGTTCTCAAATTTCCTGAGTGGCAGCTTACGACTGCCATAGCCGGACGTGTCCGGCGATTGTGCAACATTTTATCCGCAGCTGGGTAGGAATCAATTATAATCGCCATCGCTCCTAGATAGTGAGTAATTGACTGTTGTTTGCTACTCGTAGAACTTATGGAACTAAAGATGGTTATGATGTGGAATCTGAAAGGCTATTGATGAAATAGTCACTCTTGCTTGATTAAGTAGTCAAGTGCTTGCTATAGACCAGGTGCAAACCTAGTAAGTCAGGATTAATTATAAAAGTGACTGCCAACACCTAAATTTGTGTTTTATTTACAAAAGAGCTTTCATGCAATTGGTAGGTTGAGCCAACCCCAGATAAAGCCTACATGATCCTTGGTGTCTCATTATTTCTGGTTTATGATGAGTAAGTCTAGCTGAGTACCTTCTTGTACTCAGGGTTTTATTCCCTTGTTGTTGTAGATGGACAGTGCTTCTTTGGCTACTGTGAGAACTGCCTGTACCTGGTTACAGGTGATGAATAGACCATGGGCATGGTCGTTCCCTATCCTTTCCTGATGCTTTTGTGGACTTGATCAGGTTGATGGCACCGTATTATGAACCAACTGAACTTGTGTTTGAAAACTATGTTGTTTCCGCTACTGTTTCCAAACTATAGTTTGTAACATTAATTCATAGTCTGATGTATTTGAACTACGTGCGAACTGTGATGTAACTCATGGGCATGTACGCTAATCCATTACCAACTTGTCTGTTATTGAAATGTTTGAAATCCTTCGACATTTCCAGACTACCGGGTTTGTACGAGCTTAAGTACATGAGAATCCTAGCGAAAGCGGAGATTCCTATGCTTAATCTGGTATAAATTGGTCGGTTCTGCCGCAGCTCACATCGGAGCATAGTTTAGTGTTACTGTTCATGAGTGTATTTAAAAACCAGTATTTTCTAAGGGATAAAGCAGTATTTGCCAACTAATAGTTATATTAGGTTTGAAAATTTTAAGCTGAAAACTAAGTTGTGGTAGTGATCATGTCCTTATGCCTAGTAGGATCATATGTTGCTTATTTAAGTACTAACTTGGGGGTATTGCATCATGTTAATTTCTGTTGTGTACTGTCGTCCATACGGCAATGGGAAATTGTATGGGTGCTATTATTCGGAATAATAATGTATGGATCATTTGCCTCTACGCCAAGGTAATAAGTGAGTTGCGAGAGCATGACCAAACAAACGTTGGTCTAGGGGAGAGCTAGTTTGGTGCTGGAACCTTTACACGTATGCACACGGGTACAAGTGAAAGTATTTAATTGCAGGTAGATTTAAGAAATGGGTAGTATAATGTGAGTGAGCATGATCGGACAACCGCCAATCTAGGGGTGTGCTAGATTGGTACTGGAACATATACATGTTATACACAAGTATATGTCAAGGTATTTAATTGTGGGAGTATTATTGTTCGATGGGTGCATATACTACTTACGTGTATACTGGGTGTGCACCTAAGTTAGTATCTAGATTTAAATTTCAGCAATGCATGATATTCATACTGTGGGCAGGGGTGAAATGATTTTCTGCAAGTACACTAACTTGCGAACCCTATGGTACGTCTAGTTAACGCTATGACTGAACGTTGTATGCCACCGTCTAGCCGTTAGATTGTTAGACAGTGAGGACGTATGTTACGTACATGCATCATAATCATATAATCTTGCATTAATCTTACTTCCTTCCTTATGATATCCATCCCATTTTCTTAATAAAAGTTGTTCTCAACTAATTAAAACCTATGTGGATAAACTTCTTTCAGATGGCCTGTACCAAGCGTACCACCCGTAAGTCAGCTGGAGGCAAGAGGCCTAACTACCTGTTGGGGCCATAGACTGCTGAGGGATCGGGGACTTCTTGGACAAGTTCGGCATGCCTACCATCCTATGGAGGGTTGCAGATACATGGGTGTATGCCGGATCTTGAGTGATGAGTGATTGTCAACTGGTTTGATGCGCATGTTCTTAGGCTTGTGTTGTGCAGGTGTCGAGCACGGAGACAGTGATCGATGTCAAGGTGAAGGTTAAGTAGAGACGTGTCGTGCCGATGGACCGGGAGCGGTGAAGGATTGGCGTGTCGTGCGGCGGACGTGCCATGCCGATGGACCCAGAGCGGTGAAGGACGGACGTGATTCTTGGACTAACGGACCGGTGGCCTAAGGATCAGCTGTGGTGGCTGACAGCCTGGGACAGCGACGAGCGGAGACTTGCGGGACATGGTGCTATTCGGGTCGAGGACCTGGGGACACGTGTAGATGGACGGGGTGCGTGGGCGGTGCATCCCCTCTATGGCGTCAGTTTGGTGGTTGAGCCACAGAAAACCACCGGGTGGACGGTTTCCAGGTTTGGGCCACAAAACCTGGGTGCGGCTGGTTTCTGAGTTTGGGCCACAAAACTCGGGCTGAGGACGGTTTCCAGGTTTGGGCCTCAAAACCTGGGCGCTGGCGGGTTTCTGAGTTTCGGCCACAAAACTCAGGCGATGGACGACAGGTTTCCTAGTTTCGGCCTCAAAACCGGGGGTAGGTCATGAAGATAGGTTTCTCTGTTTCGGCCTCAAAACCGGGGGCGAGGTCCGTGAAAAGGACGAGCAGAGCGGTGGCGGCACGTTGCGGCAATCGGTGAGGTCGCGTCGAGGCGAATCTACCTATTGTGCGGGCGTGTCCGTCGGATCACCATGTACTTCGAGTTGGTCCAGAATAACCTTAGGGTTTAGCTGGTTCGCTCTATAATTAGTAGGGGTAGAGTGGGAACTAGAATTAGGATAAGTAGAGGGAGACACCCACCTCCCAAACTATCTCAGTCATTGCTATTTTCATTCTAGGGTATCCTCTCTCCCATTCCCTGGTGTTGCTAACTGAGATCCGCAGAGAAGACAATCATACCTCTGTGTTCATGAGATTTTGAGGAAGTGAGACCGTAATCTCACTATTGTCTTGTGTGGTAGCCACATGGTTGCAAATTCGTGGTTTGATTCGCATTTTGAATTTGTTCTTCGCGTTCTTCGTTTCTCCATGATTTTTGCGTCACTCGATCTCCCACTACGCTGCGTCTTTTTCAAATCCACTTGAACCAACTTGTTCTTTGATGTGAGGAGATCATTTCCACCAAAGGAATTCATCTAACTCCTCACGAACAAGTAGATCGAGTCGATTCAAGTTTCATGGCGCTTTTTCGGTTCATACACCTTCCCTTTCGATTTTGCGTTGATTGATTCTATTTGAGCGGATGATTTCTTGGGGATAGTCTCCTAACTATCTTGTGATCATCTTCTCCAAGTTTGGGATCATGGGAATTTGATTTGGATCGGATTTGGGAAGATTTCTGTGAAGAGCGACCGAAATCGCCCTCACAGTTTGTTCCCGGACAGCCCGCCGGTGAACCACAGACAGTCCGGGCATCGGGCTTCAGTCAGAGCAGTGACTGTGTGGCTCGGGCACTTTGCTTTTGGTTGAACGGCGGACAGTCCGCCGTTACAACCTGCGGACAGTCCGGGACTGTCCAGAGCTGCTTCAGTAGCAGTGCGTTTTTGCACATTAGCCGGCGGACAGTCCGCCATCCCATCGCGGACAGTCCGCAGTAGGGCTGGACAGTCCGGGACCGTACTCGCGGACAGTCCGAGACTTCACAGACTTGTCCTTTTCAGTGCATTTGGTCTCCCGACTTTTCCGCTTGGTTTTCGGACTTCTTGTTTGGCCCTAGATTTAACCAAGGAACCTCTCTAGGTATCTTTGCTACTTGTTAGCATAGGTATTTGGAGATTTCCCGACGTAGCCTTCCATCTACGTTGGGGAGTTGGATTTGGAGTTGAACTTGAGGCGGAGCTTTTGGTGTTTGGCTTGCTCTCGGTTGGTGGTGCCTTGTTGTGATCTTAGGGATCATCCACCCTCTTCCAAGGGTCGTGGGCATCACATTTTGGTCAAAGCTTTTGGGAGTTGATTTTTGGGACAGAGGCCAAAGTTTCGAGAGAAATTTTTAGGCTCCCATTCACCCCCCCTCTGGTCGCCTTGCTTTAGCATTCTCGGTCCTTCAATTGGTATCGATGCAGGTTAAGGATCTTCTACCTTAGCTAGTACCAGATCCACAAAAGGCGACATGGATCGCGGCGTAGGCAAACCGCCGTTTTTTGATTGGACGAACTATGCGTATTGGAAGATACGCATGTCGGCCTATCTTCAGAGCATGGGTGCTTCTGTCTGGGAGATTTGCAACAAGGCCGATTACGTGGTTCTGGCTGCTCGTGTGACTCAGCTGCAGATCGATGAGCATGAAGCCAATAGCCGAGCCTGTAATGCTCTATTCTCCTATTTGAGCATGTCTGAGTTTGATCACGTTTCTCACCTTCCCACGGCTCGGGAGATTTGGGCAACCTGCATGCGCTTCCATGAGGGAACCACTCAAGTCAAATCCTGTCTCTACAAGTCACACAAGCGGGTGTATGAGAACTTTCAACACATGCCTGGCGAGAGCATAGAAAGTTTATTCGCTCGCTTTCAGGTGATTGTCAACAGGATGAGGGCAAACAACGAGTTGTTGCCTTTCGACGATCATGAGAGGGCTTTGAAGCTTCTACACACTCTCGATCGGTCGGTGTGGGACTATAAGGTTCAGGCGATCATCGAATCACCTAACTATGAGACTCTCACGTGTGATGAGCTCTTTAGTAAGCTCAAGTCCAGTGAGATTGAGGCCATGACGAGGGCTTCTTATGAGAATCCTTCTGGCCCGTCGATGGCTTTGCTTTCTGGCTCTTCTGCTAACCCCTCTGGAGGCTTTGCACTTTCTTCTATTCTTTCTGTCACAGAGGAGCAGCTGGAGTTCATGGGAGACGACGAGTTGGCTTTGCTTGCCAACCGGTTTTTGTGGTTTCACAACAACCGCATGAACCGTCATCGTGGAGGAGGACGCGCTGGGTGCTACGAGTGCGGCGATCCGGACCACTTCATCGCCAACTGCCCGAAGAAGAACAAGCAAGCGGCGGGCAAGGGTGATCGTGGCCACATGTATGACTCTGGCTGGCACAAGGAGAAGCACACCCCTCCCAAGCACAAGCGGAAGGGTGGCTTCAACAAGGAGTACATCAAGAAGTACTTGGAGAAAGCCTAGGCCGAGCAGCGTGCTTTCTTCGCCACGCTCAGCGACATCGATGACTCGGATGACGACTCTGCTGCCTCAAGCGACGACGAGTCCGAGAAGAAGAAGAGGATCAAGGACAAGCTGAACGGCCTCTGCTTCTTCGCCGACAACAAGGGCTTTTGCACCATGGCCCTCGGCAAGGAGGTCGACAGTCAGCTGGAGGAGAACCCTCGGAACGACAATGACGACGACACCTCCCAGGTATCTCAGACCCCTGATGAACTTGTTGCTGAGGTTGATAAGCTTACTGCCGCCCTTCTTAGTCAAGACAAGTTGCTTAGGCGTGTTGCTAGAGAGTGGAAGGAGTTCAGGCAGAAGTGGGAGGATACGGTGAAGGAGCTTGAGTTTGCCAAGACCACCGTTGTTATCTCAGAGGAGGGTGAGTGTGAGATGTGCACCAAGCACATGACTGACCTTCTCACTTTGAGAGGTAAGTATGCTGCTTTGGTTGGAGAGGTGGATGAGCTTCGGGCTAGACCCGCGTTGCTGGGTGCGTGCAAGTCTTGTGCAGGCTTGCAATCTGAGTTGGTAGAGAAGAATGCCAAGATTGTGTCTCTTGAGAAGGCCAGCTTGGATAGCACTTGTGTGTCCAGGTGTGCTTTGTGTGAGGGTTTGGAGATGGAGAAAGCTAATGTGAAGCATGACAAGATGCAAACCGAGGAAGAAAACACATACCTTCAGACCATCTTGTCATGGGTGTCCTGTGGTGAGCCGCAGCTTGGGATGATGATTGCCCAATTTAAGCGTGCTGCTGGAGGTGCAGGTGTAGGCTTTGCTCTGGGGATGGAGAGTGCTGCTTCGTTTGGCAAGGTTGGAGAGTTTAGCGGTCTTAATCCGAGTGAGAAGCCCAACTCCACCACTACTCCCAAACTTAATAAGATACCATCCAAAGAGCCTCTCAAGCCTAACACCAAAGATGGGGTGTATGGGGAACCTCCTAGAGCTCCACCAAAGAAACAAGTGTGGTCTCCTAAGCCCAACCACCTGAAAAACAAGCTAGATACTATGCCACTTATCCAAGAGGAGCTCATGCCACAAAAGAGCCAAGTGATCCACACCCACTACTGTGAGTACCAACAACCCCCTATGAGAGCGGTGAGGTACCATTGTGAGCATTGTGGGAGAGATGGACACTTGAGGGAGTTTTGCTTTCGGCCCAAGAGAGAGGAGCGCCGTGCAAGGGAGATGAACAATGCGGACATGTACCATCCTTTCCATGATGTACATGTGTCGAATGTTCAGAGGAGAGCTGCTAGGCCTAGAAGCCCAATGCCTCAAGGTCCTAGGCCTTAGGGAGGTTTTGCCCGGCGTGATCCTAGCTTTGCAGGATATGGACCCAGTGGCGGTGGCTTTGTTGAGCGTTTCCCTCCACCGCGTTTTTTGCATCGCAATGGACGCTCTTCCCTTAGCGGACCACATTATCCTGTGCGTGGTGATTGCTTTCCCCGTAGGCGTGCGAGGATAGGTTTTTCTACTAACCGTTCTTTTGAGCAGCTGGCCCAACACTGGTATTCGTCCTATTTCACTCACCCCAGTGTTGGACCGTATGCTCACCCTATGTCTTTTTATTCATGTAGGTAAAAAGATTGGAGGACATTTGGTTGGTGGATTCCGGGTGTTCAAGGCACATGACCGGAAACGCCAAGTGGTTCTCCAGTCTTAGTCCAGTTGCCGGAAAGGAGTTTATAACCTTTGGCGACAATAGCAAAGGTAAAATGTTGTCTCATGGGTCGGTGAGAGTTAATGAGCACTTTGTGTTGCGTGATGTTGCTCTTGTTTCTAACTTTCATTGTAACCTTGTTTCTGTTTCGCAACTTTTTGATGATGACTATGAGATTCGTTTTAAACCGAATCTCAGTCGTATTTTGGACCCTCAGGGCAATCTTGTGTGTTTGATTTCGCCCTTTGGGAAAGTCTTTCTTGCGAATTTCTTGGATTCTTTTGGCATTTCTCATTGTCTTGTGGCTGGACCTTCCTCTTCTGATCTTTGGAATTGGCATAGGAGACTTGGTCATTTGAGCTTTGACTTGCTTGCAAGGCTTAGTTCACTTGGACTAATCCAAGGATTGCCCAAGTTGCACTTGGAGAAGGATCGTGTTTGCCATTCTTGTAGACATGGGAAAATGGTTGCTGCTCCCCACCATCCTGTGAATCAAGTTATGACCAAGCACCCTGGTATGTGCTTGGGACCTTGTTGGTCCTTGTTGGGTTAGGGTTTAGGGTTTAGGGTTTTTGGTTGCCACTTGTTCTTCGAGCTTTCTTGAAAAAGACTTCTTATGAGTTGCGTTTTGGAAAATAGCCCAAAGTGAGTTATTTTAGAGTTTTTGGTTGCCACTGTTTTATACTCAAGAAAGGCAATCTGGACAAGTTTGAGTCTTGTTCTTCTGATGGTGTATTTTGGGGTTATGGCACTCACACTCGTGCATATCGTGTACTTAACCTTGATACTAACCGAGTCATGGAGGCATCCGATGTCACCTTCGACGAGACCATGGTTTGTCCTTCTTCTAGATTTGAGCGTGCAGGTGATCACGAGGTTGGCGAACCTCTTTTTGACGACGAGGAAGAAGGTGCTGAAGGGATGGATGACCCAGCACCACCTCCACCTGCTGTGCCGCTAGGATCGGCTTCTACTACGATGACTCACGACCCCAACCCCTCTTCGTTGACTACTTGGGGGCCATGGGATCCGCCACCTCGGGCTGTACCGTTTGTACCCGAGGAGGCACCAGCTGCTGTTGAGGGGGGGGTTTCTTCAGCTCGGGAGGCGCCACGACACATTCAGCGCCAACACCCGCCTCAACAGATAATCGGCAGCATCGACGAACGTGTCACTCGGTCAAGGTCACAACAAATCTCTCACTTTGCTCATTCTGCATTTGTTGCTGATTTCGAACCCTGAGATGTTGGACACGTTTTATCTGATCTGGATTGGGTCAATGTCATGCATGAGGAGTTAGAAGATTTTGAGAGAAATCGGGTTTGGGTTTTGGTTCCACCTCCTCCTGAGTGTCACCCTATTGGTACAAAATGGGTTTTCAAAAACAAACAAGGAGAGGATGGCCACATTGTTAGAAACAAGGCCAGACTTGTAGCCCAGGGGTATAGTCAGAAGGAGGGGATAGACTATGAGGAGACTTTTGCTCCTGTAGCTCGTTTGGATGCAATTAGGATACTCTTGCCTTTTGCTGCATTCAAAGGATTTAAACTTTTTCAAATGGATGTCAAGGGTTCCTTCTTAAACGGCTACATAAAAGAAGAGGTGTATGCGAAACAACCCCTCGGTTTTGAAAATCCCAAGTTTCCAAACCATGTTTTTAAACTTCACAAAGCTTTGTATGGTATGAAACAAGCCTCTAGAGCCTGGTATGATAGGTGGAAACATTTTTGCTAGCTAAGGGTTTTAAAATGGGATGTGTTGATAAAACACTCTTTCTCCTCAAGCAAGGCAATGACACTCTCTTGGTCCAGATTTACGTGGATGATATCATTTTATGTGGTTCTTCTCATGCTTTGGTTGCCAAGTTTGCAGATCTTATGAGCAGGGAGTTTGAGATGAGCATGATGGGTGAGTTGACATTCTTCCTCGGGTTGCAAATTAAGCAATCCCGAGAAGGAACGTTTGTGCATCAGGGCAAGTACACCAAGGACATTCTGAAGAAGTTCGATATGGGTGAGGCCAAGTCTCTTCCAACACCCATGTCGACCACGACGGCCCTGGATGCGGACACGGATGGAGAAGCTGTGGACCAGAAGGAGTACCGAAGCATGATCGGGTCGCTGCTGTACCTGACGGCGACATCCCGGACATTCAGTTCTCGGTGTGTCTTTGCGTGCGCTTTCAGGCATCGCCGCGCACCTCTCACCATCAGGCGGTTAAGCGCATTACGAGGTACCTTCATTTCACACCTGAGTTTGGGATTTGGTATTCTGCTTCCTCCACCCTCTCCCTTTGTGATTATTCTGATGCCAATTTTGCTGGTTGCTGACTTGAGCGCAAGTCCACTTCTGGGACTTGTCAGTTTTTGGGCTCTTCTCTTGTATCTTGGTCTTCTCCAAGCAGTCTAGTGTCGCCCAGTCGACCACCGAGGCTGAGTACGTTGCTGCGGCTAGCTGCTGTTCTCAGTTGCTTTGGATGATGGCCACTTTGCGTGATTTTGGTCTGAGGTTTTCTCGAATTCCTTTGCTTTGTGACAGCACGAGTGCGATTAGCATTGCTAAGAACCTCGTGCTGCATTCTAAGACCAAACACATTGATGTGCACTTTCATTTTATGTGAGACCATTTTGAGAAGGGTGATATCGACCTTCGCCATGTCGATACTCATCATCAGTTGGCAGATATTTTTACCGAGCCTTTGGACCAATCAACCTTTAATAGGTTCAGAGGTGAGCTTGGCATGTGTTTCCCCTTTTAGTTGGGGGAAACATTTTGGTTTTTGTATCATTGACTATCTCCTTTTCTTTTGAGTTGTTTTCGTTTTTGGTAGATTAGTCTTTGCATTTCATCATGCATCTTTGCATTTTTGAGCTTCATGAATATAATCTTTAGAATGTAACTATGCTCTGTCTAGTATGATCCGATGCTATATGATGATGCTTGTAGCTTATGCTCTTTCTGATAACTGATACATGTTGTGAGCTGAGCTATTTTATGAATGGTGAATATGCTTAATGAATATGAATTTTGAAACTTATTCACCATTGAGATTGGCAACTAGCATGTGTAGAATGTGTTGAAATCACTTGTGCTTTTCATATATGCTAGGTTGCTATGTCTCTAGTTCTGAGTCATTCACTTGCTTGGTATGTTCATACTCTGTCATAAAATTGAACCAAGTTTTAAGTGCATTGAAAAGATTGAGATGGGATTGCTTGTCAGCACATCACGGTATCGAGACTGTTTCTCATTGCACTTTGAGTTAAACTTGAGCCGTGTAGTGTAAGACCAAAACCGTTGCTTTAAGCTTCTGATTGCTGTTGCATAGGCTTAGCTCGGTTGAAAAGTTACGCAATGACAAGCTTTTAACCTCTCGCAGTCACATGCTGAAATTTGAACTTGTGTCTTTTCATCGCTGCAACTCCGATAAAACATGAAAACACAAGTCTATGTATCATTCTATAGCATGATGATTGAACTTTGCTAGGGGTAGTTCACCTTGTATACATGTTTAGCACTTGTTTGACTTCCTGTCTATACATGTTTGGTGCTAGTTTTATGGTGAACATCCTTTCTGAATGGCTAAAATTGTGCTCATATGTTCATATTTCGTATTTGGTGATCAGTTTGAGTCTTTGCTGGCATTTATGCTTGTTGTTAAGTCATCGGATCAGTACGCTTTAGAGCATCTTTTCATTCCATTGACTATATTCCTGAAGCTGCTAACTTGCATTTTTGACTCATATGCATTTGAAGGGGAGAAATTTTGCTTGATAAGTGCATTATCAACTAAGGGGGAGAAATTTTGTCAAATCATATCTTAGTTGTGTGCATTATTGAAGGGGGAGTTTGCTCGCTTATAGCTTTGGAGCATTTTTCAATTGGTTCAGAGCATTTCTGGTAGTTGTGTTGAGCATCTGTGCCTCTACCTTGAGGGACTAGCAGTTTTTGCATTCTAATGTGCTTTTCAGTTGATTTTGGTTCAATTGGTAAAGTTCAATTGGTATCGAGTTCTCTTGCCTTTTGAGTTGGTATCGAGCTTTCTCGCTAGTGGTGTTGAGCCCGTTCTGCCTCTTCTTGAGGGCTAGCTTTTCGATTGATGCTGAGCTTTCTCAAAGTTTTAATTGGTATCAAGCTTTCTCGCTAGTGGTGTTGAGCCTGTTCTACCTCTTCTTGAGGGCTAGCTTTGCTTTGCTTGGTTGCGTCGAGCCATTGCCCATGTCTTTGGGGACCAAGTTGTTTTGCTCCGCCACTTGACCTTCTATTGGCTTTGTTATGCTTTTGGGTCATTTGGACGAGTTCTCTACTTCTCCTTCTTTCTTTATTTCTTCTACCTTCATATGATTTGTGTTGGTAGTTGACAATGCACTCATCAAGGGGGAGATTGCGGATACATGGGTGTATGCCGGATCTTGAGTGATGAGTGATTGTCAACTGGTTTGATGCGCATGTTCTTTGGCTTGTATTGTGAAGGTGTCGAGCACGGAGACAATGATCGATGGCAAGGTGAAGGTCAAGTAGAGACGTGCCGTGACGATGGACCGGGAGCGGTGAAGGATGGGCATGCCGTGCGGCGGACGTGCCATGCCGATGGACCCAGAGCGGTGAAGGACGGACGTGAGGCTTGGACTGACGGACCGGTGGCCTGAGGATCAGCTGTGGTGGCTGACAGCCTGGGACAGCACCGAGCGGAGACTTGCGGGGCACAATGTTGCTTGGGTCGAGGACCTAGGGACACGTGTCGGTGGACGGGGTGCACGGGCGGTGTATCCCCTCTATGGCGTCGGTTTGGTGGTTGAGCCACAGAAAAACCACCAGGTGGACGGTTTCCAGGTTTGGGCCACAAAACCTGGGTGCGGCCGTTTTCCGAGTTTGGGCCACAAAACTCGGGCTGAGGACGGTTTCCAGGTTTGGGCCTCAAAACCTGGGCGCTGGCGGGTTTCTGAGTTTGGGCCACAAAACTCAGGCGATGGACGACGGGTTTCCCGGTTTCGGCCTCAAAACCGGGGGTTGGTGTCACGCCCCAATTTTAAGAACAAAATTAGAGAACAATATATGTATGCCAGGATCAATATTCATATATATATCGACATCATAGTAAATATCAAAACAATGTTTTATTAATAATATCAAACATTATTACATAAATGACCCTCGGTTCTGAAATAAAAAGTACAGACTCTCATGACAACTGACTCTAGTGAAGACGATGAAGAAGACACGAAAATCTAGACTCCATCTCCATAGGAAGGTCGACCGGGAGTAGCGCCATCCTAGTACAGGTCGTCTGGGCCGTAGCCACCGTCCTCTGGATACTCCTGCTCCTCGTACGCGTAGTCGCCAGCGCCTGGGTGGGGTAGCAGGGGGGACAAAGAGGAAGGGTGAGTACATCAAACATGTACTCTGCAAGTGTAGGAAATATATGCTTATGAGGCTAATAACAAAGGTAGGCTGAATTTGTTTGACTCAAGCGCCTAAAGCAACACATCCTATTAAATCCTATTTCCTATGCACCTATTTATTAGGTTATAACCACAGTCTCCATCTGTAACAGTAATCACACTCGAAGTCGCACCGAGCAAACCACACTCGGAGTCACACTGAGCAACCAACACTTGGAGTCCAACAAGCAACAACACTTGGAGTCACACCAAGCAACCACACCTGAAATCCATCAGGCAAACCACACCTGAAGTCCATCAGGCCACCCACAAGGCCGACTCGAAGAGTCCGCCTATGTGTATTAGTTCCATATGTCACGACATAGAAAGCTACCCAAAAGTTAGTAAACCCTAGCATGAGATTCAAATTTAGACACAGCATGAATCTACAGGATCTAACTATTCTAAACTCAAAAGTAAAATAAATACGCGTGAAAGATGTTGAAGGACACTTACATTCGGGCTGGGTCGAATCTACGAAGGCACGGGCTGGATTCTGGGGTTACGCGAAGCTCGCACTCACTGGATCAAACATCATCACATGGTTCAAATAGAACAAATAAATAACAGTACATCAATAGTATAAAAACAGAACGCAAATAGATCTACTGCATAGAGCTCGACGAGACGAATCTAACTCAAATAAAATGAGCAGGCTTTTGAATTTGGGTAGCAAAACTGTAATTTGATGGAACTCGGTTTTACATTTTAAACAAATAAAATCTGAATTAAAAAGGAAACTAGACCGAGCTTCAAATATCTGGAAACAGAGGGTCTAGAACGAAAGAAACTGTAGACTCAGAAAACAGAGACTGGACTGTGGGTTAATTATGATAAAGCTGAGGGGCTAGGACACAAAGTGTGCACGCACTATGCTGTAGACAAGACCCATGACCCATAGACCGGTGGTGTACTGTGAGATTGGTCTACCATGAACCAGGGCTATGATGTGTATTGATGTATTTGTGGAATTGTTTTCCTAAAGGAAAACGGCCATAAATCATGATGAAGTTATGCTGATGTCATCAATGATGTCATCAAGCTAACAAGGCAAAACACGTACGGCTGGCTACTCTCTTCTGCTTGCTTGTGCGGGTGCGTTGCTGCATGATGTTAGTGCAGTGCTGGGAGCGGGAGATCAGGGCGGCGAAGCTGGCCTGTTTTGGAGGGAGCAGGCGGCGGACGCCATGGCTGAGCCCTCGGAGCTCGTCGGCACGTGCAGTAACTAGCCTACAGGCCACAGTTAGCCGAGCTAGGCAAGGCTACGGGGGAAGAGAGGAGAGAGGTGAACCCACCCAGACTTTTCCCCGGTCAAAGACCGTTCGGCAGGGGCGTGCGTAAACGGCGGCCGAGGACAAACCTGGCGGCGGGAAGCGGCCGGCGGCAGCGTGGTATGCGGCGGCGCTATAGATGCTGGCCGAAACTCCACCGGGAGGGCTCTGGGGTGCATGGAAAGGCACTGTGAGGGCACCGAGGTGTAGCGCACGGTGGGGCGCCACGGGTGGGTCTCCGGAGCTCACTCAGGCATGACCCAAAGTGCAGTAGAGGCCTCGGCAAGGATAGGGGAGGGTAGTGGGGTTCACTGCTAGGCCCTGATGGCGTTCTCATCGCGATCCGGGGGTCAGGAAAAGACAAGTCCGCGGCAGCGCCATGGCCGAATGCGCCGGCGTGATTCGGAAACAGTCAAGGAGGCTGGTAGAGACCTAGGAACGAGATGGGTTCGGCTGAGAAACTTACAGAGGGCGCGTAGGCGTTGATCTTGTCGCCGGCGGTGGTCTGGTTGGGGTGGGCCGGTGACGGGTGGTGACGGGCTGACGGCGGATCCGATCTCTGGCGTGACTCGTTGGTGATGTTCCCGGGCGTGGATTCCCCCAGGAAAGAGTCCTCCCGACGTGGCGCGCCTTGGTGAGCTCAGACGGAGGGTCGGTTGCGGTGAGTATGGGAAGAACAGAGACTCCACCACGGCGTCGGCTATGGCGTAGGTCGCCGCTGGTGATGTACTGCTGCAGCGGCGGCGGGGTGGTTGTGACTAGGGAAAAACCCTGGCGGCTGCGGTGCCGATCACCTTCTTATAGGGCCGAGAGGGGGAGAAAAACGAGCTGCAAGGGAAGCATCGGTGCAGCGTAGATGGCGTTGGAGCGGAGGGTTCGCACGGAGGTTGGAGGTGGTCCTGGCGCATGGGGATGGTGTTGCAGTGAGAGAGGGGAGGGATGGGAGCGCGGCGCTGGCAGCTGTGGCTTGCGGCTTGCGCGGGCCGATGCACTCGCGGGGGGGGGGGGGGGGGGACGAGCCGCAGGGAAGATGGCCAGCAGGCCGTGCGCGGGAGGAAACGGGAGCAGACCGTTGCGCTTGGGCCGGGAGCAGAGGAGGGGGAAGCATGGGCCGGAGGCGGAAATGGGCCAGCGGGGTCGGGCCAGAGGGGAGGTGGACAGTGGGGTGGGCCGAAATAGGATAGCAAGCTGGTTGAGGGAAAAAAAGGAAGAGGGGAGAGTTGGCGAGTGGGCCAGCTAGGCCAGATGGGGAAAGGAAGGAGCCTAGTGCCAGATTTTCATTTTCCTTTCTTTTCTTTTTCAAGCATTGCAAATTCATTTGGGTTTCAAATTCAAATCCAGTTTAAAAATTAAATTAGTCTACTAAACATTTCAAAATATTTTCCCTATGCTTTGAAAATAAAATTTGGAAATTGATTTGACAAAATTTTATAAATCTTTTTCTTGTTTCTTAAATAGAATAAAACATGATTCTCCCTAATTGGGTTTACAAAAATTCCTTTTTCACCCAATAAAAATTATGCAATGGCATGAATGCAACAAACATTTGGTTAGGATTTTTCCTCCATCTAGGATTTTGGCTATTTTCTTATTAAATTCTATTAAATTTTAATTAATTAAACACCGGGGTGTTACAAATTTACCCTCTTAACTTAAATCTCGTCTCGAGATTCAGGCTAGAAAGAAAGGTGGGTGGGGTTTGGCGCTTTGCATTTTTCTTGTTCATCACCCGATTAGCATCTTTGGTTTCGAGGTGTTGTCCTAGAGTTTTCCTCTTGGCTCGACCTTTGCGATCCTCATGCTTCTTTGGGCATTTGTTGATGAAATGTCCACCTTGCTTGCAGTAGAAACATAGTCCTTTTGTCTTGACATCTCTTCGCGTGGATATCACTTGATTGTCTTCTTGTGGAACTTGAGAAGGTGCTTCTGTTTGCTGGGGTTGACAAGGAGCTTCACTTGAGCTTGTAGGTGGGACATCAGGGGGCTTCTGGACTTGTGCTTGAGGTGTAGCTCTAAAACGAGAAGAGTTCGCAACATACTTTCGATACTTGTCCTTCTTGCCTCGGTAAGGTGTTATCTGGAAGAGTTCATAAGCCTTGTCGCTCAAGCTGCGGTTTTCACCTTCCCTTAGATCCATCAGCTGGTATGGGTGAATAGAGGGTTCAGACGAAAGACAGAGAAAGACCCCAAGTTAGATAATTTTTATAATAAAACTTTTGACAAATGATGTCGTTGCAACCTGACAGTCGCAACACACCAACAATCAGTACAAAAAGTCAAATCATATCATGTGCACAAGTACATGTCAGACAACGTCCTATGGATTCACACAATTATGGTGGGCTTCTTACGAGTTTGGAGGACCTACTTTAAAACAAAGTTTGAATCTTCAGCAAAGAGAGACTACAGAAGTGGGAAAATAGGGTGAGGCTTTTATAAATAGTTTTGTAAACTCGACGACTGACTAGGGTAGCGTCCTACGGTCAACACAGCTTTGATACCACTCTGTCACACCCCAATTTTAAGAACAAAATTGGAGCACAATATATGTATGCCAGGATCAATATTCATACATATATCGACATCATAGTAAATATCAAAACAATATTTTATTAATAATATCGAACATTATTACATAAATGACCCTCGGTTCTGAAATAAAAAGTACAAACTCTCATGACAACTGACTCTAGTGAACACGATGAAGAAGACGTGGAAATCTAGACTCCATCTCCACAGGAAGGTCGACCGAGTGTAGCGCCATCCTAGTACAGGTCGTCTGGGTCGTAGCCACCGTCCTTTGGATACTCCTGCTCCTCGTACGCGTAGTCGCCAGCGTCTGGGTGGGTAGCAGAGGGTACAATGAAGAAGGGTGAGTACAACAAAATGTACTCCGCAAGTGTAGGAAATATATGTTTATGAGGCTAATAACAAAGGTAGGCTGACTCTGTTTGACTCAAGCGCCTAAAGCAACACATCCTATTAAATTTCCTATGCACCTATTTACTAGGTTATAACCACAGTCTCCATCTGTAACAGTAACCACACTCGAAGCCGCACCGAGCAAACCACACTCGGAGTCACACTGAGCAACCAACACTTGGAGTCCAACAAGCAACAACACTTGGAGTCACACCAAGCAACCACACCTGAAATCCATCAGGCAAACCACACCTGAAGTCCATCAGGCCACCCACAAGGCCGACTCGAAGTGTCCCCCTATGTGTATTAGTTCCATATGTCACAACATAGAAAGCTAGCTTCCGTAATAACACCAGGTCTGCGCCCGAGCCTGGGAATCACTCACGTACCAAGCAGTAACCCGCGTAGAAGAAAACTTTGTACCCATGTCATATGGGACTAATGACCACATAAGGCTTCCCTAACGAACCAGACCCAAGCCACCAACTAATCTCGAAGAAGTCCAAGCCACTCGTGACCGTGAGCACGGCTGATATATCAGTTTTACACTCTGCAGAGGTTGCACATCGTTACCCATGAGTCATGCATTCACCATCACGCTAAACACTGCCAAGGTGCATAGCGGGGTCGCACTACAAGGCCGTTACAAAATTCCCTCCAAGCCAATTTTACACGTTCACTAAGGTTTCACCGCTCACAGTGGATATACACACCACTGCAGAAGCCCCCTCTTGTGCCACAAATCCGACCCCGTGTAAACCCTCAACTTGGAGGCAATTAATTACTTAGCCAGGTTCATCCCATTCCAAACCTCATGGTTGCGCTGTTAAGCCGGGTTACAGGTTTCAAGAACCGGGTCGTAGGGATCCAGGCAGGATAAATCTAGCACAAGCCCAGAACCAAAAACCAAATAAGAGCTGCCAAATCCATGGCACAAAACCACCAACACGGTCCATCCTGCCGGATTTACCTACTCACCAAACTACTCGTTACCAGTCTACATGTTCCATAGATCATTAATCAGAATTAATAATTAACCATCCCATCTCAAGACAGCAGGGCTAAGCATGACATCTACCCATATCATCCCAAACCAGGTGACAAGAAAAATGTAATCAATTTCTAGTAAACCCTAGCATGGGATTCAAATTTAGACACAACATGCATCTACAGGATCTAACTAATCTAAACTCAAAAGTAAAAAAAATGTGGGTGCAAGATGTTCAAGGACACTTGCCATCGGGCTGGGTCGAATGGACGAAGGCACGGACTGGAGTCTGGGGTTCCGCGAAGCTCGCACTCACTGGATCAAACATCATCACATGGTCCAAACAAAACTAATAAATAACAGTAGTTCAATTGTATAAAAACAGAACGTAAATAGATCTACTGCATAGAGCTCGACGAGACGAATCTAACGCGACTTGAACGGGTCAAATCAGAGTTAAAATGAGCAAGTTATGGGCTTTTGAAGTTGGGTAGCAAAACTGTAATTTGCTAAAACTCGGTTTTGCATTTTAAACAAATAAAATCTGAATTAAAAGGGAAACTGGACCGGGCTTCCAATATCTGGAAACAGAGGGTCTAGAACGAAAGAAACTGCAGACTCAGAAAAAAGAGACTGGACTGCGGGTTAATTATGATAAAGCTGAGGGGCTACCACACAAAGTGTGCACGCACTATGCTGTAGACAAGGCCCATGACCGATAGACCGGTGGTGTACTGTGAGATTGGTCTACCATGAACCAGGGCTATGATGTGTATTGATGTATTTGTGGAATTGTTTTCCTAAAGGAAAGCGGCCATAAATAATGATGAAGTCATGCTGATGTCATCAAGCTAACGAGGGAAAACACGCACGGCTGGCTACTACTCTCTTCTGCTTGCTTGTGCGGGTGCGTTGCTGCGTGATGTTGGTGCGGTGCTGGGAGCGGAAGATCAGGGCGGCGCAGCTGGCCTGTTTTGGAGGGAGCAGGCGGCGGACGCCATGGCTGAGCCCTCGTCCAAGCTAGGCAAGGCTACGGGGGAAGAGAGGAGAGAGGTGAACCCACCCAGACTTTTCCCCGGTCGGAGACGGTTCCGCAGGGCCGTACGTAGACGGCGGCCGAGGACAAACCTGGCGGCATGGTATGCGGCGGCGCTATAGATGCTGGCCGAAACTCCGCCGGGAGGGCTCTGGGGTGCATGGAAAGGCACTGCGAGGGCCCCGAGGTGTAGCGCATGTTAGAACTCCCATGAGGATGAGAACACAACAGAGGCAGCAGAGATAGACCATCTCATAGCGGAGTTAGCTCGTATGACCGTCGAGAGGGATCAGGCCCATCAGAGGGAGCAGGATATTGCGCAGTAGCTCAGCGACCAGAGAGAGTCCACGATCATGGCTGGGACCAAGGAGTCCCTTCGAGGTGTGTGTCTTGAGGGCATGCGCGCTACTGAGCAGAATAGGCTTTTGAGGCTTCGAGTGGGAGAGCTGGAGTTATAGCTTCACCATCTCCAGGACTACAATGACCGCCTGCATGAGGAGATCCATCGCCGGGAGAACGAGAGGAACCCCATCTTTCCTCAGGAGGACCCAGATCCTCACGCCTCTTCTAGTGGTTCTCTGGATATCTCGAGTGACAATGGTGATGATGGTGTCGACAGAGAGTAGGCTAGATAGCATGATTAGCACCTGGTGATCTTTTGTCAAATGTCCTTCGCGCTTTATCTTTTGCCGTTGTGGTGGTTGGATGTAATGGTGGGATGTGAACCTATGTGCACGTGGTGCAAGACCTTGAAAAGTCCCATATGTTTGGGCATTTATGGATGCTTATGTTGACATTGCATGTTAAGTTAATGAGCGATCTTATTATGTGATGTTGCGATGTGGATTGAAATTTATTATGCCTCTGTAATTGTTTGGCGAACTTGTTTTCCGAATAGATTCAGTATGGCATGGTTTAATGTTCTCTACAATTATTGCAACATCACCTAATGATCACTTGCTATCGACATATGCAGATGACGACGACTCGCAGTGGAGCTGGCGGTATTGGTGGTAATGAGGATAACAGAGACAACCGCAATCCACCACCTCCTCCACCAGCCACTCCAGACCAACTCTTTGCCCAATTTCTGGGGAGTCAGTGCAATATCGAGGCGTTGCTACGTGAGAATTTGGCACATGGCAACCAGCGCCCTGAGCCGAACCAATATAGCTCATTCAAGGATTTTCTGGACACTAAACCACCATTTTCAAGGAAGCAGCTGAACCGTTGGAAGCGGAAGAATAGCTACATACCATAGAGCAAAAGTTCCGATTGCTCAGGCTCACTGAGGAACTAAAAGCCGAGTGTGCCGCGCATCGACTGCAGGGACCGACCGGGATTTGGTGGGGACACCATCGTACCACCTATCATGCCCGTGCTCCAATTACTTGGGAGATGTTCTCACAAGCTGTCTGAGGGCACTACATTCCGCCAGGTTTGACCCAGATGAAGGTGGCCGAGTTCATGAATTTGACACAGTGGACCCGTTCAATCACAGAGTATCACTGTATGTTCAATTCCTTATCTCGCTATGCACCAGAATTTGTAGATACTGAAGCTAAGAAAATAGCCAGTTTCAAGAGAGGATTGAATACCAAGATGGGAAAGTCCATGGGTACATCATCTCATACCGTTTTCAATGACTTTATCAATGATTCTTTGATCCAAGAGAATCACAACAACAAGCATGCAGCGAGCAAGGCCCGAAAGAGAACATTAGATTCTCGACCATCTCAGCCTAGGGGACCACCAGCTCAACGTCCCTAGTATCGACCACCAGCGCCTGGAGCTCGTTTCAGGCCGACCTAGAAGAAGAATCAGCAACAGTATCAGCGTAACCAAAGGCCGTACAAGATAGCGTCAGCGCAATCTCGAGGTGGTCAAGGCAGTTCCACTGGGAACAAGGCTATTGCTCGTGGGTCGTGCTTCAATTGCAATCAAGAAGGGCATTTCGCAAGGTATTGCACACCCAAAGAAGCAGCAGGCCAACTACCCCGCGCGTCTGCATAACATGACCGCTAAAGAAGCTCGTGCAGGAGAGCCCGTGACTGCCGATATGTTTCTTGTTAACCATCATCCTGCAGTTGTTTTGTTTATACTGGATCATCGCATTCCTTCATGAGCAAAGCATTTGCACAAAAGCATAGTCAAGAAATGTCTGAAATGGATTATGGGTTTCGCGTAAGCTCCGTGGGGAGTAGTGTGTTATCCAGACAAATGGTTTGTAATGCAACCATCGAGATTGGAGGGCACATGTTCGGAGCTAATCTAGTAGTTTTACCTAGACTAAGCATGGATGTAGTGTTGACACTGGTTATCTATCAAAATTAAAGGATAAATAAATATAAAAAGGGCATGAATTCAATCACCAATAAAGGTTTTGGGTTTTAATTGACAATATTCCATGAGTATTGGTGAATTGTGATTCTGCAGGGACTAAATACGAAAACCAGCACTGATTACTTCTCCTAGAAGGAAATCGACGGAAGATTACAGAACCGACATGTCAAGAATACTCCAGAAGGACCTTGAAGACACCAGAGGACACCATGAGGCGGGACACCCTGAGAGGCCGCCAGGTGGGACCGACCGGTCCCACCCTAGGACCGGTCGGTCACCCCTGGGACCGATGGCCTCCGTCTTCTGCAACCTTCCTCCACCGCATATGAGGATGCATCTGCACCGTACGTGAAGTCGGTTTGATCCAAGGGCCACGGTTCCTCGCCCAGGGCTATTTAACCGGACCCCAGACCCCCCTCTCCATCATCATCATATCTCAAGTCATTAGAAGAGGAGGAGGATCAATCAGAAACCCTAATTTCCTTAGAGCCACATCAACTTAGGCATAGCTAGATCGCATAGAATTAAAGAGGCAAGCTTCGCTTGGATTCCGGATCTCCAGTCGCGAAGAAGGCATCATAACCCAAGATCTTCTCTCTTGTATCAACATTATGGTCTTCTAATTAAAATGGTTTCTAGTTCATAATTGTTCTTCTGTTCTCTTTCATTGTTCTTCATTGATCATCGTCTAGTTCATCTTCTAGTTCTTAATCTAGTTCTAGTTTGTGTTCTAGTTCATACTCTAGTTCATCTACGTGTTCTAGTTTCATCATACTGTTCATCATTGTGCTAGTTCATAGTCTAGTTTATAATAGTTTAGATATAATTGATATGACTAAGACATTAATTACTATATTCTTAATTATACTGCTTGTAGTATGCTTTGATTATATATTTTGGCATAGATAGATTATCATCATGTTTATACTCATGTTCGTATAGCGCTCATCTTAAAGTACAATGGGTGGGTGATAAATGTTGTGTAGGGTGGTGCCTATACACTATTTATCTGTGAATGCTCCCTATGTTCCGGGTACAGTGGTAGATCGTGGGCATGACAGGCCTGTTGAGTCCTTTGTATTCCACCCCCCAATATAGGAATCGTATGGCTCAGTTAACTCATGGTTTAGGGTTACTCTGTTTGGCACCTTTACTATAGAGTTGCCTCTTGAATATGAATATGGGATAACCTAGCCAATGATTGCCAATATAATTGCACTATCAATGTATATTATAACTTATAATTAGAATAACTTGGAATACTTATTTATAATGTCTATTCTAATCCGCATGCCTTGTCTAAGTTGAAATGCTCTAAGAACTATCATAGATTGATCTTTTATCATTTATAGTGTACCTCATTATTGTGGACCGATCCCTGTTTAGGATAAAGGAGTGTGTTCTTACTTTGTTCTCAATTCTCCTATCACATGTGTAGAGTAGCTCTTGTCCTTATTTATCTCACTTCATTCCTAGTGCTAAATATAAATAACGATACTTGGAACATCTCTGGGTAAAATGCTGCCAACGGGTGTATTTATCTGTGCGCTTGCGGGTAAATATTTATCTTTAGAGTAGTGCTTTGATATAATCACATTGCTAGTTTCATGTTGGGGATAACAACTTGACGTTAAGTGATGCTAGTAGTGTCCCGTACACTTCTTAGTGCCTTCACTAGGTTATTGTTTATGAAGTCTATCTTAGAGTGATTCCATTAGGAGTGTCAACAAGCATTTTTTGGCGCCGTTGCCGGGGACATGAATGAGGACGGTAGCTAGAATACATTTTCAACATCTAGGAGAACTCTTACACATGTGATAATTGAGATATATTATTCACCCTTTATCCAACAAGCTCACCCTGGCTTTGTATAGTTTTGATCTTATGCAGGGTGAGGTGTATGACTGGTTTTGAACTTCCGACAAACTATGTTGCGGGTCCAGAGGCTTTGCTCAAGCCTCAAGATCCATTCAACCACTTTGTTAGGAATCAACCAGATAAGGTATAGACAATTGTTGTCACTTTGACTTTCCGAAAACTCCCACAAGGATCGAAGAAGGTCAACGTTACAAGTTTTAAAGCACATGACGTGTGATGACACCAGACGTTGTACCATTCACAATTCCATTGTGAGTCATGGTAAGTTTAATCGAGGTGAGTCAGTCTTGCTCATGGACTTTAAATTGATGAGTAGTTATCTTATTAAATCCTTTGCATATCATCATACATTCACTCCATTTAGTTTATGTCTCTCATACATGTTTAATTTTTATCACTTGCATCCACTCATGTTATGTGCATCTAAAAAAGAAATATATATATATATATAACTATACTACTCACCTTGATCACACTCTTTCATCTCCATTAAAGTGAATCTCTGTAGTGCTTTTATGCCACAATTATTTACTATAGTATGCTTAAGGTTTGGAGTATGTTCATACATCTTTTAAATTAAGCATGGTGCTTAGTCTAGGAGTGTTGATCTTACTTTCAAAGGCTTTCTAAAATAAGCGTGGTGCTTAGGTTAAAATGCTTTCCTAGATTAAATTAGACATGACGTCTAGTTTGATTTTTGAACCAAGAGTATTCTCTATTAGATATCGGTTATTTTGTTGGACTAACCCATGCAGAAATCTCACAATATCGAAATGGGGAAGTCAAGAGATCAACTCACACTGAGATGAAGCAAGGCATAGGACGTGCTCCAACAACTTCACACAAAAGACATGGCTCATTCATCACTGAACTGTGAGTATCAAAGAATATTCACTTTGTCTTTTGCTATAAGCTACCTTTGCCTTGATCCATGAAACTATATGGCCACCAAGTTTGTCTATGAACTATGATGAATCCTGTCTATGCTAAAACAATTCAAATCCATCTACCCATTAGCATAGATAAGGTATAAATTAATGTGACAACCTGTTTTTCAATTTTATATATTCCCTCTGGTATGTGTCCATTAAGAAAGGTCTCTGGCTCAACGAACCTAAAACTGTGAGCCCTTGCTGAAGGTCAATCGGTAGTTATCTTATGACTTTTTAAAATAAAAACTAAAAAAATAAATTAAAAAAAATATAATTATGTTCTTAGGACTAGTTCCCTTCGGGTATTCTTGTCACTAACCACTGCAGGGTGAACAATGTCCGAGAACATGGGAGTTGCAAATACAATGTGAGGGATGCTTCAACATTCACACTTGCCTTTGTCTGAGTGTGGGGAGGAAGGCTAGCTCTTCCAAAAATTCTACAACCATGCTCATCCTCCTAATCAAGAAGCTGTCAACATCCCGACACACTGGTTTCCAATCTCTCTACTCACTGTTACTTTGTCTCTTTAAGTTTGAATGATATTACAAATTCTAAGCTTAAAAATCAAACTTAAGATACAAAATAAAATTAATCCTTAGAGAAGAAGTAATGGTGAACAATGAAGGTAAATAAAATATGGTATACAAGTTATATGCTAATTAAAATGCCAAGATTAACTTCTCTATAGCATAAAAAGTGACTTTAGTTCTATGACAACACTACCCTTGTTATTACTTGTATATCCCTTTGGGTATGTATTGTCCACTAATGCTTTCAGGAATAAAATAATAAGTGGAGCAATAAGTCCAAACATAATTCATGAGGAGAGATAAAAAGGATAGCTTAGAGGTTAGGTAGATAAAGTGCAACACGGGAGACAAGATGCTCAGGAACAAGCTCAAATGCAAGGAGAAGCTTCAAACAAAAGGAAGGGGTCATGATCGATCATCTATCCCTCATCACATGGCGCCACTGCATTTCAATGATGAAGGTAATATTTAAGGTAAGTGATCATTCTCTACAAAAGCTTTCCCTTGGTCTTGCTCTGCACTTAAATCAAAAGAATCAAAATGTTTGGTTACAACTTTAAATAATTCAATCTATAAAACTCAACAAGCTTTGTTCTTTCAGTATCACTCTTTTAATCACTTAGTCTTGAACAACTCAACCATCGTTGTCAAATTCATGCTCACTCTTCTAATTTCATCACACATGTTTTAAGAATGAAACAATGTACAAAGTACCAATCTTATCATATTAAATGTGCCTAAGGTTAGAGTAGAGTAAATGAAGTTTTGGTTCTATTGGTGTTTTCTCACTAGCAGAGCTTATGCACTTGATCTCTGCCTTAGTTTTAGGACACACTGTACAAAGAGTGGTCTCCCAAGTTTCACGAAATCACGAATTCTAGAGGATGTGCTAGCTTACAGTATTAATGTTTCACTTCAAAATGTTGGTTTGACATTTACCTCCTATTTTCTTGATACATATGTGATAAAACAATTATTACACCATCGTTGAGTCACATACATAAATGGAAATTCAAAACTCTGTTGCTTTGTGCTTGAAAGAATAAATCAAGACTCTAAAATAATTAAGGTGTAGTTTTTCACTAACCCTAATCTATTCCACGAGCTTTGTGTCTATCTAAGTTTCAACAGAAGATAGGAATTCCACTATGATGCCGACTGTTGACGGTCCTTAAACACCCATTTTACCATCAACATTTGACCCTAAAGTCCACCAAAAGGCATGAAATGTAGTCAAATAGGTTTCAATCTAACCAAATTCCACATGTTCATAGAATTTTATTTGAATGCAGGATTTGAACCAAATTTGGACATATGGACCCACCAAAGGCCAAGCCCACTCAGCAGGGCCCAAATGGGCCTAAGGGGGGTGGCGCCCGCCACCTCTAAGTGGCGCCCACCACTTGGGTTGGCCCAAGTGCCACTCCCTGCCACATCACTGATCCATGTGACCTCCCCAATGCCAAATCCTGGCCCTTGGTCACTAGGTCAGTGGCATCAGACGGCTTAGGGAGGAGTGGCGTGGATCAAGGCAGAATGTTGGTTCCTAGGACATGCAATCGACCTCCAACCGCTTGGACAACCACCTGGATGCCGTTGCATCCAACGGCCAGGGGACTGGCGGCCGCCAGTAGGGGGTGGCGCCCGCCACCTGACCTAACCCTAGGTCGGTTGGCTGCCGCCTATAAGAACCCCCCCGCACTCACTTGGGCTATAAATACCCCCGGAGGCATCACTTCATTCACACCCAAGATATCCCTCATATCCCACACTTCCAAGAGAAGCAAAGCGAGAGAAGCAAGTGAGAGTTAGTTGAAGCTTAGAGAGCTTAGGCAAGTAGGTAGCTAGTAGAGCAAGGTATCTTCACCCTCGCGGTAGCGCTGCTCAAGGCTTAGCTCAAGAGTAGAGGCGTGCGAGTGATCGGTTCTGGAGCTGGGAAGAGTCTTCCTTCATCTCCAGTTTAGGTTTTGCTCTTGTTACTCAAGCATTTACTATATTCTAGTTCAACATTTCAAGTATTACTTTATTCTACTTATCAGTATTGAGTGGTATACTTGATTGATTGCTTGAGTGCCTAGCTATCCTACAGTTCAATTCACTTAGCCATAGTAGTTAATCTCTAGTGAGCTTAGTGTTTGATCTTTGCCAATAGGTTGCTTAGTTTGTTTAGTGTTTATCTTATTAAGTCAAGTATTTGCTCTGACGTTCGCAAGGGTGTCTCTATTCAAAGCTAGGATAGAGATAGTTAGAATATATTAAGGCGTGGTGCTTAGTTATAGACTTACCTTCGGATACGGCTGGACCCCCGGATAGCTGTGGTAGCAAGCAGGTGGTGACAGCCCTGTGCGCCTTGAATTCCACCACGTAGTTGGCCCAGTTTAACAGTAAGGCTTGTTGTGCTAGCGTTCAACCTAAGTAAGTGGTAAAGGTTAGTACGCCTCGATACTTGACAAGATAGGAATAAAACTATACTCAACTTAGTTGCTTTATTGTCTTTTGCCTGCCTTGCTTCGTAACTGTCTCGCTTCGTAGTTATCTTGCTTGTGGTTATCTAGGATTAGTTATTAGTTAGTAGTTAGTTATCTTAGTTACTCTTAGTTATCCTTTAGTTACCCCTTAACTACCTATCCATCCACCTTACCTTAGCCATCCATTTCATCCTTACCTATCCACCCATATATTCTTTCTAGCCTCTCTTCTCCCCTTTTCCCTTTTCTCTTTTCTTCGACTCTCATCCCCTCCTTGACTCCACTCATACACCACCCTAGCCTTCCCCTGGGATCAAATAAATCGACACCTGGTACTCCCAGGCGAAGTGCTACTACGATAGTTCTGTGCGCTTGCAGAATCTCCTCCTGGTAGATTGCATTCTCTCTGGCTAGCTCCTACTAGTGTCGGGATTGACAACCCCGTTTGGCATTAGTAGATAGCTGCTTTAGCTCCACTCCTTTAGGTATAGTGACCGGTCTCGCTTCAAGCATTTCCGACGCCGTTGCCGGGGATAGACTCCATAGTCTACTCCTAGTAACAACGTTAGCAAGTGCCAACAAGCATTCCTGGGCCGTTACCGGGGATAGTTGCCTAGCAGTATCTTTAGTGAAGCTAAGAACTACCAACACCGACGAAGTCTTCGACCAGTCAAGAGCCAATCATCAATGGTTATAGCTCAAGAGAAGTGATGAACATCTACGCTATCAAGGATTCAAAGTAAATGATCATGCCAACACTCATTAAAGAATATGAAGAGCAGTAAACCAAAGGAGACAAGTCCACCAGCCACTTGAAGAAGAAAGAGAGTTCTACTGAAGTGCAACTAAGGTCTTCACCACGAGGATCTGCTGACGCACCCAATGAAGAACAAAGAGCGTGCAAGAAGTTTTGTTCGATAGACTATAAACATCGAATCCTCGCCGGAAGGTAACTCGGTAGTTATCCATATTTTTTTAGCAATAAATTAAGTACAGCATAATCATATCATTTTACTTCTAGTTGCATATTTTACTTTTTAGCAAATTATATCTACATTAGAAAAGAAAATAAAAATATGAAAAAACTCTAAGCCCCATGAGAACAGTTTAGTGGTGTGTTAAAACCCATAAATGTATTCTCTGTGTAGGCATAAAAAAATAATAATTCATCTACATATTTATTTGTGGCATCGCATCATATGTAAAAAGAAAAATCTAAAAAGAGACACTAGAGAGAACTGTTGAATTTCTGCTTAGTGGAAAGTAAGAACATAAATGATCTTAAGAGCTTTAGACAACTAGATAAAGGGAAAGAATATTTATCACTAACACTTAATCAAATTCCACTAGTTGTGTTATCTATTTTTAAGTTCAGCAGGAAATAAAGAAGAGAGGGACTTAAGCCACTGCTGATGGTCTACTCATCTTCTAGGGAAAAGATCACGTCACGATCCAGCTTGGGGGAGAGCACCCTCAGTTATCATGATAAGTATCGTACCACGACTATTTTTATTATTAGTTCGTTTTAGCTAGATTCAGGTCAATATATATAAAAACCCATAAAAAGATGAATGACTATTATAAAACTAAATAAATATAGTATATAATGAATAAATGCCTAAGTGGATATAAATTTAATTTTGCTCATGATGAAAATGATGAATAGTTGCTCTGTCGTAATCCCTCTTAAGTGCCTAGTGTTCAGCCTTAAATTTTCTTGAGTTTTGGACAAAGCTGTTTTGAATAAACTCTGAACCTGAAACCTAAAAGTCTAGGTAATTGTGGGATGATATAAGAAGGTTTGAGCTGTTGTTTATCTAATTCCTAGAGATGCTAGAGTTTTGGAGATTTACTCTTTGAAAAGATTAAAAAAACACATGATGAGATCTTGTATGACATAAACATAAATTCCTACCTAGTGCCATTAATATGATTTTAAGATAAGGCTACTTGCTTTGTTCTACGTTTTTAGCTATGGTTGAGAAATTTATCATGCTCTAGAGATCAAGAACATTTTATTAAAAGATTCACTCTTCCGAAGTAGTATTGTGTTAGAGGCATGTGACTATGCAAAAGTATAAAAGGAGCAAATAAAAAGGGACAAGTGTCCGACTACCTCAAAAAGAAAAAAAGAGGAGGAAAGCATTATGATAAAAATATGAAAAAGAAAAAGAAAGATAGCCCATGGTCCCTCTAATTACAATATGCCAGCAAGAGATGATAAATTTCAAAAGTTCTAAGTTCTTGATCTATGAGTATGACATTTGTCGGTGTTTGTTAACCGGCAACTCATCTTGAGTAATCTCAGACGGTTTGTTCGGTGGGGATCGGCGTTCGTAGAACTCAGCGAGTACACAGGGACAACGATTTATACTGGTTTAGGCCGCTAAATAGCATAATACCTTATGTCCAGTGCGGCGTGTGCCTTGTGTATGATTCAAGATTCGATGATAGGAGCCCACACCTGCTTCCCCTTATATATCCGGGTGAAGCATAGCACAGACCGAGTCCTAGTCGGTTACATCAGAGGAGTCCTATTCTAATTACAAGACTTCCTTTAAGAACTCAACTAGGTTACAATAAGAGTCCTAATCCAAATACGCTTCGTATCAAGTCTTCGCATCTCTCGCAACATCCGGGATTAGTCGGAGTAACCATCTTTTGATGATATCTTTGACATCCTGGTCGGTCAAGCCCCCGAGCTCTTCATCATTTCCTCAGAACGTTATCTTATGGTTTCTCTTTGAGAATCTTCGAGTAATGTCTTGAGAAATCTTGAAGTGCTCCGTAGGTAAAGAACTTCCATGGCGTACACTTTTTCTTGAAAAAGTGCACCCATAGGGTGTAGCCCCCGAGCCTCTTGTTATTTATAATAGCTTTGAGGATCTTTTGAGCCTTTTCCGAGTAAAACCTCAGGTAAGAAAAAACATTTCCTTTATGGTATATACCCTGTAGCCCCCGAGCCTAAGTTCCGAGTAGTGAGTAGTCGGTTCTTGGGGTCTTCCAAATATATGATCGAGTAATCCATAAAGGTCTTGAAAAACCAAAACCAGTCACAGGTGTGTTGCGTATTCCATCTAAGTAATAAATGTTCATCTTTAGGTGGGTAATGTTTCAAACAGACATCCCTTATAACCCCCCACTAAATAAAAATTACTATGGAAACAGCAATAATTGACCAATGACTATTCCAGCTGTACATATTAAAGATTTTTGTCGTGTTCTGCAACTGCAAAGTTTGTCGTCTTTCTCTTGAAGTGCGCATGGGAATCAAGTACATCATCAATGCGAGGCTTCACATGTGCTACAGTGCATCGGTTGAATTATTTGATCCTTCAGTCCGTAGACAAAGTCCATAGACCAAGAGTAATCCGCCTATAAATACCCTGCCTGGGAAGCGAAGAACTAATATCCTTTTAAGTTTATGACTTCCTCTATTTCCATGAATATTATAGGAGCAATAGTGGAGATGGCCGAGACCCCAGGTATCTCCCTTCTGTAAGATAGATAAGGTGTCTAGAAGAACTCTTGTGAAGGGACCATCTGCGAGGGTGGTTTCCAAGTGGTCGCGAGCAGAGGGATACAGAGGTGCGCCTAGAAGAACTCTTGTGACTACCACTCATAGATAACCTCGGAGTCACAGGTTGTCAAAAGGCGACGAGGGTGATGGTCTTCCCCCCCGAGTTCCTTGAGTACTGGGGTGGTGCTGGAGGTCCACATTGGGATGCACTGAAAAGATAGTGTCTACCCAAAGTTCTGTGTCTACTTTACTGCGTCGCACTGAACCGGTCCTTGGTGCATTAGGCATCAAGACTCTGTACCTTGATTACAATAGAGTAGCGTTTTACATCCTGATTGTACTTGTGCTGGTAATTGTTGTATCTCAAGATGTTGCCATGTATCTCTGTTGTAATTCCGAGTAATAATAAATAAGATCCGGTACTTGGAATATTTTCCGAGTCTTCTGTCTTGTTCCCCGAGTACTAAACGTATCTTGTGAAAGAAGGAAGCCTGTTTTGTTTGCTGACGCCGTCCAAAACGTTTTCCCAGCCGTTAGGGTTTTGAACGGTTTCGTAACGCCGTTTGAAAAGACGAACGGTTGCCGAAACAGATCTATAATAAGCCGCCATCGGCCCTGTGCTTTCCTCACGCTTTCATCAAGCCATTGCCTTCAGAGTTAGAGTCCCTTTAGCTAATCCTCAGTTGATGCGTAAGAAATCTCTTGTCACCAACATGGGTCCCAAGAGACAATCTGCCACAGAGAAGAAGAAGACTAAGGTCACCATCACTGCAAGACTGCGCCATCCTTGCCCGCCTACTGATGTCTTGGCGTGGAAAATGCTGGATACCAGGCAGACGGAGCTGGCGTACTTGGCGCAGCTAGGACTTCTCCGAGCACAGTCGCTTGATGGATGGAGGGTACCGACGGATCATCGCGCTCCTGCCCCCAACACCACAGATATAGTCATGTTCAAGTCATTCGTAGAGCGGGGATTGGGACTTCCAGCATCTAACTTCCTGCGAGGGTTGCTCCATTACTATGGTTTGACTCTCAACCATATCACTCCCAACGCCTGCTTCCATATTGCGATTTTTACTCATCTGTGTGAAGCGTTTCTGGGTATCTGCCCTTCCTTTACTCTCTTTCGCTATTTCTTCTAGGTAAAGTGTCAACCCAGCGATGCTAGCGTAGAGGTATTCGAAGGGGCTAGCATCCAGCTTAGGCTAGAGGTAGCTAGTCAATACATAGTTGTAGAGTTGTCGGAGTCTGTCCGGGATTGGGCTGCCGGGTGGTTTTATATGGGTAACCCGCCACCAGCCCTTCGCCGATATGATGGATGGCCACCGCAAAAGTGTCAGGAATGGAAGGAGAAGATTACCGTCAAGGAGGTAGCGACTGTCCAACCTCTCATTAATATGATAGAGGGATTAAAGCTCGCCGGATTGAACGGGTACACACCATCGTCCAAGACTTCATCGCGCGCCGCATCCATCCACTCCAGCAGCGAGCCAACTTTGGCTTCGAGTACCTGGGCACGATGGACCTCGGTCGCCATGAGGCCGAGCAACTGCCTGATCACGAGATCTTGAGGCGAATGAACCGACTGCTGAAGAGCCGTGAACATCTTGTTCCGGTGATGACAACATTTTCCGCTATAAACCCTCCTCCTTAGGTGACTCGTTGAGCTAGCTCGTCTTTTGAGATTCTTTTGTAGATATCCTTCTGACGCGATTGAATTTTGCTTCTTATTTATAGGGCCAGGGGAGAGATAACAATGATTGTCCTCCTCTGCCTCCAGCGACTGAAGAAGGCGGAGGCATCGCTCTCGGGGGTCCCATCAGAAGTGAGGACCTCCCAAGCAAGTCGAGCCCTCCCGGTGACTTTGACTGGCTTGACTCAGATACAACTGATTCTGATATCATGCTCATAGATCCAGAAGCCAAAAGTAACCGGAAGAGGTCTCTGACTCCACTGCAAGAAGCCGGGGAACCTGTCCCAAAGAAGGCTCGCTCTGGTAATCGCCATGCTTGTCGAAAAATACTTTTGTCAACAGAGTTGGCTGAAAAGCACTGTAATATGGGTGCTCCGGGTAAGGATAAGCCCGAGTACTTTGTAGTCCTACTATGTTTTGGATTTTAATAAACCCTTGCCTTATATCTTTGCTTGTGCCAGATGTTGAAACGGCCAAGGGAGCTTCCAGCGGTGCGGTCCCTGAAGAAGCTCCTGCTCCCTGACCCACACCAGAAGAAACCGCTCTTGAAGCTGCCGCGGGCGTTGAAGCTCGTAAAGTAAGTTATGAACTTGCTTTTAATACGCGCATAGCTCTGGTATTAACATAGATGCTTGTCTGTCGTAGGAAAACGAGGCTTGCTGCAGCACCTGCAACTGCTGTCCTCGAGACCCAGGCAGTAGAGGAGCCGGAGACGCTGAACAAAGATGAGTCCAGCGTCCCTCCAATCTGTAGCCAGGTAGATCCTCTGCCCAGCTCCTCTCCGTCCAGATCCCAGGTTGACGTAGCGCCAGAAGCGGATGTTCTCCCTTTGCCTCAGGTTGGTGTGCCCTTTTCAATCTTCCATTCTCCTGCTCAATTGGAGTTTGACCGAGTAATCAATGAGTGGTTTTTCCGCACTTGACAGCCGGACGAACTGACTCTGGAGATGGTCTTGGCAGACGTCCGAGCCGAAGCTTCCACTCGCCCGCAGGGAGGGTCCGAGAGTGTCCCCGAGTCCTCGCGCCATGGACCGTCGTTGGACGTTATGGGATATGACCAGGACCTTACCCGGCTGAAAGAGTTGAGTGAGCAAGTGAGGGCACCTGCCGAGGCGCTTCGCTAATTTGTTGAGGTGATTCTTTTGAAATCCTCTTCATATGTTGTAGTCTTATCCGAGTACTTACAGTATTGTTTCTACGCAGGGTTTTGATGTAAAGGTCAAGGAGCAAATCACTCGGATTCATCAAGAGATGTCTCGTGAGAATCAAGAGCTCAAAGACTACATCACCCAAGATCAAATTAGCCAGAAGGTAGCCACTCAGCTTTTGCACAGCCGCATCAATGAGTTGCAAAGCGGCCTCAAGGTTGTTGTTGATGAGCGCGATGCTGCCAACACTCGAGAGATTGCGCTTATTGCCAAAAATGTCGCCTTGGAGCAGAAGCTAAAGGAGCTCAAAAAGTCTTCCAAGAAGCAGCTAGCTGGTAAGTTGTCAGTATTGTCCCGAGTTCATGTTGCCTTTGCAGATTTATGAGACTTATCCGACTGATGAATTTGCAGATGCAAATACTCTAGCTTCTGGGTGGCAGAATGCTTTTAACCGGAAGGAGGCAGAGCTTGAAGAGGTATATGCTAATGCACAAGGTACTCTTCAAGAAGCCAGATCGATATGTGAGGGTGCTAACCGGGACCTCCTGCAGGCTTTGAAGTCGACAAAGGAGTCACGGGAGGCTCTTGAGGCGGTTCAAGCACAACTAAAGGCACTGGAGGTTGCTGTTGAGCCTGTATTGGATATGATCCCGCGCCCTGAAGGTGCCGACGAGTCCTTGATTGATCGGGCCAAGGCTGCACCCAGGCGGCTGGCTCAGTATATCAAGGACATGGCGACTTCGGTGGTGTAGGGTCTGCTAGCGATGTTGCAGCTGCATCTACCAACCTTCGATCTGTCGTCTATTATGATGCTCCCCGAAGGCAAGAGTGATGAGGACCTTGTGGCAATGCCGGAGGAGGTTACGCCCATAGCGGAGGAGTACTCTCAGATTCTGGATCTTGTAGAGTAGTTTATCCTGTTTAGTGCTTTGGCCGTAACTTGTATTCCCTATAGACAAGTATTATTGAATATGAAGAATCAAAGTGTTAGTTACTTTTGCGTCTTCTGTGAAGTTCAACTCGTCATTGCAAGAAACTTCTTGTCAATGGGTTGTTTCTGTTTGATGTGGATGTATGACCAGGCGTCTTATTAGACCAGTCTATCCAGGTGCTCTCTAGCACTTGGTTTGGGTCATGTGACTTCGTTTCTCTAACGATCGTATAGAGATCTTAGTCTCTCCCGAGTACTACTCTTAGTACCCTTGTTCAAGGGATAATATTGATCAAGCACCTCTTGAAGGACCGTGATAATGGTTCCTTCTCGGTGAATCATATCCTCTTGGTACTCGTAACTTGAGTGCGAAAGTGGGTGGACCTCTGTCCAGTAAACATATAACAGGGTGAGTACTACCCACCTTGTTATACCTTATAGGAACTGGTGTCTATTTTTGTAGACACCATATTCGCTATAGGCTGGCAGCCGGGTATTAGACCGTACTGTCCTTTGAGTTGTATTAAGCTCGGAGCTCGTAACTCGAGTGTGGTTTTCGCTCAACCAAGTTATCCGAGTAATATTATATATTAGTCGGTGAGTTACAATAGCTAAAGCTTATTGTATGATTGATAGGCTTTATCTGACTAAATAGTCGTGATAAAGTGTAATGGAAGAATAAAGCTCTTGTTGCTGGTAAGCTTCAAACTTTATTAATATGCATAAAATTGGGTACATTTGCCCTGAGCCTGATTTGTAGCATAGTCCTTAGGTTGGGAATTTCTTCAAATGCTCAATGTTCCATGAATTTGGCAAAGGAGAACCATCCTCAGTGACTAGCTCAAATGACCCGGGTCTTGTTACTTTAGATACTATGTAGGGTCCTTCCTATGCCCTCATGAGCTTGTGGCGGCCTGTGGTATTCTGAATTTTCTTGAGGACCAGGTCACCTACTTGGAAGGTGCGGTGATGGACGTTCTTATCGTAGTGGCGCCTCATCCCTTGAAGGTACCTTGCTGACTGAAAAAGTGCGGCTATTCGGGCTTCTTCCATGCTGTCGAGTTCTAGCCGCCTGGTATCATTGGCTTCGCCTTCATTGTACTGCTCTGTTCGTGGGGTGTTCCAGATTAAGTCAGCCGGAAGGATTGCTTCGTTGCCATATACCAAGAAAAAGGGAGTTTGGCCTGTCGCCTGACTTCTCTGTGTCCGTAGCCCCCAGACTACCTTGGGCAATTCTTTGACCCACTTTCCGCCATGATCTTTTAGAAGGTCAAAAAGCCTTGGTTTTAATCCGGCAAGGATGAGGGCATTTGCTCGTTCGACATGTCCGTTGGATTGTGGATGGGCTACTGATGCATAGTCTATCTTGACTCCACAGTCATCGCCCATGTCTTGAACTCAATAGCCGTGAAAGGGGACCCAAGGTCGGTGATGATTCTATGTGGCATCCCAAAGCGGTGGAAGATGCTCTGCATGAATTGTACTGATTTGGATGCATTGAACTTGATCAATGGTATGTACTCAATCCACTTGGTGAATTTGTCAATTGCGACGTAGATGTACTCGAATCCGCCTGGAGCACGCTTAATAGGACCCACCATGTCTAGTCCCCAGCATGAGAAGGGCCATGATGGAGGAATACAGATCAAGTCATGTGCATGTACGTGCTGCTGTTTGGCAAAGAATTGACATGACTGATAGCGGCGGACTAAGTCTTCTGCATTTTTCAAGGCTGTAACACCCTAATTTAAATTTTCCCCCCCAATTAATTAAATATTTAGAAATTAAATAGGTTGGCTATTTAATAGTGGAGGAAAATAAAATTTTATTTATTCATTTTCATGTTGCATTCATGCCATTGCATATTTTTATTGTGTGGTAAATAATTTTTGTTAAAACCCGATAGGGCGAATCGGTTTTATTCTATTTAGAAAGTAAAATAAAAAGGTTTTAGAAAATTTACAAAATGAAACTCCAAATTTTGTATCAAAATCTACGAAAAATGTTTACAAAATTTGCAAAGATGTTTTGATTTCAAACAGATTTGAATCTAGAATTGAAATAAATTTGAAAAGGTTTTAGAAAAGAAAAGGAAAAGGAATGGCTTGGGCTTCCCCTATCTCCACTTCCAGCCCAGCCGCGCCCCCGCCGGCCACCCCCCTCTTCCCGCACGCCTGCGGCTGGCCCACGCCGCGTGCACCTCCTCCATTTCCCCGTGGCCTCGGCCCGCTCTGTCTTCCGCGCCGGCCCGTCCTCCCTCTTCCCCTCGCGACCCAGCGCAAGCCACGGCCCGCTCCACCATCCGCACCAGGCCGCAGCAACGGCACCCCTCCCTCCCTTGCTTCTCGCTGACAGGCGGGGCCCGTCTGTCAGGTCCGTCCCCACCCCCGCTCCGCCCTTCGCGCTCGCACTCAATCCCCCGTCCCCGATCCGATCCGCTAGAAGATCGCACCACCACCCATACCTCAGCCTACAAGAAGCCTTACCCGTGCCCCAACCCTCCTTTCTCCCTCACGAAGCACACAGCCGCCATCGCCATTGCCTCCCTCACTGGAGCTCAAGGGCACCTCGACGACGATGTGAACCACCACACCGGACCCTCCCTCTGTGGCGGAACCGCCCTGATTATAAGAGCTCAAGTATTATCTTAGTCAAATCCGTCTGACCTTGACTCATACTTGAACACATATAACCCCGGTAGTCCGGAAATCTCGAAGGATTTCTAACACCATACATCATACAGGATCGCATCGTTCAAGGATTACATTCGTAAAGATACAACAAAGCGAAATGAAACCGAATTTAAATATCAGAGTGCGTAATTTAAAACGGAGTAATTACAATACTGAATTTTAAAAGTGCGGAAGCTGAAATAGTTTGAAACACGACCACTACACATGTGGTCCAAATAAAACATTGTTTTGATAAAACCACTCGACACAACTCACTCCTCCTTTTTAAGATACTGTGCCACTAGTAGTCTCAGTCTAGCAAAAGAAAGGGAAAAGCTTCTGGACGACCCTGCCCTGGGCCTACTCCTCATCACCTTCCACTCGGTAGATGCAGTGCTTACAATAGCCGAAGTAGACCTGGCCATCTGCAACAACGGGATAAACCCTGAGTACTGGAATGTACTCAGCTAGACTTACCCGTCCAACTGAAAATAAAGACACCAAGTACATGCAAGGCCTTTTTTGGTGGAGCTGGGATCTTGAATTTGCGAAAAAGCTCAATTTAAGATAAGAGGTAATCGATGATAATGATGAGCTGCCATTTTTAGACCTATTCCTTAAACTCTAGGTCCTGTACTAGAGCACTCACCTGAATCTATCAAGCAATAATATAACCATATCCAGTTGACTTATCCACATTTTAGTTGAACCTTAATGCATCACATGGAGTTGTATCGTGGTGAAGCTCGCCATAGTTTCCCACTAACCGGGGAGACGGCGACTCGAATCGAATTCCAAATCAGCTGACGAGAGACCTTTAATACCAGCCCACACTTTCCCCGTCGGGTCCTTGCATTGGGCAACCGCTCGATGCTTGTTCGTGGTGGTAATCGTCGCGGCTCACAGCACGGACCGCCCAATTGGAACCTGGCGATGGCCTCACGCGGCAGATCGTAATTTCCAAACTAGAGGGCATGACACGGGTTGAGACCGGCCCGAACAGCTTCTAACCGGCTTTGGGGTCGATGATTACAGCACCGACATATCCCTAAGTAAAAGGGCGCGTTCAAAAATGAACGAGGGCCAACATCGATACAAACCTACACGATCCAACGGACGGACTACCCCAAGTTTCCAAACTTGTGCCTTGCCTTCCAGTTGACCGTATTTCATTACTACTCAGGTTCTTTTCCACGATAGCAAATATAGCCAACCGTGAGCCGGTAACTACCCATCAGGGTATTACGGAAACATCCTTAACAACTACTTTTATTAAGCAGGCTAAGCAATTCTACATTATAAAAGTAATAGGATAACAAGGCGGGTAATAATCAATAATCAAGGAACGATAATGCAGCAAGTAGGATTCAATCAACTCCTAAACCTAATGCATCACAATATAAAAGGACTCAAGTAATTTTAATTGCAAAAGATAGGAGACTTAGTATGCTCCGGGGCTTGCCTTGGGTGAAGACCGACGCCTCGTGGGAGGGGCACTCGGGCAAGTTAGTGTCGCTGGCGAGGTCGACTTCCTCGGCTTGCTGGAGCTCCGGAATCTGCTGCTCGGCGTTTGTCTCTGGCTCCTGGTCGGGCTCCGGAGGGGTCGATCCTATTGTATGCGACGATGAATAAATAATTCAAAAGAAACTTAGGTTTGAACTGCAAGTGCACTTTTCTGGACTCAGAAAAATCCACAAGAATTCCAGAAAGTAAACAACAGTTGCTGAACTCCACTCAACACTTTCCAGCCAAAAATAAAATACAGAACTGCAGATGCACAAATAACAAATAGACTACTCAAAAGGTACTTTGAACTAGCTCCTCATCCAAAAAATGCCAAACAGCAGGTTTCATAATTTTCCTGGCTTTTTTTACTCAAAAGCATTCTACTGCAGAAATTTTACTGACAGAGCTTAAACCTACAAGCCTACACAAAATAAACAAATCTACTGCAATATAAACCACTTGAACTATAACCCTACTGGAAAAGGGTGCAAAACTCTATTTTATATTTTTCTCAGATTCTACTCCATATTTTATACTTATCAAGAAAGTTCCATGAACAGAAACATTATATTATTTCTTACATGAATTTCTAAAGGAAAACACAAAAAGCACATTTGTAAAGAAACTTCAGATTTCTTCACATAACAGATCATGCTTACATTTTTATTAGCTTGGACGTCATGAACAGAGACTACAAAAATCTTCCCAGATTTTATTTTGACATATAAAACACCTTAACACTATTTCCAAGAAATCAGCTAAACAAGACTTTAAACCGTAACAGAAACTTTTTCCACACAAACAGTGCATCACATATTTTTCACAGGTGTAAAACAGGATAATGAACTTACACAAAAATTTTCCAAGAATTATCTCAACCAGAAAACATATATAACCATTTATCTAAACAAAAGCTCATAAACTGAATAAATGAAAACAGCAAAATAAACTTCTACCAAAAATACTTTCATATTTTTCCATGGTAGATCTACTCATAAACAAACTAGCAAAACTGAAAGCACTCCATTTGGATTTGTAAAACGTGCTACCCAAAAAATAACAAGCATCTCTGGAAAATAAAACCCTAAAAGAAAAACATTTGAAATCTCCCGACTTGGCTGGCGTGATCCTGGTCCAACTCGACCCTAGCGTGGCGCGAGCGCACGGTGGTGGGTGTGTTCGTTCGAGGCCCGGCTCGAACGAGACGGTACCCGAGGGTTCGCTCGAGGCCTAACTCGAGCGAGATGATAAGACAAAGTCTGTCCGAGGCCTGGCTCAGAGGCTCGGGCGAGACGGGAAAACCAATTGTCCGTCCGAGGCCTGGCTCGGAGGCTCGGGCGAGACGGGAAAACCAATCGCCCGTCCGAGGCCTGGCTCGGAGGCTCGGGCGAGACGGAAAAATGCTCGCCCGTCTGAGGCCTGGCTCGGAGGCTCGGGCGAGACGGAAAAAATGCTCGCCCGTCCGAGGCCTAGCTCGGAGGCTCGGGCGAGACGGAAAAGTGCTCGCCCGTCCGAGGCCTAGCTCGAGGGGTCCGTGGGTCAATGAGACCCACCCGTCAGAGAGAGGAAAACAGGGGACGGCTTTGACCGTCGATTCCTCGCCGACGGTGAGGTCGCCGGCGAAGAGGCTAGGCTCGATAGACTCGTCTCAATGAGGCGCATCAAGCGGTGGTGTTGGTTTGGCCAGAGGGTGACCGTACCTCGCCGGCGACGAGCCATGGCGGACGGTGGCGGTGGTGAGGCTCGGCTTGGCCGTGTCCGGCGGTCGCCGGAGAAATTGGCGCGTGCGCAGTGCTTTGTGAACCCTAGGGAGCTACGTGAGTGGGTCGGTTTGGCTCGGATGGCTCCAGGAGAGCTTGGCCTCGTGCATTGCCGCGGCGGACGGCCATGGCGCTCAGCCGGGGAAGAAGGGGGTGGGAGAGAGCGATAGTGTTGAAGCTAGGTGGTGTTCTCACCTTGCCTTGGCTTGGTGGTGCTTGACGGCGAAGGAGGTAGACGCTGGAGGTCGTGTCGGGGAGGAACGACGATGCGGGCTCTGCGGTGGCGACGATGAACCGAAGGGGGCGTTTCGTCCTCCGGCGGTGATGGGGCCTGGTCGGGGACGACAACGTGCGCACGGCGTGTGCACGGTGTAGGCGGAGAGGCTGGCGAGAGGAATTGGATGGTGGTGGTCGGGTGTGGCCGGAACGGCGGAGGGGAGTGATGGTGGCGAACGGTCGGCGAGGGTGGCGGACGCTTGCGAGTTCGTGGGAGCGGAGAGGGAGTGAGAGCGAGAATGAGTGGGAGTTGTGTGCGCGGTGAGCGAGGGAGTGAAGGGAGTGCTCGGGGTTTTGATCGGCTTGACCGACCGGTGGTTGTGGCGGGCCACGGCGGCGCGGTCGGCGAGGCAACGCGGGCGATGCCGTGCACGGCGAGCGGGCGCGGCAGGCGAGGCGAGCGGAGAGTGGCCGGGGGAGATAGCTTGCGTGCTCGGGTGAGAGAGGATCGAGCGAGGAGTGGCCGGCGAGGATCCTCGGCAGGATACGGCGGCCACGTGGCGGTTGCGGGCCGGCGTACGGCGCGGCGTGTCAGCGGCGGCATCGCGCGGCGCGCGCGGCACGCGGGCGAGTGCGGGAGCGGGTTGGGCCGAAAGGGTTGGCGCCGGGAAAATCGTTTTCCTTTTTCTTTTTCCAAATTCTTTTCAAAGTTTGACCACTCAAAAACAGTTTCAAAAACTCCAAACTAGGTTTTGACCCAAACATAAAAGTTGCTCAAAATATTTTTCTCTACAACCTTCATATAAGACACTTTTTCTGAAAACCATACTTAAATCCCCTACATAAATAAATCCAAATAAATAAACAAAAGGCAAAAAGCACTCATATGCACATGAATGATGCAATGCATTGCTTATGCTCCATTAGTAGCTAATGAAGTTCCTAATGCAGTGCTTGACACTAGGGGGTGTCACAGCCCTTCCCCCCTTAAAAGAAATCTCGTCCCGAGATTTGAGTTACGTACCATTTCTTAACAAAAGCGGGATAGCTTACGCGTAGGTACTCCTCAGTTTCCCATGTCGCATCGTTGGGTCCGTGATTGCTCCAGAGAATCTTGTAAGTCTTCACTGTTCGTTACGAGTCTCTCGGGTCTTGGTATCCAAAATCTCCTTGGGCTGCTCGTAGTACTCCAGATCCGATCTGATGGTGACATCTGGAATCCGAACTTCTTCTTGTTCTGGAACTCGAAGACACTTTTTCAATTGTGAGACGTGAAACACTGGAAAAACGGTGCTCATCTCTGGGGGTAACTGTACTCGTATGCCACTTTTCCCTTTTTTGCTATGATCCGGTAAGGTCCCACATATCGAGGTGCTAGCTTCTTCTTAATTCCAAAACGTTGGACCTTTCTCATGGGTGAGACTTTGAGGTAAACATAATCTCCTACTTAAATTCCAAGGGTCTTCTTCGGGTGTCGGCATAGCTCTTTTGCCGGGATTGTGCTACCTTAATATGTTGCTGTACTGTTCGCACAATCTCTTCGGCATCCTTTACGTAATCTGACCCATAAAATTCTCGATCTCCTGATTCAACCCAATTAACCAGGGTTCTGCATCTTCGTCCATATAGAACTTCAAAAGGTGCCATCTTTATACTTTCCTGGTAGCTGTTGTTATATGAAAACTCAGCAAGAGGCACCATTTCTCCTATGACTCTCTTGACGATAGAACACAAGCTCTTAGGATATCTTCCATGAATCTGATTCACTCTCTCCGTCTGTCCTGCAGTTTGGGGGTGATAGGCAGAACTTCTGACCAACTTAGTTCCTAGTTCCTTGTGCAACTGTTCCCAAAAACGTGCAATGAACTGGGGTCCTCTATCAGAAACAATCCGCTTCGGAATCCCATGTAGCCTCAAGATATTCTGGATATACAAGTCTGCATACTGATGGGGGCGGTGTGTAGTCTTAACGGGTATGAAGTGAGCCACTTTAGATAAGATAACCGATCCACGATAACCCAGATAGAATCATTTCCTTTTGAGTAGTGGGAAGGCCGGTGATGAAATCCATACTGATTTCTTCCCATTTCCACTCTGGGATTGATAATGGTTGTAACAGTCCTGCAGGTCTCAGGTGTATAGCTTTTATCCTGCAGCAAGTATCGCACCTTGCAACATAAGTTGCAACTTCTTTCTTCATCTTTGACCACCAATACCTGGTTCTCAAATCCTGGTACATCTTACTGCTTCCTGGGTGAATAGATAGCTTTGAATTGTGAGCCTCATTCAGAATTCTTTCTTTCAGCTCGGTGTCTTTAGGAACAACCAACCTCTGATTATACCATAGAATTCCCTGCTCATCTGTGCGGAAGTTCAAAGAACTACTGGTTTCCAACCTCTTCTTAATCTGACAGATCTCTTAATCGGTCTTTTGTTTCTCGATGATGTCACTTTCCAAGGTACACTGAACAGTGATGTTGTTCACCATAACGGGGTGCATAAGGTTAAATCTATCTTCCAAAAGTGGTTGTAGGGAGTTGCAATGAGTCTTGCGACTCAAGGCATCAGCTACAACGTTTGCTTTTCCGGGGTGATAATGCACTTCTAGGTTGTAATCCTTAATTAGCTCTAACCATCTTCTCTGCCTCATATTCAACTCTGGCTGGGTGAAGATATATTTCAGACTTTTATGATCCGTGTACACATGACATAGGTTTCCCATAAGATAATGTCTCCATATCTTGAGTGCATGCACGACGGCTGCTAGTTCCAAATCATGAGTGGGGTAATTCTCTTCGTGCGGTCTCAACTGGCAAGAAGCATAGGCGATAACTCTTCCATTTTGCATGAGTACACATCCGAGTCCAATCTTGATGCGTCACAAAACACATCAAAAGGTCCTCTAAAGTTTGGCTGAGCCAAAACAGTTGTGGATGCCAAAAGGGAGAAGTGGATAAAGATATGGATGGTCGATTCTTGCGACAAGCAAAATAGGAAAAGCTAACACGAACTGTTTTTCTGCGTTAGAGTCATCTTGGCTATTCTTGAAAAATCCGAAATAAACCACGGTAGTATCCACAAACCCAAAAGCTGCGAACCTCAAAAACAATCGTGGGTGCTTCCCAATCCATAACTTCTTGTACCTTGGAAGGGTCCACAGAAATTCCTTCTTCGGATAGAACATGACCAAGAAAGGTACTTTCTTCAACCAAAACTCACACTTGCTGAACTTAGCATACAACTTATGTTCCCTAAGTCGAGCTAAAACAACTCGAAGATGTTTGGCATGATCCTCCTTGTTTTCCGAGTAGACCAAGATATCATCAATGAATACCACAACAAACTTATCTAACTCAGGCATGAAAACTGAATTCATCAGGTACATGAAATGTGCCGGTGCATTGGTCAATCCAAAGGACATAACAAGATACTCATAGAGTCCGTATCTGGTAGAGAAAGCCGTCTTTGGTACATCTTCTCTCCTGATCTTAATCTGATGGTATCCTGACCTCAGGTCGATCTTGGAGAATACCTTCGCCTTTGACAACTGATCAAACAAGACATCGATTCAGGGTAAGGATATTTGTTCTTTATAGTTACTGCATTCAACGGTCTGTAATCCATGCACATCCTTAAAGTTTTATCCTTCTTCTTCACAAAGATAGCGGGACATCCCC
The DNA here is from genome assembly GCA_009763385.1 of Coix lacryma-jobi var. lacryma-jobi. Taxonomy (NCBI): domain Eukaryota; kingdom Viridiplantae; phylum Streptophyta; class Magnoliopsida; order Poales; family Poaceae; genus Coix; species Coix lacryma-jobi. Next base: position 97,773,832 of record CM019830.1, on the reverse strand, counting down.
AAGGTGACGAACTAGGGCGTATCAAACCCTTATCCAAAAGCTCTTGCAACTGAACCTTGAGCTCTGCTAACTCTTTAGCGTGCATTCTATACGGTCTCCGAGATATGGGTGCCGTTCCAGGGATTAGCTCTATAGCAAACTCCACATCCCTATCTAGCGGTAGTCCAGGCAACTAATCGGGAAAACATCCGGAAACTCACATACTACTGAGATCTCAGCTATCTGTTTTGCGGTGATATTGAACAACACTCCGATTTCATGGGGGTTTCGAGGTAGCTTGAACCGAAAGGTAGATCCACTACGAGGGCTAACCATGGAAACTACTCGTTCTGCGACGTCAAGATTGACTTTCCAGAGTTTCATCCAAACCCATACCTAAGATTACATCCAGACCTAGACCAGGAATTACGATAGGATCCACTATGGCCTTCCTATCCCTGAAGGTCATTTCCACTCCTTTAGCCATTTTCGCGCGGAGAGAACAGCTCCGGCGGAACTTATCTGATATCCCTGGTCTAACTCTCTATCAACTCAAGGTTACTTCTCAAAACAAAGTTCTCACTTATGAAAGAATGCGATGCTCCAGAATCAAACAACACAACTGCGGGCATTGATTAACAAGAAACGTACCAGCGGTGACAGGCTCTCCTTCTGGCACTTCTTCCACGGTGGTGTGATGCACGTGACCCGTACGAGACGGGGGCTGAGTGTATTGCTTCTTTGGGCGAGGGCACTGACGTGACAGATGTCCAGTCTGACCACAATTATAGCATGGGCCAATCACATATGGGGTCTTGGGACCTCCTGTACTTCCTGCTTTGTTCTTGTTCTGCATCATGGGGCGGTGTAGGGCTTCTGAAAACTGGGACGGGGATGGTTGGTGGTGATCTTCCTCTGCGGGGGGCGGTATCTTGCTCCTGTGACAGGCGGGCAATAAGGGGCGCGTGCTCCGAAAGGGGTCCTCTGCTGGGATGAACCTCCTTCATTCGCACGACGGCGCGTTTCTGTCGCTAGCCAGCTGTCATTGGCCTCTTGATTTAGGCAGTCGCTGACGAAGTCACTGAAGGTGGTGCGGTGACTGTTGCCCATCTTGGAAAGCATGGCGGCACTCATGCCACGTTTGAAGCTTGCGATCTTCTTGGCCTCAGTATCAACAAGTCTGGGGCGTAGCGAGCTAGGTTGTTGAAACTGTGGAGGTACTCGGACATAGACCTAGTTCCCTGAGATAACCTCATGAACTCTACAACCTTCATTTCCATCAGACCACTAGGGATGTAGTAGTTGCACATAGCGGTGGAGAACTGATCCCAAGTGACACGTGCATTTACTGGCAAGGATGCACGGTACTGGCCCACCATAAGCCTGCGGGTCCTTCCAACATGTGGGCGGCGTACTCTGCCTTGAGCTCGTCCGTCAGACGAAGCAGACGAAACTTCTGGGTGGAGTTGAGCCACTCATCAGCCTCAAGCGGTTCGGTGGCTTCCTTGAACACAAGAGGGCGAGTGTCCAAGAAGTCACGGTAGGAGCTGTACTGGTTGGGCTCTGGGCCTTGGCGTTGATGATGCTGCTGCGCAGTGTTGTTAGCGATATTGTGGAGGGTGGCCTCCATGTGCCTCTGTATTTCCTCCATATTCCGTTGGCTACCCAAGAACTGGCCAAAGAACGCTTCCGGCGTCATCGGCGGCGGTGGGGGAGGTGGCAAGTTCTCCTGTCCTGCCCCCTGCCCACGCTGGCTGCGAGTGTGCGTCGGCATCTGCATATCCCATTAATAAGCAATCATTAAGTGATGTTGCATCGATCATGAATAAATACTCTGCGCTGTACATAATTCGAAAACTTAGCACACGACCAAGTATAATTACTCATTTCCATACAAATCACAAAACAATCGCTCGAAATTAGACATGCAAACGACGGATTTCCATAAAAGATGTCGGATCGGAGTCCGGACTTTGTCCAAAAGCTTTACATACCATCAATCGGTTAAGCATAAAACCAACACATGTTTAGGGCATTACATCACTTAGCGAGCAAGCTCAAGCTATACAAAAGAAAACGATCTCTAACAAACTAGCGCTCAGGGGTCTCCAGCGGTGGATACAGCGTCCTCTGGTGGGGCGTCGGGACCAAGGACCTCTCCGTCCTGGGGATCCGAGACCTCAGCTGCTGGGGCGGTGGCCTCCTGTGCGGCGTGGTGCATCTGATGGACGGCCTCGTGGAGCTGGTCGATGTAGGCCTGCTGTCCATGGATCTGCTGTATCAGGAGGTGGGCTCCCTCTCTAAGCTGGTCGAGCGTGGTGCGGGCCTCATCCCTCTGAAGAGCGGTAGTCAGGTACATCTGCTCTGCAACT